>JBBGZY010000451.1:5700000-6412500 GCA_037952925.1 Lithobates clamitans
TACTTTTTTTAAACTGAGATAAAAGTTTGCATTCCAATATTAAGTTATTATATAAGTTATGATTGTTATGATGTGTGTTATACTGTACTTTAAAGGGCTTGATTTAGGTGGGAGTGCATTTAATGTTGTATCGGATTCCATGTTCATTGTTCCCCATGGAATGGTTCAAAATCTGCCCACCCACACAGTCTCACATTCTCACTTACATTTTACTTTATTAGGGTCCTTCCAGAAATCTGGCCTCTCCTTTCATGATACAGAAATCTTTGTCAACAGAGATGCTCATAGTTTTATGAAGTTCTCTATGGATAGAAACACTTATAACATCAGGAGCCTTTCTGCTGTCAAGGGCATTCATATAGAAGGAGTGGTAGTTCAATTAGCTGAGTTGTTTAAGGGAAATAGGCAAAAGCAACAGAGTGTCTGCTGTGCACCACTAAAATGTATTCATGTCCTAGGTTGCAAAAGGTCTTGGAGGACACAACTCTTGGATCCCATGTAGTCATTAGTGTTTGGGGAAGGGGGATTAGCAAATCCTATCATTCTACTACAGACTTACATGCAATCTTATCCTCCAATGACCACTTTCCCACTCTTTAGATTCTCACTGACAGCTGCTGTAAAACTATAATCCAGCTGCTATACTTTGAAAGCTTCCCAGCATGGAATTAATCCCTAATAGTATGTCACCATCTGAACATACCTACAGTGCAGAATGTGTATGTGAACTTATCTGATATCTGGCTTGCAGTATGATTTTATATGGTTATATTTGACCTAAAACAAGTAGATCCTCTGAAATAAAATGAAACCAGCACTATTTTTCTGACTGAGTTCAAGGCATTTTACTTAATTTGTAGCTTTAACCTTGGTGTGATTATACACGTGTTATAAGGCCCCAAGCCCATTTCCTAGTCTTATACTCACCCTGATCCAGATATCAGGTCTTCAGTTTGTCGCCCCATAAAGCCGTTTGTCAAAATCTTGTCACCTGGGTCCTTGCATGCATTGTACACTCTCCATTGAATCATAAGTAGTTTGCACACAGAGCACAGTGTGCAAACTTTCCATTGATTTCTATGTAGTGTACAAGGTCTTCTATGCTTTGTGCAAAACAGAGGGATGCTTACAAAAACATCTGTGCTTTGCAACTATTAGAACAATAGGTACAGAATAAGATATGGGTACCAATCTGGCAAACTCATTTTAATAATACATTGGACATGGCTTCAGTCAAGCCATAAATGTATATTCAAAATGGCTGACCAATATATAATTTATTTTATTGTAGAAATGATAAACATATTGTGTTTTTAGTCAATAGATCTAAATCATCAAAAACTATCATAAAATCACCATTATGCTTAAAGCAGCTATATTTGAAGAACATTCTGGATTTAAGTTAAAAAAAAAAAAAATACAAGTTATACTAGTAAATCAGCAGTTCTTTAGAGTAGTAGTGCATATTTTGCAACATACATACTCATGTACAACATGAGTCCCACATAACACAAAGGTAAATACTCTGATCACTGATGACCAAATGCCTTTAGCATGTTTTAAATGAGCACACCAGTAAGTAAGTCTTGTGCTTAGGCTTGCTAAAATATTGCCTACGTCACACTATGAAGTATTCACCTCTGTAACTTTTAGAAATCCTGAAAAGTCAGCCACCACATTGCCGTGAGTCAGCATAGCGCCTTTAGGATTGCCTACAAACAGAAGAAAGAACATTTCTCTGATAAAAGCAGATAAAGTACACGTATCTCAAATACATTTGCCTATGTTTCCCTAACAAATACATTGCTCTAAGTGCTGTTGAAGGCCATTTGTATTTGCATTGCTCCCACTCTGGGAAAATGTAGTTGCAGTACAAAGCATACCTAAACCACAGGATAACCTTTCATTTGGGAATAAACTAGTGGTACACCAAAAATTATCGTCTGTGTTTTTTCATTCGGCCTAATGAAAAAAACAGCTGATACTGAAAGGGGGCATGGTCTGCCCCGGGTGCTGCCCATTGCTGCCCAGTCCTCCACTCCCTCATCCTCCTCTACTCGCCACAATCTCTGTGTTTCATGGAGCTGAATTGCCCGGCTGCAGTAACAATGTCCCGCCTCCTGTGATAGACGACACACTGATCCAATGGTGGGACATTGAATCAGCGTGACGTAATTACATCAGACGGGACATTGTTACTGCGACCCAGGGAATTCAAATTCAGTTACGTGTGGCTGCTGGGCACTGGTAAGCTGCACATGATGGACACTGATGTGGCTACTGGGCACTGGTATGCTGCACATGATGGACACTGATGTGGCTGCTGGGCACTGGCAAGCTTCACATGATGGACACTGATGGGGCTGTTGGGCATTGGCAAGCTGCACATGATGGACACTGATGGGGCTGCTGGGCTGCATATGATGGGCACTGGTGGGCTGCATATGACGGGCACTGGTTAGGCGCTGGGCACTGGAAAGCTGCTTATGATGGACACTGGTGGGGCTGCTGGGAACTGGCAAGCTGCATATGATGGGCACTGGTGGGCTGCATATGACGGGCACTGGCATGTTGCATATGACAGGCACTGGTGGGGCTGCTGGGCACTGGCAGGCTGCATATGATGGGCACTGGTGGGGCTGCTGGGCACTGGCAGGCTGCATATGATGGGCACTGGCTGGCTGCATATGATGGGCACTGGTGAGGCTGCTGGGCACTGATAGGCTGCATATGATGGGTACTGGTGAGGCTGCTGGGCACAAGCAAGCTGCATATGATGGCCACTGATGTGGCTGCTGGGCACTGGCAAGCTTCACATGATGGACACTGATGGGGCTGTTGGGCATTGGCAAGCTGCACATGATGGACACTGATGGGGCTGCTGGGCTGCATATGATGGGCACTGGTGGGCTGCATATGACGGGCACTGGTTAGGCGCTGGGCACTGGAAAGCTGCTTATGATGGACACTGGTGGGGCTGCTGGGAACTGGCAAGCTGCATATGATGGGCACTGGTGGGCTGCATATGACGGGCACTGGCATGTTGCATATGACAGGCACTGGTGGGGCTGCTGGGCACTGGCAGGCTGCATATGATGGGCACTGGTGGGGCTGCTGGGCACTGGCAGGCTGCATATGATGGGCACTGGCTGGCTGCATATGATGGGCACTGGTGAGGCTGCTGGGCACTGATAGGCTGCATATGATGGGTACTGGTGAGGCTGCTGGGCACAAGCAAGCTGCATATGATGGCCACTGGTGAGGCTGCTGGGCACAGGCAGGCTGTATATAATGGGCACTGGTGAGGCTGCTGGGCACAAGTAGGCTGCATTGATCTCTTGTATCATGTCTGCAGTCTCTGACCATTTCCTGTATCATGTTTGCAGTCTCTGACCATCTCCTGTATCATGTCTGCAGTCTCTAACCATCTCCTGTATCATGTCTGCAGTCTCTGACCATCTCCTGTATCATGTCTGCAGTCTCTGACTATCTCCTGTACCATGTCTGCAGTCTCTGACCATCTCCTGTACCATGTCTGCAGTCTCTGACCATCTCCTGTACCATGTCTGCAGTCTCTGACCATCTCCTGTATCATGTCAGCAGTCTCTGACCATCTCCTGTATCATGTCTGCAGTCTCTGACCATCTTCTATTTCATGTCTGCAGTCTCTGACCATCTCCTGTATCATGTCTGCAGTCTCTGACCATCTTCTATTTCATGTCTGCAGTCTCTGACCATCTTCTGTATCATATCTCTTAGAGGTGCATCAAATGGAAATGTTGCTAATATTATTAGCAATGTGTTTAAGTTTAAGTAAGAAATTTTCTTGACCCTTCTTGCACTAAAGGTGCCAATAATGGCAAACAATAAATTCATATTCATTTAAATTGATGATATTAATTAAAAAGTTGAATGCAATACAATTATATATAAAAATAATATACCGTATTTATCGGCGTATAACACGCACTTTTTTCCCCTTAAAATCAGGGGAAAATCGTGGGTGCGTGTTATACGCTGATCCCCACTCTCTGTGTGCCAAAAAAACGAGCACCGACGGAAAAAAACGAGCGCCGCTGAAAAAGACCGAGCCGAGTGCTCGGCTCCACTCGCAGTCACGCCATCCCGCCGTCCCGCTGAGGATGAGAAGCGAGCGCTTCCGAAAAAGACCGAGCCGAGTATACTGTGTACTCGGCTCCACTCGCAGTCCTGCCCAGCTCCTTTGATGGACATAACACTCCGTCCAATGGCAGGACTGGGAGGGACTGCGAGCGGAGCGGAGCTGAGTACACAGTATACTCGGCTCGGTCTTTTTCGGAAGCGCTCGCTTCTCATCCTCAGCAGGGAGGCAGGGCGGCGTGACGAGCCGAGTACACAGGCTCTGTCGGCGGCAGATTTAAATGGCGCAAACAGCACACGGCATTGTCCAAGGCTGCACTGAGCAAGGCTGCATTGGGCAAGGCTGCATTGGGCAAGGCTGCACTGGGCAAGACTGCACTGGGCAAGGCTGCACTGGGCAAGGCTGCATATGACAATGGGCATGGCTGAAAATGGCACTTAGCAAGGCTGCAAACGGCACTGGGCAAGCTGCAAATGGACACTGATCATTCTGCAATAATGGACAAGGCTAAAGATGGACACTGACAAGGCTGCATTGATGGGCATTTAAATGTAAGTTTTTTTTCCTTAAACTTCCCTCCTAAAAGTTTTTTTCCTTAAAATGCCCTCCTAAACTTGGGGTGCGTGTTATACGCCGGCGCGTGTTATACGCCGATAAATACGGTAAATATTTATAAAAAACTGTAATTTTCGGTATAGGTTTCGGTTTTTGGCCTAGTGCATCTTTCATTTTCGGTATCGGTTTCAGCACCAAAATTTCCATTCGGTGCACCCCTAGAATAAACCCCTTGTTTGTTAATATTTATAGTATTAGCGAAGATATTTGAATGTAATTGCATAGAAAAAAAAAGGCAAGTTCTGTGTCAAAACCGTGCATGGACTGGTAGCCACTTACCTGTAGTACCACTGGTAAAACATACAATAGATAAATCTTCAGGTTTCGGAGGCTGTAAATAAGGATTACAATAAAGATTATCACTAAATCAGCTCAAGATATAGCCAAAAGCTTAACTGTAAGAAAGCTATTATATACACAACTAAAATACATATACATGAATTGATATACTTGCCAATGTATTTATAACTGTGCTCAGACAGTTTTGTGATACAGGCAAGACAGCATAGCCAGATGGGCGATCTCACTTTATCAAAAATATGCAATACATTTTGGCCACCAACCTGCCACCTGCCTGCGACTTGCAATAAAGAAGCTTCACGCTAAAGAGTTCATCATCCTCCAACTGTCAGCAGGTTCAAACTATTGACTGACCATACCATGCAGTGTAACAATGCTCTGATTGGTTTAGAGCAGTGGTGTCCAAATTGCTTGCCTTTACCTGCCCCTTGGGGATCTAAGCCATCCACTGACACTAATGATGGGGCACCATTCCTCCCACAGACACCAATGATGGGGGTACCATTCCTGCCACAGACACCAATGATGGGGCACCATGCCTTCCACAGACACCAATGATGGGACACCATTGCTCCCACTGATACCAACAATAGGGCATTATTTCTTCTATTAAGACCAATTAAGGGGGCACGGTTTACTCTTACTGACACCAGGGTGTTTCCTAATCCCACTGACCACAGCGTGGCTCCTTTAATGCCTCAAGGGCAGTAAACTGGCCAGGAAAAAATTAGACTGATATCAGTACAGATTTGGGTGCATATATGGTAGCTTTATGTAAAAATACAGTACATTTGATGACTTTTAATGACTACACTGCATGAATACATTTTATTTTTTATATTTTTTATAAGAAAATTAGATCCTGTGATAGACACCAGGTGAGTAACAGCGCTCAGACATCTACCCTATGAAATCTGCTCAACCATGCCATAAAGTGAACAAAATAGTATAACACAATAAATGTAGCAAACAATTGCAAAAAAAAACCCCATAAATAAAAAAAGCTTGAGAGCAAACATAGATCTCAAGGTGTGCAGGTAGCTCAACACTAAGTAAGGAACAGCTAATTTAACTATGCATGATATGCAGATGGCTGACCTGGAGAGAGAGCTCATCTAATGCATAAACAGGATAGAAAAAAACAGTGCAAGACCTGCATATTGTAGTAAGCAAAATCATGGAAATTTATTAGAAAGGGAAAAAATGCACTCACAAGGGTAAGTATGACAGATCATGGAATGCTGCTGAAATATCCTCCATGATAAAGATGCTGCACCATCTAATGGGGACAACCATGCCTAGGCCAAAAGTATGGATGATCTGACGGTAGCAGAGCACCAGCACCACTGGGGAACTCTAAGGAAAGCAGATAACCCACCCTTATCTGACGGCAATCTCGGACATGCACAGTAGGACACGTTTTGAGGTATCTCTTCTCTTCCTCAGCCTAACTATAAGGCTACCCACATGAATTGAAATAGACATGCAATGGTAGGCAGACCAGGGACAGACTCCTGATGAACCCCAGCGGGGAAGAGCTGATAATGCCACTGCCCACATGCCAGGAGACCGGGGACTGCCTGCCATAGACCATAATTAAAACATGCATTTATTTTAAAAAAAGATATTAAAGTACCTGCTGCTATCCTTATTATCCAGCAGTGGTGCTGGTGCTCTGCAACCATCGGATCATCCATACTTTCGGGCGAGCCACAGTTGCCACCATAAGTAATGCTGGCGCCTTTATCATGGAGGATATTTAAGCAGCATTCCATGATCTGTCATACTTACCCTTGTGAGTACATTCTTTGCCCTTTCTAATAAATTTCTTTGAGTATGCTTATTACACTACGCAGGTCTTGCACTGTTTTTTTCCCATCCTATTTATGCATTAGATGGAGCTCTATCTAAAGGTCACCAAGCTGTACTTTCTAAAAGACTTCAATGAATTTGCTTACTACACTGCGCAGGTCGTGCACTGTGTTTTTTATTCTCTCCTGTTTGTAACATTACATACTTTCTTAGTGTAGAACTGAAATACTATACTGAAATACTATACAATACTATTCTTTTAATTTTCGATAAAGTAATGGAGGGTTATATTCCCTGCCCGAGAAAGAGCGAATCTCCCTAATGGGGACACAAACAGCAATAAAGTCTTAACAGATGTTTTTAATCCCTCTCCACTCTATACAAAACTAAAAACAAGCTTTGACTTTAGTTATGCTTTAATGCAAATTTCCACAGATACTTTAAACACTGTCATTGATCACAGACATGCTGTTGCTTTGGTAAGAATGACATGATTTTTTCAGGTTAATGTACTAAAGGCAAACAGACTGTGCACTTTACAAGTGCAGTTGCACTCTGCAAGGGCATTTGCCACAGAGCTTAGTAAATGAGGGGACATCTGGTGACTTCCATCATTCCACCATCTGCAAGCAAGAATGCTGTTTTTTTCCCTTACATGTGATTGGGTGTTCTTTGCAAAATGTAGCTTCACCTCATTTACTAAGCTCTGGAGCAAGTGACCTTGCAGAGTGCACATTCTATTTGCCTTTAGTAAACCAACCCCTTTGCCTAATTCAGCCATTACACATGTAGCGCTGGTAGATTTTCCAATCTACCGCTTATATGTAAATTTAGTGGGTCATCTGTGCTGTACATAGTTCAGATTTAATTTACTGTTAGATTAGCCTCTGTTCCAGTTTGGCTGTGTAGTTCCACATTCTGCCTGTGGGTGTCGTTGTCACCATGGGTCATTGTTGGAAAGCAACAAGCTTAACCTCCCTGGCGGTATGATTATTTCAGATTTTAGGTGCTGAAAGCGGTACCATTATTTTGCATGGAAATTTGGCGTTTTATATTGTAGGCCTGTAATTCTTAGGAATAGTTCACTTAAATCTGTCCAAACCAGAGTCCAGTAGACATCCCGGGTATGATAAAGTTTGAAAAACAAAATAAAAAATTATAATATAATAAATAACTATAAATAATTATAACAAATAATAATATAATAATAATAAAAATTATTCAATAATGTAATCAAACTAAAAACACTGAAATTTGCTCAGTTGCAGAATTGTCGCTTTCGTTACTTTTAGTGTTTGATTACGGATTTCCCCACAAATCACTATCACTCAATTCTGCGAGTGATTCTAATTTATTATCACTGTTTTCTAGCTGGTCTAAAGCCACTTTTGATGTAAAGGGACAGTTTTGGTTGCTATGGACAATCTCCAGTTTCCAGGCAGAAAGAACAGTTTTTATAATATAAAACTGCATGCAGGACACTGGACAGACCACTAGGGACAAAGAGGATGTGTAATTATTTGATACAGTACTGTAATCTGCAAGATTACAGTATACTGTATCTGTACTGTGTGTTTCACTTTTTGAATTTGCCGCTGAACTCCGTCCCCGTGCGTCGTAACGCTCGCAGGGAACGGAGCTCGGCACTGTGAATCGAGCGAGACACAGCCGCTCGCCGATCACAGCGGGGAGACATCGCAGGATCCAGGGGACAATGTAAGTAAACTCTTCCTGGATCCTGCGATGCGATCTCGAGTCTGGCTCGGGGATACCGCTTTTGGTATTAAAAATCCACCCCGAGCCAGACTCGGGAATACCGCCAGGGGGGTTAAGTATATGAGTGCTCTTCTGTCCCATAGACAACTCGGCGGAGGTGGTCTTCCGGGTTGCATTCTGGGAGAGAGTATTTATGGGACAGACGCGATGTTTCTGTGAGCTTTACCTCATGGCCCTCCTGGACTAGAGGCATGTGTTAGTGAGTTCTACCTCGCAGCTCTCCGGCCTGGAGGGTTGCGTTGTGGCAGCCGTGCGGGTAGGCCTAGAAGCCTGTCTGGGGCCTGCTATAGTAGGGGTGGTCCTGTGCTGTCTGTCCTGTGGGAAGAAGCCGTACAATCTGGAAGATCCAGGGGAAGACCCATCTTGGAAGGGACCATGCAAGGCTGGTCTTAAGAAGGGCCTGGTGACTCGATTGGAGGACGCATCTTAAACTAATCTACCGCACAAGTACTGCCGAGTTGGCTTAAAGGTTCTGGTACTGTGTTTGCTGTTCATCAAAAAAACTACTACATCCTGTGGCAGAGGATAGTACAGTTTTGTTTCACTCAAGTCTGTGGCAGAGACTTTTTGTTCGTGCTGCATTCCGGTTGCTAGGTTAGTGAGAGAGACCTATCCGGGCGAGCAAGGATTTAATCCTGAACGGAGGATACATTCATCCTTGAGATTTCAATTTCTGAGTGCTACACCAAGAAAAGGTATTTGAACTTCCCTGCAACTCTTCTTCTACCTCTTTCCTGCTACTTCTTCCAGTTATCTCCCATTAAAGCATTGGAAAAGTACTAAAGTGACTATTGTCTTATCTGATAACGAGCTCAACGGGGACCCTAGACCCAGTGTTGGTGAAACCACAGGTAAAAAGGTGACGGAAACAGCCCGCTTTAAATCAGCAGCTAGTACTACACACGCATTAAAGTGGTTGTAAACCCTTTACGACCACTTTTTACTACCGGCAAGCCTATAATTAGGCTTACCTGTAGCTACACTGGATATCTCCTAAACCTGCATGGTTTAGGAGATATCCCTGTATTTGCATGTGCCGACGTCCTCGGCACATGCGCACGTAAGCAAACTGAAGCACTGGCACGTACGGCCTGGCTCCGGCCAATCACATCGCTGAAGCCGCGATACCCGAAAGTAACCCCCGGGACTGGATTCTTCCTTTCTTTTACAATATGGAGAATCCATTGGGAAGATGGGAATGCTTCTAAAGTACCGTATTTATCGACGTATAACACGCACTTTTTTCCCCTTAAAATCAGGGGAAAATCGCGGGTGCGTGTTATACGCCGATCCCCTGCGATCCTGACCTGTCAGAATTAAAAAATCGCTGACCGCGATTTGAAAATGGCGCCGCCGGCGCCGAAATACGCAGTGCCGGTCCTCGGCTCTTCTCGGCGGCTTTCGGTTTCACTCGAGCGCCGCCCGAACCTAGCCGAGTATACTCGGCTAGTTTCGGATAGCTCCGCTCACCGTCCGAGTGAAACCGAAAGTAAACGAGAGCCGCCGAGAAGAGCCGAGGACCGGCTCTGTGTATTTCGGCGCCGGCGGCGCCATTTTCAAATCGCGGTTGGCGATTTTGAAGCTCACAGGCTTCAGCAAGGCTGGACTGGGGCAAGGCTGGACTGGGGCAAGGCTGGACTGGACACTGGGGAAGGCTGCACTGACATGGCTGCACTGACATGGCTGCACTAGCAAGGCTGCACTGACATGGCTGCACTGACATGGCTGCACTGACATGGCTGCACTAGCAAGGCTGCACTGACATGGCTGCACTGGCAAGGCTGCACTGACATGGCTGCACTGGCAAGGCTGCACTGACATGGCTGCACTGACATGGCTGCACTGGCAAGGCTGCACTGACATGGCTGCACTGGCAAGGCTGCACTGACATGGCTGCACTGACATGGCTGCACTGACATGGCTGCACTGACAAGGCTGCACTGACAAGGCTGCACTGACAAGGCTGCACTGGGGCAAGGCTGTACTGAGAAGGCTGCAATGATGGGCATTTAAATGTAAGTTTTTTTCCCTTCAACTTCCCTCCTAAAAGTTTTTTTTCCTTAAAATGCCCTCCTAAATTGAGGTGCGTGTTATACGCCGGTGCGTGTTATACGCCGATAAATACGGTATATCTAAACCCTACAAACAAGCACAATTTAATACATCGCAGCTTACTAAACCCTAGATGAGCTGTTGCATTAGTCTTTTATTTTTATTTTTCCTTTGTTTTAAATGGAAATAATATACTTCCTGTCTCTGGTTCGCTACTTCCACTCCTGTCTATCCTCTCCTACCCTGTCTATGGAAGGAGCCATGGTTGCCACTGGGCTACAACCATGTCTGCATTGATTCATCTCTATCACATAGATGTGGGGAAAATTTGAGTAATTTACAGAAGAAAAATAAATGTTTTTTTTTTATTATTTTTATATTATTTTAGGTTGCTAGGTGAGCAAGTGATATGTTTGCTGCATTTCTGGCAAGATCAACAGGTATTTTCTGTACTATTTTCTGTGTTGCTAAAAAGTTCTTAGCCTAAAAAAAAAAGAAAATGAATACAACCACCACATCTAAGGACTGGTAACCTGTAACATTTTTGTTCTTGTGTTTGATTATGCTTTAAATGATTTCAGTTGGAGATTCAGAGAGACATAAGAAGATACTGAGTGCCACTGTCTACCAAAAATGTAAATGATTCCAGACTTACTAACAATAGCACATTTCAATAGTTACAGATGCTTTGCCGCCTATTATACATATCTGGCAAAGAGTTTGCTACCTGGTAATGCCATGACGACATGACATCTTACATGTAAACTTGTAAAACATATACTCTTTGTTTAATGCTAAGCTCCTAAAGTGTAATGCAGATATATTGTCAATCATATATTGTACATTTTTTATATTTTCTACCTTATCTGCTGCCTTATCCTATCCACTTTTTACTAGTTTTGTAGCGTTTGGGAAAGGTTTAAAAAATATATTTTTTAATGCTTTCTGTATCTCCGTTGGGTCACTTTCTGTTCTGGAGACACAATGGGGTTTATTTACTAAAGCTGGAGAGTGCAAAATCAGTCTCACTTCTACAGAGAAACCAATCAGATTCTAACCTCAGCTTGTTCAATTAAGCTTTGGCAATAAAACCTGAAAGCTGATTGGTTTCTATGTGAAGTGAGACTGATTTTGCCCTCTCCAGCTTTAGTAAATAAAGCTCATAATACCCCAAAAAGGAAGGGAGGTCTCACCTTTTCAAGGTTATCACCAGATCAATTGTTGCTTTTGTGAAGTCTTTCCTGTACTCCTCTTTCAGTAACAACCCTAAAACTATATTTATTTCCTAATTTTCTGTCCAGGTGACAACTGGCACAGTAAACAAATAGGAGTTAATTTCCTTAATAGAGCCACAAACACCAATAAAAAACGGACAAGAAAGGCTGTGAAATGCAAGGTTCACTTCACTGGTATATGTGTGGTTTTATTTATTCATTTTTTAAAAAGCCTGTTTTTTGGGGCTTCAGGGGTTCTTCTTTATCAGGGCTAGAGTGCAATGGGTTAGAGCAGTGGTGGTCAACTAGAAAAATATATAAGGCCTAAAGTGTGGCACCCAGCATTTCAAGAGAGCTGCATAATGGCAGTGTGTTTTGTGTTGTTGCAATGCATCGAGTTAGGAATCCCACAGGCCATCGAATTAGGAATCCCACAGGCCATCGAATTAGGAATCCCACAGGCCATGTGTTGAGCCTCAAAAGTCTGGAATGAAATATTGTGTTGTATAATACAAAAAATGTCTGTTACAGCTAAATTTCAATAGCCAGAACTGCTGCCAAACTTGAGCATTTCAAAACATTTTTTATCATACAGATTCAATATTCCAATCCAGACTCTAGCCCACTGTACTACAATCCTGATGAAAGGAGACTTTTGAAGACACTAAAATACATTGGGTGGTTTTACTGGATATAAATAAATAATAAAACTATTGCCAAGACCTGGATCACCTGCTGGTGGCACTGTAGTTCCCTGGGAGGAGTGTCCACCAGCAGTTGTCTTCCAGCAGCCAGCAGACCACAGTAATCAGCTTCCATCCTATGCTGGCTGCTGGGAGAGTATTTAGGCCCTCCCCTACTAAGTGCCTCTCACTCCAGTGTTTTGCTAGCTGCCAAATACTGCTAGCCATTATCATGTTCCTGCTTTTGCCTTGTATTCTGTATCCTGCTGCCTTGTACCTGCTCACCTGCTCTCCCTTGTTCCTGATCCCAGTGTTGGTTCCCCCTTTCTATTTTCTACATGCACCCCCAGTTTCCCCTGCTTCTCTGTGCTGCTCATTTTTTATATATTGTGTATAGTTAGTTAGGCTTTCTGTTTGTTGGTTATTAGTCAGGTATTCTGTCACTGGGTTTTTGATTGCCTTATATTTTTATGTTTGCTGTGTGCTGGTGTTTGGAAGGATTTTGTTTCACTGTAAATAATTCTTACTTAGCCACTTCCAGCCCGGCCTATAGCAGAATGACGGCCGGGCGGTGGTTCAGTTATCCTGACTGGGCGTCATATAATGTCCAGCAGGATAACATGCCGGCACACGCCCGTTGGGGGCGCGCAGCATGGAGATCACTGGTGCTGTGTGTCACTCTGACGCACTGCGTCTCCGATCATAGTAAGGAGCCTCTGATGGAGGCTCCTTACCACGTGATCAGCTGTGACCAATTACAGCTGATCACGTGGGAACCAGGAAGTGCCGGCAAATGGCTTTCCTCGGTTCGCGCTGACATGGAGAGTCGATCGCCGGCTCTCCCTGTCAGAGGGGGGGTCTGTGCTGATAATCAGCACACTGATTATCAGCACAGCCCCATCAGATATACCACCAATAATGCCAATCAGTGCCCATTAGCTGCCAGTCAGTGCCCCATCAGAAACGCCTGTCAGTGCCCATCAAAGTGCCAATCAGTGCCCGCAACAGTGCCAATCAGTGCCCACCACAGTGCCAATCAGTGCCCATCAGTAAAACCTGTCAGTACTAGGCATGTGCAATTCGTTTAGTTCCGAATTTGTTTTTTAACGAATTTCGACAAATTCGTTACTTCGGAAATATCCAAATTAGCGAAAACCTGTTTAACGAATTTTTACGAATATTCGTAAATTCGAAAAATTTGTAAATTCGTAAATTCATACATTCGTAAATTCGTACATTTATAATTTACGAATGTACATTCATACATTTGTAAATTCGTACATTCGTACATTAGTAAATTAGTGAATTTGTAAATTTGTAAATTCGGAAATCTGAAATAATAATTAACTAATAATAACTTAACTATTACTAGTAACTACTAAATTATAGGTATTGTAATTTCCTTTCAAATTTGGCTGTTAGTGAACATGACATATACAAATTTATCCGAAGTTACGAATGATCTGAAATAACGAATGCCGTATCCAAACGAATGGAACACAATGAAGTAATAATAATAAGTAACAATAATAATAATAAAAACTTTTTATTATTATTATTTATTATTAATTTGTTCCGTTCCATTTGCTTAGAGGCAGCATTCGTTATTTCGGATAATTCCTAACTTCGGATAAATTCGTATTTGTTACGTTCACTGACAGCCAAATTTGAAAGGAAATTACAATACCTATAATTTAATAGTTAGTTACTATTTCAGATTTTCGAATTTTCGGTTTTTGGATTTTCAAATTTCGAATTTACAAATTTCCTAATTTTCTAATTTACAAATGTATGAATTTACGAATGTAGGAATCTACGAGTGTATGAATGTACGAATTTACGAATGTACGAATTTAAGAGTGTACGAATGTACGAATTTACGAATGTACGAATTTAAGAGTGTACGAATGTACGAATTTACAAATAGCAATCATAACAAATGACCTGAAAAACGAAAAAAATAAATAAGCTAATGAAACGAAAACTAAAATGAACAAATCTTTTGGCTGTGCACATGTCTAGTCAGTACCTCTTCATCAGTGCTGCCCATCAGTGCCATCTATTAGTGTTTGTCAGTGCCAATTAGTGCCGCCTGTCAGTGCTCATCATGTCCGCCTGTCATTGCCCATCATTTTCGCCTGTCAGTGCCCATCATTTGCGCCTGTCAGTGCCCATCAGTGCCACCTAGAAGTGCCCATCAGTGCCCGTCACTGCTGCATATCAGTGCCGCCTATCGGTGCCCATCAGTGCTGCATATCAGTGCCACCTATCAGTGCCCATCAATTCTCCATATCAGTGCCTCCTCATCAGTGCCCATCGTGCCACCTTATCAATGCCAACTCATCAGTGCCCATCAGTGCCGCCTCATCAATGCCCATCAGTTTTGCCTCATCAGTGCCTGTCAGTGAAGGAGAAAACAAAATTTTATAACAGAAACAAAGAAAAACTTTTTTTTCAAAAATTTCGGTCTTTTTTAGTTTGTTTAGCAAAAAATAAAAACCCCAGTAGTGATCAAATATCACAAAAAGAAAGTTCTTTTTGTGGAAAGAAAATGATAAAAATTTAGTTTGGGTACAGTATTGCATGACCGCGTAATTGTCATTCAGAGTGCAACAGCGCTGAAAGCTGAAAATTGTCCTGGGCAGGAAGGGGGGAAAGTGCCCTGTATTGATGTGGTTAAGGCAAACACCGTCTGGTCCCACACTGCAGAGTGTAGCTATGCAGATTTTCTCATAAACACATTCTGGACACATACCAATGGAGTGACGCTCCCACCCCCCCCCCCCCCCCATTCTTTCTTTTTGATTCATTACGGACTGCTCTGCAGTCTCCCTAGGACCAGACAGTTGCCTACAGACCCATATAAACCATTCAAGCACTAACACGAGCACCCCTCCTCCTTCCCTACCGCAATCCAAGCAATAAAAAAAAGATAGAGGTTCTAATTATTCCCCACTCTATCCAGAATTAGAAAATAACTTTTGAAATGTCTAGAAACAGTACAACTTTCTTAGATCATCTGTCTATGTGCAATGTATATTGTATCATATGCACTACAGTATATGAATAAAATAGCCAACTCATCACTCACAAATGGCGCTCTTCTGTTTTGCTTCCCACATTCCTATAAAAAAAAAAAAAAAAATAGGACACATTTACTTTAACAAATCTGCAGAATGACCACGGCTCTTGCTAAGTGTTTTTCTCAGGTTAAGACAAGGATATTGTCTGGCCTAGTGAATGGGAATGCTAGAACACTTTCCCTAATATCCCCAAACGATGCACTACTCCTGATAGTTCCAGCTGGATGAATACAGTAGCTGTTTAACAGTAAAATCTATAAATGTTTTTTTTTTTTTCTCTTCATTTTTACATTTCTAACTGATTTTAATCCTTTTTTACCATTCCTTTAAAACCTTTGCTTTTTATATAAACATTTCATACAACGAGCACCCAAAGCAAGCTGCTATTCTACCTTCTGACACTGCATCTCTCTTCTCTCCCATTAACATTTCTCCTTTGTTTAAGTGATGTCAGACTCTTCCATTTTGCTAGCACCTTGCAAGTTATTTTTTATCAAAGCCATAGCAGTACATTCTCACATCTGCCCAGCCACATGGGGGAAAGCCATACTAGCTTCTATTTTGGCGCATCTCATGCCTGGCAATAGCTATTGCCTAATTGGGATTTTGCCATTTATAAAGAAGCCACTGATCTCACCCAAGGCTATGGTTTTCCCAGAGTATCCAAAAGGTCTCAATTGTCAGGATACTAAAATGTCTTTATTGCAGCTTTAATACTTTCAGGCAGAGCTTTCACTTAGGGCCCTTATACACTTTAAGAGGAAGAGCGTTATTGCTCTGGAACTGCTCATTGCTTGCACAGCTGGCTCTTAATCAGTTGGCTCACAAACTACAATGTACAATTTATACAAAGCCACATATACTTTTTTAAATACATGTGCAAACAGTTGTTATTTTTATTTGAATCAATAGCATGTTAGATAAAAGACAAAAAAGACGGCAACATTTTGCATTTTAGGTCACAACCTCAACTTTGGCTAATGTATTTGCCGGCAGACATATGCAAGAATTAGGCAAAAGAGGCAGAAACATTACAGAGCACTATTTCATATAAAAGCCTGTATGTCCTTACACTGCACAGTCTGGCAGCAAGGCTCTTTCACATGTTTTTTGCCTCCCCTTTTTTCCTCTATCATGTCAGTGGCAAAACACATAGGAGAGTTGGGAAATAGATGCAGAGCAGAGTATTACTGCATATGGAACTGTTCTTCTCTATGCATGAATGGATCAGCTATACACAAAAGCCCCTCATGAAATGAACTACAGGGAAGCATCAGGGAAAAGTATAGCATACTGAGATTTTCTCAAACTTTTCTTCATTGTATACTTACAGTATATACTCGAGTATAAGCCGACCCGAATATAAGCCGAGGCACCTAGATTTACCATAAATAACTGGGAAAACCTATTGACTCGAGTTTAAGCCTAGGGTGAGAAATGCGCAGCTACTGTAAGCCTCACTGTGCCCATTTGCATGCCTCACTCTGCCCATTTGCAGCCATAGGTACCCCGAACTTCAAAGTCGGTAGTTAAGGGTTCCTAGATGCCCCCTAGCTGCAGCCATATGCATTTGGGGTCTCTGGACCCAAAGGGTCCCGAAATGACATTGCTGCAGATGGACACAGTTGACCAACTTTGGGGCCCCGTATCTCGGGGGCCACTTGGTGCTAGGAACCCCAAATTTGGTGTGCAAACCCAGTGGAACTACAACATATCCAAAGTTGGGGTTCCTAGCACCAAGTGGCTTGTAAAGTGAAAAAAACCATAGCAAGCCACGTCTCTGATCTGCCTATACTATACAGCTAAAAAATGCTTGAAAAACATAAAGACAAAACATATATTTTTGTTCTATTACAGCATTAGAATACAGGTAAAAGATTTACAGCCACCTTACCTCCAATTCGCGCATGGTCTGAATGCGTACAGAGCATTTTCTGCCTCTCTCTATTAACTCAAGATCCACAGGGTCCATGAGAACAACAGACTTTAGTCCCGGGGTCTCTCCTTTTTCAACATGTTCTAAGAGGAGCCTGGCCTTTTCTGGTTTGTCACATATTACTGTAGAAATATCAGCTACCAAAAAATATTTGGTTAGATGTTTAATATTCTCCATATTTTAAAAAAATGACAAAATATGTACAGTTACCCAACTTTGAATTTTCTTTTTGTTAAGAAGGCAAACCTTGTGTATTTGTAATGGCTGGCTAGATTGACAATGCAAAAAACAGAAGGGCAAAATGGGATTTTTGTACTTTCTGTATATTTCTTAAAGCCCCCCTTAGGGACACAGGAATTCAGAGACTGCAGGATCATACTGCTGCCTACAGGAGGATAGGACACTAGAAAATAAAAAAAATTGTGGGCCATCCCCTACTACTTCAGTTTTGTGGTAAAGTAGTACCAAAAAAATGATCATAAACACAGAGGGGTGGGATCCAAGTCCCTCAATGGGCTCCAAGAAATATATATTACAGTAAGTACCAATAATCCTATTTTCTTTCTCGTCCATTAAGGGATGCAGGAATTCAAAGATTGTCATTTTTTTCAGCTTTTAAACACATCTCTATGTTAGCCTATGTGTCCATGTTTACATAGGTGTTTAGAGATGTATTACAAGAGCATTGTTTAGAGGCTGAAAAAAAAACATAATTTGTGTATTCAGGAGAGAAGTATTTTGGCAGAAAAAACACTGAGCGCGCCTAAACACGTATTATTCACAGGGAACCATGAATAAAGAAACTACAAGTCCAGTCTTCCACTGTGGCAGATGTACTTGTAGTTCTCAATGGAATACAAGCATGCTGTCCAGCTTTGTAACTAACAGCCCATACATGAGCAAGTTGAAGAGAGAACATGCAGGAACCTGACATTCCATCCACAATCCACTGATTGCGGGTACAATGCTTTGCAGGCTCCTATAGGAAAAAATGAATAAAAAAATGAATAAATGCACATATTTTTCTTGCAAAAATGTTTGCATTTACTATGTTTTCCTAAAAGGTGAACTTAGCCTTTAATAAAAAAACACATTGAAGAGTTTTTATTTTATTTTAAGCAATGGATTTACAAAAGACTGAAGCTGCCTAACACATGATTTTTTTTTTATGAGAAAGTATATAAAATCTTAGACAAAGGAGAGGCTGTGGATATAGTATACTTGGATTTTACAAAAGCATTTGGCACAGTTCCACACACACAGGGCTAAGTGTAAGTTATAGTCTACAGGCTTGGAAAGATCAGTTTGTAAATGGATAGGAAACTGGCTAAAAGACCATATTCAGAGAGTAGTGGTTAACCATACAGCCCCAGAAGATTTGGCTGCTAAATGACCAGGCCATTTTTTGCAATTTGGCACTGTGTCGCTTTAACTGACAATTGTGCGGTCGTGCGACGTTGCACCCTAACAAAATTGACGTCCTTTTTTTCCCACAAATAGAGCTTTCTTTTGGTGGTATTTGATCATCTCTGCGGTTTTTATTTTTTGCTCTATTAAAAAAAAAAAAAAGAGCGATAATTTTGAAAAAAACACAATATTTTGTACTTTTTGCTATAATAAATATCCCCATTTTTTTTTAAAAAAAGCAATTTTTTTTTTCAGTTTAGGCCGATATGTATTCTTCTACATATTTTTGTTGATAAAAATTACAATACACGTATATTGATTGGTTTGCGCAAAAGTTATTGCGTCTACAAAATAGGGGATAGATTTATAGCATTTTTATTATTATTTTTTTTTTTACTAGTACGGTAATGGCGGCGATCTGTGTTTTTTGTCAGAACTGCGACATTATGGCGGCAATCTGTGATTTTTATCAGGACTGCGACATTATGGCGGAGTCGGACACTTTTGACACATTTTTGGGACCGTTGGCATTTATACAACGATCAGTGCTATAAAAATGCATTGAATTGCTGTAAAAATGTCACTTGCAGGGAAGGGGTTGACACTAGGGGGCGATCAAGGGGTTAACTGTGTTCCCTGTGTTGTATTAAAATAGGTATAGACTCCAGATAGAAAAACATAATTTTGCCCCTGTACAAATCATTGATAAAACCTCATTTGGAATATGCAGTTTCGTTTTGGACACCAGTTCACAAAAAACAGTTTTGCACTTAAGTGCAAGGTAAAAAATGGAAACAGCAACACTCAAACCATCCATGTACTAGACAAACCAAACTTGTGTAAAATGGGTGCACTATAAGGGACACAAAATATAAATAATTCAACCAAAAATTCAATCTGTAAATAAATAAGTGCAACATATACGGTGTATCAAAAGTGCACTTCAAAAAACAAGAACTGAAATTTAAACCACAAATAAATTCTACCAAAATGTAAATCAGTGTGAATGTCCAATAAAAACGTGCTGTGCTTGAAAGTATACTTCAGTGTGAAATCAACCAACTCCACTTCTCCACAACAATACTTGTGCATGCTTCTTGCCACACGAAAAGACTTCTATATCATATGAGATACACCATGCTGTTATTATATAGCATCCAGAACACTGGTTCAGCATAACCCCTTATCCATTTAAAAGATGTATTCAGGGATCCTGGATCCACAGGAAGCGCCATATAAATAAAGAGGCAAAAGGAACCACAAATAGTGGAATACCGCTAACAATGGAGCCCTGAATAACTCTATAAGCATAGGTGTGCGCAGCATATTACATTAGGGTGTGCACCTCAAAGTTTCAACATGCACGCCTTTCTCTGCAGCCTCAGCTGCACTGGCCAGTGAATGAATGGGAAGTGTTCTATGCTGAGCATCTTCCTGTTTATTCACATATTGCAGCATAGTAAACACAGTTTACTATGCTTCAGTTATGAATGAATGCAGTGAGTGTGTTCACTGTGTTCATTTAGAAAAGGAAGGTTTGGTTAATGACATATTGACTAGCCCCTTACCCTGCTCTTCATCCTGAAACATCCCCCGCAGCAGCCGGGGGGAGTAGAAAGGAGGGAAGCCAGCAGCACTGCAGTTGGGGGGGAGGCTCAATATGGGGGAAGCCTGGGCAGTAGGGGGAATCGGCACAGCATGTAGTGATTAGGGGGTGCCCAGGCACACCCTCTGTGCACGCCTATGTCTATAAGGCTGTGTAACGTTAAGGTGAGGGAAGTGGAAAGCTGAGGTAAATAGGAGGGACCAGTTGTCAATCACTGGAGGCTGAGGTTAGCCACACAAAAAGGATATCAGAGAACTGGAGAAAGTGCAGAGAAGGGCAACCAAACTGATAAGAGGCATAGAGGAGCTCAGCTATGAGGAAAGATTAGAGGAACTGAATTTTTTCTCTCTTGCAAAAAGGGGTTTTAGGGGGATATGATCAACATGTATAAATGCATAAGTGGTCAATATAGAGAACATGGTGTTGAGTTATTCACTTTAACCGCTTCCCGACCAGCCGCCGCAGTCGAGCCGTCGTAGCTGTACGTCAGCTCTTTAAGACGCTTTAGCAGGCGTGCTCGCTGCCAATGACATTAATACAGTAATCAGTGGCTATTTTTAACTCTGATTGCTGTATAAATGTCACTGGTCCCAAAAAAGTGTCAAAAGCATCTGATTTGTCCGCTGCAATGTCGCAGTCACGATAAAAATTGATTGATCACCGCCATTACTAGTAAAAAAAATTAATAATAAAAATGCCATAAATCTATCTGCTATAACTTTTGCGCAAACCAATCAATATACGCTTTTTGCATTTTTTTTTTACCAAAAATATGTAGAAGAATACATATCGGCCTAAACTGAGGAAAAAATTTGTTTAGCTAAAATAATAATAATAATAATTGGGATATTTATTATAGCAAAAGTAGAAAATATTGTGTGTTTTTTTCAAAATTGTCGCTCTTTTTTTGTTTATAGTGCAAAAAATAAAAACCGCAGAGATGATCAAATACCACCAAAAGAAAACTCTATTTGTGGGGAAAAAAAGCACATCAATTTTGTTTCGGTACAGCGTCGCAGGACCGCGCAATTGTCAGTTAAAGCGACGCAGTGCCGCATCGAAAAAAATGACCTGATTAGGAAGGGGATAAATTCTTCCGGGGCTGAAGTTGTTAAGGTTATTACAGAGGACAAGGGGGCACCCTTTATGTCTAGAGAAAAAGAGATTTACTCTACAAATACAGAAATACGTTTTCACAGTAAGAGCTGTGAAAATGTGGAACAGACTCCTTCAAAAACTATCAATATAAAAGAGCAGCGCTGTGAATAATATAAATAGACCAGTGTAAATGGGATAAATAAATAAACCCAATTAAAATTAAAAATAAAATTAAATCATAATTCATAAATTGACATAAGTGTTTGATAAACAGTCCTAATCACAAATTAAAGTCCAAATGGATAAGGTGATGAAACATAGGCACAGGCCCCAGTCTGAAGGCAGGAATGCAAGTAAAAAATGGATCCTTCACCGAACCACTGTGATAACCAAATAAAATGCGCGCTTACCAAACGGCAAGCATAGGAGGGCTTGCGACCTTAACCCAGTCAGGGCCTTTCATGGGATGAAGTCGACAGCATACCACTTCATACACCCTGGGATAAGCCCGCTGTCCACCAAGTCTCAAGCAATCCCTCTACCATAGGGATAGTATACTCCTAGCTAGGGGTTGTTCTCATAGGAGATGCCCCGGAGAGAGAAAGGAGAGCAACATAGCGTAATCCTGATTTAATATTTATTAAAAGGAATTAAAATCACTCTTACAATGTGGTAGATGCAGATAAACATAAAAAGCCGGCCGGCTAGAAGCGAACACCCGTCCTGCAGACGGTAAATGCAGCACGTCAGCACGTCAGCACGCCCGACGTACGTTTCGTCACACTCTGACGTCGTCTGGGGCACGCCGTGCCCCAGACGACGTCAGAGTGTGACGAAACGTACGTCGGGCGTGCTGACGTGCTGCATTTACCGTCTGTAGGACGGGTGTTCGCTTCTAGCCGGCCGGCTTTTTATGTTTATCTGCATCTACCACATTGTAAGTGTGATTTTAATTCCTTTTAATAAATATTAAATCAGGATTACGCTATGTTGCTCTCCTTTCTCTCTCCGGGGCATCTCCTATGAGAACAACCCCTAGCTAGGAGTATACTATCCCTATGGTAGAGGGATTGCTTGGGACTTGGTGGACAGCGGGCTTATCCCAAGGTGTATGAAGTGGTATGCTGTTGTCTTCATCCCATGAAAGGCCCTGACCGGGTTAAGGTCGCAAGCCCTCCTATGCTTGCCGTTTGGTAAGCGCGCATTTTATTTGGTTATCACAGTGGTGCGGTGAAGGATCCATTTTTTACTTGCATTCCTGCCTTCAGACTGGGGCCTGTGCCTATGTTTCATCACCTTATCCATTTGGACTTTAATTTGTGATTAGGACTGTTTATCAAACACTTATGTCAATTTATGAATTATGATTTAATTTTATTTTTAAATTTAATTGGGTTTATTTATTTATCACATTTACACTGGTCTATTTATATTATTCACAGCGCTGCTATTTTATATTGATTGTTGTATAGTGTGTGTATCTCACTTTAGTGGCTGCTCTTGCTATTTCAAACATTTTTGTCACCTTATTTTTCCTGCATCCAATGTCATAATTTTGTTAGTTATTTTTTGAATCAATATAGCGCGGTAGTCTCCCTCTTCCATTTACTATCCTTCAAAAACTAGTTCTGGCCAGCTGAGTAGATTGTTTTAAAAAACAGGCTGGCTCTAATTCTCAATGCACAGCATTTATGGGTTGAATAATACTTAATATTGTTGATCAAGGGAATATCTGATTGCCTTTTGGGGATAAGGAAGGAATTTATTTTACTCCCCAATGGAGCAAATTGGACCATGCTTTATAGGCTTTCCTTTTACCTTTCTCTGGTTGATTTCTGGGTATAGGATTTTATATATTTTGAGGTTTTCCATTTATTTATTCTATTAATCTTTTTTTTTTCTATTGGTTGAACTAGATGTACTTATGTCTTTATTTAACCCGACTATGTAACAGGGTGGGGGTTGGATCGGAGACCTATAAGTAAAAATGAAACTGCAGCAGAAAAAGATCAAGTTCCCTTCTCTGCCAGGCAGGAACAGAATGAACAAAAAGTACAAGCATCATTTTATGCAATATTGTGCACTAATACACATGGTAGTATTACTGTGCTTTACACTGCAGTGCAGGAGTGTTGGGGTACCATTTAAAATGAACGGCACTGCACTTCAGCAATGTGCATAACATGCTTTCCTGTGCTGTGTGAATGGAACCCTAATGCCGTGTACACACGACCAAGCTTTCGTCAGACTGAACTCCGGAGGACTTTTCGACGGAGTTCCAACTAAACGGACTTGCCTACACACGATCACACCAAAGCCCGATTGTTTTGAACGTGATGACGTACAACTGGACTAGAATAAGGAAGTTCATAGCCAGTAGCCAATAGCTGTCCTTACGTTCTTTTTTGTCGGTCGGACTAGCATACAGACGAATGGCTTTTTCGATCAGACTCCAGTCCGTCGGAAAGATTTGAAACATGTTCTATTTCTAAAGTCCGACAGATTTTTTCGACAGAAAAGGTCCGATGAAGCCCACACACGATCGAATTGTCCGACGGATTCGTTCTGTCGGACCAGTTCGGTCGAAAAGTCCGCTCGTGTGTACACGGCATCAGTTCTTTGATTGCTCTGGGTTACAACATTTTGTGCATTGTTACTCTTTGTTGCACTTCTTTACTGAATTTATAGAAGGAAGAGGTAAAAGCACATAGTAGTAATCCTTACAACACTGAAAGGTAAAAATCATAGAAAACTTTCCCCTTAATTTCTATGATGTGTCGTCCTCTCCAATTTTATCTCAGCAGCTTTTAATTTCAACCATCCATTCCGAGAAGATCAGTTCCTGGTTTCTATTGAAATAAACCCGTGAAGAGCAAAAACCTATAGCTCAAAATCACTTTTTCCCCGGTAGGTAATTCGGAATTAGCTGTAAGGTGCTTTTCTCTATGAACTACCATAAAAAAAAAATATGTGTATTTATCAATAGCACAACGATAAAGCTTGATACTCTGCATTGATCAGAAATAGCTAATGTATGCTGCACAATGACGACTTTAGAAGTGCTACATCATTTTAGTTATATTCTTATCAGCTTTATTATACTAAATATCTATACATAATGCACTTACCCATGTTAATAATATAGCGAATTGCGCCATGACCCAGAGTGTCATACAATGGAACGACCACCATGGAGTATGTGTAGCAAGCGAGTTCAGAGATGATCCACTGCAGAGACAAACATATTTCTCGTTTCCAGGCCACAGTATAAAATAATATACCAATATCATGCAGCAAGCTTTATATTACCTCTGGGCGGTTCTGGGCAAAAACCCCAATGAACTGATCAGGTGAAGCCATGCATCCCTGATATAGTAATCCCGATCCTAACCACTCTGCTCTGTTTGACACCTGTCAAGAATTCAGAAAAACACATCCAACATAGTTAATAAAAGGCCAGCATTTTCACTGACAGAAACAATGCCATTTATACTTCTATCATACAGATTTGTTTTTCTGGAATAAAGAACAATGGAAATAACATTGTTTTCAATAGTGCCTGTTCACATCAATGCAACTTAGCACAGGGAGATTTTAGAAAAGGTTCCTGTACTACTTTGGTGTGATTCCAGCACAACTTGGCCCCACAGAATATCCAACCCACCTGAAAGTATCATCACCCGTCCTACAGCCTCGGGAGTCGGGAGGACTGACTCCCAATCACATGATCATTGTGGTTATCTGTAATTGGCTATCACAGTGATCATTCTATAAAACCTGTCTCTGTATTCTCTTTCTCCTCTAAATGGAGAAATTAAAAAAAAAAACATACATACTTTGTATCTTTTTCTCCTAATCAGTATATTTAGGCCTTGCAAACACTGGACATTTTTGCAGCTGCTTCTAGGAGAGTTAGACATTTTTTTTCCTGCCTCTAAACTCTGCATGTTACACAATGGGGGGTTATTTACGAAAGGCAAATCCACTTTGCACTACAAGTGCAAAGTGCCCTTGAAATTGCACTGAAAGTGCACTTGGAAGTGCAGTCGCTGTAGATCTGAGGGGAAGCTCTGAAATGAGGGGAAGCTCTGCTGATTTTATCACCCAATCATGTGCAAGCTAAAATGCTGTTTTTTATTTTCGTTGCATGTCCCCCTCAGATCTTGTAGTTTGCACTTGTAGTGCAAAGTGGAGTTGCCTTTAGTAAATAACCCCCTGAGTGTTCATGCACAAATAGGGGTTGATTTACTAAAGGCAAATCTACTTTGCACTGCAAGTGCACTTGGAAGTGCAGTCACTGTAGCTCTGAGGGGTAGATGTGAAATGAGGGGAAGCTCTGCTGATTTTATCATCCAATCATGTACAAGCAAAAATGCTGTTTTTTATTTTCCTTGCATGTTCCCCTCGGATCTACAGCGACTGCACTTCTAAGTGCACTTGTAGTGCAAAGTGGATTTGCCTTTAGTAAATCCACCCCATAGACTTTTAACAGCATTTAGTGGCAGGAAAAAAAACACACTGTCGTGCATCCAGGAGTAGTGGCGTTTTGCCAGAAAAACTGATTGAAAGCGAGCATTAACGCTCCGCACATTTAGCGCTAGGTGTGTTTAGATCTTGAGTGTTCATTTTTGTCAATGGCCAAAATAAATTATTATTCTGGCCAATTAAATGAATTAACGCTCAAGCGACTGACGCCTGTAAACATGCCTAAAATCCCCTATACACTTGGATAGGAGTGGCGGCGGGGGCAGCGTCATATAGAGGAACCAATGCCTTACATTTTCCTCCTGCAGCCCCTGTAAGTCCACATTTCCTCCTCTCCCTCCTGCAGGCATTCAGCATCTGCAGGAGGAAAATGGAGGAGATCGGTTCCTCTATATGCCACCCCACAGCCCCTCCTATCCAGGTCTCACTGCGGGGATATATCAGGATGGAAAAAGTAAAAAGGGGCTGGCAAATACTGTATGTCATCTACTGGCCCCTTCCTTTCGTGAATGGACAGAGTCAGTGATCGGTACTGATAACACTTATAACTGAGGCATAGTAAACAGTTTGTGAATGAACAGGAAGCTCTGTACATGAATACATTCATTCTGTGCAGTTGAGGCTGCAGAGATGGAAATTGAAGACTGTGTCCTCAATCTAATTTCTCTGTCTCAAATGTGCAACATTAGAGGTCTGTTCAGACCCCTAAAATTTCACCAAAGCCCCCCAATGGACTCCTAAAAAGAATTGTAAAAAATAATAAAAAATAAAATAAAATAAAGGTAAAAATGAATTAAAATAAAATAACAAAAATAAAGAATAAAACAGTAAAAATGAATAAAAAATAAAATAACAAAATTACTGACACCAGTGGTGGAACTACCAGGGTCGCAATGATCACACTTGCGTCAGGGCCTTGGTATTCCACCACCATAGGGGGGGGACAAAGGCGGTAGGAAGGCTGCTCTGGATACTGCAATTGGTACTAATCACTCATGTGTTTATTCATCACAGTTTACTATGCTTCCGTTTGCAAATGAATAGGAGCCTGTACATACTGTACATAGGCTTCTATTCATTCATATGAAGTGCAGCTGAGAGAAAGGGTAAAAGTAAAAAAATATTAACAATAACACAATAAACAACACTTAAAATTAAATTTAGAAATTATTTTTTGGGGCAGTATATAAAAAAAAAAACATTTTTTTAATTTAGTATCAGTGTCAGTTAGTGTCAGTGTGTTTTAGGTAGGATAAAAGAAAATAAAAAAAAGCAAAATGCACACTACTATTTCTGGGCTGTACTACGGGTACATACAGCAACTAACATACACATATGTGGAATTGTTGTGATCGTTGAAAGCAGGAGAACCTGTTTTGGGTTGTTTTTTGGTGGTATGTTCTAGTAGTAGCAAGAAATGGACAGCTAAATTTTAAAAAAAAAGATTTGTTTTTTCTGTTTTGGGCCAATTATCTTTTGATAATAAAAAAAAAAATCAGGAGACATACATTACCATTTACCACCAAATAAAAGGCCAAATTGTCCTAAAAAAAACAAGGTATAATGGATGCACAAAGTAGTTGTGATGATATGTAAGGTTTTACTAACACGTCAAAATTGCAAAATTGTGCTTATGCTTTACCCTTTGGCGAGAGGGGGTTAAATAAAAGCTGATATTTGTAAGCACTCCTGTCAGTGGCAAATGGTTTGTCTCAATCCTCGAAATGCTACATCTTCAAGATAGCTTGTTCTGTTGAAAAACAGCAGACTTACTTGGTAAGATCAAAATGAAAACTAATGCCACCATCACATTTAAGAATTGGTAGGCTGCAATATAAAATAAAATGTGCTTTTGGGTTTAATACCACCAAGCAGCACAGCTATGTCATACCCCAAGCCTGTGAATGGGTAGTGAAGGAGGAGAAGCACACTGATGAGCTTTTTACAAGAGGCTGATGCTGAGCAAAATTCCAGTATGTAGACTAGTTGTATTTTCATAAAACTTTAATTATGTTTTTGAGTTAATGCAAAACTGAATTTATTGGTGATTTTTTTTATCTGCCTGGGGCTCTGCTTTGATAAAGATGCCCTATTATATGTGTGTGTGTAATCATGTTCGTAGATACTCTATAATGCCTATTTATAAGAGCTACTGTACATTCTGTAGATTGTGAGCACTTTCTATGTATTCTTTTGTGTTGCAGTGTTTACTTTTATATATGTTTCTCTGTAACAGGAAGTAAAAAGACATTTATTCTCATAAAAAATGCTTTAAGTAAATTCTCATATATCTGCTAAATTGCTTTACAATTACGCAAATGTACAAAGTAGGCCTACAGATTGCAAGCATACAAAGCAAATGGCTCTTTTCAATGCTTTTCTTCAGTTGCTGATTGAAAAGAATGATGTAGCAAAATCATATTGATACAAGTACAACAGCAGAAAATCTGCAGGTGTTCTTAACATTATGTAACCCCCAAACTGCCCCACACTGTAGCAATAGTTTAAATATAACTAAAGACAAAACTTTTTTTTTAGTTTTGGATACAGTGGAGTGGGACTAGAACACTTGAAACATTTTATTGCTGTCTGTGCCCCCGTTAACCACTTCAGCTCCGGAAGGTTTTACCACCTTTCTGACCAGGCCATTTTTTGTGATACAGCACTGTGTTACTTTAACTGACAATTGCGCGGTTGTGCAACGTTGCACCCAAATAACACCTTTGTCCTTTTTTCCCCACAAATAATGCTTTATTTTTGGTGGCATTTGATTACCCCGCATTTCTTATTTTTTGTGCTATAAACAAAAGAAAAACAACATTTTTGAGAAAAAACAATATTTTTTACTTTCTGCTATAAAACATAACCAATAAAAAAAATGTAAAAAATCTAATTTCTTCATCAATTTAGGCCAATATGTATTCTGCTACATATTTTTGGTAAAAAAATCCCAATAAGCATATATTGATTGGTTTGCGCAAAAGCTAAAACGTCTAAAACTATGGGATATTTTTATTTATTTTTTTACTAGTAATGGCGGCGATCAGCGACTTATAGTGGGACTGGGAAAAAATTGGGACACCTAACTAACACTTTTGACACTTTTTGGGGACCAGTGACACTGTACAATGATCAGAGCTAAAAAATGTGCACGGTCACTGTACTAATGACACTGGCAGGGAAGAGGTTAACATCAAGGGGGATCAAAGTGTTAAATGCATGCCTAGGTTGTGCTTACTCACTGTGGGGAAGGAGCTTTGACTAGGGGAAGGCAGAAATCCGTGTTCGTGCTTAGAAGAAACCCAGGATCAAAGCTTTCCCTGCTGACAGAACGACAATCTGTCTTGTTTACATAGGCAGACTGCTGTTTTGCTTGTGTCCCGAATGATCGGCGGGTCCTGGCAGACGTAGAGTCTGTCTGATCTGCTGATTGGCTCCTACTTTGTCCAATCACAGCAGGAGCGGTCACCAGCGGTGCGTGCCCCAGACCCGGACGTGTTAGATCTTGTACTAGGTATGTGATCTGGCACAGAGCGGCCGCCCTGCCACAGTAAATGTACGTGGTATGGTCACTAAGTGGTTAAAGAGATTCACCCTCTCTATTTGTCCTGTTTACCAATATCATTGAAAGTGAAAGTAAAAGAAAATTTCACATTTTATATTGCCCCTAGAAAAGTAATAGAGGGGAAACCTTCCAATGGGGACATTCGTTCTGGTGACTTTGGGTCCCCAAAGAATTCCCTTAATTTGCAGGGATTTCCTATCAAATCATGTTTGGCTATGGGACAGGGCATTAAAGGGGTTGTAAACCCTCGTTTTTAAAAAAACAAAAAATACAAACATGTCATACTTACCTCCACTGTGCAGTTCGCTTTGCACAGAGTGGCCCAATCATCCTCTTCTGGGGTCCCTCAGCAGCACTGGTGGCTCCTCCCCCATCGAGTGTCCACGTTGGAGAATCGCTCTCCTTGGTGGACACCCGTGCAGGCGCGCTCCCAAGTCTCGCATCTGTGTCCATTCACACAGAATGCAGCACTCGTCCCCGCCCCCCGGCCAAATTTGATTGACAGCAGCGGGAGCCAATGGCTGCCTTGCTATCAATTTATCCAATCAAGACACGAGACACCAGGTAGAGCTGGTGTGCTTGTTCCCGGGCAGGGAAGGATCGGGGTCAGGTAAGTAAAATGGGGGCTCAGGGGGCTGCAGCACCACAGAACGTTTTTTACCTTAGTGCAAAGAATGCATTAAGGCGAAAAACTATGAGGATTTACAACTCCTTTATAGGAAATCTCCACAATAGTACACAGATGACGAAAAAAATCTGACAGTGGTTATAACCCTCCCTTGTTCTATCCAAAATGGGGACACAGATGTAAGGAGGAGCTCCACTGATGGGGAAACAGATGTATGGTGGGACTCCACTGATGGGGACACAGATGTGAGGAGGGCTCCACTGCTGGGGGCACCTTATGTAAGGAAAGACTCTGCTGGGGGCACCTGTTGTAAGGACAGACGCTGCCGGGGGCACCTGTTGTAAGGACGGACTCCGCTGGGGGCCCCTGATGTAAGGACGGACTCCGCTGGTGGCACCTGATGTAAGGACGGACTCCGCTTGTGGCACCTGATGTAAGGATGGACTCCGCTTGGGGCACCTGATGTAAGGACAGACTCTGCTGGGGGCACCTGATGGCATCTGGTGGCAGGCGACGTGGCAGGTGACACGCTCAGGGCACCCACTGATTCTGCATTATGGTGAGTTGAATAATTTCATTTTATATTACAATGTAATAATAGAAATAATGCACTTCAATCATCCTGACACCATAACAACCATGGTGCGGGGATGATTGAAGCGCTAACACCAGGTGTTTGGAGTATCTTTATCTTGATTGTTAAACTTTCTAGAATGCACATATTTCTATTGTTGTGTAGGATCTGGGCCTACTGTCCCTCCATCCCTTTCTCCCTCCATCCCTCGTTCATCTCAGATGCTAACCACACACCCTTAGAGCCACACCCCTTTAAGTCATGCCCACTATTTTGCTGAAACCACACCCATTTTCGCCAAGTGAGAGGGGTCAAAAAGGAAGGGTGGGGTCTGGCACCCCCCTCATCCTAAAACTTCACCAGCCACCATTGGTTATACTCCAATGGTGTCTAGTCCAAAACAGTACGTGGGCCTCATTTATGTCTGCAAGTCGAGTTGGGGACCACACCTACTGTATATCCAATAGTTTGAATACAAAAATATCAGGAGACAAGCACATAACTAGGATAACTCCTCTGCAGAAACCTCCCTACCTAGAGGCCCTATCACTCACCTGTATACTGCCACTTGTGATGATAATGAGGTCCGAGTGCCCCAAAACTGTGTAGGCAAATGCAGGGCAGCCTTGTTGTTTTAAAATTTACAGACAAGCAGTGCCATTTTTTAGATCAGGAGACACAGAGCCAGCCAATGACTTGCTCTGAAAATATATAACCCCAGGAATGCATCTTCAGGGCCAGTAGTACACTAATTTTCCTGAAAGCTCATAAACCCTTTTTAGCCTGGGCCTATTAATAGCGAAATATTTAAATAACTAATTGAATGTTTTAACAGGATAACAAAAAATAAATACAAAATGGATAGATAGATAGATAGATAGATAGATAGATAGATAGATAGATAGATAGATAGATAGATAGATAGATAGATAGATAGATAGATAGATAGATAGATAGATAGATAGATAGATAGATAGATAGATAGATAGATATGCAGTATAGTTCAGTTTTTCCATGAATGTTGTTTAGCATGGATAGAGGAATCTACTGCATTAGAAAAAAAATCTGTATGTGTATAACCAGCTTAAGAAAAAGTCTCCACTTACCTGTAAAATTATATTTTCAGTTACAGATTGACTCCTAAAATACTGGTACATTATATTATAAAGCAAAAATATAAAGGAAATACCATATTCTCACCTCTTTGTATGACAGCCACTCATAAGGCTGATTGGGTTTCCTGGATCCTAAACATGGTTCATTTTCTATCAAAATAAAAGAGTGTGTTTTACAATCATTACAACTACATACTGTATTTAATTCCAACACTGATAAAAAAAAAACTAAAAAAAACTAAGGGAATTCTATGGTCACAGCATACAGTTTTATTTTGTAACATCTGCATTGTAATAGCAACACAAACAATAGTTTTTTTTACAATCAAATATAAGCCTACTTGAAAAATCTGCTTTCATTTTGTGAGTGCTGCCTGTCTGCTAGCCATCTCTTTCCTCAACTTCCTAGCTTTCCTGCATGCTTTGTAGCTTCTCCTCCTGTTTACTTGTGATCTGTAAGGACTACATATCCCATGGTACCTTGCTTCACTCAAGCAGTGACTGCTGTACTGACTCCACCTCCTTAAACTCTGCTGTAGTTCAGGAGGCAGGCTCTGTGAAATGTGTGACACAGCAGCACCTACTCACAGGGCATAAATATGAAGTCACAGCACAATATGCTGTAAAACCATGTGATTTATTGTAAGAACGAACAGTAAAACCAATTAAGAATCCATATACTTAAAAAGCACACTGCATCCTCAAGTGTGCATGCTATGCCCAAGCTATACACCATAAGCTTATTGCATGTAATGACAGCCAAAATAGCGCTGCTTACTTTGCTTAAGACCGGAGATGGTAACAAGCTAGTACTGAGATAGAACGAAGGGGCCAGCTTCTAATGCTCCAACAATGAGTGGCAGTGGGGCTGAGGCTTGGATAGAAGATCAGAACACAATGGGAACCCTGCTATGGAGCTGAAACAGAATGCCAGGCTACAGGGCCAACATGCTGGATGTGATGTCATTAGCTGGGAGAAAAAACGCTGGGCAGGAGCAATGGGGCTAGAACGCACGCTAAGCTGGAGTCAGGTGTGTGCCGTGGCTGTGTAAACTGTGTTTACTATGCTTTAGTTGTTTGTGAATGAATGGGAAGCTCTGTACTGAGCTCTTCCTGTTCGTTCCTTCTGTGCAGCTGAAGCTGCAGAGATGGAAAATTAAGTTTTGTATTGGTGATTATATTCTCTAATTGTGCTACAGCCTAATAGTCTAGACCTAAATAAATACCCCTTGGGTGGACTTTTAAGGCATTAATTACATACCATGCTGATTACAGTAAAAAGTTATTTAATAAACAAATATATAAAAGACATATTGAACATTCCATGTTCTATATGTCTTTTATAGTGTATATATATTTGTTTAATATTTTTTTTTTACACTGTAATCAGCATGTTATGTAATCAGTGCTTTAAAAGTCCACCCAAGGGGTATTTATTTTGGCCGAGATGGAGAATGAGGGCTCTTTCCTCAATCAACTTTCCTCAATCAACTTTCTCTCTTTCTCTCTTTCTCTCTTTCTCATCATCATGGTGTTATCGCTCTCACTCTCTCATAGTGCTCACTGGAAGTTCAATATGGTACCTCATGGAAAGGATCTGAAAAAAAGAATTGTTGCTCTACATAAAGATGGCCTAGGCCAGTGATGGCGAACCTTGGCACCCCAGATGTTTTCAAACTACATTTCCCATGATGCTCATGGACTCTGGAGTGTAGTTGAGCATCATGAGAAATGTAGTTCCAAAACATCTGGGGTGCCAAGGTTAGCCATCACTGGCCTAGGCTATTAGAAGATTGCCAAGACCCTGAAACTCAGCTGCAGCACGATGGCCAAGACCATACAGCGGTTTAACAGGACAGGTTCAACTCAAAACAGGCCTCGCCATCGTCGACCATAGAAGTTGAGTGCACATGCTCAGCGTCATATCCAGAGGTTGTCTTTGCGAAATATACGTATGAGTGCTGCCAGCATTGCTGCTGAAGTTGAAGGGGTGGGGGTCAGCCTTTCAGTACTCAGACCATACGCTGTACACTGCATCAAATTGGTCTGCATGGCTGTCATCCCAGAAGGAAGCCTCTTCTAAAGATGATGCACAAGACAGCCCGCAAACAGTTTGCTGAAGACAAGCAGACTAAGGACATAGATTACTGTAACCATGTCCTGTGGTCTGATGAGACCAAGTTAAACTTATTTGGTTCAGATGGTGTCAAGCGTTTGTGGTGGCAACCAGGTGAGGATTACAAAGACAAGTGTGTCTTGCCTACAGTCCAGCATGGTGGTGGGTCTGCATGCTTCCTGCTGGCACTACTGAGCTACAGTTCATTGAGGGACCCATGGATGCCAACATGTACGGTGACATACTGAAGCAGAGCATGATTCCTTCCCCTCGGAGACTGGGCCGCAGGGCAGTATTCCAACATGATAACAACCCCAAACACACCTCCAAGACGAACACTGCCTTGCTAAAAAAGCTGAGGGTAAAGGTGATGGGCTGGTCAAGCACGTGTCCAGACCAAAACCCTACTGAGCATCTGTGGGGCATCCTCAAATGGAAGGTGGAGGAGTGCAAGGTCTATAACATCCACCAGCTCAGTGATGTCGTCATGGATCAGTGGAAGAGGACTCCAGTGGCAACCTGTGAAGCTCTGGTTAACTCCATGCCCAAGTGGGTTAAGGCAGTGCTGGAAAATAATGGTGGCCACACAAAATATTGACACTTTGGGCCCAATTTGGACATTTTCACTTAGGGTAATTACTTAGTACTCACTTTTGTTGCCAGCGGTTTAAACATTAATGGCTGTGTTGAGTTATTTTGAGGGGACAGCAAATTTACACTGTTATACAAGCTCTACACTCACTACTTTACCTTGTAGCAAAGTGTCATTTCTTCAGTGTTGTCACATGCAAAATGAAAAGGGTGTACTCACTTTTGTGAGATACTGTATATATATATATATATATATATATATATATATATATATATATATATATATATATACAGTGCAAGTCAGTGTACAGTATATACAGTGTATTGAAGTAGTTAAGGGGAACCCTATGACAGAATTAAGAAAAAAGGCATGGGTTCCCCCCCAATCTATACCCAATCTATACCAGGCCCTTTTAACAAGAGGGCCCCCAGATCCTGCCCCCCCCCCATGGGGTACATTGTACTCTTACCCATTCATCAAAAAAAGTGTGAAAAAGTAAAAACTACAAAAGTCAATTTTTGACAATTTCTTTATTAAAAAAGAATTAATTAATTTAAAAAAAAAGTGGCCTGCGATATCCACCCATCTTCAATCACACCACCCGAGGGATCCGAAAAATAGAAAGAAAAAAAAAGCTCTGCCTCAATGGGAAGCGCCCCCCCCCCCCCCCCCCGACTGCCGTCTTTTCGCTGTTGTTTTTCACTGCTGTCTTTTACAGCTGCTATATAGGCAAGGGCGGGGCCACCCGGTGACATAAACGAGTGACCTCGCCCCTTCTGACGTCATGTGCCATCAGAGGGAAGCGGGGTCATCCAGGTTGCGTCAACGGGTGGCCCCGCCCTTGCCTAAATAACAGCTGTCACAGCGAAAAGACAGCAGTCGCCGGGAGGCCTTCCATGGAGGCGGAGTAAACTCGTTTTTTTTTTTCTATTTGTCGGGTCTATCGGGCAGCGTGATTAACCACTTCAATACCAGGCACTTAGACACCTTCCTGCCCAGGCCAATTTTCAGCTTTCAGTGCTGTCGCAATTTGAATGACAATTGCGCAGTCATGCTACACTGTACCAAAACAAATTTTTTATCATTTTGTTCCCACAAATAGAGCTTTCTTTTGGTGGTATTTGATCACCTCTACGGTTTTTATTTTTTGAGCAACAAATAAAAAAAGACCGAAAATGTTGTAAAAAAACAAGTTTTTCTTTGTTTCTGTTAAAATTTTTTGTAAATAAGTAAGTTTTCTTCTTCAATGATGGGCACTGATATGGCTGCACTGATGGGCACTGATACGGCGGAACTGATGGGCACCGATGAGGTGGCACCAATGAGGTGGCCCTGATGGGCACTGATGATGGGCACTGATAGGCAGCACTGATGGGCACTGATAGGTGGCACTGATGGGCACTGATAGGTGGCACTGGTATGCGGCACCGATGGGCACTCATAGGCGGCACTGATGGGCACTCGTAGGTGGCATTGATTGGTACATATGGGTGGCACTGATGGGTACTTATGGGTGGCACTGATAGGTGGCACTGATGGGCACAGATGGGAACTGACAGGTGGCACTTATGGGCACTGACAGGTGGCACTGATGACACTGATTGGTGGCACTGATAAAACTTATTGGTGGCATTGCTGGGCATAACTGAAACATAATGGTGCCAATCAGTGCCAATTTGTGGGCACTGATTGGCACAGATTGGGCACATTTGGCACATGTGGATAGCCGTGGGGTACATACCTGGCCATCCACATGTTTCCCCCTCCCTGGTGGTCCTAGTGGTGATCCCTGGTGGTCAAGTGTGGTTATCTGAGGGTGGGCTGCGCTGATAAACAATCAGCGCAGACCCCCCTTGTCAGGAGAGCCGCCGATCGGCTCTCCCCTACTCGCGTCTGTCAGACGCGAGTGAGGAAAAGCTGATCGACGGCTCTTCCTATTGACATCGTGATCAGTCGTGATTGGACACGGCTGATCACGTGGTAAAGAGCCTCCGCCGGAGGCTCTTTACCAAGATCGGTGGAGCGATGTGTCAGGCTGACACACCGCTCCACCAATTGCCGCGGTGCGCGCCCCCGCGGGCGCGTGGCGGCATGTTATCCTGCTGGACGTCATATGACGCCCAGTCAGGATAACGGAACCACTTCCCGGATGTCAATCCGCTATAGGCCGGGCGGGAAGTGGTTAAACATGGATGGACATCCCGAGACACTTTTTTTTTTTTTAAATAAAGGAATTGTCAAAAACTGTCTTGTGTTTTTTACTTTTTGCCAATTTTTTGCGTGAATGGGTAGGGGTACAATGTACCTCTACCCATTCACATGTGGGGGCAGTATCTGGGGGTCCCCTTGTTAAAAGGGGCTTCCAGATACCGATAAGCCCCCCGCCCGCAGACCCCTACAACCACCGGGCAAGGGGTTGTGGGGATGAGGCCCCTGTCCCCATCAACATGGGGACAAGGTGCTTTGGGGGGACCCCAAAACACCCTCGCCATGTTGAGAGCATGTGGCCTGGTATGGTTCAGGAGGGGAAGGGGGGCTCTCGCCCGCCCCCCCATCTTGTCCTCCAGGCTGCATGCTCGGATAAGGGTCTGGTATGGATTTTGAGGGAGACCTCACGCCAATTTTCCTTTTTAATTGTTGGCTTGGAGTTCCCCTTAATATCCATACCAGACCCAAAGGGCCTGGTATGGACTGGGGGGGACCCACGCTGTTTTTTTTCCTTGATTCTTATCTATATTGCCGGTAGCAGGCAATACATTACAGCCTTTAGAAATGTAATTTTACTGCGGCAGAGTAAAACACATCAGACAGATGCGCCACTTTACAGGCAGATTAAGGGGACCCCTTGCATTGATACATGTCCCCTGGGGCAGTACCCAGGTCCCCATACACTTTTTAGGGCAATAACTTGCATATAAGCCTTTAAAATTAGCACTTTTGATTTTTCATGTTCGTGTCCCATAGACTTTAATAGGGTTCGCATGTTCGCACAAATTTTTTGTCAGTTCGCATATTCTGGTGCGAACTAAACTGGGGGTGTTTGGACCATCTCTACTTGCAGACTGTTTGCAACCATTACCAATACTGCAGCTTAGCAATTTTATTGATCAGGGCCCGGTTCACACTTCTGCGATGCAGGAACCCTGCGAATCCACTGTGGGTTCCCGCATTGCATGCCTCCCTGTGGAAGTTCACACTGCCCTATGTGAACTGCTGGGAGTGTCAATTAAGAGTTAATGACACTCCCAAATCAGTTTGCATATCGCAGTGCAATCTTCAAACTCGGACAGGAATTGGATCGCATGGGTCCTGTGTGAGTTTGGTCTGAATGTGATGCGAATTCAGCCATATCTGTATGGCTGAAATCGCATTGCACATAGACCGCATGTGATTTGCACTTCAGTGCGGTGCGAATCACATCCGATCTCGGACAATGCTGCAGTGTGAATCGGGCCAGACAGTGGATATTCAAGTAGCATTGGACAAGTTTTAAATATTTGATTTTCTGCAGCGTGTATTCCCCTTACATGAATTAATACTAATGCAGTATTAGTTCAGCATAGTTTTTTAATAGGGATGCTTTTTCCCTCTCACAAAAACCTGAAAAAGAGTGATCCACTCTGTTAAACACTGCTTGTAGCTATTTCTACAGAGAATTCATTTTCCCAATGACTGTGTAATTAGGGGAAGTTGAATCTAATTGAAAAGCAATCCAAGCCAGCCGTGGTTATCTGGTCTGCCTGTGAAGACAGCAGTTTTAAAGAAAGTCTCAGCATTAATATTTGGCCCAACTTTTAAGCTGGCCATACACTAGTAGAATGTCATTTAAATTTTTGTACATTCCTTCATTCTTCTAATTGTTAGTGGGATCAATTTGTTCATTTTTGACCCCAGTGATGAGAAAATTCAGTGATGAGAAAATTCAAAGGATCAACGTGGAATATTATTCTTGAATAAATGAATATCTGAATATCTAACAGTGTATGTGGTTTTTGTTCTGAAACGTTTACTCATTCAAAGTTCAAACCAAAGTCCACTTTGTATGGGAAGTGTTGCTGTAAAAAACAGTTAAATCTAAATTAAAAGGCATTAGCAACATAACATACCCCCAAAAATAAAAAAAACCCCAAAAGACTACCCACCTAAAACAAGGGGAAGCCTTGCTATGGAAGACACTAAATGTAACCCCTGACCTCAAATCACCAACAAAATAACAGTAAACACAAAAAAGCTCCCAATTTCATTTTTAGTTTTCCCTGTACGGTCCCCTCTTTTTCTCCTTCATCACCTGCTAACCTTTTAGCCCCTGTACACCTCACTATCCCTCACTTTTCTCTCTCATTATTCTCCCCTAGAGATGCCTTGGGGTCCCGTGCCCGCCCCGATCGCTGCCTTCTTGGTGCCCCTGCTGGGCTGTACACCACGGCCCCCGGTAGGGAATGTCGCCTGTTGTTCTTGGCGCCATGTCAGTGTACTGGTAACCGTTGGACCTCAATTGGTAGGTACGCACTTTGATGCTGATTGGGGCTCTATCTTACCCCATCATTATTGACAGCTTTTTTGTTTTTCCTTTATTATCTCCACCATAGATTACACGCATGCTCCTGACGAGTGGCGGAGTAGCCACGAAATGCGTAGAGATAATTGATGCGTTTTTTATTCTAATACATCCAGATCTCAACTTTTTATGTAATTGTACCTCTACAGGCTAAAGTGAGGCCTCAGGTCCTGCAGGCATTACCTCGTAATTTTAATTTTATCCAACCCACCTCAGGTTGAACTCTGGGAATTTTGTTATGGTCTTATTCACGGCTTTGTATCATCATTTGTACCATTGTGTTTTTATCTTGCCTGAACTTGTACCAATGATTGCATTTGAGACATATGTATTGCCAAATTATGGGTAACTATATGTACCCCAATGCTCACCTAGTTTATTGATATTAACATTATATGTATGGTTACCAACTATGTACACAAAATAAAGTTCCCTTGTTCAGCTCACTATCTATGTGCTACCAAGTGCTTCATTTAAAGTCTCACTTTCCCCAATTCCTTTGTTTTTCTCCCAATGATAATAACAAAAAAGCAGCAAAGGGGGTGATTTCCCAAAAAGCTAACAATCAGAATTAAAGTACATTTTACTATCTAAACCAAATCACTCCTTTTGCCATTTGTCAGCCATTCCTATCCTTTCTCTACAGCAGCTTTAAATACACGGACACTATGGGGTTGGTTTACTAAAACTGGAGAGTGCAAGATTTCTCCATAGAAACCAAGTGGCTTCCATTTTTTTTGTCAAAGCTTAACTGAAGTTAGAAGCCGATTGGCTGCCATGCACAGCTGCACCAGAAGTTGCACTCTCCAGTTTTAATAAATTGACCCCTATGACATCTCTTGTGCCCCCCTTTTATAGTGTGAGTGTGTGTTGGGGGGAGGGGATGCTGGATTATCTAGAATCCCCCTTACTGGCCCTTCTAAACTTGCTGCCCTTAGTTCAGTAGATTCATGTCATGCAATAGATTATGTTTGAAAACAGAATTCTTCTACACAAACATTCACAGGGACTTTGAATCTTGAACCCATGTCTGTGGCGAACCTGAACCTCATCTCCGCATCTATAATAATAGGTTCTCTTTGATTTAGGTCTGTTATTCTTATTAGTAAATGGTTGCAGGTAAAACTGAATAATACAGCATGCTTAAGCATGGAATTACTTAAAAATACAAATACCTACAACATTAAAAATGCTACAATAAGAAATTTGCTGGACCTTTGTGATGAGCAGCAGAAGTAATAACTTCAACAGCAAATCTATGGCATAGCAGCAAAGAATGAAACAGGAGCTAAGCGCCTGTGATGAGGCAAACAAACAAGACGCCTTGCCTGTTGCTATTGCAAATAATTGCAGAATTCACATTTCAGAGAGATTAGGGTCAGTTGGGCAACTGTACTTTCATTCTGATTCCTAGCTTATTTGGGCAATCGACCTCTTTGCTGCTTTTATTTTGTTCTTATTATCAGGAACCTTTACTTGAAAGACCTGAGCTCAATATTCCACATACTGTTTGCTATATACATTGCCTTGAAAAAGTATTCATACCACTTGAATTTTTCCAATTTTTTTCATGCTACAACCAAAAACATAAATGTATTTTATTGAGATGTTATGTGATAGACCAACACAATAATTGTCACATAATTGTGAGGTGGAAGGAAAATAATAAATGGTTTTCATTTTTTTTTACAAATAAATATCTGAAAAGTGTGGTGTGCATTTGTATTAAGCCCCTTTTACTCTGATACCCCTAACTAAAGTTTAGTGGAACCAATTACCTTCAGAAGTCACCTAATTAGTAAATAGAGTCTACCTGTGTGTAATTTAATCTCAGTATAAATACAGCTGTTCTGTGAAGCCCTCAGAGGTTTGTTAGAGAACCTTAGTAACAAACAGCATCGTGAAGGCCAAGGAACACACCAGGCAGGTCAGGGAAAAAGTTGTGGAGAAGTTTAAAGCAGGGTTAGGTTATAAAAAAAATATCCTAAACTTTGAACATCTCACGGAGCACTGTTCAATCCATCATCTGAAAATGTAAAGTGTATGGCACAACTGCAAACCTATTATCTATTACCATGGTAACTCTGGAGGAGCTGCAGAGTTCCACAGCTCAGGTGGGAGAATCTGTCCACAGGACAACACAAATCTGGCCTTTATGGAAGATTGGCAAGAAGAAAGCCATTGTTGAAAGAAAGCCATAAGAAGTCCTGTTTGCAGTTTGTGAAAAGCCATGTGGGGGACACAGAAAACAAGTGGAAGAAGATGCTCTGGTCAGATGAGACCACAATTGAACTTTTTGGCCTAAAAGCAAAACGTTATGTGTAGCGGAAAATTAACACTGCATATCACCCTGAATACACCATCCCCATCGTGAAACATAGTGGTGGCAGCATCATGTTGTGGGGATGCTTTTCTTCAGCAGGGACAGGGAAGCTGGTCAGCGTTGATGGAAAGATGGATGGAGCCAAATACAGGGTAATTTTAGAAGAAAACCTGTTAAAGTCTGCAAAAGGTTCACCTTCCAGCAGGACAACGACCCTAAACATACAGCCAGAGCTACAATGGAATGGTCTAGATCAAAGCATACTCATGTGTTAGAATGGCCCAGTCAAAAATCCAGACCTAAATCCAATTGAGAATCTGTGTCAAGACTTTAAAATTGTTGTTCACAGATGTTCTCCATCCAATCTGACAGAGCTTGAGCTTTTGTGCAAAGAATATGGGCAAACATGTCTCTGTGCAAAGCTGGTAAAGACACCCAAAAGGATTTACAGCTGTAATTGCAGTGAAAGGTGGTTATACAAAGTATTGACATTGGGGGCTGAATACAAATGCACACCACACTTTTCAGATGTTTATTTGGTAAAAAAATTTGAAAATCATTTATCATTTTTCTTCCACTTCACAATTATGTGCCACTTTGTGTTGGTCTATCACATACAATCCCAATAAAATACATTTATGTTTTTGGTTGTAGCGCGACAAAATGTGGAAAAATTCAAGGGGTGTGAATACTTTTTCAAGGCACTGTAGGTAGGTGTGGTTTCCACAGACCTTTAGGCTGGGTTCACACTGCAGTATGGAGCGGCTCACTGCAGGGGACTGGTGCTTCCCTGTTCACTGTTTAAGGTCCGATTTCAGTCTGAATTTTTGGCTGAATTCGGACCTGAAACAGACCAGAAGACATACAGGACTCCTGTGGAATATGCACCGGAGATGTGTGAACCGGCTCCATAGAGAGCCGGTCACAATCTCCTGACATGGGTATTGCAATAGTGTGAACCCAGCCTTAAGCTGGTCATACACATATAGATTTGTTTTGTTCAGCCTGCAGGCTGAGCAAAAGAAATCAGTTTCCTCCATCCATGCTAACAGTGTTGATGGACAAATCCCTATTCTGACAGCTGGCACATTTAGCTGTCAATTTTCCAACAGGCTCCTTCAACAACAGTCAATTTAACAATTTACTTTTTTGGGATGGAGCAGTGCAAACTGGGCCTAATGTCGCGTACACATGAGCGGACTTGCCAACGGGCTAAACTCTGTCGGCATTTCCAACGGAAAGATTTAGAACATGTTCTATATCTGACTCCGTCGGAAATGCCGACAGAAAAAGTCAGATGGGGCATACACACGGTCGGAATGTCTGACCAAAAGCTCCCATTTGACTTTTTCTGTCGCGAAGTCATTACACTGCCAAGCCAGCGGGAATCTGTTGAAATTAGAGCAGTTTAGGACCAGCTTTAAGTCATTTAGTGTACCTTTTCAGTTTTCCTTAGAGGCTGATGAGGTAAATTGATTGACAATTTCTTGCATGCCTCAAAGACCCTCATTTTGGCTTTAATACACATACCCATCTGACTGGTGTGACCGCACGCATTCCCCCAAGGATTCCATTAATTTGAATTCAAGGCCATTCTGCAAATGCAACATGGTGAAGATCAATGGAGCACTGTGGTTTAGGTAAGTAGATCCTATTAGGGACATTTTGACCTCAAGAAGAGGAGCCCTCAAGGATAAGTGCATTAAAGTTGTACTTATCCTTAAAAGAGATATTCAGTAAAGCAGTGATGACACTGCCAATTAATTTATTTTATTGAAATTGAACAACAATTACAAATATACATTATGTTGGGCTATTATCAGGAACTGCACTTGCCACAGTTTTTTTTGTATTATTAGATATGCCGCAAAAGCTTTGTAAAAATTTTAAAGTTGAAACAGTGCTTGGGTTATGGTCTGTATTGGTTATACACAGTAAGTACTTCCTCAGACACTCATTTATCATCTACAGATGTTTTTTTTTATATGTAGCTCTTGTGCAGCATTGTGTTTCTCCTAGTAAGTGCAAAGAGAGCATACTGCTTTTGTTGGTCGCTTTATACTAATTAATCAAAGTTCCTTTTTATGGACAACGTAAATGTAGGTCAGTTGGGAAAGATCAGCTGTAGGGAAGGTTCATTTAATTTGCTCCGATAAGCAGCTTGAAGCTTGCAAATGTTCTCCTCAAGCAAATACAGAACTCTGGGAAGTGAAGCTAAACATTTTTCATAATTTAAACACATACAACATACACCTTATTTAAAGTGAACATGTGGTGTAACAAATATAAAAATCACAACACTAATGACAGCAGCAGGTAGCTGACAGAATAAGCTGATGTACCTGCTGCACAAAGTCTTAGCCCTCCCAACTGAGATATCTTATTTCCACATTGTTCAATTATTTCTAGCCTAATACTTTTCATCTGAACAATCTTGAAGTTTGTAAACTTACTTTGTGAAGATCCCTAGTCATTTACTTCCTAGAATTCTGTGACACACATTCACTATGCATGTAAGTAGGCACTGCTGTGTCACAAATGTAGCGGTACCCCCGTAAGGCCCCTTTCACACTGGGGCGGTAGTGGGCGTCAACGGTAAAACAGCGCTATTTTTAGCGCTGTTTTACCGCGGTATTCGGCCGCTAGCGGTGCGGTTTTAACCCCCCGCTGGCGGCCGAAAAAGGGTTAAAACCCCTCGTATAGCGCTGCTATAGCCGCGGTATTACCGCGGTATAGCCGCGCTGTCCCATTGATTTCAATGGGCAGGAGCGGTTTAGGAGCGGTGAATACACCGCTCCTTTACCGCTCCAAAGATGCGGCTGACAGGAGATTTTTTCTTCTCCTGCCAGCGCACCGCTTCAGTGTGAAAGCCCTCGGGCTTTCACACTGAACTAACAGCGGAGGCTGTTTAGGGGCGGTTTGCAGGCGCTATTTTTAGTGCAATAACGCCTGCAAACCGCCCCAGTTTGAAAGGGGCCTAGGGGCTGCCGAAAGCTGTGGCCCACCTGTCACCCTGCCCAGCCCGGCATTTACTTCCCAGTCACTTTAGAGACAATGAACAGTACATGTGATTGTTTTGTATTTTTATTAAGGGATTTGAACTTGGATAGGGATAGGAATTTATGGGATGCCCAGTAGAACAAGCAATTGGTTGATTTTATATCAATCAGTTGGGACAACTATATACACTTGGCTTACTCCAGCCTCCTCCAGCACATCTCTTGCTTGCAGACTGTTACTTTCTCTCTCTCTCCAGCACATTACTTACTACAGGCACAGCTAGCACGTGGTTAGGCCCAAGCCTGACTCAGTCAGGCCTCAGCAACTGCCTTTTGCATGCAGGGACCTCAGGTCTCTTTAATGTAGCAAGAATCAGATATAGGAAGTCCTTAGCGCTAGCTGTCTTATGGTGGACTACTGCTCCCGGTAAGTCCTCTTCAGGCCCTGCCAGCCCTCCTGACTGCAGCTGCCCGACTTCACTGCCCATGACATTGCAATCCTCCCTGGCTCCACACACAGCTCTGACTGTTTCCTCTCAGTCCTCTCTGGCATGCCTCTCCGGTCCTCCTGACTGGCCATGTCACTCACCAGCCCTCCTGGCTGCAAAACCGGTGGTTCCCTCCTTTAGACTTGCCCGGCAGTACTAGCTCCCGCTGTCCTCTCTGACTCCCTTTTTTGTGCCTCCTGTTCAGATCCTCCATGAGTTCTTGAATTCTTGAAGGGATCCGTCCTGCACCCTGCACTTGAGTCCCGGCCCAACGTCACCCCCCTCAGACTGGGGAACTCCCTCCAAGGCCCCGGTAGGCTAGTACTCCATCCTCAGTTCATTAACCTGACAACTCCTCCCCGGCTGGGCTGACCCTGGGTATTTCAAGGAGGCCTGCCCCCTGCCAATCCTCATTGGGGATTGGTCAGGGCTCCCTGAGACACCCCAGACTGCTCCTCCCCACTTCCCCTGCTCTTCTTCTACAATCCTCTAGAAGCGAGAGGGAGGTGACCATGGATTGATGCTGTCTGTGAGTCACTTCTGCTCTGAGTCACTCTCCCAGCCCAAACAGATCAAAACAAACAGGCCTAGCTTAAGCCTGCTTAACCACTTGCCGACCAGCCGCCGCAGTTTTACTGCGGCAGAATGGCACGGCTGGGCGAAACGACGTTATGTAACGTTGCTTCGGCCTGTGGCCACTAGGGGAGCGCCCGCTGCTCGCCTCCAGAGCCGATGCGAGTGCCCGGCAGTCACGATCACCGCCAGGCTCCCGCGATCGCTGGTAACACACTGAGAACCGGGACCTGTGTGTGTAAACACACAGATCCCGGTTCTCTGAGGGGAGAAGAGACTGATCATCTGTTCATACAAAGTATGAACAGCGATCTGTCATCTCCCCTAGACAGTCCCTTCCCCCCTTCAGTTAGAACTCAGAAGGAACACAATTAACCCCCTAATCACCCCCTAATGTTAACCCCTTCCCTGCCAGTGACATTTTTACAGTAATCAGTGCATTTTTATAGCACTGATCACTGTATAAATGCCAATGGTCCCAAATATGTGTCAAAAGTGTCCGATGTGTCCACCATAATGTTGCAGTACCAATAAAAATCGCAGATCGCTGCCATTACTAGTAAAAAAATAATAATAATAAAAATGCTATAAATCTATCCCCTATTTTGTAGACGCTATAACTTTTGCGCAAACCAATCAATATACACTTATTGCAAATTTTATTACAACCGCGCACTTGTCAGTTAAAGAGATGCAGTGCCGAATAGCAAAAAATGGCCTGGTCATTCCGCAGCCAAATCTTCCAGGCTGAAGTGGTTAAATTCACCTGCTCTCACAAAAATTCTAACGCTAGAACCCACTTACACTCAGTAGAGGGTGCTACACACATTTCATGGAACCTGCCTTCTGAATTACAAAGGTGTTGAGAGGTGGAGTTTCAATAGGCTGAGTCACTACAGGAATCACTCTTTGCAGGTGTTTCATCAGATTAGGCCACCCGTCATATTTTGTAACGAAAGTGATATTCCATCGCGACCATCTTGCTACACCCCACACTCATCCACAGTAAGGATACAGTGAGAAGGCGGCAAGCGGACATCTTCTTACACCAACCGGAGTCTTGCATTTCACACTTTTTTTTAACAGTAAACAGAGCTTATATAGTGAAATTCAGTATTTTGAAATCCGTTATACTGTTTTGATGTTGAATTCTCAAAGCAGCAATGTTCTGTCAGATTACCAAGCTTGTGAGATCAGCAGGCTTGCTGCTGATTTTGAAATTCAATATCCAAATTGTCAGACGGATTTTAAAATACTGTATTTCACTATATAAGCTCAGTTTACTGTTAAAAATAAGTGTGAAATGCAAGACTCCGGTGGGTGTAACAAGATGTCGACTATTTTTTTGGCCTTGTACACACAGGCTTCAGTTTGTATATGGTAGCTTGTACGGAAAGCCTTTACAAAGCATTTGTAAAGGACTTTTTCAAGGTTCGTAACCTATCCATAAACTTTGTGGTAAGTGGCAAAAACTGTCCATACTGTATGTGGGACTGGAATCATTATATTAAAAATAGGCTTTGGAAGGAGTATAGTGAGGTGTCAAACCAATCATGTCACAGGGCCCATTAACCATCTTCTTTGACCAATATATAGTACACCCAAAAGTGCACTTAAAAACAAAAATTTGACCAGTAGAAGATGTACTCAGCCAATAAAAGCACTATTGGCTTTAGGGAAAAAAACACCAGTAGATGACATGTGTATATGTTTCCTAATCTGTGGTCTTGTCATTGGTGTATGCCAGGTAGTGCCTAGCCAGCCTACTATGGTCTGCAATAAACTGGTAGACAGCAAGTGGGTATAGTGGTTTCTGCTATGGCTAACCTTCGACCTGTCCAGGAAATACTGAGCTACCATGCAGGTGAACAGCCTGCATAATCAATGACTATCAAAGGGTAAAGACCTTCCCATAGCCACACCGCAAAACATTCAAAAGCCAGGGTTCCACTTTAGCCAAAAACATAATAAGGGGGTCCTAGGCACTATTTTCTGCTGGCTTCACCTGAATTAGACTAATAGTGGGCTGAAAATGGAAGGCAAAGATGGAATGTTGTGCTGATACAGCTGATACAGTTGGAGAACAGCAGCCTGAACAATGGCTTCATTGTGTGAGAAAGAAGAAAAAGTGAAAAACACTGGTGAAACATAATACAGAATATAAAACACCTGAAACAGTGAGCACAAATGTAATAAGGCACTATAAGGCCTTAATCACATGGGCACTGATGTCTGTACACCGTAAATGGTCCATTTTTTTCTGCGTTCATAGCAGACAGGTGCTGCGTGTAGGTGGCCCATTCAAGTCTATTATAACACAGCGGCTGCACAGACCCAGCTGATTATCTTAATGTGACAGGCATGCAGGTGAGTGGCCCTGAAGGCACACTGTATTGAGGGCTGTGCACCCATCCGAGTTTGTGCAGCCGCTGTGTCTCTATTCACTTACATAGTGCTACTCCAAAAAGATAGACAAATGGCTTTTTAAGCTGTATGGGGCTTAGTGTCTATGTGAATAAAGCCTTAGGTTATGGTTCTTACGGGGTAAAAAATGTTGATAGGCCACCTTTTATTATTACTAGTTTGAGGTGGTCTGTGTACCATAAAACCTTGAAAACATCTGCTCTAAATATATTGTAAAAAAGTATTTTGTCATTGTAAACACCACCTTCTAATTTATAATTTTATCTATGAAATGGAATTCACCCAGCAGATTACCTACCCTATCTATAAGGTTGGGTGTTCTAGAATTGCTGGCAGAGTTGCGCGACTCTGCCCGCGATTCTGGAACATGGTAAAATTGCATGGTAAAAATTTGTTTTTTGGACCTCAAATGTGCAAAAGAAACAGGCATTTTGTTGTTGATGGGATCTCCCGTGCTGTGCATTTATATTCTGACAGGGACATTACCCCCCTCCCAGAATACACTAATCAGACCTGCTTCTGTCAGACGGACTGCTGTACACACTAACCAAAAGTCGGCCGGTTCCTGCTGAATTGGCCGATTTTCAGGCATTGTGTACCCAAAGGCTGTAGAATGCCACTGAATATTATGTGTTAAAACAAAAATATTTAAGGAAAGACATTGGTGTACTGTGGTCATAATTGTATTTATTATACTTTCTTTACATCACCCTTAATGTAAGTATTAAGCCTAAAGGGCAAAAAAAGCACATAACAGAGGTCACTGTTCTCTGAAATCAACTACAGTAAGTACCCTACTTACGAACAAGTTCTGTTCCAGGAATACGTTTGTAAGTCCACGTTGTCAGCAAAGATCAGCGTTTTCAGACAATGGCTGCAAGTGCTAATCAGTGTGATCAATGTGTTCTGGTGGTGGGAGCCCCCTGTCAGAACACAAGGGCACAGTGCTTGTGTTGGTACGGTGACCTGTCAGTTTTTTTTCATTAAGCCCACTGGGTTGAATGAAAAAAAAAAAGTGTGTGTACCCAGCTTTACATGATTGCACATGGAAAATACTATATTAGGGAAACAGAATCGACAGAAAAAATAAACTAATAAGACTACTATTTTGTTTTCCTTAGTACAGTGGAACAAACTTTAATAGACCAGCTCTATGTGATCTTACCTGATATGTGTAGTCCCCTCTGGAATACTTCATACATTGTCATGGCATCATCATAATAGTGTGTAAGCAGCTTTGGGCCATCTCCTAACACAGAATGGCGGGCACCATCGCCAGCCTACAACGCACACAAAAGGATACTGATAGCAGATTATGCCATTTTACTGAAGTGTCTACAGTTTGATAGTGAAACTTTTCAAAGCATTGTGCAAAGTAATCCAGAGCCTTGTTAAATCATCTAATTATAATATCACCTACTATATGCATTTGTTATTTCTAGTTTTCAATAGCATAGGAAAGGATTAGAATCCCTGTCAGGTTTTTACATCTATTTTACTTTTTTTCTATCAGATATATTTCTCCACATGTTTTGTCACGGTGACCCTGGAGTACAGGAAGCCTAGACCCCCAGTCAACTTTTTATTGCTGATACATGGGAACAAAGAAAGCAGGCTTAAGATTATACCGCTACCTAATTGTGCTCTATAATATTAAAAATATACAACTTTTATTTCTTACCAAATATTAAAACCTGGACTATACCTACAACTATTACAAAAGCAGAAAAAAATCTGTCAACTATGAAGCAAGGCCAAAAAAGATGAAGTATATCTGCAATGTTTTAGTGTAATGTACATTACACTAGTGAGAGACATAGGGAAACACCACCCAAAGCATGCAGTCATATAATACACTAACCACATATTCAGCTGACGGAATAAGGGACATACTGTATAACACAAATATTAATATATCATTTTTTTAAATAGTTTTTTTTAATTGCCAGATGCTATGCTGAAAATGGTCATCTAACATTACCCTAAAGTCTGAAAATAATGAGCAGTTTCTTTATGTGCACTCCAGATGGTTTAATGTGATAGCTTTTGGAGGTGCATAAGTGCTATCTCTGTTCTCTGTCCAATATACAGTATGCCACTACCTTTTTATTATTGTGTCAAAGTCTAGTCTTATTAGTCAAGCACTTGCCCTATGATCAGGGCCGCTAATTAGGGGGTACAGGCGGCCCTCCTGTACCGGGCCCAGCTCCCATAGAGTCAGCAAAAGGACCAGCAGGGAGCGTGTATGTGAGGGTTGTCACAATCCCCCTTTAATAGGAGATTGTCCTCCCGGCTCATCACTCCTGGGTGATGTCATGAGGGAGGGACTAATGAGAGAACCTCAAATACGCATTGGCTAAGGAGGCAGTCTCCTCAGCCAATGGGTGCACAGGGAGTGCTGTCCAGCACATGCCTTAAATCTTCATCCTGCTGTCTTTCTGTATTTTTGCAGGTGCGGGATAGAATGGTTCTGAATAGGGATGAGCCGCACATCCCCCCGGTTCAGTTCGCACCAGAACATGCGACCAGGCAAAAAATTTGTATGAACAAGTGAACACCATTAAAGTCTATGAGACACGAACATGAAAAATCATCAGTGCTCATTTTAAAGGCTTATATGCAAGTTATTGCCATAAAAAAGTGTATGGGGACCCGGGTCCTGCCCCAGGGGACATGTAGCAATGCAAAAAAAAGTTTTAAAAACTGCAGTTTTTTCAGGAGCAGTGATTTTAATATCGCTTAAAGCGAAACAATAAAAATGATATACCCTTTAAATATCGTGCCTGGGGGTGTCCTTAGTATGCCTATAAAATAGCGCATCTTTCCTGTGTTTAGAACAATACTACAGCAAAATTACATTTCTAAAGGAAAAAAGTAATTTAAAACTGCTTGCGGCTGTAATGAATTGTCTTATCCCAGCAATATAAATAAAAATCATTGAAAAAAATGGAATGGGTTTTAATTACATTTTTAAAGAGAGCAAAATTATCTGTCTGAAAGAACTGAAAGAACTGACCCTTTAAAGACCAGTAGATGACCATGCGCTTTGGGCATTACGCATTCCTGACCCTTGCACTCTGTATGTCACCCACTCATGAGACTTGCACCCTGTACATTATATGATTCTGCACTATCTATATTATATGCACCTAACACCCACACTCTATACGTAGGCTTAAATTTTAAGCCCTTACCACTGTTAACACAATTCTGTTACACCCCTGGGTCACCTCATAATTCTCTATTGGGTGCCCAAGAGGGGGCCCTGCCATATAGGCTCTATGGGGCCCCATGATTTCTAACAGGGGCCCTGCTACTGATAAAAAAAGAAATCTTAAAGTGTAACTAAGGGCATTTTTTTTTACGTTTTGTATAAAGGGGGGACAGATTATAACACCTATCAGGTTTGTATAGCTGTCTGCGTCCTCGTTAGGGAGATTTACCCTCTCAATTTGTCCTGTTTACCTTTATCATCGAAAGTGAAAGTAAAAAAAAAAAAACACAAATTTTGGGCTCACGCCAGAACAGGGATAGAGAGGAGATATTCTAATGGGGACACTAGTTCTGGTAACCCTGGTGATGCCCTGGGATTCCCTCACTTTGGATGGATTTTCTCTCACTTCCTGTTTTGGTTATGGGATGGGAATTGATGGAAAATCTCCCCTATATGACCCACCCTTACTATATCCAAAATGAAAACAAATGCCTTTAAATACACTTTAAAGCAGAATCAAACCTGTACCTTCACTTCCTGCCCCAGTGACATAACATGAAATGAGAGACAGTTTTTCCAAATAGAGAGTGGATTCTCCTCTTAGACAGCTGTCACAGGATTAAGTGTCACCATTGGGGCATTTCACCTCTTTTTTTTATTTCTAGTAATAGTTGTAAATATTTACATTTCCCATCACTATCTGTCATGCTGAAAATGGTCCCCATGGCAAATGGAGATGCACACTGCAGTAAAAACCTGACGAGGGTTTCTAACTGTTCCCCTACTTTATCCAAAGATTTTAGCCTTTAGTTATAATTTAACATGTAAAGACTATGATTACCTCAAGTTCTTTTGACTGCATTAAGAGGTTGCATGGCGGTTTCACAGCTTTGGGTCGACTAGCGAGCCAGAATGCAATGACTGCGGCAAAGGCACCTAATCCCAATACTGTGGCGGCTGGCACATTGCGGAGGAACTGATTGAAGTCTTCGAACTCTAGCAGTCTCAAGCTCTTCAAGATCTCCCGTGCTTCCATCTTGTCAATTATGGAAACAACAAATTCTATGGGATAAAAGACAACAAAACATATTAATTGACAAACAGGCGCTCAAATGGTTTCTAAATATTGACCATAATAAAATATCAAGATATATTACATGATGTTTAGATGATAGAATAATCAAATTAATGCATTGTGTAAAACAATCAGGCCTATTTAACAAGGTAACAACTAATGTACAAATAAATAACTCATGCACCGCTTTAGGAAAACTGGAGAAAATAAAAGTAAAGCAAACATGAATTTGCTGCCAATAGTATATAATCAGATTGCATGTATACTTTAAAATGTCAGTTTACCTCTTTATTATGGCAATACATAATGAAAATACTCTATGTTACCTATGCAAAGTAACAGATGCAGTGCACACAGGCAACACAAGGTGACTACACAGAGTACCTTCCTCAGGCTCACATACCACCTCAATCTGATCTCAGACCCTCCTCCTGCACATGCCTTAGCATGCTCTTCCAATGTAAAAGCACTTAGGCCTGGAGAGCACTGAATAGCGGGGAGGGAGGGCGAGTATCATATGTTCCCCATACCCGGAAGGATTCGGTATTTCATAAGCTCTGGTGGCAGATCATAGCATCGAAGCAGAGTGCAGGGAAGGTAAGCACAATCAACGTATGATACTTGTTTTGCAGGGAACCTGTTCCTTTGCCTAGTGTGGGAAAAGTAATGTTCTAAACACTAAATATGGTGAAATAGTTTACGTATGTCCAGATAAAACATATGATCATTTTGGGGATTAGAGCAGTTTATTATGTAGTTAAACAGATAAGCAGCCCCTATGTGCTTGTTTTAATTCTGTTTCTGAGCTAATGGCTTCTCGGATTTATTTCACCTACACTAGTCACCCTTGAGACAGATATTTATTGACTTTTATAGGACTGCAGTTATGGCTACTTATTTTTTATTAACAATGCTATATCATGTATAGTAAATAAAAATAAAAGATAGGGTGAAAATAAAATTTATTGTGACCTATAGAATGCATACACACAGTAACAAATGGATCAGAAATTGAAAAAGACTCAAATCCTATTAAATACCTTCTGAAATCCAAGTGGTCCTACTATTCATCGTATAAGAGCTGTAGTCTTTTTTTTATGTTTGTTTTTTAAGGCAGGTGCTCCACAATTCAAAGCACATTCTATAATCTCTTAAGCTTCTTTAAGTTTTTTTTATTATTTCAAAAAAAGCAAACAGTATTTTAACCAAGTATAAATACTTGTCATATCTTTGATTATAAAGTACATATCTTAACAAATGTTAAAAAGTATACTGTAGAAAGCCCCGCTTACTTCAATTGAAATTTAAATTCCTGTTGGCCAAGGCTCCATTGGTACAATGATCTTTCAATGAACTAATGATAACTAGAACAAACTATTCCCCAGGCTTTTAAAGAAAATATTGGGGGAAGCCCCTATCCAGGGGATACTCCTCCAATTGCTGAGTATTCATACATTAATTTGTGAATTAAAGAAAGCAAAGAAATAAGCAGCAGGGAATGAAAGGTCAGGGTAAGGAGTTGGGCTTGTACAGGCTCCTACATACAGAGCAAAGCCTCGATTTAACTGACTTTAAAATAATAAATCATCCATAGCATCTCGTTAGCATCCATAGTATCTCGTTAAAGTTTCCCCAAAGTAGTTCTACCTCTGAGCTGTAATGCGCAGTTCTCCTCCTTACATGGGGTTACCTCCTTTTTCTGTTTTAATACTTGGTTTCTAATATGCTGCTGCTGTTAAAAATCTTGTTGCTGACTGCTTGATTATTTTAATTTGTTAGCATTTTACTTGCTATGAGAGTGAATAGCCATGTGTTTTCAGTTGCCTTTGTGTGTTGATTGTACACTGTCTCGTATTTATCTTAGTGTAGCGCCTACCCCAATTTTCCAGGGGTCCGGTGGTGGCTGATATACATCCCCAAGGTGCTGGTTGCTAGGCATGGTGGCTGATGAACAAGATAGAAATTAGGTGCCAGTCACTTTTATGATTGAACAATGAGAAGTTTATTTCTCACAAATAGGAAAACTGTGGGAGAGAGGGGATAGGGCATAGGACACCCTTAGTCAAAAATAGTAACGATCAGCAGACGGGCAGATTGGCAGACTCCTTGGACAAAAAGGTGAGATAAGGTAGACAGCAGTACAGGAAAAGAGACTTTAAGCTGAACCAGCACATCTGTACTTTGTAGAATAGGCTGTCTCCTATAGTAACTGAACTTAACTCACAGAAGGTGCAGGAACTTTATGGATGATTCAGTCTTGACACTTTCTCGGGCTCTCCATGGGTCCCCGGTCCATGCAAGAGTCACCTCTGGTACTTTATCACAGGTCTACATCCTTTCCTTCATGCTTTCAAGTAGTGAGCAGGTTATTCCTTGCAGAACCGTGAGCACATGGCTAGGCTTCAGGCCTATCCAGCAGGGGCTGTTACACATATAGCCTGGGCGGGGAAGACCCAGATCACCTGAATTCTTCCAAATAAATAGCTTCTCCCTGCATTCATAGCGGCCAGTCTGTTTGGCTATGAAAGGTATGTTTATTCATAACCTGAATTCACTGTAGCTCATCACTCTAATGTCAAAGGCAACAGTGCCACCTACTGACAAAAGGAAGAAACCACAGGTAAACAGGATTAGGAAGAAAGCCATTTGACCACTAAACACTACAAATTAGCCAGGCTGGCTACCACCCAGCACAACTAAATTTACCTGTAGCCCTTTTTAAGATGAGGGCTCTACATTCTCCCCCTGCCAAGGAGACTACATCCTCGGAGTCTGCAAAAAAAAAAACACATATGCTCTCAAGCCTGGGAGTGGATATCCTGACAAAAAGTGGATAGGGAGGGGTAAAGGAAAGGATAACTTTGAATTACAATAACGTGTGGTATTCCACACGAACACAGATGAAAAATGCAACAAAGCAATGCCATTACATCCTAACTATCTATAGAATATGCTTCAAAGATGCTCCTTCCATATTCCTGATTCTGATTTTGATCTGTGACTGTGTTTCTTTGTAGAATATTGTATAGCAGAAATACCCTACATGGAATGCCCCTGAAGAAAGGACTCTCTCTAGGTCTTGAAACGCGTCAGCTCAATACATAAGGAACTGTATTTACATTTCTGTTCTGCCTTGTTTTTATGTACTTTAGTCATGTTGATGTATGCACCATACTTTTTATACTAATATATAATACTAATACTAATTATATATAATAAAATATATTTCTATTTTTCTGATACTGTGCTACTGTTTTGTTGCCCTTAAAGTCCCATAGTATATTTTTGGGGGATACTCTCCTTACATGATTCTAATATCGGGCTGTTGGCAACCTCTGGGTCTACTTAGGTGGATTTCTACAATCACTCCCTAGAGAGTAACACGGTCTCCCAGAAAGTATATACACATTCTATCAATATACTTAAAGCATTAAATTCCAGAACATTTCGATATGAAGATAAGGGCTTTACTGTTCACCCAGATTGGCTCCTTTGCTGCCATCTGGTGACAATAATACAAGAAAATGTTCACTTGGATACTTTATCATCCATGTAGTATAGGTTTCAGATGTAGGTTTTCCCCCCAGTACAAAAGCACCCCCTGCCTGACTACCTAACTAGAATATCCCATTGTCTCTGAAACCCCAGAGTCCAATAGGCACAGGCTTAAAAATATTTCCAAAGTGCACCAAAACAAAGTCATTATTTGAGGATTCATACTGCCTCTGTATCCCCAGAGTTCAGTAGGAACAAACCTTGGCTCACACACACAAGAGGAGCTGACTGGCAGGGAGGGAGGGGGGAGAGAGGACAGAGGAGGACAGAAGAGCTGTGGATGACAGAGGCACATAAACTTACCATGGTGTCAGGGCTCAGCAGTGGTCACTTTACAGGGGGGAGGGCAGAATCAGGCAGGATCAGACAGGTATGTTAGGTGATACAAAGGGCCAAATTACACAGCACAAGCACTGTGCTGTATTACATGCTTTAAAGGAACAGGATCTTTTTTTTTTTTTTTTAGAGTAACAAACGCTTTAAACATCCACAGGTTTCAAATCTTTTTACATGTTTTGGCTTTGTCATGTAGGATAGCTGTCAGCTTTTCACTAACTACCATAACTTTTTTTGCTTCACCTGCACAACTGTCCGAGTTCCAGATTTCCTTGTTCTCGCTAGGGTTTGTATAGCAGTAGTTGAGATAAAAGACACAAGTTTAAATTTGTTGTAAAGGTTTGGTGTATCTTAAAAAGATGGTCAGTTTAGGAGGGAAGAAGGGGGATTGGTAGGGTCAATCAGGTATTATAAGAAGAAGAACATCTTTAATAAACAAATATGATGTTAAACATGGAAGACACAAAAAAGCTTAGAAAAACAATTATAAGGTAACAAACACTTTAACTAATAAAGGTACCCATGGCAGGTTGTAGGCTTAATAAGACTTTGTAGGGATATTTAGGGCTGCTATCTCCCGAGACAAACAAGTATCAAACATGTATCAGAGTGCCAGCCATGCCACAGCCCGAAAACAGTAGTCTGAGGTGCCCAGAGCAAATTTATTTTAAGTTATTTTTTTCTTGACCAATATTGACATAATATGTCCTGTACCTTATTTCTATTAAAACTTTGCTTAGATCTGCTTGGCTTTCTGTTGACAATAAATTGTTTATATAATTTGCAGTTGCACATCTAAATGCCTACTTGGGCTGCAGCTGGTGTGTAGTGGGTAATAGTCAGTCTGACATAGACCCTAGCTCACCACATTTAGTTTTAAATAGGCATGGACATGTACTAGACGTGAACTGAGATATGGAGCACTGCAAGATTTAAAACTACGAATTGAACGTCTATAGGGCAGGCCTTGCTAAACAGCATTTCTATAGAAATACAGCAATGGATATTTTTTTGTACTTCCTTGCAGGAAACACTTCAATTTTTTTAGGGTTCCAGTTTTAGGTAAAACTGCAGTTATTGTATGTAACATTCCTCCATGGCTTTCAGTTAAACTGCCAATTAGCATCTTATAATTTTGGGGGCTCCAATAATAAAATCTCTACTCTGGCCCCTAGACCTAAAAGATTCTCATTTGAAATGATGAAACAGAACAGCTTTATGCAGTAACTAGCTGTTGAGTGTTAAAGCCCATCTCTGGGAAAAATATGAAATCCAGACAATAGCTCCCACCCATCCACCCTTTTAACAAAACCCTCTAAAGTCCTTTCTTCTTACCTAACAACACCGTCACATGACCCTCCATGGTGCCTCTTCCACTGGACCAGTGATCCAGCACTGCAGGCTGGGCCCATGGCTGACTGGACTTATTGCCACCCCCCATTGGGAATAGAGTCGACCGATATACCGGCCGGCCGATATTTGGTCTTTTTTAAGAAATCGGCATCAGCCGATTATGCAAATTAGGCCGATATTTAACACTGACCGCACCATGCCTGTTCCTTCTCCCTTCCTCACACTCCATCGGCAGAGCAGCGCAGTGCCCTGTGTGAAGTGTGTGAAACTGACATACCGTATGTAACTGAATGCAGAGAGAGACCAGCTGTCAAAATTGAGCATTGATGTCGGGGTGGGCGGGACCCGGGACCCAGCAGCTATCAAACACCAGCCAATGGGATCTGGGCAGGCCGCTACGTGTATGTGGCCCCGCCCCCTTTCTTAAGCAGCCCAATCATTGGCTGTTGTTTGATAACTGCTGGGACCCGCCCTCCCCTGACATCACCGCTGAATTTTGACAGCTGGTCTCTCTGCATTCAGTTACATATGTCAGTTTCACACACAGTTACACTATATCGGCTCAGTGTGAAACCTGCCAGTGCCAACCAGTGTCACCTGCCAGTGTCAATCAGTGCCAACCAGTGCCACCTGCCAGTGCCAAGCAGTGCCACCTGCCAGTGCCAATGCCACTCAGTGCCATCTGTACTGAGGACATCAAGTGTGTGGTAGAGTGACAGGAGAAAGCAGGGGGGAGTGGAATGGGAGAGTTTATGAGAGGAAGGGAAAAAAGAAAAAAGAAAAATCACCCTAAAATATCGGCCGCAAAAATCAACATCATATATCGGCCGCCCAATTTCTAAATATTGGCATCAGCCAGAGAAAAACCCATATCGGTTGACCTTTAATTGTGACATCACCACTCCGCAGCTGGAGATTACAGGACCTGTGAGGACATCCCCAGGCAGCGCACATGGCCCCTGCAAAGAAGTCTCCTTTCTACCTGCAGTCCAAAAGAGAGCAGAATATGGACCCTGCATTTAACATCACACAGATTTAGAACATTTGGGGGTTTATTTATTATTATTTTTTTCTTTCTGTGATTAGCCAGAAGTGGGAAAGGGCCCTGTCCAAAACATAGTTTTAAAGTAATTTTATACTGCTAACACTTTTCAAGCTGACATGTAATTCCCTGCTGTTATTGCCTGCAGCATTTAGTGAGTCTTGTTATAAAATACAGAGCTAACCATTGCACAACAGCTGATAAGTTTCAGGAATAGCTCAGAAAATCCTTCAACACCTACTTGGCATGTTCACTAAACAGTGTCATTAATCACATACTATGAGTCCTTTCTCACTATTGGTGCTTGGAAACTGCAATCCTCTGACTCCAGTGCTTGAGAGTTTATTGTTAGGATGCCATTTTTATTGTTCCGCTCTGCTCAATATAATATTATATATTATATTATACTAAAGAGAGAGATTCAGGTGTAAAAGTCAGAGAAAAATGTGGTGTTGGGTGCACAGATCTCCCCCAAAAAAGTACAAGAATTTATTTAACCACTCCAGCCCCAGAAGATTTTACCCCCTTCCTGACCAGAGCACTTTTTACAATTTGGCACTGCGTCTCTTTAACTGACAATAGTGCGGTCATGCAATGCTGTACCCAAACAAAATTTGTGTCCTTTTTTTCCCACAAATAGAGCTTTCTTTTGGTGGTATTTGGTCACCTCTGCGGTTTTTATTTTTTGCGCTATAAACAAAAAAAGAGTGACAATTTTGAAAAAAAAAACAATATTTTTTACCTTTTGCTATAATAAATATCCCCCAAAATTGTTTTAAAAACAAATCTCTTCATCAGTTTAGGTCAATATATATTCTTCTACATATTTTTGGTAAAAAAAAAATCGCAATAAGAGTATATTGGTTGGTTTGCGCAAAAGTTATAGCATCTACAAATCATGGGAAAGATTTATGGCATTTTTATTTTTTTATTTTTTTTACTAGTAATGGCGGTGATCTGCGATTTTTAGCGGTACTGCAACATTCGGGCGGACAGATCGGACACTTTTGACACTTTTTTGGTGCCACTGACAATTATGCAGCGATCAGTGCTATAAAAATGCACTGATTACTGTGTAAATGTCACTGGCAGGGAAGGGGTTAACACTAGGGGGCGATCAAGGGGTTAAATGTGTGTTCCCTCACTGTGTTCTAACTGTAAGGGGATAGACTAGGAGAGGAGACATATCGTTTTTCCGACTTAGTAGGAACAAACTATATGGCTCCTCTCCTCTGACAGCACAGAGATTTGTGTGTTTAAACACAAAAACCCCCATGCTGGCGCTCGTGCATGCGATCGCACTTGACATGCCGCGGCCGCGCGCATCGGCTCCCCCACCGTGCACCGGGTATGCGCACGCGCCCTCTGGTAGCCGAAAACGTGTAGGACTTTCCCGTACGGGATTTCGCTCAGGGGAGCCATTCTGCTGAAGTATATCTGCGTGAGCCGGTCGGGAACCAGTTAAGCCCAACATTTATTCAAATCTAAATGATCAATTCTGGGTGGGTTGACCCACTCTAAGATATAAGCCAGTTCTGGAAAACAAGTTTTATGTGCACAGTTTTACAAAGCCACAGCCATGCACATACCCTATCGTTTGAGATCTGAATATCTAGACCTGTCAAAATCAGGAAAATTTAGTAGTTTGCAAATTGCAAGTTCACTTTAGACCTACTCTGTCAGTTCATGGTGCCAATCAAATTCCTCACATCTTCTGCCATTTTTCTTCTGTGTTTAGCATTGTGGGATACAATAGCTGTACACTTCAAAACAATTGCTCTTTGTAGAGGACATGGATGCCATTTCTAAACAACAAATTATTTTGTGCTAAACACATAACAATCATCCAGCACTCAGCAGAATAGCATAATCAAACCCAGTCTTAAATATAAAAACATTGCTGTATGCAAGGTACACATTCTAAACACTCTACTGTTTTGTTCTTTGTAAGCTATAGACTTTTCCTGACAAATATTTGTATTTTTATTACGAGAAGTAACCACCACACAATTAATACCTAAAAGTGTCAAATCTGTCATAGCGAATATAAAAAATGTAAAGTTATGCACTAGGGGGTAAAAAAATGCAAGCATCATACATACTAGGAGGAGAAAGCCTAGGGAGTCAATGGTGGAGAAGGATCTGGGTGTTCTGGTAGATGACAGACTTAATAATAGCATGCAATGACAAGCTGCAGTTCCTAAAGCAACCAAAATACTTTTTTGTATTAAAGAGGTATAGACTCCAGAGAATGAGACATACTTGCCCCTGTACGAATCATTAGTAAGATCTGTAATATGCAGTTCAGTTTTTGGCACCAGTTCACTAAAAGGATATTGGGGAACTGGAGAAAGTACAGAGAAGGGTAACAAACTGATATAAGGTATGGAGGAGCTCAGCTATGAGGAAAGATGAGAGGAAATGAAAGTACTCTCTCTTGAGAAAAGGAGATCAAGGGGGGGATATGATCAACATATATAAATGCGCAAGCGGTCCATATAGTGAACTTGGCGTTGAGTTATTGACTTTCAGGTCATTACTGAGGACAAGGGGGCACTCTTTATGTCTGAAGGAAAAGATTTAACCTACACATGTGTGAAGTCTTATTCACAGTAAAAGCTGTGAAAATATGGAATAGACTCTCTCAAGAACTAGTTCCAGACAGCTTGGTATATTGTTTTAAAAAAAGAGCTGGATGCATTCCTAAATGCACAAAATATAACGGGATACTAACATTTATAGGTAATAACACCAGGAGTAGTTGATCCAGAGAATATCCGATTGCCTCATGGGGAATGAGGAAAGAATTCTTTCCCCCACTGGAGTACATTGAATCATGCTTTATTGTTTTTTTGCCTCCCTCTGGATTAACTGTATGTATATGATTTTCTATTTTCTCTCTATTGGATAGACTCTAGTCATCTAGTTTTTCAAACTGACTATTTAAGAAAATGTGTTGAGTCTTTTTTTTCCAAAACATGTGTCACAATGTACAATATATACACTAGGTGAAAATGACTAGTGGGGTTTGTTTAAAGGCCCGTTCACAATGCACAAAGGGAACACACATTGCAATGCATGGTAACAAACTACTGTGAATTGTGGTCTGCTGCAATGCAAAAACTGGTATGTTCATTTTTTTGGTTATTTGGGTGCATTGACAGCCTATTCAATCATTATGGCAAGGTAACGTAAATGTTTGATTTGGATCATTTTACCAATACTTCTAGAAACTAAACAATAAAAAGATAATAAGCCAGACCTGTGTTCCCCAAAGTTCACACAAGCGGTAACCTATGTACTACTGTACTACTCTGTGATTACAAAGGTAAAATCTTCATTGCATCCATATGACACATTAGCCAAAGATGACAATTTCTTGCAATTTACCAGTACCAATAAGTAAAAGTGACTGGTTGGGTTTCTCTAGGACCTTCCTATATTAAATAGTAGGCTATATCTGTAAAAAAAAAAATCCCTATTCCAAAAATTCAAGCGGTAATAAACTCAATTAAAAAAAAAAAAATGCTGACAACCAAATTTTTTATGACAGAAGAGAAAATGGGAGTGACGTCATCAGGGCCAGGCCATTCAAGTGCCCGAACAGAGCAAACCCAGAAGGAAGACTAGGAGAGGATGGAAGCGCCCGAGCACTGACAACGTAGAACTGAATAGTGTCCTTTCACAGTGCATACTAAATTATTATGGCATAAACCTGCAAGGGTCCCATTTACATTTTTTTTTTGCAAAGTTAAATTCCGCTTTAAGTATTTTTAAGTATCTTTGTTCTAAGATGTAAACAAGAATCAAATAGCATTAGGTGGACTGTAAGGTTTAGCCATCATGTCTGCAATGGGTCAACCGTTTTTGTAGGTCTGGTTACTAGTGGTTCCAGATGTAAGGGCTTTTCCAAGTCACCTTCCTCCCATGATGCATTCCTTCTACAGCTGGCATGGTCCTCTCCGCCCTGATGCTTGGCTATTTTTAAGAGAGTGAAGTTGTAAGTGAAGGGCAGGACTGTCAACAGGGGGGGTGGCAGCCTATACTCATGTAGAGGCCCCAGGTGTCCCAAGGGGCCAGGCGTCCTGAGGGACCTGGCTGCCTGTGTGGAGTTCACTTGCTGCATGTTATGGGTTACATAAACCAGCAGGCCCTTCTTCCCTGTGTTCAATAAGAAAGCTGCTGCTGACATCCCCCTGAGCACACTAGACACCGCCCTCCACCCCCCGGCTGCCCCATACTCTGTGCCCGCACAGAGCGAGGAGCATGATGATGCGATGGAGGGGGAAAGGGGACTGCAGATGACAGTGGCTGTGTGCCTAGAATCTGACACAGGTGAGTTTACCGATACTGTCTGCAATATATAATTTTAGAACACACATAGGTTATCTCCCAAGAGAAGTTCAAGCTCAGTTTTTGTCATTACCCCACTCTGCATGAGCAAACCTCTGGTGTTTGAGAGGAGGAGTGGTTATTGAGGGCAAGCTGGCCCAGGATTGGTGGGTCAGTATATCTGGTGAGTGTGCTGTGAAGGTGGAGGAAAATCATGTGGTTGAAACAGAAGGAAAATATTAATGGTCATGTGGAACCTGACACAAAGTGTGGACAATAAATTTGAACAGTGGAATTTATGAAACATTGGGAAATTGAGCACTTTTTATATTTGCACTTTAAAAAAATGTTTTGGTTGATGTGCAAGTTTCATTTTATTTGGTTTATAAAGCAGTTTATATAGTGAATGGATTTTAAATTTTAATGCACCTATATTTTAATGCAGATATATGAATTTAGTACACACATCATGGGAGATGAATTTGATGTTTTAGGTTATTTAAGTGTATCCAAGTCCCAGGTCCCCTTTGGTCTAATGAGAACCTCCAGAGTTAGGGATAGCTGACATCCATCTATGTAGAGTGGGTTACGAGGAATGGTGGGTGTGATCCAAAGATTCATGGGTGCCAGACACTTCTTGAATACAAAGAGATTTATTGTCTCTTAAACAGAACTGTGGGAGAGACGGTTTAGGGCTAGGACACCCTTTAGTAGCTGCAATGTTAATTGGCAGACTCAGAGACTTCTGTAGGTAGACAGCCATGCAGGGAAAGGCTCCCAGCCAGACACTACATCTGTATGTGTAGACCGTTGTCTCCTATGGTAACAATCTTGAACAGTTCCTAACAAAGGTTACAATGAACTCTTTCACTTCCTCTACAATCTCCTCTTCAACTGAGCTCCCAGTCTCTATCACTAGACTTGTTGATCCACTGCCTCTGGATCTCCCGAGCTTTTCCAACCTTCTCGCTCAGTATCTTCCTCAAGCGTCACCCTCACATCCCTGCTGGGTCCCTAGCATGTCATCCAAGATACTTCTCAAGCGTCACCCCACTGACCTGCTCGGTCCCTAGCTTGACACACAAGGCTGCTCTGAAAGCATCACTTCCGCTGACTGGGTCCCTGGCTTGACTCCTGCTGAAGTTTCCCAACTTCTGGTTGGACTGCAAACCGCAGTCCCAACCCTATGCTGCTCTCTTGCTTCTGGATAGGCCCTCAGACAGCCTAGCAGCCAGATGTCCCTGGGATAGGCCTCAGGCTCTGGCCTAGCAGCCCGGGACAGCACAAAACACGTCCACCCAGACAGCCGTCCAGGTGGCACAGAACCCTGATCACCTGACCTCACCCAAATAAATAGGCTCTCCCAGCAGGCCAAGGGACCCAAGAATATCCATGCCCATTGGTTGAGATACCCCTAATCTGTCCTTTTAATGCCCTTGTCTTATCTAATGCCACCAGATACCCACCCATCTAGTGACAGAAGAGAGAAGTGCAGCAATTCCAGAATTAGGGTGGAATCAATTGAACTCCTATCAATTGGCCAAGGCAACTATACCTGGCAGGTAAATTTACTAGGAACCCTGCCTAAACATCAGGGTGCTACATAAGCATTGTATTTATATAAATCCATTTGAATCCATAGGTGGATAGACCTGGAGTGTGGATATGGGATGGGCACTGGGTTACTGCTCTCTGATCTATGTGTTAAGTATGTGGGGACGAAGGCTTATGTACAGCTTGGAGTTGGCTCACTGGATGTCTTGTGCCTGAGCACTACCTGCCAGGTGTTAGAGAGGGAGGTGTACAGCTGTGTGTCCTGGGTCCCCAGAAGTCATATGACTTGTTTTTTTGGTGGAGCCTCTTGACTAATGTTGGGCCCCGGTTTTCTAATAGCTTGCTGTGATTGGTGGAGTCTCTTGCCAAATGTTGGTTCCCTAGTATTCAGGCTGCTTGCTGTCAGGGCTGACACCAGCATAGGGCTGCTTAGGCAACCTTAGGAAACCAGGATAGGACCGAGACGGGGGAGAACTTTAAAATGCAAATTCACCTGTGTAGACAAAAGTCCTTGCACCAGCCCTGGTTGCTGCTGTAGTAACTAGCATTGCTAAAGCGGGGTGGGCGAGGATTGATATGATGCAGCTCACCTAGTTCCAGCTGAAGGGGGAAAGCAGAATCAAATCATCTGCACTCCGCCTTTCCCTGCAGACCGGATGCTGGTTTTGGCACCACGCTAGTCTCAGCTCAGCCACGTTGAAGAGCTGCACTGTGTGTGGCCTGCAGGACTGCTCAGTGCTCACTGTGGACTGGTCTAAAGACAAGTTGTTAGACATCACAATGTAAATTGACTGACAATAATGCTGTATGTGGGCCTGTGCTGTGACTGACTCTTTGCTGGTTGGGGGTGTCTGTTTGCTGGATTGAGCTGTCTCTTTGCTATATTGGGATTTCTCTTTGCTGGATTGGGATGTCTCTTTGCTGGATCAGGATGTCTCTTTGATGAATATATGGGGATGTCTTTGCTGGATTGGGCTGTCTCTTTGCTATATGGGCATGTCCCTTTGCTATATGGGGATGTCTCATTGCTGAATATATGGGAATGTCTCTGCTGGATTGGGCTGTCTCTTTGCTGAATATAAGGGGATGTCTCTTTGCTGCAATGGATCATCTCTTTGCTTAATATTTGAGGATGTCTCTTTGCTGGATTGGACCATCTCTTAATTCCTTGCTGTTAAATCTTGAAAGCACTGATGACCTGGAATACACTTTTAGCTTTCATATATTGAGTTGTAAAAGTGTTAAAATAAAAGTGGGTGCACTGAAGGACTCGGTGGGATGGTCAGTGGGTGGATTCGGTGGGATGGCCAGTGGGTGGGCCCTGGGAATGTTGATGGTCAGGCCCAGGGAAGGGCCCAGGTAAAGGGTAATGAGCAAGACTTGAGAAGACCGTATATAAGGACAAGAATTTCTGAGTTGACCTTTCCCCTTAACAGGCTTCCCTTGTACATGCATAGAGCTACAGTGACGGACAATAATGGAACATCAAACAGCCTACTATGTAAAATGAGGGTCTCACTCATTGGATACAAAGTAGCAGTAACACTGTAGAACCCCTTCTCTTGGAACATGAGCAACATATGGGCCACATTATAGGGACTGTATTACAAACATGTGAATATTATTTGAAGTTTATGCCAAAATGTGGGCTTCCTGTAACTAATTATTTGGATGCTGAGTACAAAAGTTGATTGCTGAAAAGTAGGATTGTCCCGATACCGATACTAGTATCGGTATCGGCACTGATACCGAGCATTTGCCCAAGCACTTGTACTCGGGCAAATGCTCCCGATACTTTCGTCGATACCTGTACAGTCAGCAGTGATCGGTGCGTGGGGGAGTTACAAGCTTCTCCCCCAGCGGCTTTCAGATGCTTAGTGACATACAGCGGTGATCGGTGCTTGTAACTCCCCCTCAAGCGATCACCGCTGACTGTCACTGCATCCTCCATGCCCCCTGCGTTCCGCTGTCCACCTCTGCTGTCCCTCTTCATTCCGCTGTCCCCCTCTCTTCCTCTGTCCCTCTCCGTTCTGCTGTCCCCCTCCGTTGTGCTGTTTCTCTCTCCATGTCCTCCTTTGTGAATTGATAGAGTCAGCTGACTCTGTCCATTCACATAACTGAAACATTGTAATCTCCTGTGATTACGATGTCTCAGTTTATGAATGGAGAGGAGCCGCTGTCTTCTCTCCATTCATTCTCAGTGCAGCTGAGGCTGCAGAGAAAGGGACTGGGGAATCTCTATCCTCTGTCTCTTTCTCTGTCTCAAGGGGGAGATATCAGGAGTCTGTTAAGACCCCTGATATCTCACCAAAGTCCCCCAACAGGGCTGATTAAAAAAAAAAAAAACACATATTGCAATAAATAATAAAAAAAAATATTATTGTAAAAAATAATAAAAATGTAAATAAAAAAAACACACAGACACCGTTCACCCCCCCCCCCCTAAAAAAAAAAGAAAGCATGGTAAAAAAAAAAAAAAACACTGTCACGTGACATTAAAAAAAAAGTATCGGTAATCGGTATCAGCGAGTACTTGAAAAAAGTATCGGTACTTGTACTCGGTCCCAAAAAAGTGGTATCGGGACAACCCTACTGAAAAGCATCTAATTTTTGTTTTTACACAAGATGGGCACTAAAGTGGGCCTAATGCCCCGTACACACGATCAGAAAATCGTACGTAAAATACCGATTTTGAAGTGATCGTATGATAATCGAATCGTTAGTACAGAGCTTTCGAGAGCCGATCATGACAGTTCATCTGATATTATTCTATCGGACTTGCACGAAATTTTTTTTCGTACGATGCCAGATCGTACGATTTTCGTTTAATCAGTACAGCTATCGTTCAAAAATGCAATACAAATGCATTACAACACATGACATCACTTCCGAATTTTTTTTCTGTCGTACAGGAATTTTCGTGACTTTAGTAAACTCATCAGATTCAATCTGAGATTAGTATGCAAAAAAGAAAACGGACGATCAGTTGTCCGATAATCTCATCATGTGTACGGGGCTTTAGTGTGCCTATGCCTGGAAGAAGGCTATTAGCAGTTAGCTTGGGTTTGGGAACAAGCAGAGGTCTGGAGATGGCAGCTGTGGTAGTGGAGTGGTAAGGGAGATTCCCTGGATGCACTCACTGTTTGTGCTACTGTAGTGTGGTCTTCTTACATGGCACAGGGCTCATCTAGGGACCAGACCTGCAACCACCGGAGAGCGAGGCCTTGCAGAGTGTATGTTATATATACTCTTGATCAGTCCAAATAGTGAAGAAGTGTTGAGGAACCTGTTAGTGTAACAGAGCTAGTGAGATGGGGTTGGGCTATGCTGTTCCTTACCTGCAAAGCTGAGTGGCTGCCTGGGCCAGGAACTGACTTAACAACCCAGCCCCGGTTTTGCCTTCATATACTACTATGTACATATGTACATGTAAAGGTGAAAGTAGAGTTGCAATGTATTTCTGAGTAAAAAACAAAAAAGCACATGTACTTCTCCCCAGTACATGTCTTTTAAATACTGCAAGTGCAGAAAAATATTTGCTGATCTGGCCAGTAAATCAGTGAGCCTCCAACTTCCTGCTAACTCTAAAATCTCAAGCAGCATTATTGGTACTGCCCACGTTACCTCTCTGGACTACATAACACTTCCCCTGTGTTTTATACATGAAGAGAGAGGGTGTTCATTAGGACAAGAAGTGTGTTACTGGGAAGATCACTAGATGCACATAAACAAAAAAAAACCTAGAAAAACAAGAAAACTAATGCGGCCATCACATCTAGAAACTCATAAGGTGCATTCTTTTTAAGATAAAAGCAGTGTTAGTATTTGAGTTTGACCTGTTATCAGCCATAGCACAAGGTACCAAACAGTTCATATGCTGACAGGATACACGTTCTCCAACTTTGCTTTAAGGTGCCTTTTTACAGACCCAACAGGCTTATAATGCACTAAAAGCACAACTGACTCATCTCCACACAATCCCAACAGTCTTTAGTATCTCTAAAGCTCATGCATGCGTCATTTTGTACTTTACAATGCGTTTAGAAGAGCACAGAACTCTGTGTACAGTGAACAGCAATCTGGATATTTCTTCTTGAAAAGCAGAAATAAACTTTAATACAGAAGAGACATAGCATGTCTCTTCTGTATTAAAAATCATGTCTGTTTGCCAATTTTTGCCAAGTTCCACTTTAAATCTGAACTCCAGTTATGCTTTTTATTGCATAGTTACATTGGTCCAGCATGGCAAGTACACATATTCTATACCTGTGGGATCACCTTTCTGGCCACCATTCACAGAAAATTTCCACCTTGTCCAATCACATAGTTTTGTATTAATGAAACTGCGGCTGTGTCAAGCAAATTATCCCCTGTATTCACTATGCAGGAGGGCAGCTGCTTGGCACAGGATTTGGAAGACTGTGACGATCACTACATTGATTTTCCACTTCCAGAGAGATCCCATATCGGTCTAAGCTGGACCAATGTAACTGCAATAAAATCCATACCTGAAATTCAGCTTTTAGCTAACCTATTAAATAATTTATGAAATAATCATCTATGAGTATAGGAAACTTTCCAAAATAAGGAATACAAGGTGTCAATCTATACAAACTCTCAGCCCAGTTGTTGAACCATTTTGTTCTGTTCATTTGCATTATGTATTTATGAAGGAGCTACACAAGACTGATGTTTTACTTTTTGTTTGGATTTTGGTTATTAATATTGCTGTATATCTGATGTAACCAGGAATAATAATGGAATAATGAAATTCTATATAAATGTCATGTATTCAAAAAATGGAGTCTGTCATCTAACACATCAAGTTGTGGTGACTGCAGCTGAAAACCTTGGTGATACTCCATGTCTTGGAGGTATTGTTCTCCTGTGGCCTGTGAGTCTGGTGAAGATGTTGTTGGTAGGAAGGAGTGGGATAAGTGACAGCTTTGCAAGGCTGCGGTATGGCTACATATAATGCAACTACCTTTCGCCAACTTGCCAGGGTAAGAATACTGATAATCTGAATGTACGGCTGTAAATATAAACCATGCAGAAGGTTGAAAAGGTAGATTGCAAGCAAGTTACAGAGCCAACATCCACTCATAAGAAGTTCTGTGCTTTTTGCCTGACACATCGGTTCTAATTTAAAGCAGTGTTCCACCCAAAAGTGGAACTTACACTTATCTGTCTCCTCCCCCCCTCTGGTGCCACATTTGGCAAATTTCGGGGGGAAGGGGTGAGCGGGTACATGTTTTTGATAAGTACCCTGTCCCCACTTCCGTCGGACCGAGCTGTGGCGAGGTATGTCAGAAGTCCAGCCCCTTCTTCCTCCCTCCTCCTTCCCCTACTGTCAGGCCAGCAGGAAAGCGCAGCCGCACTTCACGCATGCGTTCCCTTACCGGCAATGATGGCAGCAGCACCTGACAGCCAAAGGAAATATCATCTGCGGTGCCGACATCGATGGACTCCAGGACAGGCAAGTGACCTAATATTAAAAGTCAGCAGCTACAGTATGTGTAGCTTCTGACTTTAATTTTTTTGAGGGGAAGGCGGAACTCCACTTTAAGTATTTTTTGAAGGCAAAAAATTTATATTTTTTTTAGAGTGGAGAGTGATGAAATCAGGTTTTTTTTGCTGTCTGTGTCCCTATTAGTGCGATTCACCCCTCTCTATTTGTCCTGGTGACCATTATCACGAATAGTGAAAGTTAAGGAAAATGCCAAATTTTGAGTGGTCACCAGAACAGGAATAGGGGGGGGGGAAATCCTCCAATGAGGATGTTTTGGTGACCCTGGTAAATACCTTCTCCTGTGCCACCCAAAATAAAAAAGTTTTACCTTTACTTCTACTTTAACCACTTTTCTACTGGGGTACGTCCTTAAACAGTAGATCGGCAGCCCTAAATTCATCCTGTAATCACTGACATGTGCATTTGATCTGCTTCAACCCGGTTTTGCAAACAAGTAGGGCACTAGACTCCTTCTTCACCATCTGAGTAAGACCCCTTTCACACTTGTGCGACTTCAAAGTCGCGCAATTTCGAGGACGCGATTTTACAGCGATTTGGGATCAGTACTACTTTGTACGACTTTACAGGGTTGGGGTTTACACATGCTTTGACCCTCAGTTTGTGCTTACAGCTTGTGCTTACAAAGTCGTACTGAAATTGTGTCTATATTATTCAGGTACAATTTGCATGCTATTTGAGGGTTTAACATTGAGGTCTATGGACATCAACTCGCATGGAAGTTGGACCAAAGTAGTGCAGGGACAACTTAAAGTCGTGCCAATATGAATGGTAGTCATTGAAAATCAAGAGGAATGACTTGTCATGCGATTTTGCTGTACAAAATCGTGGGACAAGTTGTATAATTGTGAAAGGGGCCTAAATGTCCGCAGCTGGAATGAAATTTAATGTCCATAAGAGCAAAGGAAAGGGCAGCCTCAAAGTGACTACTGGGATAGTGGGAAAAGAACCATAAAGACATAACACCAGCAAATCACTCCTAGAAAAGCACATATATGTCGTCTGTAGGTATGATGTGTGCAAGGGGCTAATGACAAGATAGATCCAGGAGCCCAATTACACAAAGGACCAGGTGTACAGTAAAAATTCCAAAACAAGTTAAAAGCATAACAAGGTGCTACACAGTATTACCAGTTGACCAGGCACAGACTTCAGGCAGGAGGAATGTAGCGGGGACACAGATGTGAATGAGGTCCGAAACAGGAGAACGCCAGCTGTGATGGCACAACAGAGAGACTTGCATCACTGGAACCCAGAAGTCTGCTGATACGTTGTCCTGCCACATCCGGCGTTCTCCTGTTTCAGACCTCATCCACATCTGGGTCCCCCTGCCTGAAGCCTGTGCCTGGTCAACTGGTAATACTGTGTAGCACCTTGGTATGCTTTTAACTAATTTGGAATAAACCATGATTCTTTTACTGGACACCTGGTCCTTTGTGTAATTGGGCTTCTGGATCTATCCTGTAGCCCCTTGCACACATCATACCTACAGACGACATTTATGTGCTTTTCTAGGAGTGCCTTTCTGGTGTTATACCTTTATTAAACCTAGTTTGCATTTCCATGGGCACGAATTGGATTACAAGCATCAGTCAACACAGGCCCATAAGGTAAGCTCCAGCCAAAACACAGCCTAATTGCTCAGTCAGACATAGATAAGACCCCTATTACACTACAGTGTTGCCAACCGTCAGTATTTTTACTAGCAGCCAGTAAAAAACAGGCACTTTTCTCCTGGCAGTAAATGCCAGTGACAGGAAAAGGTTGCCAGTAAAAAATATGGCTGTGGCGCTTGGCTAGGAACTTTGCATGCGCAGTTCTGATCCCGAGCCGGCCGAGACCATCCGAGTGCCTGCTACACTGTGTTCGGGGCAGTTATGGTGGAGGCGGTGCCTGAGCGCTTCCTGTGATGTCATGGTGCAAGGGAACTGAGCAGCATGCAGGTCTGTGGGATGGGAGTAAGGCAAGACAGGAGCGGGACTTTCAGTGCTGTTTGGACAGAAGGGACCACCTGGCTTGGAGAGAAAACTGTCACTGTGACTCAGGAGGGGACATGTCGTGTCAGTGAGGTGTGATCATCATCTATGCTGCTGCACACTGCTGTCAATGTCACTGTGAGAGTCAATTTCATGTGTGTGTGCCTGTCCATTCTAATTTCTTGCCCTACTGAATCCTGTCCCTCAGCTACTTACTTACTATATGGAAAATAAAAAGCACTAAAATCTACCTTAAATCAAATTGCTTTTAATTTAAAACTATAATTTAGTAACTTTTGGAAATATCAGTAAAAACTTGGCTGTGCCAGTAAATTTTTTTTTAACAACAAGGTTGGTCTTTATTGAAGAAGGCATCATTGTACAGTTACATTCATAGTCATGCTCTCGTGTATAATACAAAATAAAAGAAACAAAATACAAAAGAATCATTTGTGGATCAACGTGATATGCTGGGTCAGATATAGGAAGGAAAACAGTGCTAATCATTACAGACATTTCTGATATAGTCATCCACTAGTATATAATCCAGGTTACTGGGTCTAAACTGCTGCCTATCTGGTGGGGGGGGGGGGTAGTATACTCTTTAATGTTAATACCTTAGTGTCTGTCTACATGTCCCACTGAACACACCGTGGGGCATTAGAACTGTTCGGTCCAGGGCAACCATATTCAATCAAACTTCTGCGGACATCCTCTATTGGTGTAGGTCATTTTATAAAGAGGCAGCACCGCATTGACAGCGGAGTCCCACGCCTCCACCTTGGGGGAGGATGGTGATGCCCATTTCTTAAGAATTTCCTTCTTGGCGTAAAACAGCAGTAAGGAGATTAGTATCTTCGTGTACCTAGGCCTCTGGTCATCATCATGGATGTACAAGAGGGCCAGCTCGGGGGATGTCGGCAGCGTTAACTGTAGGCGGATATTTATGCTTTCAAAAACGTCTGCCCAGAACTTCACTATACGAGGACATGTCCAGAACATATGTAAATATGTGCTGTCTGGGGATTGACATCTATTACAGTTAGGCGATCTATTGGGATAAATCTGGTGCAGTCTCTGTGGGGTGTAATATACTCGGTGTAGGAATTTGGTGTGTATCAACCTGTCTCTAGATGAAATTAACAACTTGGACCCCTCTTCGAAGCATTCCTCCCAAGTTTCCCTATCCAAACTGGGAATATCAGTCTGCCACTTGATCCACAGTGAATGCATCTTAGGGGAGTCAGTTGCAATCAGAGCGAGGTATAGAGTGGAAAGGGTCTTCATGAGCTAACGTTTCCTCAATAGGGTCTGGTTTGAGATGTATAGGCGTGGGAAACTGAGCCCTAGCTGCATGCCGCAGCTGATAATATCTAAATATCATATTACCAGGGAGCCCAAATTTCTCAACTAAGTCCTGAAATGAAAGCAATGTTCCTGAGTGAATAACATCCCCGAGGACCCTAACTCCAAATCTGGCCCATAACTGTGGGTCAGGTATGGATCTAAAGTGCTGGAGGGATGGGTTCCCCCAAAGTGGTGTAAAGGGAGAGTACTGACATGGGCGCATAAATCTCCTTCTAGCCACTGCCCATACCTTCAGGGTCGTCCTGGTGGGTCCCGGGAGCAGAGGGTAGGCCGAGGATCCCCTATAAGCTAAATTCCCTAGCTCCTTAAAGGAGCCTATGATAGCCGCCTCTAGGCATGTGGCGGCGTTAGATCTGGATTGTTCAAACCACCATCGCATGGTAACTAGCACCGCTGCCCAGTAATAGATTAAAAGGTTTGGTAATGCGAGGCCCCCACAATGGACCGGGAGCTGTAGAGTTGACCTAGCCAATCTGGGGGAAGATCCCTTCCATAAAAATGCCCCAATATACCCATCCAGGTCTTTAAATAGTGAGCCGGGGAGCCACACTGGGCAATTTCTAAATACATAGTTAAATTTAGGCAGGTAAAGCATTTTAATTATATTAATGCGTCCTAATAAATTGAGTGGTAATTCCCTCCATTTGATGCAGTGTTCCTTAAGTTTGGTGATAATGGGCTGTACGTTAAGACGACAGAAGGCTTGGAGATCCCTGGACACCACTATTCCCAGGTACTTAAATTCCTCCACCCACATTAATGGAGTCAATGGTATCTCGTCCCGGGCCTTAGTATCTACAGGGAAGATGACCGATTTAGACCAGTTTATTTTTACTCCGGAGAACCCCCCATATTTATTAAAAATCTCCAGTGCTGCTTGTAATGAGGGACCAGCGTCGTTGAGGTACAGTAATGCATCATCTGCATATAGAGAGATTTTCTCCTCCAGAGGGCCAACCCTAAACCCCTTCACAGCCTCCGATTCACGGATCAGGACAGCTAGTGGCTCAAGGGCCAGGGCAAAGAGACTGGGCGAAAGCGGGCATCCCTGTCTTGTGCCCCTCTGGAGGAGAAAATAGTCAGACAGGGTATCGTTAACTCGGATCCTGGCCTTGGGCGAATTATATAGTAAACCAATCCAATTTAAAAATTTTGGGCCAAATCCAAATCTTTTTAATACCTCCCATAGAAAGCCCCACTCCACGGAGTCAAAGGCTTTCTCCGCGTCCAGGGAAGCAATGACTCTAGTGCCTACGTTGTCATGTGCTGTGTCTAAATTGACAAAAAAGCCTTCGTATATTGATATCGGTGCCCTTCCCCGGCATGAACCCCGTCTGGTCTTGGTGAATTAGGTCTTCAATCACCGTGGCTAATCTAAGAGCCAGAATTTTGGCCAGTAATTTGGCATCTGCATTGATGAGAGATATGGGCCTAAAGGAAGCGCATTCCTCAGGGTCCCTACCGGGTTTTGGCACCAACACCACCACCGCCTCTGACATAGACTCTGGAAGGGAACCCAGATCGTAAAACTGTGATAGGAGAGAGGTCAATCTGGGGGCCAGCAGCTCCTGCTGCTGTGAGTAGAACTCTATGGGGATACCGTCTGGGCCAGGTGCTTTTCCTGCCTGCATGCAACTCATGGCTCTCTGAACCTCCTCCAGGGTTATGTCCTTATCCAGGGCTTTTCTTTGGTCTAAGTCCAGTTCAGGTAGCGGTATGAGGTCCAAAAAGTCAGAGAGGTCGGTTGTTGTATAGTTAACCCTAGTGGCGTATAATTGCTGATAGAATTTTAAAAATCTATTACTAATTTCCCTAGGAGTGGTCAGTAGAGCGCCATCTGTATCTCTTATTCTACCTACATGCGTCGCTGCAAACTGTCCCTTTGCCAACCAGGCCAGAAGTCGGCCATTCTTGTCTCCGTATTCAAAAACTCTTTGGGCACAGGCTAGCATGGACTTTTTAGTAAGGTCCACTCTCAGTAGTGCTAGTTCTCTGAGGGCGTGCTGCCAAGATATATAATTAGTAGAGTTCGGGGTGGTAACATATACTTGCTCTGTTTCTCGGGCCTGTGTTTCTAACTGCCCGAGAGACTGCACCATTATCCTCTTTTTATTTGCAATTTTCTTAATATATTGACCCCTCAACCACGCCTTAAATGTGTCCCATAGTATGAGTGGTCCGGATGAGTCGGCATTGGTCAACCAAAAGTTGCACAGCTCCTCTGGTATCTCCTCCTGGATCTCTGGGTCCACTATCCAATATTTGGACAATCTCCACAATCTCGGGCCCCCAGGAGGGGCCGCCCGAACCGTGACTAATAATGGAGCATGGTCCGAGATGCCCCGCGAGAGGATCTCCGTGGACACCGTCTCCCTAAGCATCTCTGTCGAGGCAAAAGCCATATCTATACGCGACAGCGTTCGAAAAGTGGTGGATAGGCAAGTAAATTGAGTATCTGAGGGGTGGAAATGGTGCCAGAGATCCGTCATATGAAAAGAGGATGCCCAGTGGGACAGGCCTCCACCAGTGGAGGAAGAGGGTCGGAGTCTATCTAAAGCATCTGACATTACCTGATTGAAGTCGCCCACCATCAGCACTTTACCAACATCATACTGGACAACAGTGTGCATCAGTGTGTGAAGCAGGGTAATATCAGCAGGAGGAGGCAGGTATACCCCTACAATTATGTATGGGGAACCAGCTATTAATGCATGTATGAGGACATACCTGCCCCTTGGATCAGTCTTAACATCTACTAATTGAAAGGAGAGGGATCTGTGTATCAAGACACTCACCCCTCTGGCATAGTTGGAATAAGAGGCGTGATAATGGGCAGAGACCCAGGCTCTCTTCAACCCCATCACCCTGGCTCCTATCAAGTGGGTTTCCTGCAGGATACATATTTTGGGGCTATACTGCCTTATATATTTATGTACCAGGGACCTCTTGATTGCTGAATTGAGGCCCCTAACATTCCAGGACAACACTGTAAAATCAGCCATACTTTTTGTGTACCCAGAAATGAAGGATATCTGAGTGTTGCGACCCGTAGGGCCCATCCAAGGGAGCGCAGCCGCCCATCTCCCACTCGAGCCCAGGGCACGTTAAACCAATAGGGAGCGGGGACTCCACCCCCCCGGACCACCACACAGGAAGCTCAACACTGAGAGCACCATGACCAACCAAGTACATCTGTGACCATATATTTAGCATAACATATAACTTGGTGATGACAACGGTCATCCAACCCCCCCCCCCACCCCGTGTACCCTCTAACTTCAAGGGACACATATTCCCGAACAACTATGAGTCCCAAATATCAAGAATTTGGTATCGGGGAGCGTGTACCCGATTAGAGCATACCAAAAAAATAGAAAACAAAAATAAAAACAAAGAGAGCTGACACATGTGGTAAACACTGAATGTTCCAGAGCGGCATCAGAGTTATGGTAAGGCACATGTGGCAAGTTGCTGTATGGGGTCGTCCTTTGAGGATATAACCCATGAGGGAGCATGGACAACATTAACGGCTTATAAGGGGGCCTCGGAAATACAGGGGCCTCTAGGCCTAAAATTCTATGCTTGCATACAGAAGCATCTGAAGAAAAAAAAAACAACCGGATAGCGTCTGTACCTCTTTGTGCAGGAGTTCCGACAATGCTTGTTGCAAAAGGGTAGTCAGCAGAAGAGGGAACATGCTAAAATTACAGGGGGAGATTCAGTCCCACACATCTGAAGGTTTAGGGAGGCAGGGTTTCAAGCCAGGCATTAGCATCTTTGGGGCTGGTGAAGATCCGTATCGTTTCTCCATCCACTACCCGGAGCTTAGCGGGAAACAGGATACTGTATCGGATCGCCTTGGCTCTGAGAGCTGCTTTCACCGCATCAAAGGATCGACGCTGCCTTTGTGTCTCCATCGTGTAATCCGGGAACAGCATTAGCCTCACATTGCGGTATGGGATATCACCTGCTGCTCGGGCCGCTCTCAGAAGCTCATCTCTATCTCTGTAATTTAGCAGACGTAGAATTAGCGTGCGTGGAGGGGACCCTTCTGGTCCGGGTCTCGGCGGGACTCGGTGAGCTCGTTCCACCGTGAAGAACGGGGACAGGTGCGCTGCAGGGAGAACCGCTCGTAGCAGATCTTCAGTGAAGGCAGTGGGATTGCGCCCCTCAGCCCCTTCAGGGAGCCCAACAATCCGAAGATTGTTTCTCCTGCTGCGATTTTCAGCATCCTCTGCTCGATACTCCAGCGCCTTTACTTTGTTTTGAAGTGTTCTAATGGAGGCCGCATGGTCGGTCACTACGTCCTCCGTATCTCCAACCCTCTGCTCCACCTCTGTAATCCTAGTGCGGATTTTATCTAAATCTTGCCTCAGCAGCCCTACGTCTAACTGTACCGCCTCTATTTTAGTCGTAAGGGCCGTCTGGCAAAGGGAGATAGCCGCCATCACCTCAGGAATGCCCGGTGGAGCAGTCTCCTCGCACTCCGTCTGCGACGCCATGTTGCTGAGGCGCGCTGGTATAGGCCGCAGGTCTGGAGCCGGAATCTTCTCCGCCGCTATGTCAGGGGGAAATTTAAGCTTTTTGCCCCGATTCGGGCCCCGGGGCGTTCTTGAAGGCATACAGGGGTTGTCAGTCCAGTTATAATGTATCTATCCCAGTTACGGATATATGAACGGATTTTTTCCAGCAGAGCTCAGTGAGGCACGTCTGCTCAGTCCAGCATCTCGGCCACGCCCCTGCCAGTAAATTTAGTGTTAGTAAAATTCAGTCTGGTAGGTTGGCAACACTAGTCTGATATCTCCACATGCTTTTGTATAATGCCAAATAAAGTAATGAAAAGTATTCCATATACTTTGATTATTTACAGTTTTGAGAACACAATTTTAAAAAAAAGTGGCATAATGACGACTTATGAAAGTGATACGGTTTTTTAATCATAGTTTGATCGCCTGAGGTGCAAAATGAAATTACATGGCTGGTGGCAAAAGAGTTAAGGGACCAAAAGGCATGCTTGAGAGGTGAAATACTCTGCAGTGCCCCCCCCCCCCTCTCCATATTGTATGTGATGATGCTGAAGCTCTGCCCACAGACTGAGCCACAGACAGGAGGAGCGCGCCAGAGCCAACTGGAACAGATGGACAGGTAAGCCGGTGTTGTGTCGATGAGTGCCTCCCATCGAATAATGCCTCCTACACTACGTCACACCAGCTGATTTCCCTATCAGCTGGCATGACGTAAGACTGCACATGCGCAGTTCATCGGATGCATTTTCCGACGGGAGGAACAAAAAACAGTGTAGGAGAGGCTCGGGAGATACTTTGAGCTCCTGTATCCGGGGACCCACTAGGTGAAAACCCACCAAACTTGGCACACTTGTAGGGAACACCCATGGCTGCATGTGGAAGAAATTTCGGGTCCAGGGAACCGAAGGGCAGCCGGTACCGACACCCCAAAGTGGACCCCTCACTTAATTTTTCTGCGCAGAGGAAGAGAAAACAGTGTAGGAGTGTAGGAGAGGCTCGGGAGATATTTTGAGCTCCTGTATCCGGGGACCCACTTGGTGGGCCACTCGCTTCATTTTTCCGCCTGGGGGAAAAAATGGGTGACTTTGAGCTCCGGTTTCCGGGGACCTCCTGGGTCAAAGCCCACCAAATTTGGCACACTTATAGGGGGGAGACATAACTGCACATGAAAGAAATTTCGGGTCCAGGGAACCGAAGGGCAGCCAGTACTAACTCCCCAAAGTGGGCGCCTCGCTTCATTTTTCAGCCTGGGGGAAAAAACGGGTGACTTTGAGCTCCGGTTTCCAGGGACCCACTAAGTCAAATCACACTAAACTTGGCACACTTGTAGGGGAGAGCCATGGCTACACCTGCAATAAATTTCGGGTCCAGGGAACTGAAGGAGGGCCGGTACCGACTCCCCAAATAGGACCCTCACTTAACATGGGAGTCTATGGGAAAATCAGGCCAAATTGTGGCGAATTTCACTTATCGCTCAACCATTCAACGACCGAATGGGCTAGCGACACTAAACTTGCACCCCTTCTTCCCAGATTGCACAGCTGCACCTCATAAAAATTTTGAGGTTTGGGGACCTTTTACCGGGGATTTACCGGGGCCACAATGTTGACTGTCTTCACGGTACCAGTGCTCCCTGACCATGGGTCACAAAATTACAAAGCTTGGGGGTGATGTAGAGACACTCTGTGGGTACCCCCACACCGAACCAGGGCCCGGTACCCCAACTGGAACCCTCCGGTAACCGGAACCCTCCGGTAACCGGAAAATGGCACTTTGAAACGGTGTAGCTCGGATGCGGTGCACCGGGGAAGACTCCGGTAGGTCTCATTTGAATATTTCAGGCCTTTTCTACAGAATGGCACCCCCTCCACTTTCAGGGACCAGTGGACCCCTCACAAAACACCGGCAAAGTTGTGCGTGGCGCTCTCCGGTTCTATGGGTCTTAAAAATACACCGACACTGGGAGGCTGTGGGGATGCTCTTCAGGTACTCACTGGCCAAGTTTGGGGCCCAGGGAAGTTTGGCGGGCTGGTGGCACCCCAAAAGGTCAACCGGTAGAAACCGCACGTTTAACATTGGAGTCTATGGGAAACTCAGTCAAATTGGGGGGCTGATATTTCCTCGGCTGTTGGGGTTAGGAACACCAAACTTGGCACACTTGTAGGGGAGACGATGCACTACATGTGGTCCTAATTTGGGGTTCCTACGGTTGGCCCGTAACCATCTCCCAAAGACGGCACTCCTAGGGAGGTAAAACCGGTTCTGCTACTCAGAAAATTTGGACTTAGGTTCTGGCGTCTACCGGTCGGATGACTTTGAGGGCTCGTATCTCTGGAACCCCAAATTTGGTGTGCCGGCTCATGGGATCTAGATTTACAACATATCCAAAAATTGGACTCCTAGCTCAAACGGTTCGGAAGATGACTTTCCTGAAGCCCAAAAAATGCTTGAGTTTGAAAGTTAGGTCAACACAAAGTATGCATGGTGGTTTTCAGAAAAGTCATTTCGGGCACCTTTCGTTCCAGAGACCTCAAATTTGGCCTGCAGCTAGGGGGCCTCTATGAACCCCCAGCTACCAAGTTTGAAGTTCCTGTGACCTACGGTTCTGGAGATATGGACCGGTAAAAAAAAAAGTTCATACCGGATATGGGGCACCACGGGACCGGTTCCGATCTAGCGGTCGCTCACTGCCCCCTCGGCCTTGGTGGGCACCAGGGGTCGGTCCCCTTTGGAAGTCCATATCTCCCCCATACTTTGAGCTAGAGACCCCAAATTTGTCAGGTCGGTACCGGTGGATTTTAGACACAAGATCCGGGTAGACCGACCCTCCTGCGAGCAACCGTGTGGAAGTTTCTCTCCAATTGAGCCCAAAATACCACCCCAGGAAAGAGGGGACTCGTAGTATGCATTTTTCAATGGGAGGCAATAATCAACACTACACCGGTGTAACGTCGATTACTGCCTCCTGTCAAAAAATGCCTCTGACATACTGCGCATGCGCAGCACGTCACATCACTCCAGCTGATTTCCCGATCAGCTGGCGTGACGTATCGACTGCACATGCACAGTTCGTCATATGCATTTTCCGACGGGAGGCAAGCCACGGGGAGCGTGTGGAGGGAGAGAATCTTAAAGAGGGAGTCCCGCGAAAATTTTTTTAGAAGTCAGCAGCTACAAATACTGCAGCTGCTGACTTTTAAAATAAGGACACTCACCTGTCCCAGGTTCCAGCGATGTCGGCACCCGAGACTGAATCGTCCCTTGGTCCTGGGGTGCTGCCACCGCCATTCTCTGTAAGGGAATCAGTAAGTGAAGCGTTGCGGCTTCACTTCCTGGTTCCCTACTGCGCATGCGCCAGTCGCGCTGCGCTTCCTCACTGGTCCCCGCTGTCTCTGGGACCTGTGTGTGTCCCAGCAGACAGCACGGGGGGAGGGGATGGGAGGGGGCATAGACTCCCGTGGGAGTCTACGCCGGAAGTAGGTGCAAATACCTGTCTTAGACAGGTATCTGCACCCCCCTGAATGGTGCCAAATGTGTCACCGGAGGGGTCGGGTTCCCGAAAAGCGGAGGTTCAATTTTTGTGTGAACCTCCGCTTTAAATGTAAGATTCTGCCTCGCTCTCTGTGGCGTGACATATCGACTAAGCATGCGCAGTTCGTCGTATGCATTTTTCGACGAGAGGCAAGCCACGGGAGCGCGCGGAAAGAGAACACTGACGTAAGAGAGAACTCCACAGGGAACACTGACGTAAGGGAGAACTCCGCAGGGAACACTGGCGTAAGGAAGAACTCCGCTGGCTTAATAACGTCAGCGGCAACACCGCATCCAGCCCCGCCCCCAACACACCCCTAGGCTGCTCTAGAGAAAGGGGGCAAGCGAAATGCATAAGCAGTGTATTTGTCAGAGAAGCTTTGATTGACACAGCGGTGCCAGCGGGAGGGCCAAGGTCTGTGCTTCCAGATACATAGCTATGTAAGGTCACTTACACATACATAGCTATGTATGTGTAAGTGACCTACACTGCAGTTTAAGAAAGCCCATCAGAGATCCCATTCCCAAGAGCTTGCAATCTATTAAAATGACATACAGTTTATCTCTGTTTACTCTTTGTTCTTTTGACAAGTGTGCTTTAGATAGAGCATGTCAAGCCGTAGCTGTGCTCCCTGGGGATATGCTGATCGCCCATCCGTGCTGCTGCTTGAGGGAGCCCAGGGGACCATAAATGAGAGCCCTACAGACTTGGTCATGGTGAGTGACCAAGTCACCAAGTGATATATCCCCCACACCATCATCCCATACCCCACTCCATCTCCCCTGAGGACTTAGGACACTCTAGGCCACTCACCTGGGGACTGGGACCCTCTAGGCCACTCACCTGTGGACAGGGACACCCATTTTCCCTAGGGACTGAGACCCCCTTCTCCCATGGGGACTGGGACACCTTCTCACCTGGGGACTGGGACCCCTTCTCACCCGGGGACTGGGATCCTATCTCACCTGGGTGAGATACTACACACCTGTAGTGTCTTGTATACTTTTGTGATTCAGCTTTTTATCAATAAAGGCACTTATCATCCTGTCTGATGTGCGGCATCCAGATCTTTTCGTCTACTTCTACATGACTGACCCCTCTGGGTTCTCACCCTACATGTCTGTATACTCTGACCACCTCCTCTATCCTTTACACATGTTCTGACTGCCTCCTGTACCATGTCCGACCGCTAGATCGGAACCGGTTCCTTGGTGCCCCATGGCCGGTATGAACTTTTCGCTTTACCGGTCCATTTCTCCGGAACCATAGGTCACAGGAACTTCAAACTTGGTAGTTGGGGGTTCATAGAGGCCCCCTAGCTGCAGGCCAAATTTGAGGTCTCTGGAACGAAAGGTGCCCGAAATGACTTTTCTGAAATCCATGCATGCTTTGTGTCGACCTAACTTTCAAACTCAAGCATTTTTTGGGCTCCAGGAAAGTCATCTTCCGAACCGTTTGAGCTAGGAGTCCAATTTTTGGATATGTTGTAGATCTAGATCCCATGAGCCGGCACACCAAATTTGGGGTTCCGGAGATATGAGCCCTCAAAGTCATGCGACCGGTAGACGCCAGAACCTAATTCCGAATTATCTGAGTAGCAGAACCCGTTTTATCGCACTAGGGGTGCCGTCTTTGGGAGATGGTTACGGGCCAACCATTGGAACCCCAAATTAGGACCACATGTAGTGCATCGTCTCCCCTACAAGTGTGCCAAGTTTGGTGTTCCTAACCCCAACAGCCGAGGAAATATCAGCCCCCCAAGTTGACTGAGTTTCCCGTAGACTCCAATGTTAAACGTGCGTTTTCTACCGGTTGACCTTTTGGGGTGCCACCGGCATGCCAAACTTCCCTGGACCCCAAACTTGGCCAGTGAGTACCTGAAGAGCATCCCCACAGCCTCCCAGTGTCGGTGTATTTTTAAGACCCATAGAACCGGAGAGCGCCACGCACGTCTTTGCCGGTGTTTTGTGAGGGGTCCACTGGTCCCTGAAAGTGGAGGGGGGTGCCATTCTGTAGAAAAGGCCTGAAATATTCAAATGAGACCTACCTTCCCCGGTGAACCGGGTCCGAGCTACACCGTTTCAAAGTGCCATTTTCCGGTTACCAGAGGGTTCCGGTTGGGGTACCGGGCCCTGGTTCAGTGTGGGGGTACCCATAGAGTGTCTCTACATCACCCCCAAGCTTTGTAATTTTGTGACCCATGGTCAGGGAGCACCGGTACCGTGAAGATGGTCAACATATTGGCCCCTGTAAATCCCCGGTAAGAGGTCCCCGAAGCTCAAAATTTTTATGAGGTGCAGCTGTGCTATCTGGGAAGAAGGGGTGCAAGCTTAGTGTCGCTAGCTCATTCGGTCTTCGAATAGTTAAGCGATAAGTATAATTTGCCACAATTTGGCCTGATTTTCCCATAGACTCCCATGTTAGGTGAGGGGCCTACTTTGGGGAGTCGGTACTGGCCTTTCTTTGGTTCTCCGGACCCGAAATTTCTTCCACGTTTAGACATGGCTCCCTCCTACAAGTGAGCCAAGTTTAGTGTGATTTGACTTGGTGGGTCCTCGGAAACCGGAGCTCAAAGTCACCCATTTTTTCCCCCAGGAGGAAAAATGAAGCGAGGGGCCCAATTTGGGGAGTCGGTACTGGCTGTCCTTCAGTTCCCTGGACCCGAAATTTCTTCCACATGCAGCCATAGGTGTTCCCTACAAGTGTACCAAGTTTGGTGGGTTTTCACTGAGTGTGTTCCCGGAAACAGGAGCTTAAAGTATCTCCCGAGCCTCTCCTACACTGTTTTCTGTTCCTCCCGTCGGAAAATGCATCCGACGAACTGCACATGTGCAGTCTTACGTCATGCCAGCTGATAGGGAAATCAGCTGGTGTGACGTAGAGTAGGAGGCATTATTCGACGGGAGGCACTCATCGACAAGACACCGGCTCACTGCATGTGACACGCAGGCTGTTCGGCACCTTAGAGAAAGCAGATCGGCAGCAGGGTACCAGGTACTGTTATGCTCTCTGCATTCCAGCTCCAGCACTGAAAGAGAGTGACCTAACGTGGAGCTATTGCAGTTATTTGAGGTATTGGGCCATGGCAGCCGCTCCATTAGGGGCCTCCCCCACTAATCCATGCACCCGGCTCCTAATCTAAATGCAGTGTACTGGACGCATTCATTTTTCAATGGGGCACTGAGCCCTGAGCCCACGCAGTTGTGTGACAATAGCAAATTAATATTCACTATTGTCTTCCTGATTCTTCTCCCAGCCAAGACCCAATTGGGCGAGAGGAGAAATTACTGTATTGGCCGCTGAGGAGGAGATGCCGGCCCGTGACTTAGATGGGGTAAGTGCAGGGTTTGACGGTCGATTGAGCAACCGGGGGGGGGGGGGTTGACTGACTGACAGACAGACCGACGGGGAGTGGAGGTTGGGTTGCATTTGAGGCAGTTGAACACTGCTGCCCTAAACATAATGTATTTTTGATATTTCTGGAGTTGGGCTTTAACATCAAACAACAATTAAAATATATATGTAATTACAGCAGACTATAAGTCTGCATCCACCGATCATTTTGACATCTCTTTCTCACTAAAGGTAAGCTCAAATTATATATATATATATATATTTTATTTTATTTTTTTCAGCAGATGCTGAATATACCCATGTTTGTAACAGGATGACCTTGAAGGGTGAATGCAATAAAACTCATAGTTATGCTGTATAAACTAGTTGGTTGATTACCCATTAGCATCCTATAAATGTGTGTTGTGTATATGGATATGAGTATATATGTGTAGCGCTTAGAATTAGCTATATCCGTAATTCACATTTACCATTCAACCCTCGCAGCCCATAGATTCAAAGTCACAGTCCTTATTGCTTTTTCCAATGCTTTATTCATTAACACAAACTGGGATAGGAGAAGGACTTCCTTTGAGATGCTCTCTTTGTTGCATTGTCATCTTAACATGGTTCTTACAGGAAACATCAAAGAATAATTGCGGATGATCAGTCAAAACGTTTCAAACGATCACTTTGATCAGGTAAGATGGAAGTAGATTTTATAGAGAATTAAGTGATAAAGAGTCACTCTGAATAACTTCTTCATCTGGATGACTTAACAGGAACAATCCATTTCTCTATGTGTGTGCATGCAGCTTCACCGCTACCTCTTTGCCACTACTTCCCACTTGCATGGTACTTTCAGATTAAATTAAAAGAGAGTCATTCTGATCACCTCCTTGCTTGACTGATTGGAATCCCAGGGCAATGTTGAACTCTAAGTCACGGGCCATAACCATCCATCTCACCGACTTGTGCATCAACAACCTCAGTCTCTGACAGTACCCTTCCCTTGGGCTTTCACTCACTTGATCAATAGTCCATGTGCCACTCAAACGATCGATCGCCCAGTTTACTTCCGTTTTGCTGCCACTTCATCCGAAATGATTCCCGGTTCCTCTGTCTGTCTGTGGCCCACTCCCCTCCCCGCAGGGGCGGCCTACGACATCCAAAGTTACATGCTACAGGATATCGTCTGTTCCTCCATGAGGACCAGACCTCCACCCATCTGGCTAGGGTGAAGCTCCCTTGGCTCCCCGGAGGGGGGACCTCTCACCTCCGGGAACCAGGTTGAGCCTCCCCGGCTCTCAGGCCAAACAGCAAGACAGGAACCTCCCGCTGACCATGTGACTCAGCTTTTTTATCAGAGTTGCGGGCCTTGTCCAACAAATCAATGGTTGGCCGGGACTCGAATACAAACACCGGCCACTCAAATATAGAAATTAACAAACAGGCCTGCTGCTACAGCACAAGCCTGTCTAAATTTACCTGACATAGGAAACTAACAATAAAGGTTACCTATATAAAAATAGGTGCCCGCTACATATGGTATATACTGTATTTAGAAATATAGAGAACATTGTTGACTTCAGTCCATACATTAAAGCCTCAATCCTTATTTTACAAATGTTTGCAAATGTTTCCAAATATTTACAAATGTTGCATCCGAAATGATTTTACATTTTACAAATGTTTGCAAATGTTTACAAATATTTACAAATGTTGCATGGCTACAAATATAATACTGATGGCAAACTGATATCATGTTAAAAATGCTTTTGATAAATCAGTGCTGTGCGTTGCTTACTGAAGCATCCTACAGCAGCAGTCAGCAATACTGTACACTGACTTTTCACTTTCTAATAACATACGGCCAAACTGCTTATTGGAAACGGATGCAAATTGATCAGTAGAGCTGCTGAAACCGGAATGTAAATAGTGAGCTGAAAGCAGTGGTAAGCAAAACAACATCAGCAATCCACTATGTGTAAAATATGTAAGCATATCCTGGAAATGAAAATACTGATTTAGCAGTAACTCATACCAACTAACAGCCCCATCTCCAAAGATTTATTAGTAGCACCGTTTCCCCTTTCAAATGTTTGTCTAGGTAAAGAAATTTAAGCCAAGCGTGAAAAATATTTAGCTTATTGAGATGGTTTAGCAGCACTAGCATTAATATTTGATAGAGCAGTACAAAGAAAAACAATAATGGTCTGATTTCAGTGTAGATCAGTTAGATCTATTAACCACTTGCCGACCGCTGCACACGATATATGTTGGCTCAATGGCAGCGGCGGGCAAATGGGCGTACCTGTACGTCCCCTTTAATTGGGGCTAGCGGACACACGTGCGTCGCGTACAGCGTGACCGTGCCCGCGAGTCCCGCGGACTCTATGTGTGCCCGTCTCCCGGTGATCTTGTCATGGAGCCGCAGAATGGGGAGATGCCTATGTAAACAAGGCATTTCCCTGTTCTGCCTAGTGACTTGACAGAGATCTACTGCTCCCTGTCATCGGGAGCAGTGATCTCTGTCATGTCAGTGGTAGCCCATCCCCCCCCCCCACAGTTAGAATCACTCCCTGGGACACACTTAACCCCCTGATCGCCCCTAGTGTTTAACCCCTTCCCTGCCAGTGTCATTTACGCAGTAATCAGTGCATTTTTATAACATTGATCGCTGTATAAATGACAATGGTCCCAAAATAGTGTCAAAAGTGTCCAATGTGTTCGCCATAATGTCACAGTTACGATAAAAAAAATCACAGAGAGCCATTGCTAATAAAAAAAAAATAATAATAAAAATGCCATAAAACTATCCCCTATTTTGTAGACGCTATACCTTTTATAGCGCAAACCATTTTAATGAGAGGGTTAAGAAAGACTTTAATGTAGTTATTTACTTACAGCGACAATTTTTCAACTTTCCATCTATTAAATCCTCTGCCCTTGTTGTGTTAACTTTGGATAGTAAATTTTTTTTTTTCTGCCAGTAAATACCTTATACAACCCACTTCCTGTTTCTTGTCTGGTTATTAGCCTAGGCTTATGACATCATGCACAGCTCTCTCTAACTCCCGTGAGAGTTGGCCAGGAAGGTAGGGGGGGTAAGTCATAAGAGGGCCAATGAGAGCTGCAGGGCTGCAGAGCTGGAGGTGTGCCTCTGTGTGTCTGTGTAAATCCAGGAAGTGAACAGGCAGCAGCTTCAGCTGCCCACAGTTAAAATGGTTGCAGCCAGACTCAGTGGAGGGAGATTTCTGCAGCATATTTGGCAAGTACAGAATCACAGTATATATAAAATAATATGCAAATGGATTGGAGGGAAGCTTCAGAATGGCAAAGATGTTTTTAGCAAAACTTTGTTTATATATTATAACGTCACTTTGATATGAATATTACAAAATATCTTGATAACTAAATGAAGCTACACATAATACAATTCACATGACTTCAATGAGCACACATTCCTGGGGCTGAGCAAGTAATTATCTGAATTCTAGAAGCAGTTCCAACATTGTTGAAGAGTATCAGTTTCCAAATCCATTAAGATGACCAATGTGGCCTTTGCTTTTCACCCAATAGTATTACATGGTAAATGCTGTTAAAAATATCTGTGCAAAATATAAGTATAGGCCTTCGATCTGTGCAAAATGCCAGTTATAGCAAAATTGTAATGAGAAGAATAAATGATAAATAGAACATTTTATTTCATAAAACGTCTTCCTGTTTAACCTCTATTAACCCTTAGCGATCCTTATTAGTATTGAATTAACTTCTCCTTCCCTTATATATTTTTTCTTCTTTTGTAAACTTACATTTTTTTCGTACATTTTTTGTTTGTTTTTGTAGCACTGCATACCAAAAATATACTAAATAACAAACTTTATTTCATTTGTAGATACATTTACCAAATGTTTTACTAGAAACATAATTTTGTTTGACATATAACTTACAATAGTTCCCAGATGAAAGAACAAACTTGTTTAACTAGATTGCAAATCCCTCCTCCATCCTTGTGTCCATTTAGTTTTCTACAACCCATGGCGACCCGGATTTTAGGTAACAATGGCAACAGAGTGAAAAACTATGTACAAATAAAACTCAGCAAAACCTGCTTTATCACTGGCTTTAGAAGACCTTTGGTGAATGTGGAGTTCAGTCAACCTTAGCATGAGTAGACACGGAAATTGTGGTATGAATACAGTCTACATTAAGCTTTACAGACATAAAGTAATGGAAAACATACATTGAACTTTAAAAGGTAACTCCAGCTTTGTAGAAAAAAAAATAGCAAAAAAAAAAAATTATATATATACACATACACACACACACACACACAGTATATATATACATGGTCTATATGCTATAAACAATTTGCTACACAAAACACGTTGTCTGCACTAAGATACAATTAACATCAATGTACATAGTTCATCCAGGGGATTGTTTTTTCTCAACAGAAGTAGAATATCTCTTTAAGCATATTTCAGTATCACAAAGCATTGTTGACTTGCAGTCCCTCTGCTGCCTAATGCCCCACATACACAGTCAGATTTTCCAATGGAAAATGTTCGATGGGCGCTTGCTGTCGGAAATTTCGACCGTGTGTAGGCTCCATCGGACATTTTCCATTGGAATTTCCGTCACACAAAATTTGAGATCTGGATCTCAAATTTTCCGACAACAAAATAAATTCCGATCGTGTGTACACAATTCCGACGCACAAAGTTCCACGCATGCTCGGAATCAAGCAGAAGAGCCGCACTGGCTATTGAACTTAATTTTTCTCGGCTCATTGTACGTGTTGTACGTCACCGTGTTCTTGACGGTTGGAATTTCCGACAAGATTTGTGTGACTATGTGTATGCAAGACAAGTCTGAGCCAACATTCGTTGGAAAAAATCCATGGATTTTGTGGTCGGACTGTCCGATCGTGTGTATGCGGCATAACAAGTACAGTACCAAACCAAAGACAAGAGAAGACAAAAGACCTGCTTGCTGAATCACCTAGTAACTTCACCAACTTCACATAATGTCTAAAGGTGGACATAGATAGATCGAAGCCCGGCAGGAATCTATGTGCGGCCACTGCAGTTGGCCGAATGATGTCTGATCAACAGCCTTGTTGGATAAAAGCTGCTCAATCAGCAACTGCAGCGCTGAACTGTGTATCCTGCCAGCAGCAGAATCTCCCTGATTCCATCCCTGCCATACATTTGAGGTGGATGGGGGAACCGGTTCAGTTTTTTTCCTTCAGCCTGTAAAACTGTACCATGTTTCGCCAGCTATAATTGGGTACTATCTGATTGACTATCTAGTACTAGGCTCAGTTCACATAGCATAAATGCAAGAAAAAATATCCTTATTTTAGCCACATGACTGTAGTTTTTATATTTCACTGGTCTCGGCTTAAAAAAGCCATCACGTTCTGAAATTAAGGGTCCTTATCCTGGTGTATTAGCTTTGTGAATTGAGCCTAATACAGGTTATCCAGAAAATATTTTTATAGAATTGCATAATAGAGAATCAGTAACATATCAATGCAACCACTTCAAATTACACAGATTTTACACATCTATGGAAAACAAGCAATAAATCTAAAGCCTATGGATAATGCACCACTAGACACAGATCAAGAGTAATAGTGCTGGCTTGCGCATTTTACATGACCATTCAGACTCTTCTGTGTGTGTCTGTGGTAAATGGAGAGCTTTCCAAACAATAGTAAATGGAAGGTATAGAAGATGTTTTATATGCTATAAAATTCTACACACTGCTGACGGTAGGGCCATTATCTGTGCACATAACATTTCTTTTCTGCCACCTTTTACTAAGACCTATGTTCCATTGATTTCTTAGAACCAGAATTTATATGCAGTCAGTCCTGGATTAGAACCAATTTAGGAGTGTAGCCCCTTCTAACTCTGTATATGCATAATGATGATTGTGCAGAGTTTTTCCAGATTCCGGTATGATAAATAGCCATTTTGCTTCACTTACATTTTCAATATTTCCACTGTTTAACTCACAAAAGGCAGGCTGGGCTTCAAGGACATGATGACTGTAAAAACAAGCTCCTGTTGCAAGTCGCATTGAGTGCATCTGCTTTCTTCTTAGAATTATATACAGTATACAATATATCTCTCAAATAGACAAAAAAAATATTGGTGGCCCAAATGGTGTACCATAACCCATTTGTAATAGCAAGGATAAGAGAATGTGAAAAACCAGGACTTTACTGGTGCCAAGGATGATGTTAGTGTAAAAAATGACAAAATACTTTATTTACAGGACTTTACACGTTTACAACATAGTATTTAAAAGAAGTAAGGATACAAATCCCTATCTAGAAGTTATATCTTCATAGCTCATACAGTGTCAATTTTGTATAGTTGTCAAGATACTGTAGCAAACAAAAGGTCAACGTTTTGCAAATTCTCTCTTACGTTCATAGAAGAGTAACCTATCTAGAGAAATACACATTAGCTATACATAAATAATAAGTATATTTGTAAACATTGAATATCCTACAATTGTAGACAATCTCACTTACAAATTCCTTAAGAACAAAAGAAAGTGACAGCAATTAATGGCGAGCTGAAGGCGCAAACAATGGAGTGTGCTGTCATTGACCCAACCGATAATCAAAATACATGAAAGCACAGAGAGCGGGAAAGAATATAAATATATAATATAATATTGGAAATAGATCAAAGGGAACCATTGGGAGGCACAATGGACACCCATTAACCCTACTGATACACCAGTGCCACGTCCCAAAATCAATTAATATTTAAATCATGAAAGAGTTTGAACCTTAGTTGGTATATAATATAAAATGCACTTTAAAAAACGTAACATTTAAAAGAACAGTAGCATTGAGCACCGTTTGTATAGAGAGGTGGTGGTCCAAAAATTGATGGATGTATATATTGGTATAACCTCAGTACGTGATACAACATTCAAACAGTAGAGGGTTCCATCATCCTTTCATATAAAGCTTGACATGATTCGTGTATGCTGCTTCCTCAGGAGAAAGAGGTGCTAACAACAATGAATTGCTACACTAAAGATCAGTCAGGGACATCATCCAAAATGCGCCAGCCATGTCCAATACCAAACAAAAGGACACTGCATCTAGGTATACATTCACTTGACACTAGGTCAGTAGGTAATTAGAGTGTGCATACCAAAGAGAGAGCATGCCACTAGACTCCACAATGTCCTAGACTAAAACATCCACCCTAATTCACTAAGCGAAGTTAAAATATATGGCAAGCAAGTCTGTGCATTCCAATCACTATGGGGAAAGAAGCCCCTCCCAGGCCCAACAACAAACCCAATGTTGAAGTAGTTTAAACCAAAAGGACCTTATGGAGAAAGGTCTTTGAAGATTACAGAATCTTTAAAGAATTCAGAGGATTCGGTGGGGGATTCCATATCCAATAACAGCCTCCAATCCAAGTTGATGCCTTCTAAGGGGAAACGCGTCGGACAGGAGCCATCGGTCAGGCGTCAGTATTCACAAGCCCATAGAGTGAATCCGCTATGTTTGTGGGTTATGATTTTTTGCCTTGGATACTCTATCTACTTGTAAGTGCAATACTTTTTTTGTTTGAATAAACATATCGTCAGTAATGCACTATGAGTTCTCCTCCTTGCTTTTAAATTATACATCCACTGGAGTCAGAGCACTGGCTTGCTACTATCGGGGCATCCATGAATCGGGCCAGGAGTGAGCTGCGGCTTCCCTCACAGAGAATAGTTTCTAAGCATGTTTGATCCCAGAGGGATCATAGGATCTGGTAAGCAGCCCGTTTGTCTGCACCTGCACTTGGATGGAAGTCAAGTGGTGGACTATCTGGGATCTATTTCATATAGAATACCAAAAGAGCACTTTTTATTGCACCCAGAAGGACTATTTGGACTTTATTATAATCTTGTGGTTATATTTAAGTGCTTGTTTGATGGATATATTGTTCCAAATATATCCTTGTTATATGCACATGATTTTTATCACAATTACTGGCGTGTGTTTCTGATTAGAATTGCACTTAGCATTTTATGTGGTATAATTGATTTATGAAAAATTGTACCTTTTATGTTTTATCATTAAAGCCTTTTTGCACATTAGAATTTGCACTTTATAATTCACAGTCTAATATTGAGGTTTTTATATCTGCAAACAATTGGACACAGCGCACCTTTATTTATTATATTTTTAATATTAAAGATGGCCCTGGTAGCAATTCATTGACGTTATATGAAGGGATGGTGGAACCCTCTAATGTTTGAATGTTGTATATCGTACTGAGGTTATGCCAATATACAGTAAACCATCATCATTTTTATAAATAACAAAAATCAGTTACATTATGGTCTAAGGCTAAAGAAGCAGGGACAGCAAAAGATATAATGCCAACTATTATAAAACATACCCCAAACTCCACTACATCAAAGAAATGAGAAGCTCCATCAATATGAATGTTCCAAAGAAAGACAAGTGTAGTACAAAGCCCACAAAAAGACTCTCTTCTTAAAATACAGAGCTTACCTCGCCCCCAACCCTGGTGTCAGACAACAGAGCGGCTGCAACAAACCAACTGCTGTCACTCCATTTTATATGTCCATAATGACTCCATTTCTACCCTTGAGTCTTGTCCCAGGAGGTGGCAATGAGGTGGAGGTGGCTGGGCCTGTTGGTGGGCAGGAAGCATGGCCCGTGGGACTGCTGTGGTATGCGTTTACCTGCATGACAACAGACACCTCCTCCTAGCAACATTAACACAACACAAAAATGCAAAACGCATCAAAAACTCAGCAAAACAAATGTGTGCAAAGTCTTACCATTTGTTTTGTTTAACCACTTTACAGCTATAACAGTTTCAAGTCTTATGAGAAGGCTGTCCACAAGGTTTAGGAGTGTGTCTATGAGAATGTTTGACCATTCTTCCAGAAGCCCATTTGTGATGTCAGGTACTGATGTTGGACAAGAAGGCCTGGCTTTGTGCACTGGTGAGCTATCATGTTGGAACAGCAAGGGGCCATCTCCAAACTGTTCCCACAAAGTTGGGAGCATGAAATTGTCCAAAAATATCTTGGTATGCTGATGCCTTAAGAGTTCTCTTCACTGGAACTAAGGGGCCAAGCCTAATGCCGCGTACACACGAGCAGACTTTACGGCAGACTTTGCCCGGCGGACTGGATTTCGTCAGACAATTCGATCGTGTGTGGGCTCCAGCGGACTTTGTTTTCTCAAAAGTTGGACGGACTTAGATTTGAAACATGTTTTAAATCAATCCGTCAAAATCGAGTCCGGTCGAAAAGTCCGCTCGTCTGTATGCTAGTTCGACGGACAAAAAGCCACGCTAGGGCAGCTATTGGCTACTGGCTATGAACTTCCTTGTTGTAGTCCGGTCGTACGTCATCATGTACGAATTCGACAGACTTTGGTGGATTGTGTGTAGGAAAGTCCGTTCATTCAGAAAGTCCGTCATAAAGTCCGTCAAAAAGTCCGCCGGGCAAAGTCTGCCGTAAAGTCCGACCGTGTCTACGCGGCATAACCCTTGAAAAACAACCCCACATTATAATCCCCTCTCTGCCAAATGATTTGGACCAGTGCACAAAGCAAGTTCCATAAAGACACGGATGAGCGAGTTTGAGGTGGAGGAACTTGACTTGTCCTGACCTCAACCCGATAGAACACATTTGGAATGAATTAGAGCATAGACTGCGACCCAGGCCTTCTCGTCCAACATCAGTGCCTGACCTCACACATGCATTTCTGGAAGAATGGTCAAACATTCCCATAGATACACTCCTAAACCTTGTGGACAGCCTTCCCAGAAGAGTTGAAGCTGCAAAGAGTGGGCCAACTCAATAACCCTACGGACTAAGACTGGGATGTCATCAAAGTTCATGCGCATGTAAAGGCAGGCATCCCAATACTTTTGGCGATATAGTATATGTGTATATATGTGTATATATATATATATATATATATATATATATATATATATATATATATAATAATATGTATGTGTGTGTGTAAATATATATATATTTTTAAGGACAAACAAGGCTTTAAGGACAAACAAGGCTTTCTCTTTGTGATACTGTCTTGCCAACAATTACTTAGTTACTTAGAAAGTAAAATGTAAAAAAAAAATTAAAAAACAGAATGCACTTATGTTAAAGGTGTAAAAATATTAACAAACAAAACAAACAAAAAAAGATCAAATAGTAATGGTGAATAAAATTAGGGAGTTAATTAGGGCTGGTTAAAGAAAACTAAGGGTTAGTTAGGGGTTAAACAGAGGAACATTTAATTAAAAAAACTCTTTTTCACTTGTCAGATTGCTTTAACCCCCCCCCCCCACCGGCAGCACCTCCAACCCCCCAGCCCCCCCTTCACCCACTCGCTGTCTTACCCCATCTAGGTGGCATCGACAGCAGGCAGCGGGTATCTGCAGCGGGATCGGGCATCGGCATTGGGCCCTGGGGGGGGCGGGATCGGCAGCGGGCATTGGGTATCTCTTCCATTCCTCCATCTCGGCGGCCGTGTGATGGCTCCCCTCCTCCTAGGCATCTCAGCCAATCAGGTGATGGGTTTCATGACCCGCTTTCCGATTGGGCGGGAGGAGAATCAGTGTTTCATTCACTATTGTAATACACCTGGGTGGGTTCTGTTCGCATTCTCTGCGCCCTGAGCCCACCCTATTTTGAAGCCTATTAGAGCCTCTGGCTCTAATCAGGTGCTTCAAAAAACACCCACCCCCTTATTGGAATCCATGATCCAGTGTCCTGAAAGGGGCCGAATGCACTTATGGGGAGGGGGGGTTGGATGGGCCACCCCTGCTGTAGACAATGACGCCCCTACTGAGTCAGACCTATATCTTTGTATTCAGTATAATGCTTGCTGACTGAACACCTCCACCTATGACTTGAAAGACTGCTACTTTTAGGCTTCATGCACACTAGCGTTTTTCATAAGCTCAAAAAAAGCTAGAAAAAAAAATGCTGGATGAACATGCTGATTTCTAGTAGCATTTTAGTAGCTTTTAGGAGCAGTTAGGAGCATTCGCATTTTATTAGCGTTTTTGCAGTACATGAAGAAAAAAAACAAGAAAAAAAAGCTGTTACTAGTATTTTAGTAGCATTTAAAAGCAGTTAGGAGCATTCAGCATTTTTTTTCTGCTGGAAAAACACTCCAAGAAACTCTACAAAAACATTTTTTTTCTGCTCCTAGATGCTGAATTACAAAAAATGCTAATAGCCTAAAGTAGTGTGCATGGACACATAGGATAACACTATTTAGCTTCATGGGGCAGAAAAAATGCTAATAACAGCTTCTAGGAGCTAGTGAGCATGGAGCCTTAAACATTGTGATATGGTAATTACTGTAACTGCCACATGCTGGCAGCAGACATGTTTTCCTACTGAAGGTATGCCTGCTTTCGAAAGAAAACAAACTAAGAATTTATATTTAGTATTTAAGAATAACCAATGCTATATTTAACCACTTGCCGACCAGCCACCGTCATTATACCGCGGCAGGTCGGCATGATACTGCGAGCCGTAGCTATACGTAGGCTTCTTTAAGCGGGATAGCAGGCGCACACGCGCCGCCGCACTCGGTGGTGCCGATGCTCGTGGCTGATGGTCGCGATCGCGGGCACGAGAGGCAGAACAGGGACATGTGTGTGTAAACACACAAATCCCTGTTCTGTAATGTGAGGAGAGACAGATCGTGAGTTCCTAATAGCTAGGAACCACGATCTGTCATTTTCTCTGCTAGTCTCTCCGCTCCCCCTACAGTTAGAAACACACACAGGCAGTGGCGGCTGGTGCTCAAAATTCTTTTTGGGGGGGGGGGGGCGCAAACAAACTGAAAAATTCTGAAAAAAGTCCAATCAATTGCAGCCTCACTGTACCATCATTAGCAGCCACTGTGCCCATCAATTGCCGCCACTGTGCCATCAAACGCAGCCACTGTGCCATCAAACGCAGCCACTGTGCCATCAAACGCAGCCACTGTGCCATCAAACGCAGCCACTGTGCCATCAAACGCAGTTCTCTAAACGGCTGACTTCAGAATCACAGACATTTTTCCCCCCAAAGTGTTTTACTGACAGTCATTTGTGAGTTGTGGTTGGCCAGGCTGGCAAGGGAGCCAGAAGTACTTGCTGCTTGCTTCCCCGCAGAAATCCCAGGTGCAGGTAGTGCAGGTAGCAGGGCCAGAATTGGTGATGACAGGCCAGGCTACTGCTGAGCAAGATGGGTACTCTTAGGCTCGGTTCACACTGCAGCGATGCGGAAACCCTGTAAATCCAGTATGGGTTCCTGCATCGCACACAACTTGCAGGCAGTTCACACTGCCATTTGCAAACTGCTGGGGGTGTCAATACAATGTTAATGACACCTCCAGTAAAGTTTGCATATCGCAGTGCGAACTGTGAATTCGGACAGAAATCGGATCACATGGGTGTGAACACCCATGTGATCCGATTCTGGTGCGGATCAAAAAATGGGTCCTGTGTGAGTTTGGTCCGAATGCGATTTCAGCCATACTATCTGTATGGCTGAATTTGCATCACACAGACATCACATGAGATTTGCACAGCAGTGCGGTGCGAATCACATGTGATGTCTGACATCGCAGCAGTGTGAACTGGCCCTAAATGTGCCCCCTCTTCCACTGTGGTGTTTGAGGGAGCTCAGGGATATTCACAGCAACCAGGCATGCAGAGAAAACAGGGACGGGAGGTGTGCAGTCTGTCAGGCTGAAAAGGAGCCATTGCAGTGACCTCTGTTATCAAGCCTAAGTAGAGGAGGGGAGAGCACAGGGAGGATCAGAGAGGCACCGTGCAGTGGTTGTAAGAACATCAGAGAATTTTTTTTTTTTTTGTGACTACACAGAAGGGGGGGCGGCGCCCGGGCGCCCCCTATGGACGGGTCGCCACTGCACACAGGGAACAGAGTCAACCCCTTGATCGCCCCCTTGTGTTAACCCCTTCCCTGCCAGTGACATTTTTACAGTAATCAGTGCATTTTTATAGCACTGATCACTGTATAAATGCCAATAGTCCCAAAAATGTGTCAAAAGTGTCCGATGTGTCTGCCATAATGTCGCAGTCCCAATAAAAATTGCAGATCGCCGCTATTACTAGTAAAAAAAAAAAAAATAATAATAATAAAAATGCTATAAATCTGTCCCCTATTTTGTAGACACTATAACTTATTGCAATTTTTTTTACAAAAAATATGTAGAATACATATTGACCTAAACTGAGAAAAAAATGATTTTTTTTTTTTTTAAATGGGGATATTTATTATAGCAAAAAGTACAAAATATTGTGTTCTTTTTCAAAATTGACGCTCTTTTTTTGTTCATAGCGCAAAAAACTAAAAACCTCAGTGATGATCAAATACCACCAAAAGAAAGCTCTATTTGTGGGAAAAGAAGGACGTCAATTTTGTTTGGGTGCAGCATCGCACGACCGCGAAATTGTCAGTTAAAGCAACGTAGTGCTGAATCACAAAAAATGGCCTGGTCATTCAGCAGCCAAATCATCCGGGGCTGAAGTGGTTAAAATGATGAGTTAATGTACCATGGAATATAAAATACTCAGTTTAATATGCAGTTAAATAGTACTTTTATTTATACAAATCTCTACACCAGAGCTAAAAGAGGGATATTTAAGGAGGAATTAGGGACAGAGGGATTTGGTAGCAAAAGAGGAAGGCCCCTTTCACACGGGCGCTCTGATCAGGTCCACCTTTCAGTTTTTCAGGTGGACCTGATCGGAGCCTCCTTTCACCTCTATGGAGCGAGGGATGTCAGCAGTGACATGTCCGTTGACACCCGCTGCTATCCGATCCAATCTGTGAAATCCAGACGATGGAGGCCCTATTTTTCATCCGTCTGGTGGATCAGATGGGATCTGATGAAAACAGACAGGCAGGCCGTTTTCATCCGATCTCCCCATAGAGGAGAGCGGGACTCTGACAGATCCATCTCAGCACAGTGAGGGGAGACGGACCTGTCATCCGCCTGCTCAGTGGGGATCAGTGGATCAATCCCCCGCTGAGCAAAATGGAGTCCGCCGGAGACTGCCAGTGTGAAAGGACCCGAACAGTCTTCCCAAAATGAGACACAGCTGGGGAATATGCATATCTGCAGTTGGTGGTTATACTTACATTCATATTTATTAATTAGAACAGCCACATTTGGCTAATCTTACAATCAGCCCCAGTACGCAAGATACACCCTTATTTTATCATGGGACATCGGAAGAAAAAGGTATCCTTAGAAAAATGTTCTTGAATGCTGGCAACTAAGCACGTACTGGATATGTAATAAGCAAAAATAGCTGCTCACAAAACAGTATAATTAAACAGTATACCTAGAACAGGGTTTCTAATGTGGTAGTAAACAAAAAAAATATATACTTTTCCCCTGCTAAGTAATAATTATGCTAGTATGCATCGCATGCTAGCACATTATATGAAACTTAACTTACCTTGGTTGTAAACCCTTATAATCCACTTTTTGCTACAGGTAAGCCTATAATAAGGCTTAGCACAGGGAAATCGGTCTCCCCAAGACCATTAAAGTTGTTTGGAACTGCTGCTGGAGCGATGTCACTCAGAAGGAGTTTTTCGTTGGAAAATGCGACCGTGTGTATGCACCATCGGACTTTTGCTGGCCGAATTCCAGCCAGAAAAAGATTGAGAGCATGTTCTCAATTTTTCGGTTGGAAAAAGTTCCTATCCGAAAATGCGATCGTCTGTGGCAATTCCGACGCGCAAAATTCCTACGCATGCTCGGAAACAATTCAACGCATGCTCGGAAGCATTGAACTTCATTTTCTCGGCTCGTCGTAGTGTTGTATGTCACCGCGTTCTTGACGGTCGGAAGTTCAGTGAACTTTTGCATGACCGTGTATATGCAAGGCAAACTTGAGCAGAATCCCGTTGGTAAAACCGTCATATCTTTTTGCAAAGAGAAGTCTGATCATGTGTACGCGGCACAACAAGTAGAAGTTGAAAAAAAAGGTAGCTGACAGCATGTGACAGATCGTTACCAAGTATACAATCATTTTGGAATTACAATACATAAAAATATTATTTCCATGCATTCCTGAATTGGCTGTGTCACAGGCACTTGCAGCCCTCAGAGTTTCTCAACAAATCAGCAGAATGTGCAAGATCTCAGCTTGTGGTATGATGATGATGTATATACATGTCATATAAACGGCCAAGCAACAGCTCAAAACCACCAACTGCTTTCAACAATAGATGTACATTGCTTCTTTTTCCTTTCTTTCTATAGAATACAGGATCATAAGGAGGTGGAGGATTATTTGTCTAAATGGCACTGCCACGAGACACAATCCAAGGTTCAGCTGTCAGAGTGACACTCATTTATAAAACAACGATAAATGGATTTGTAGTCCTTAGCAACCAGATTTCATGTTTTATGTTACTACTAGTGTGCAAAAAAACATAGGAAAAAGCCAGTTGTTTTCTGTGGGGTTAAGGCCCATACACATGGACACCTAAGGCTACAAATCTAGCATAAAATCCCAGGTCCTTCCCCCCACTCAGGGAGCTGCAGGTGCCACATACTACGGCCTATAGAAGTGAATGACTGTACATGGCCATACTCATGTATGCGCCAATGGCTTTTGCATAGGCATTAACCTGCACATGTATGTACACCAAATTTCCTGGACAAATGGCACTTTTGCACGTGGATAGATACGCTGAATGCGAATGTGTAAACATCAATACAGAAGCCACAACCATATACAGCCATTTACTTGTATGAGTAGCTGTATGCGGAACTTGTGGCTCAATTTTACTCTAGAGCACTTTGCAGCCTCTAGATGTCCCTGTGCATAAAAAACTGAAAAATCAGGGTAGAAGATGCCAGCGAGGAGAGTCGGACCATTGAAGGAAGGTAAGTTGTGTGGAGTTTAGCTCCACTTTATGTAGTAACAGTGTGGGCACAGCTAGAAACTGCAGCAAGAACATTTTTCTGATGGGGGTTGCATCTGATGAGGATGGTGAGCCACTAGCATAAATGGTGGGTTTGGACTCTGAATGGTAGGCCACTGGGATTTTGATAGGTGTTATATTTGCTTTCTCTTTCCTTCATGCTTTTTCTTCCTCTACTCCTTCTCTCCATCCATTGCTTTCTTTCTTCACTCTTCCCTCCCATCCTGCTCTTCCCACTGTCTCCATTGTGGAGCATTTTTTTTTATCCGCCACTGTTGGTTCCATATTTCATTGCAGTATAGTGTGTGTGGGGGGGTTATTAAAGAATTTACGTCATTTTTCTGGCCATGTGACTTTTTAAAAGTCCTGTGCAAGATTAAAGAAAAGTCCTGCCACAAGTTTTAAAAGCTCTTCCACAGAGTACTCTTACAAACCTTTGATTTGGTGTAAGTTCAATGCTGGAAACCTATATAACCTCCATTTTCAACTGCTAATAACATTTGTGGATTGTGGATGGCGTGTGTGTGTCTCGTAAGAGTTTCCTAGGATTCTCCTTGGTGAAGAATACAAACAAAAGCGCAGGAGGTTTGTAGAGCTTTGGGTAGGATAAAGCCTCTATTCTTGGGTCCACACCTTATCTGGTATCCAGACCTCATTATGAGCTGCCCACACACCTTTTTTTATTGTGATCTGACTGATGTCTAGGTCTCTCTCTCTACTGTGAGAGCCTGCTGCTGTGTGGAAAGACTGACTGCTGACAGAACACTAAAAAGGTACTGCTTTGTTGCTTTGAGGAACACATTAGAGGGGCACCTTGTTAGTCAGGAACTGAGCTGAGTTTAGTTAGTGGTTTGGACAAACAGTTGTTTTGTTGGTTTTAGGCTAAAGACTTGCTGTGCAAAGCTCTCCTACATTGAATCCGTGTCTATTTTCTGCCTCGCTGAATAATGTGCAAATAAAACCTGTTCAAATGTCCTGGGAGTCTCTTTTTTGTGCATGGTTTATTGCTGCCAATACCAGATGAGCCCGCTTCCCCCCACCCTCTTATAATATATATGTGTATATATATATATATATATATATATATATATATATATATATATATATATAGCATATGTGTGTGTTTTACTAATTCCTTAGCATAGGGACACAATGGTATTAGAGGCGGATCTACCAATCTACAGACAAGGTGTCAATCGAGGCATACATTTCTACACTTGCCCTATCATGATTTGTCCAAAGCAGAGACTACTGAAGGGTGTGGGCTTTTGCTTTTTTATCATGGTTGCAACTTCCCCTTCTTTAAATTTAAGCCTAAACATCAGAAAAGGGCCTTGCACACCTGCCACTCAATTCATTGGGTGAAAAGATGATGGATGGGCAATGCATAGCTCTAAAGTGCAGGAATATGGATATTTTGCAAATAAAACGCCCAAGACTACAGGGGTATGCAAAAGAGTATTTTCTGGTTAGCAAAAGTAATAATAAGAACCACGTGTTCCCTGCTCTTAAGCAGGATTTAGTTTTAAAGTATTGATGGGTTTGATTTTAGCTTGTTGTACATATTACATGGTGGTTGGACATCTGGATACAACCCAACAACATAAGTCTTCTTTCTCCACAAATAACTGAAAATCCATCCTGGTCAATCCAATATTTCCCTAAGCGTGTTTTGCAGTCTGTACGACCTTGGTCAACTACATGACCTGAGCTATACAGATACTTCTTGGGAAGGGCGATGTCTGTCAGTAATGCACACTTCTGGAATGTTCTTATTCCTTATTATTCCTTCTTTTATGATGTAAACAAAAGCATAAATATTGTACAAAACCCTTTGCTCAGCAACGGACAAAAAAAAATACAAAGCCAGAGTCTACACAGCCTGCGACACAGCAGGAGAGATAAACTTCGATCTTGCATAGCAAGGGGAGACAAACAGACAAGCAGCTGTACAAGCCATCACTAAACTTCAAACATCTTCCATGCTGGTCATGAAGCTCAGTGAAATAACATTCTTTTCACCCTGGCTTATCACCAGTTGTAAAAAAACACAACTTTGCAGTGAAACACTGCTAAAATTCTATATTCTAGATGATATATTCACCTTTTAAGACAGTAAGCTTCAAAACACATATCCATTGATGTGGACTTTATGATTTTATATAATGGAAAATCATAATTATAGGGGCTCGTGAACAAGGGCACATTTCTCCTTACAGTGTGAACTGCAAATTTCAGTGCCCAGGAGTCCCTGGTGCTGCACGCAGCCATCCGTGGACATAAATGGTTGTAGGCAACTGTACATACAGTGCCTTGAAAAAATATTCATACCCCTTGACCTTTTCCACATGTTGTCATGTTGCAACTAAAAATGTAAATGTATTTTATTGGGATTTTATGTGATAGACCAACACAAAGTGGCACATAATTGTGAAGTGGAAGGAAAATGATGGAAGGAAAAGTTTTTACAAATAAATATGTGAAAAGTGTGGTGTGTATTTGTATTCAGCCCCCCTGAGTCAATACTTTGTAGAACCACCTTACAGCTGCAAGTCTTTTTGGGGACGTCTTTACCAGCTTTGCACATCTAGAGAGTTCCATTTTTGCCCATTCTTCTTTGCAAAATGTCTCAAGCTCTGTCAGATTGGATGGAGAGCATCTGTGAACAGCAATTTTCAAGTCTTGCCACAGATTCTCAATTGGATTTAGGTCTGGACTTTGACTGGGCCATTCTAACACATGAATGTGCTTTGATCTGTCCTGCTGGAAGGTGAACTTCCACCCCAGTCTCAAGTCTTTTGCAGGTTTTCTTCTAAGATTGCCCTGTATTTGTCTCCATCCATCTTCCCTTCAACTCTGATCAGCTTCCCTGTCCTTGCTGAAGAAAAGCATCCCCACAACATGATGCTGCAACCATCTTGTTTCACGGTGGGGATGGTGTGTTTAGGGTGATGTGCAGTGTTAGTTTTCCACAACACATTTTTCTTTTAGGCCAAAAAGTTCAATTTTGATCTCATCTGACCAGAGCACCTTTTTCCACATGTTTGCTGTGTCCCCCACATGGCTTCTCGCAAACTGCAAACAAGACTTATGGCTTTCTTTTAACAATGGCTTTCTTCTTGCCACTCTTGGCTTTCTTCTTGCCACTCTTCCATAAAGGCCAGATTTGTGGAGTGCACGACTAATAGTTCTCCTGTGGACAGATTCTCCCACCTGAGCTGTGGATCTCTGCAGCTCCTCCAGAGTTACCATGGGCCTCTTGGCTGCTTCTCTTATTAATGCTCTCCTTGCCCGGCCTGTCAGTTTAGGTAGACATGTCTTGGTAGGTTTGTAGTTGTGCCGTACTCTTTCTATTTTCGGATGATGGATTGAACAGTACTCCGAGAGATGTTCAAAGCTTGGGATTTTTTTTAACCTAATCCTGCTTTAAACTTCTCCACAACTTTATCCCTGACCCGTCTGGTGTGTTTCTTGGCCTTCATGATGCTGTTTGTTCACTAAGGTTCTCACTAACCAACCTCTGAGGGCTTCACAGAACAGCTGTATTTATACTGAGATTAAATTACACACAGGTGGACTCTATTTACTAATTAGTTGAATTCTGAAGGCAATTGGCTCCACTAGATTTTAGTTAGAGGTATCAGAGCAAAGGGGGTTGAATACAAATGCACGTCACACTTTTCACATATTTATTTGTAAAAAAAATTGAAAACCATTTATCATTTTCCTTCAACTTTACAATTATGTGCCACTTTGTGTTGGTCTATCACATAAAATTGCTAAAATACATTTAAGTTTTTGGTTGTAACATGAAAAAATGTGAGAAATTTCAAGGGATATGAATACTTTTTCAAGGCACTGTAGGTATGTGGTTCTACTTGAGTAGAATGCTGCATGTGTGTTAGCATGGGAGAACTTCATGCTGACTGAATTGTATTGTAATGTAAATTCATCACCACCTTGTGGCCAGAGGCCAAACTACTTCACTGGCCCCCATATACAGGTCAACGCCCTTTACACTTGCCAGTGACATCTGTCTCAGCATTGACAACAGAGACATTTTGAGCGATACAGCATTTTGAGTGCTGTGCTAAGGGCTGTGTTAGGCTGTGGCATGCATATAGGTAAAGTGGTAGTAAACCTAAAAAGACATACACAAAATATAGCAATGCAGCGCTCAATACAGGTCAGATGTATACACATAAAATGTACATATTAAACGTACATAAATAAAACGCATTAGGCAAAGTCCCAAAAAGTATACCTTAGTCCGAGGAGATCAAAAGCTGCCCACTTGCAGAAGGGGGATCCCTCAGTTGGCAAGGAAAGGGTGCAGTGATAGGATAAGATTGTATTCGTTGTATCACCACCAATGTGAACCTCCACCAAGGGTCTAGGCTGCTCACCTGATGGAGTGGACCTTCTGCGTTAACAGCAAGGTCACTCATGCATTCCCTTCCACAGGGTAGATTATGGAGATTATGAGAGATAGGGGTCCACAGGCAGTATCCCAAATTCAGTCTCATCGGTTGATATATATCATGTTAACATGATATATATCAACCGATGAGACTGAATTTGGGATACTGCCTGTGGACCCCTATCTAAGATATACTTTTTGGGACTTTGCCTCATGCGTTTTATTTATGTACGTTTAATATGTACAGGGCGTCAATCTTCACCTGGTCTTCCTTTCGGGTACTTGGCAAGGGCATGTCGTTCCTTCAGAGCACATGCACTGGTGACTTCACTAGTGGCTGCTCCCTAGAATATCTCCTAAATGATGCACATTTAGGAGATATTCATTTAACCTACAGGTAGGCTTTATTATAAGCTTAGCTGTAGGTAAAAAAAACCAAAAAAACAGACTTTACTACCACTTCAAGCTGCTCCCAAATAGTGGATAGTAGGATTTGCTCCATATTCCCATAGCAGGGTCTTACTGATGGGTAAGTCCACTCCTCTCACATGTGTAGCAAGGTCCCTGACCTCTAGTAGCCCAATGGCGACCTCCAGATCAGGGAGAGCTGACATCCTTCTTGATAGAGTGAGTTACAGGGCATGGTGGGTGCAATACAAGTTGAAGTGAGGGGCGCCAGACACTTTTTGAATGCAAAGAAATTTATTGTCTCTTGAACAAGAACTGTGGGAGAGAGGGTTAGGGCCAGGACACACTTAAGTAGATGCAATGATAATTGGCAATAATTGGCAGTCTCAGAGGCTTCTATAGGTAGACAGCTATACAGGGGAAGGCCTCCAGCTGGATACCACGCCTTTATAGGTAGGACCGCTGCCTCCTATGGCAATAAATATTGTAACAGTCACTAACGGTATTTGTACTTAACTATTGGTAACACAGATAGTTCTCCTCACACGCTACAGTCTCTTACTGTAGGTCTTCACTCACTGAGCTCCCAGTCTCTTATTAGACTCTCAGGCCCAATCACTCACTGGATCCGTTGAGCTCTTCCACTACTCAGTATGTTCTTCAAGTTTCACCCCCGCTTCCCTGCTAGGTCCCTGACTTGGCTCTCACTGATACTTCTCAAGCATCACCTTTGCTGTCCCGCTGGCTGGGTCCCTGGCTTGGCACTTGCTGAAGTTTTCCCACTTCTTCACCGTCCCTGGCTGGTGAGAAGACTTTGGTACTGGCTTCAGCTTACTCACAGTGGTCCTCAGTAACAAGGTGCATGGTCCCTTAGTGGCGACAGCTTCCCCCTCTACTGTCGACTACAACTGGTTCCCCGTCCGGCTGAACCTTTGCTCTTGGGTTGGACTCCAATCCTGAAGTCCCAACCCTGTGCTGCTTCTCCTGCTTATGGATAGGCCCTCAGAGGCCATATATCCTCAGGATAGGCCTCAGGATTCCGGCCTAGCAGCCCAGGGCAGCATAACACATGTCCAGACAGCTGTCAAGGTGGCACAGAACCCCCCCCCCGATCACCTGACTCCACCTAAATAAATAGGCTCTCTCAGCAGGCCAAGGGGCTTAAAGAAACCCCTGCCCATTGGCTGAGACACCCCATCTGTTCATAATCTGACCTTGCTAAGTCCTTGTCTATCTAATGTCACCAGCATAATGCCACCTAGCAACAGAAGAGAGAAGGTGCAGCAAGTCCAGAACTAGAGAGGAATCAGTGGGGGCGCCGGTGGTGGGCAGCGGCTTGTTTTGCTGAAAGATGTCATATGATGTCCGGTCAGAATAACACAACCACTTTGCCAACGTCATTTTGCTATATGGCGGGCGGCAAGTGGTTAAACAGCTGCAGTTTGCAAATTAAAGCACGTAGGGCCTAAGGTGATCTTATAGCTGTACACTTAACACAGCCCTTTATTGTGGAAATGGTATACAAATCTGTGTAACAGACACCAGTAGGACAGTTGCAGGTGATGTTATACAACACTGCTTCTACCTTTCCAAATTAGGTGGATCACTTCTCCACCTCCAGCCTTTTCAGTGTACAGTGAATCAACATTGTCACCTTCATATCCAATGTGCCAAGAGCTGACCCAGAAAGTGGTAATGCTAAACCAGGATGTGGCTGTGCCCAGAAAGACAAAGCAGAGGGCAAAGGACTAGTAATTAGCTTTGCCTGTGGACTATCTGCAGCTCATCTTTCCCCATTACTGACTTACCATGCCTTGTTCTGCATGTTTTTTCTGTGTGGGGACAGCAATCTTGGTAGAGGCAGGGCTTTAGACTTGCCCCCCTTCCCCCAATGACTGTCGATCTGATAACAGGTGCACTGATAAAAATGATTCTGTTGGCTTGTAATTTTAACATAAAAATGTTATCATTTTCAACAAATAAATAAATGTTAATTAATTTACTTTGATATTTTAGGTACCTTACTTAATTTTCATTAGTTCTTAAAACACACCTTTTACATTTACAAAAATAATGTATAATATTGAGTAATCTAGACAAAACTTTTAAGGTACCGTATATACTCGAGTATAAGTCGAATTTTTCAGCACATTTTTTTGTGCTGAAAGTGCCCCCCTCGACTTATACTCGAGTCAAGCACTTTTCTGCAGCAAAAAATTTCATTTTCTGAACCGACTTTGGGGCCCCGTATCTCCGAGCCACTTAGTGCTAGAAACCCCAAATTTGGTATGCAAACCCAGTGGACCTGGTACCACAACCATATCCAAAGCTGAAGTTCCTAGCCCTAAGTGGCCCCGAGATACGGGGCCCCAAAATCGGTTCGGAAAATGTCATTCTCTGCTGCAGAAAAGTGCTTGACATTTTCTGAACCGAATTTGGGGCCCCATATCTCAGGGCCACTTGGTGCTAGGAACCCCAAATTTGGTATGGAAACCCAGTGGACCTGGTACCATAACATATCCAAAGCTGGGGTTCCTAGCACCAGGTGACCCTGAGATACGGGGCCCCAAAACTGGTTCAGAAAATGTCATTCTCTGCTGCAGAAAAGTGCTTGACATTTTCTAAACTGATTTTTGGGGCCCTGTATCTCGGGGTCACTTGGTGCTAGAAACCCCAGCTTTGGAAATGTTATGGTGCTAGTTCCACTGGGTTTACACACCAAATTTGGGGTTCTTAGTACTAAGTGGCCCCGAGATACGGGGCCCCAAATTCAGTCAACTGTGTCTATCTGCAGCAATGTCATTTCGGGACCCTTTGGGTTCAGAGACCCCAAATTTTGGCTGCAGCTAGGGGGCATCTAGGAACCCTTAACTACCAAGTTTGAAGTTCAGGGGACCTATGGCTGCAAATGGGCACAGTGAGGCATGCAAATGGGCACAGTGAGGCATGCAAATGGGCACAGTGATGCTGCAAATGGGCATTGTTGACCCTCTTTTCCACTTAAAGTAGCTGTGCATTTCTCACCCTCGTCTTATACTCGGGTCAATAAGTTTTTCCCATTTTTTTTGTGGTAAATTAGGGCCTCGACTTATACTCGGAACGACTTATACTCGAGTATATACGGTATATGCATTTCCATATTCTAATTGAGTTACATTTACTTAAAAAAATGATCTTTTCATTTGACTGAAATTGTGGGAAGCAGATGTTTGCCAAACATGCAACCGCACGAGTTTTGATGCTGTAATTTTAAACAGTTTGACGTCTCTTGGAACTTTGAAAACTTGCACAAGGCAGTTCCCATACGTTTGAGGCCCATCAGGACAAAAGAGCACCACCAGTGACAAGAATTTTTCCAAGTCACTACAAAGCCATGCAATGGCATTGAAAAGTAAGAATGAACATTGAACAAATTATCGTTCACATTCTTTAAATGTTGCTTAACATACCATCCAAAATGTTCATTTTATTTGCTGATTAATACATTTATAATAAATGGACATACGTCCGTTGTATACACCTATTGAGATAACTCACTTGTGTGTACGCAAAGTTTACGCTTACTGCATTCGGCATAACGTAACCAAGATGCAGGGTGATGGACCGCCGGCTGTTTAAAGAGCTTAAAAACTCTTTGGTGCCACAAAAATTAATATTTCTGCCATTCGGTTTTAAAGTTATTTCAATTTTAGATTATGTGGTCTCAAGCCCCACCCACTTTGCACTATGTTATTACATTTCAAAAACAAATATAAAATAGGTTTTTGCTGCATTTGTGCAGCAAAAACACGCATATTGGTATAGTGTATTTTTTCACATAGCACTCTCATTTTGTATCAGAAACAATGATTATGGGACTCATTTATGCTTTTAACCTGAGCTACCCTAAAAACCTAAAATATACCTTTGAAGTTTTTCAGAAGATCTTTTTAGAGCTAGATGTGGGGAATCTATTTTCAAAAGTTCACACTTGAAAGTGCAAATTACTTTCCTAAAAGGCTTAAAAAAAAGTTAATACATTTTCTGTTTTTTGTAGATATACTGCATGTTACATGTTTGTGTTTCAGTTTTATTTGTTAGCTGAGAAAGAGGCATTTTTTTTTCTTAAAAAAAAAAAAAAAAAAAAGATGTTTACATTTACAGTTGATAATGCTTTAATAAAATTACATTTGTAACACTTTATAAATAATAAATGTTATTTGTTTTCAAAGCCTGTTTCATGAGACTATTCCTATAAAAAAAATCACATTATTGTATTATTATTATTATAGAAAACCTTTACACATTTATCAAAAATATTTGGAAAATAAGTTTTACCAACTTAAAAAAACTGAGAAAGTTACAAGAAAAAGTAAGTTAATATCACTTAAAACTATGGTTCCAGACAAGTAATAGGGTACCACAGTGGTGTTAGCTCAGTAGTGTAGTGGTTAGCACTTTCGCCTAGCAGTGAAAGGGTCGCTGGTTTGGACCACAACACTACCTGCCTGGAGTTTTCATGTTCTCCTTGTGCCTGCTTGGGTTTTCTCCAGGTACTCTAGTTTCCTTCCACACTCCAAAGACATGCTAGAAGAGTAATTGGCTCCTGTCTAAATTGGCCCTAGTATGTGTATGCATGAATGTGAGTTAGGGATCTTAGATTGTAAGCTCCTTGAGGGCAGAGACTGATGTGAATATACAATGTACATGTAAAGCGCTGCGGAAATTGACGGCGCTACCATACCATAAATACGTTATTGTATGTATTCCTAACTTAAACGTATGGTCTATGAACTGGAAAAATTGAGCTGGCTTTACTTAAAACTATAGTTCCAGACAAGTTAAGGTACGTATTCCTAACTTAAAACACTATGGTCTTTAAACTGAAAAAAAATGAGTTGGCTTTACTTAAAACAACAAAGTTGAAAACATGAAAAGTCTAATGAGTCAGACAAAAATACGTTTAGTCAACAGCACTCAAAAAGCTGATGCAAATAGTTACCTCATAGTTTTGCGTAAACCCAGCACAATATTTTTACAGTGTGTGAAAATATTCAAGAAATAGCCGGACAGGTGCACATAATAAATGATGCAGAAGCAGAGAGATGCTTCCAGTAGACTCCGCTCCAGCAAGGAGAACAGTGAGGCATCACAGTAGCAACATTATCAAGTCTAACTCCAAATCCTTTGAAACTAACAGTCATAGGCAGCAGGGCCTTAGATAATTTCCCCCTGCAGGTATACAGCTATGAAGCTGTAGGCAGAGGAGTGCCTAGGCACCCTCACACACAAGGGAACACACTGCTATGTTTCAAGAGGAATTCGAAAAACAAAAGACACTTTTTTTCAGAGTGCTGATTAGGAACATTTCTGGATGTTCCATATAATATAAAAAATCTCCTTCACTTTTTGAGTGCAGGTTCACTTTACAGGTGGTAATGAAGACTGCGTGTTATGTGCAAAAAGGTTGCTCCCATTTTAAATACAATTGGAGCCACACTGGAGCCAACATATTGCAGACCTCAGGAAACCATACAGAATAAAGATGTGCAAGATCTAAAGAGCAACTAACTTTTGTTCTTCTGACTGTTATTGAGAAAAGGTGACTTCTGTTGGCCTGCTTTTGGTTCCTGCAGTTAGCACATCATCACTATTCTTTATTATGGTAAAAAAAACAGTATGGCCATAGCCAGGGTCATGGCTTAAGGTGGTTCAAAAAGTATTTATTAGGTTTGGAGATACAGGATATGTATGCACTGATTGTAATCAATATAAATACATAAATTAGGTAAAGCTAAAGTTTAGGTATGACAATTTTTACATAGTTACATTGGTCCAGCTTGGACCCTGTAGGTACGTATGTGCCATACTTGTGGGATCCCTGTGGAATATGATGATCACTGTGGCACCACTACTAGAAAAAATACTTTAAGACTATAAATATAGTAAAGCAGAAATGGCACGTGTCACTGCACACCATCTGCACATAAATTATTTATAAGTGATACCGTATATATACAAGTTAAAGGGCAGGATGTTCACTGCGTACAATATTTAGACAAAACAATCAATCATATGTTTTAAAAGTGTATCTATACCCACATATTTTTTAGTTATGGATAGAATGGGGAAAGATTGAAATCCTTGTCAGGATTTAGGCCTTGTTCACACAGGGGAAAGTAGAGCGTATGACTGTGCAAGGGCTGTGTTTAACTGCACTCACACGGATGCCAACTTGGAAACAGCAGCTGTCTGTGCAGCCACTGTGTCCCAACCAACATCAATGAGACTGCCTGCATAGGGATACAAGGAACATCTATACATCGTGCAGATAAACACAGCCCTCCACCGGTATACACTGTAGTTCAATCTGGGTGAATGAGGCCTCTATAATTTCCTTTTCTGTTCTCTGAACATTTTACAAGACAGGAAGTTAAGAAAAATTTGGGAAACAGACAAAAAAAACTGACAGTGGTTCTAGCATTCTCTTAAAGAAAAGCATTTTACTTTTCTCTTTGGTTCCTGTCCTGAGACAACCCTTTGATCAGACAGGAACCTCTGAATGCTGTTAAATCTGACAGGAGTCCCAATCTTTCCCCACTCTATCCAAAAAAAAGAGGAAATTTTAGTATATACTCTTTTAATGTTTACTTTGTTCCTATTAATTATTGCATTATCTATTTCTTAGCTTTACCAAAGATTCCTATTTAACCACTTGCTAACCTGCTACAGTATATATACTGCAGTGGGGCAACACATGCAGGCACGATTATGTACATGTATGTCACTATGCCTGTTCAGGCTAAGGGGGTGCATAACAGCTTTGCTTCCGATACTAATGATCTGTGATTGGCCAACAGCTATCACATGATACCTGGACCAAGCACCCTGTACCATGTCATTTGCTGTAGCCAATCACAGATCACTTGTAATCACAGCTGTCATGAATTAATCTCATTCATGACAGTTCAAAGCATTGCTGGTATAATGATCTTTATTGTATCAGCAATCAATGTGTAAAAAAAAATCCCTGATCACCTTCCCAGGATAGTACAGTGTTACTATGGTGACACTGAACTACTCTGATGAAAGCATGTAAAAAAAACAAGAAAAAAGTCATTTAAAAAAAAAAATTAAAAGTTGAATAAAAAATACAAAAATACTTTTTTTAGTCTTTTTTTTTTAACTAACTGTCACCAGTTAGTGTCCCTGATCACTGCCACACCAGTCATATGATGGTGCTGTACTGCACTAATGACAGTCTATAAAAATAAATTATGAAAAAAACTATTGTTTTAATTTCTTAATTTAAAAAAAAAATACAAATTAAAAAAACTCACCACGCCTCTTACTAAATACCTCACTGTATACTTTACAAAAAGGGGCCATTTTTGGGATATTTGTACTGTTCTGGCATTTTAGGGGCCTCAAGAATTGAGATAGGCAGTCAGTACATTAGGATTGATCAATTCTGAAATATACAGTATGTAGACACCATAACTTTCACACAAACAATTAATATACACTTATTGGGATTTTTTTTTACCAAAGACATGTAGCAGAATACATTTTAGCCTAAACTTATCAAGAAATTCAATTTTTTTTTTTTTTTCTTAGGATAGGTTTTATAACAGACAAGAGAAAATATCATTTTTTTCAAAATTTGTGGTCTTTTTTAGTTTATACAATAAAAAATAAAAACCCAGTGGTGATCAAATACCACCAAAAGAAAGCTCTATTTGTGTGAAAAAAAGTGGTATAAATTTCATTTGGGTACAGTGTTGAATGACAATTTCCAGTTAATGATGCACATTGCTGAATAGCAAAATATGCCCTGGTCATGAAAGCGGTAAAACCTTTCGGAGCCGAGGTGATAACGTGTTTTCAAAATGATAAAACATTGCATGTTGTGATGGCAGTGGGCAGTGGCGTCGCTAGGGGGTCGGCTTTTGGCGCTATAGCCCAGAATCTGGGGCCCATAGCCCTGAGTCTCTGCAGAGGTCCCCAAGGGGGGGGGGAGGCTCCCTGGGGACCCTGATTTAAGGGGGAGGCTCTCTGGGCACCCTGATTTAAGGGGGAGGCTCTCTGGGGACCCCGATTTCAGGGGGAGGCTCTCTGTGGATATATATATACACACACACGTATATTATATACGTGTATGCCCGCCCAATTGTATGGCTTTTTTTACTACGCTGCTATGGGCTCTAGCCCCAGATCTTTTGTAGACCTAGCAACGCCCCTGGCAGTGGGTATATGGGGAAGACAAGGTTGTGAAGGAACTCCACACTACAAGCTTTATGTTTGTGTGAATGAAAATGAAAGTATCTCCTGTTTATAGTCTTTTCTCCGGCCTGTGCTTTAGATTTCCCACATGGCTCTGTCTAATTAAACATTAAAACAGTGACTGCAACATTTGGGGGTGGTTTGTATGCTGTAAAGTCGTCAAAAAATGTACTGAGAGTAGTGAAAAATTTCCAAGCTAGGAAGTTGATATTGTTCTTGTAGAATTAGTTTTGATATGATACCCTTGGGATCACACATATCAGCAATACGTATCAGGCCTTTGTTCGTCCACCAGGCAAACACTTGGGGGTTGAAACCCAGGATGAAATAAGGGTTGCTGACCAAGGGAGCATGAAGGGATTTACATCCATACAGTTTCATTAATCTATCCCATACGCTCAAAGAAAAGGATAGTGTAGGGCACATTATAGTTGGTCTATCTTTGGTCCGCAGCCACATTATGTGACTACCGTATATACTCGAGTATAAGTCGAATTTTTCAGCACATATTTTTGTGCTGAAAGTGCCCCCCTCGACTTATACTCGAGTCAAGCACTTTTCTGCAGCAAAAAAATTCATTTTCCGAACCGATTTTGGGGCCCCGTATCTCAGGGCCACTTGGTGCTAGGAACCCTAAATTTGGTGTGCAAACCCAGTAGAACTGGTACCACAACATATCCAAAGCTGGGGTTCCTAGCACCAAGTAGCCCTGAGATACGGGGCCCCAAAACCGGTTCAGAAAATGTCATTTTCTGCTGCAGAAAAGTGCTTGACATTTTCTGAACTGATTTTGGGGCCCTGTATCTCAGTGCCACTTGGTGCTAGTAACCCCAGCTTTGAAAATTTTATGGTGCTAGTTCCACTGGGTTTGCACACCAAATTTGGGGTTCTTAGCACTAAGTGGCCCCAAGATACAGGGCCCCAAATTCGGTCAACTGTGTCCATCTGCAGCAATGTCATTTCGGGACCCTTTGGGTTCAGAGACCCCAAATTTTGGTTGCAGCTAGGGGGCATCTAGGAACCCTTAACTACCAAGTTTGAAGTTCAGGGGACCTATGGCTGCAAATGGGCACAGTGAGGCATGCAAATGGGCACAGTGATGCTGCAAATGGGCATTGTTGACCCTCTTTTCCACCTACAGTAGCTGTGCATTTATCACCCTCGTCTTATACTCGGGTCAATAAGTTTTTCCCATTTTTTTTTGTGGTAAATTAGGGCCTCGACTTATACTCGGAACGACTTATACTCGAGTATATACGGTAATCGGTTTTGTGGGGTGGAGAGATTATTCAATTTTCATCCATGTAGGCTGGGACCTTTAGTTATATTTTAACTTAGTGAATGAGGTGAAACTCTGCTTACATCAATTATTCAGTCATGGTATATGTTTCTTTAATCTCCCATGGACATGATTGCGTATTCATTGTAACGTACATTTTCACTTAACCTCATTTACTTAGAAAATTAAAAATTCACTCTACAAAGCGAACATGATCTACTCTGAGTTACCGTATATACTCGAGTATAAGTCGATCTGAGTATAAGTCATGGCCCTAATTTACCACAAAAAAATGGGAAAAACTTAGTGACCCAAGTATAAGACGAGGGTGAGAAAAGCACAGCTAGTGTAAGTGGAAAAGAGGGTCAACAATGCCCATTTGCAGCCTCACTGTGCCCATTTGCATGCCTCACTGTGCCCATTTGCAGCCATAGGTCCCCCGAACTTCCAACTCGGTAGTTAAGGGTTCCTAGATGCCCCCTAGCTGCAGCCAAAATTTGGGGTCTCTGAACCCAAAGGGTCACAAAATGACATTGCTGCAGATGGACACAGTTGACCGACTTTGGGGCCCCGTATCTCGGGGCCACTTAGTGCTAGGAACCCCATATTTGGTGTGCAAACCAAGTGGAACTAGCATAAAATATCCAAAGCTGGGGTTTCTAGCACCAAGTTGCCCCGAGATACAGGGCCCCAAATATTCAGAAAATGTCAAGCACTTTTCTGCAGCAGAGAATGACATTTTCCGAACCAGCTTTGGGGCCCTGTATCTCGGGGCCACTTGGTGCTAGGAACACCAGCTTTGGACATGTTATGGTACCAGTTCCACTGGGCTTGCACACCATATTTGGGGTTCCTAGCACCAAGTGGCACAGAGATACGGGGCCCCAAAGTCAGTTCAGAAAATGTCAAGTACTTTTCTGCAGCAGAGAATGACATTTTCCGAACCAATTCTGGGGCCCCGTATCTCGGGGCCACTTGGTGCTAGGAACCCCAGCTTTGGATATGTTGTGGTACCAGTTCCACTTGGTTTGCAGACCAAATTGGGATTCCTAGCACAAAGTGGCCCTGAGATACGGGGCCCCAAAATCAGTTTGGAAAATTAAATTTTTTGCTGCAGAAAAGTGCTTGACTCGAGTATAAGTTGAGGGGGGCACTTTCAGCACAAAAAAAGTGTTGAAAAACTCGACTTATACTCGAGTATATACGGTAAGCTGGCTATACACATAAAGATTTCACTCGTTCAGCCATAGTTTCCTTTATCCACACTAAGCAGCTTTGGATGGAGTAATCTCCTGCTGCCAACTTTTTTATTCTGCCAGACCACACCTGCCGCTGTCAGAATACCCAAACAGTGACTGCAGCTGATTGGCTGCAGTAATTGTTCCGATGACTTTTTTATGCCCAGCTCCTTCCATTTCTCAATTCAAAGTCAAGCTGGGTTGTGTAGGCAGGGCCACCCACAGTGTGAACTTCAGGACATTAAAAGAAATCGTACAAATTTAGTATATGGCCAGCTTAAGAGAGTAGTCAACCCACACTGATAGCAGGGATATACATATCTAAGGTATCATCACTAATCACAAGTAATCTCATCACACAAAGTACAGTAGAAGCAATTAATTTGGCAAAATGTTCACTTTAGTTTGCAAATCGAATAAGTAAATCTGGGTTCACCTTAAATACCAAATAATGCATATGACTGGATGATTAAAGGGAACACTGCTTTACCTTACCTTCACTAAGCTAAGTGAATATTCACTTTTCAAAGTACATATGCCCTTGGAAAAACTAAAGCTAGCCTTTGAGGGATCAAAATACGGTCGGTTCCACGGGGGCTGTTCCCTATAGACAATCTAACAATCATCTTCTGTTAAATAGAATGTTGGAATATTTTAATTTTAATTGGCTCCTGCTGCTGTCAGTTAAATCCTGTGAGCAGAGAGCGGGGGGCACACCTGAGCCACTCTGTGTGTGTAAATGGAACACTCAATGGAGCACTTGCTCAGACAGACACAGAGGAGAAGGAGCTACGATGGGAACTGCAGAAGTGGAGGTTCAGGGATGTTCTGTGCAATAGAATTGCAAAGAGCAGTGGAGTGTTTATTATAATAATTTTAAAAAAAATTGGCTTTAAAATCACTTTAACTAAAACTCTTGAAAAAGCCATGCAGGCCAGAATGATTAGTCAGCGGGCAAAGACTATGCCTTGAGCTCAAATAAAGATAGATGTAATTCCTTACTACCAGAATGAACCTTGCTTGGGGGTAGATGCTTCAATATAATGCTATAAGCTCTGCTCGAATGCCTTTGTGTGTTTATCCCGTCAGATTCCACAACTGATATCAGGTGTCGGCCCTCCTACAAAGCACATCTTGCTGAATATCACCTGGATAGGGCTTAGTCGACTAAGCCCTATCTGGGTGAAACGTGTCAGTGGGGTTTGTCCTATAGGGGAGATTGAGCTGAAGCTGCTTTTTGGATCTTCAGCAAAGTATAACAAACATAAAATGAACTGTATATCAGATGATTTTTGCTGATACTATCTCTCCAGTGAATGTTAATTATATCTGCGCTGTACAATCGCATAGTAACTGATGTTAATCCTCACACTGGTTTATTGGTAAGTCTGCATTTGCATGTTGTTCATAATTTGAACAGCTATTCTAATGCCCTGTACACACGGTCTGATTTTCCGATGGAAAATGTGTGATAGGACCTTGTTGTCGGAAATTCCGACCGTGTGTGGGCTCCATACACATTTTCCATCGGAATTTCTGAAACAAAGTTTGAGAGCTTGCTATAAAATTTTCCGACAACAAAATCCGTTGTCGGAAATTCTGATCGTGTGTACACAAATCCGACGCACAAAGTGCCACGCATGCTCAGAATAAATAAAGAGATGAAAGCTATTGGCTACTGCCCCGTTTATAGTCCCGACGTACGTGTTTTACGTCACCGCGTTCAGAACGATCGGATTTTCCGACAACTTTGTGTGACCGTGTGTATGCAAGACAAGTTTGAGCCAACATCCGTCAGAAAAAATCCATGGATTTTGTTGTCGGTATGTCCGATCAATGTGTACGGGGCATTACTTTCATTCAGCTGATTGGTGGTTAACTTTCTGATAATATATTATGACTTTTTATCTCAGACTATTCACTGTTTGGTCTGTGGAAGAGATCTATGGTCCCACTTCACCACTTTCTCCTACCTGTAGACTATTAAGGTATTTGATTTTGCTTGTTACTTTATTCAGTGATTTCTATGGTTAGATAGAAGATGTTACATCTGACATACCGTTCATTTTATGTTTGTTATACTTTTATATAGGAGTTGGTTAGATAACTAGCCAGTTTGATAAAACACGGCATACTGGTTATCAACCCTTATCCTGGTGTAGTGACTCTGGGGATTCTTCTGCCCAGTAAGTAGTGTATTACCGCTGACTGGAAGTTACTATTACTATGCTTATTTTCTGTAGGCTGATTTTCCTTTCTGTCCCTTTCATGGAAGGGGGGCATTTAGATTTATTGGCTGATTGATCTTGGGAGGCTATCGCTAATCCAGACGCCCTTGGACAGCACATGGCATGTTACATGTATGAGTGTCCTCTGACATGTGAGTGGCACTTGTATCACACTGTTCTCCATATTATATATGGGGACGATATTATTAAATGTTTTGCTGCATTTTATATCCATTGCTGAAACATGTTTTCCTCCTTTGTCTACTATACAGAATCCCTCTGCTTACAGTCAAGGAATGAAGGTCCTGAGGAAGCATAAAGCAAAACGTTGACCTCCCTGACCTAGTAGCAATAGGGATCTAATGTTTTACATACACTATGTGGTTATATCAATGAGAGCTCATATTTTCTTGCCTTTATTTCGTAAATATATTTTTCTTGTAATATGTTTGTAATAAATTGAATTTTATAATATTATGTAATGTTCCTTTTCTGGTACCATTAAAGTCTGCTCAAATGGTCCTATACTCTTTAAACAGCCTATACCCCCTTAGCTATTTTTTCTTTAAATAAAGTGAAAAAAGTCGTACGATTTGTCGTACGATATTCGGATCGTGTGTACGGGCCATAGCAAGCTGTAAAAACGTTGGATCTAGGAAGCCAGTGAAAGACCTCATGAACTAATAAATATGTCTTTCTTAAAAGTCAGCAGCTATAGTACTTGTAGAAACTTACTTTTAGTTTTGTAAAAAGTAATGAAGTTCCTTTTTAAAGAAGTTGTAACCCTAAAAAAAAAAATCCTGTTTCTTTAAAGCATGAATAACAGCAGAGTGCTTGTGTTGTGTAATTTGTCCCTTGAATCATCTAAAATACTCAGTTGATCCTGCCTGGTGCTGCCCTCCCTTCTGTAAACTGACCACATTTATCATGGCAGCTGATCCATGTTACTGTGGTCAGTTTACGTGCCTCTGTCATCCCTCTGTCTCTCCTTGCTCCCCCTCTCCCCCCCTCCCTTCCTGACAGCTAGTCTCTGCCGATCTGCTCCCCACCCCTCCTCTCCTGCTGCTAAAATAACTTTGTTTGCTTACTAAAATCCCCTGTGTTAGATTACGTTATGTGGCCCAGTGTATGTTCTTTACAAAAAATATGCCGCTTTATACCTTATTTCAGAGCGCCCTCAGCTTTCCTCCTCTTCTCCAGGCTGACACCAGCAGGCAGCCACGTGAGTGCCAAGCGATGCTCTGATATAAGGTATAAAGCTACATATTTTTTATAAAGAACATACACTGGGGCACATAACATATTCTAACACTGGGGATTCTAGTAAGCAAACAAAGTGGCTTTACAACCACTTTAAGATTTCCATCTTTATTTTTCCAGTCTGTGTCCCATCAGGAAGAATTCTCATTACAGTACTTCCTATTTCAGAGCACAGCAGGAAGTAAGAGGAGATCTCCCCAAAGCCTGGGGTTGTCCCCTGTTAGAAAGTTGCCACCAAAACATGTTCACCCATTGGAAGATTTCCCCTTATCTCCTTGTTGCTGTGAAAACTCAGAAATGTTGGATCTCCCATCACTTTCTGTACCAGAGACAATAGCCATCAGGAAAAGTAAGTAAATCCCTCCAGAAGGGACACAGACAGTACTAAGAATCTGACAGAGGTTCTACGCCTTCACAAAAACCATCCAACAATAAAACAATGTCTTGGCTTCACACAGACTTCAAAAGCAGCATCTACATTTATAATGACTTTTTACTCATGTATCATTCACTGAGCACATTTCACAGTAAATACGGGTAAGCTTTGAGGACAACAGATATGGAATACGAGAATACTAATGTAAAAACTCCAGCAGTCTTGTACTTTCAAATGTACTGAGATACCAAATACCTTGACTTTTCTATATATATATACACACACACACACACACACACACACACACACACATATATATATATATATATATATATATATATATATATATATATATATATATATATATATATATATATATATATATATATATATATATACAGTATCTCACAAAAGTAAGTACACCCCTCACTATTTTGTAAATATTTTATCATATCTTTTCATGTGACAACACTGAAGAAATGACACTTTGCTACGATGCAAAGTAGTGAGTGTACAGCTTGTTTAACAGTGTAAATTTGCTGTCCCCTCAAAATAACTCAACACACAGCCATTAATGTCTAAACCGCAACAAAAGTGAGTACACCCCTAAGTGAAAATGTCCAGATTGGGTCCAAAGTGTCAATATTTTGTGTGGCCACTATTATTTTCCAGCACTGCCTTAACCCTCTTGGGCATGGAGTTCACCAGAGCTTCACAGGTTGCCACTGGAGTCCTCTTCCACTCCTCTATGATGACATCACAGAGCTGTTGAATGTTAGAGACCTTGCGCTCCTCCACCTTCATTTTGAGGATGCCCCATAGGATTTAGGTCTGAAGACATGCTTGGCCAGTCCATCACCTTTACTCTCAGCTTCCTTAGCAAGGCAGTGGTGTGTTTGGGGTCATTATCATGTTGGAATCCTGCTCTGCGGCCCAGTCTCCGAAGGGAGGGGATCATGCTCTACTTCAGTATGTCACAGTACATGTTGATATTCATGGTGCCCTCAATAAACTGTAGCTCCCCAGTGCCGGCAGCACTCATGCAGCCCCAGACCATGACACTCCCACCATCATGCTTGACTGTAGGCAAGACACACTTGTCTTTGTACTCCTCATCTGGTTGCCGCCATACATGCTTGACACCATCTGAACCAAATAAGTTTATCTTGGTCTCATCAGATCACAGGACATGATTCCAGTAATCCATGTCCTTAGTCTGCTTGTTTTCAGCAAACTGTTTGGGGGCTTTCTTGTGCATCATCTTTAGAAAAGTCTTACTTCTGGGATGACAGCCATGCAGACCAATTGATGCAGTGTGCGGCGTATGGTCTGAGCACTGACAGGCTGACCCCCCACCCTTTCAATTTCTGCAGCAATGCTGGCAGAACTCACATGTCTATTTCCCAAAGACAACCTCTGGATATGATGCTGAGTACATGCACTCAACCTCTTTGGTCGACCATGGCGAGGCCTGTTCTGAGTGGAACCTGTCCTGTTAAACCGCTGTATGGTCTTGGCCACCGTGCTGAAGCTCAGTTTTAGGGTCTTGGCAATCTTCTTATACCCTAGGCCATCTTTATGTAGAGCAACAATTCTTTTTTTCAGATCCTCAGAGAGTTCTTTTCTATGAGGTGCCGTGTTGAACTTCCAGTGACCAGTATGAGAGAGTGAGAGCGATAACACCAAATTTAACACACCTGCTCCCCATTCACATCTGAGACCTTAACACCGGGGAGGGAAAATGGCTAATTGGGCCCAATTTGGACATTTTCACGTAGGGGTGTACTCACTTTTGTTGCCAGCGGTTTAGACATTAATGGCTGTGCGTTGAGTTATTTTGAGGGGACAGCAAATTTACACTGTTATACAAGCTGTACACTCACTACTTTACATTGTAGCAATGTGTCATTTCTTCAGTGTTGTCACATGAAAAGATAGAATAAAATATTTACAAAAATGTGAGGGGTGTACTCACTTTTGTGAGATACTGTAATATATATATATATATATATATATATATATATATATATATATATTTACTGTATATATATATAGATCTCCACTTTATAGTCTGCTGCTGCTTTAAAATGAAGTCACATTTCACACTATACAAAATAGTAATCCATAACAAACTAGTAAATATATATAACAACTTTAAGGAGATCTATACTGTTAGTAAAATGTTAAAAATTGAAATATGTTTCATCCAGAAAAGAGCTACAAATGGAAACTATCAGGACATACATTTATATATATAGAACTAAAATTCGTTACTATAAGGAGAGCACTCATACCTTGGTTGTGAAATTTTTCACCACAGATTGGTGTAAGAAATCATCAGCCTGTTATTATAGAGGAACAGTCGACCTCATCCTGCACAGTCAGGGCTGTTGCAAATGCATGCAGTGAACTACGAGCGGAGATGAGATTGTCATAAATATGCTTTTTTGTGCAGCTTGCGAATAGCTCATCCTGTTCCATAGAGATGCATGCTTGAGATCACTACAGGTCTCTGCAGACACAGTCAGCTCGCCTGCTGGAAAAGCTTAAAGGGAACCCGCACATGATGCTCTGCACTCAAGTCCTCGTCAGCTCCTCCTCTTTTCCATCTGTAAATTGCCCAAATGAGTTAATCTTGGCTAATGTCGGCTTATGCTGCTGGGAGATGGCAGAAGCATCCAGGAAGGTAACTCCTACACTGCCTTGTGGCTCCCGAGCAAACAGCAAACTCTTTATTCTGTCTGTACAATATAGATCAGAGATTTATTTAAGTGTTGGGTTCCAAGGACATTTTTACCTTAAAGCAAGCCAAGACAAAGTCCATGATATACTAAAGCAGGGGTAGGCAACCTTTTGAGCACAATGTGCCGAAAAAAGTTTTCAAAGAAATTTAGCGTGCCGATTTTATAACAAAAAAATGGCAACTTCACACTCTCAATCATGAAAAGGATTTTTTTATAAAGTAAATGCTGTAAACTACTTTAGTAGTGAGAAATTAACATCCCGCTCTCTCACACCTCAGATGAGCCCCAATTCCAGCAACTCCACACCTCGGATCACTGTCCCCACCTGCAAATCTGTTTCACCACTGTACCCCTCTGCACATCTTCCCTACCACTGTACCCCTCTGTACATCTGTCCCACCACTGTACTAACCTGCTCATCTGCCACACCACTGTACCCCTCTGCACATCTGCCCCACCACTGTACTACCCTGCACATCTGCCCCACCACTGTACCCCTCTGCACATCTGCCCCACCACTGTACCTCTTGCACATCTTTCCCACCACTGTATCCCCTGCTCTTCTGTCCCACCACTGTAACCCTCTGCTCATGTGTTCCACCGATGTACCTCCATTCTCCTCTGCACCCCTCTGCACATTTGCCCCACCTCTGTACCCCCCTGCTCCTCTGCCCCACCTCTGTAACCCCCTGCTCATCTGTCCCACCAATGTACCTCCTTTCTCCTCTGCCCCAACACTGAACCCCCCCTCTCATCATTCCCACCACTGTAACGCCCTTCTCATCTGGCCCAACACTGAACCCCACTGCTCATCTTTCCCACCACTGTAACCCCCTGCTTACCTGCCCCATCACTGTACCCCCCTGCTTTTCTATCCCACCGCTGAAACCTCTTCTCATCCCTCCCACCACTGTACCTCCTACACATCTGCCCCAGCACTGTACCCCCTTCTTCTGTGCCACCACTGTAACCGCCTGCTCATCTGCCCTATCAATGTACCCTCTTTTCTCATCTGCCCCACCACTGTACCTCCCTGCACATCTGCTCCACCACCGTATCCCCATGCTCTTCTGTCTCACTACTGAATCACCTTCTCATCTGTCCTAACACTAAACCCATCTGCTCATCTGCTAAACCACTGTAACCCGCTTTCTCATCTGCCCCACCAATGTACCTCCTGCACATCTGTCTCACCTCTGTACCCCCCTGCTCTTTTGCCCCAACTCTGTTCCCCCTGCTTTCCTGCCCCACCACTGTAACCCCCTGCTCATCTGTCCCATCAATACACCTCCTTTCACATCTGCCCCACTGCTCCACCAACCCTGCTTTTCTGTCCCACCACTGAACCCCCTTCTCATCTGCCCAAACACTAAACCCCCCTGCTCATCTGGCCCAACATTGAACCCCCCTGTTCATCTGCCCCAATACTGAACCCCCTGTTATCTGGTCCTACACTGAACCCCCCGCTCATCTGGCCCAACACTGAACCCCCCTGCTCATCTGGCCCAACACTGAACCCCCCTGCTCTTCTGTCCCACTGCTGAACCCCCTTCTCATCTCTTCCACCACTGTACCTCCTTGCACATCTGCCCCACCACTGTACCCTCCTGCTCATCTGTCCCACCTCTAAACCCCTCCTGCTCATTTTCCCCACCATTGTACCCTCCTGCTCATCTGCTCCACTGCTGTTCCCCCGTGCTCATCTATGATATGCGTAATATGCAGAGTGGTGAAAGGATGCAGAAATGAGACACATCTACCTGTCCTGGCACACTCATCCTGCTGATCCACCTCTCGCATCCAGCCCACGTGCTTGTATGTGATGTACCCCCTTTTCTCATCTGCCCCACCACTGTACCTCCCTGCACATCTGCTCCACCGCCGTATCCCCATGCTCTTCTGTCTCACTACTGAATCAGCTTCTTATCTGTACTAACACTAAACCCATCTGCTCATCTGCTCCACCAATGTACCTTTTGCACATCTGTCTCACCTCTGTACCCCCCTGCTCTTCTGCCCCGCCTCTGTTCCCGCTGCTCTCCTGCCCCACCACTGTAACCCCCTGCTCATCTGTCCCACCAATACACCTCCTTTTACATCTGCCCCACTGCTCCATCCCCCTGCTTTTCTGTCCCATCTCTGAACCCCCTTCTCATCTGCCCAAACACTAAACTCCCTGCTCATCTGGCCCAACATTGAACCCCCCTGCTCATCTGGCCCAACACTGAACCCCCCACTCATCTGGCCCAACACTGAACTCCCCTGCTCATCTGGCCCAACACTGTACCTCCCTGCTCTTCTGTCCCACTGCTGAACCCCCTGCTCATTTCTTCTACCGCTGTACCTCTCTGCACATCTGCCCCACCGCTGTACCCTCCTGCTCATCTGTCCCACCTCTGAACCCCTCCTGCTCATTTTCCACATCGCTGTACCCTCCTGCTCATCTGCTCCACTGCTGTACCCCCCTGCTTATCTATGATATGCATGATATGCAGAGTGGTGAAAGGAAGCAGAGATGAGACACATCTACCTGTTCTGGCACACTCATCCTGCTGATCCACCTCTCACATCCAGCCCACGTGCTTATATGTGATGTATGTGATTTCACATACAAGCATCTGGAATGGATGCGCAATGATGAGCTCAGGTCAGGGGCATTTTCTGAAAGCAGTGGGCCTGTGTGCAGGATCATTATTTGGGCCCCCCTAGCTGAGAAAAAGTGCGGCGCCCTGCGCCACAGGAAGAGTTGGGTGTGATTTTCATTGCGCTGAATACTGGCTGTGGCTTAAAGGGACACAGAGTGCAGGGGTCCAGTAGTAAGTGAAACAAAGGTTCAGGAATAATTTCACCAAAATTCCCAGAAGCTTAATAGTAATTCCACAAAGTGTCACCTGATTGCAGTTTTCTCAATCATAGTGAAATCCCTTCTTTCTGAGAGTGGTAGTGTCAACCAATCGAGTCATCTTCCTCCAGATAGTGGGGGGGAGGGCTAGCAGGACTGTGATTGGCTTTAGCAGTGGCCAATGACAGTCCTCCTCCTCCTGGAAACAGGGACCGCCCCCCTAGCAGAACTGCACCCAATCTCTTCCCCATCACAAAAGCTTAGTTAGGGAACCAAACACTGTTTCCCATCTTTTACAATGTGTGGTGGCCACAGTGCCTCCCCCTCAGTGCAGGTGTGGGGTGGGGAATTCTGAAATTGGAATGAATTAGTGTCTTACTTACACTTCCCTGTGCTGCTCTGCTGATGGGGAGGGAGTCGAGTGTGGGCAAGAGGCTTTGTGTGCCGGGGGTTGCCTACCCCTGTACTAATGCATATGTCAAGGTGAACTATAAAAAAAACATTTAGTACATCTCTGGACTACATGCACATTTTTCCATGTTTTATCCCTTCAAACAGTGGCTCATGATCAAGGATGCATGCACTGTCCTGTCACCATTTGAGGAGGCCATGAGGATGGTGAGCAGTGACAGTGCATGCATCAGTAATACTGTCCCTCTTGTCTACCTGTTGATCACACAGGCACACAGGAAGAGGAGGAGGAGGATTGTGTCAGCATGGAGGTGGAGCCTAGCACTCAGCATCAGCAGCAGTCTTCAAGGGATCGTTTACAGTCCCCAGAAACCCATGGACTTGTATGTGGCCGGGGGGAAGTGGCTGCGGAACAGGTGGTCCTTAGTGACCCAGAGGACCGAATGCCTCAGCAAACCTACGCTGCATGGCCTCCCTGATCCTGCAAAGCCTGCGAAAGGACCCTCAGATTCGTGTTATCAAGGAGAGGGATCAGTACCGGCTGGCAACCCTCCTTGATCCACGTTACAAGGGTAAGGTTGCGGAACTTATCCAGCTGGGAGGGAGCAGAGGGAGCAGAGGATGAAACATCTTTGGGAGGCCTTGCAGAAAGGTTTGTGCAAAGCGTTTCCAGAGCCTGGGAGGTTACAAATTCCTGGTCCTGGACAACGTGTTGCTGAGGCTTCGGTCAGTCACAGAAGGTGCGGTGGAGAAAGTGGCCGTCTGACAGATGCGTTCAGACAATTTTTTAGTCCACAGCCCCAAGGTCTGATCGGTTCCAGCAACCATTGCCAGCATCTGATTTACATGGTGCAGGAATACCTAGGGGCAAGATCAGACTTGGAGACCTTTCCACCGAAAATCCTCTGGGTTACTGGGTCTTGAGGATGGAACACTGGCCAGAGCTTGCACAGTATGCAATTGAGCTACTGGCCTGTCCTGCATCCAGCGTTCTTTTTGGAACGCACATTCAGTGCTGCTGGAGGCTTTGTAACCGATCACAGAGTGCGCCTGTCCACCGACTCCGTTGATCGGCTCACCTTCATAAAAATGAATTAGTCTTGGATCACCAGCTACCAAGCACCTGATGCTGATGTAACCGACTAATTTTTTTATGAATGTGAGATCCCTTGAATACTGCCTATGCTGATGCTGAGTGACTATCCTGTTATGCTGAGTGACTATCCTATTCCTCCTCAATGTTCATGTTGATGTTTGTAAGAACATTTTTGGTTCTGGGCACCACCACCAATGGCTAAGGCCCAATTTTTCTGCCCCTGTTTAACAGGGGCATGTAATTACAATTTTTGCTGTAATATTTCACAGCAGGGCTTGTTCCTGCACTCAACTAGAGTATCTGTGAGGGGTTGCAGTGTTGTGGCACCACCACCAGTGTCTAAGGCCCAATTTGTCTACCCCTGTTCAACAGGGGCGTGTAATTACAATTTTTGCTGTAATATTTTGCAGCAGGGCTTGTTCCTGCGCTAAACTAGAGTATCTGTGAGGGGTTGCAGTGTTGTGACACCAGCACCAGTGTCTAAAGCCCAATTTTTCTGCCCCTGTTCAACAGGGGCATGTAATCACAATTTTTGCTGTAATATTTTGCAGCAGGGCTTGTTCCTGCGCTAAACTAGAGTATCTGTGAGGGGTTGCAGTGTTGTGTTCAACAGGGATGTGTAATTACTATTTTGATCTAATATTTCACAGCAGGGCCCGTTCCTGCGCCCACCAACAGTAACTGTGAGGGCTTACAGTGTTGTGGCAACACCACCACACCACCAAAGGCCCAATTTTTCTGACCCTGTTCAATAGGGGCATGTTATTACAATTCTTGATATAATATTTCACACTAGCGCCCACCAAGAGTAACTGTGAGGGCTTACAGTGTTCTGGTAATTTCTGCAGAGTATATAGGGCAGGCCCCTACTTTCAAACATCCAACTTACAAACGACTCCTACTTACAAATGGAGGGAGACAACAAGAAGTGAAAGGAAATCTACCCCTAGGAAGGGAAATTCTCTCCTGTAAGAGTTAATATGGGAAAAAGGTGTCTTCTCCACTGATGCTTTATCACCAATCCTTGTTTCCCTAAAAACCCCAAATTTTCAAAATCCAATTGTCATTGGGACAGAAAGTGAGGTGAAATCTTCTGAATAGGAGCACAGACAGCAAAACAAATGTTACAGGGGTAACATTCCCTATGTTTTCCAAAAAGTTTAAAAATAGATTTTTTGGCTGGAGCTACACTTACAAAATGTACCTGTTCCAAATTACAAACAGAATCAACTTAAGAACAAACCTACAGTCCCTTTCTTGGGACCGCCTGTATACTGGTGTTCAGAGTATATAGGGCCTGGGGGCCCCACGCCTTTTCTTTTTTTAATTTGGATGTGGGGTTCCCCTTAATATCCATACAAAACCCAAAGGGCCTGGTAATGGACTGGGGGGGGGGGGGTACCCATGCCGTTTTTCTCAATAATTTTCATCCATATTGCCGGGACCCGAAATTACATTACAGCCGCAAGCAGTTTTGAATGACTTTTATTCCTTTAGAAATGTCATTTTGTGCAGGGACTGTTCTAAACACGGGAAACATGCACCTCTTTACAGGCATACTATAGACACCCCCCAGGTACGATATTTAAAGGAATATTTCACTTTTATTTTTCACTTTAAGCATCATTAAAATCACTGCTCCCAAGAAAACGGCTGTTTTTAAAACTTTTTTTTGCATTGATACATGTCCCCTGGGGCAGGACCCGGGTTCCCAAACCCTTTTTAGGACAATAACTTGCATATTAGCCTTTAAAATGCGCACTTATAATTTCTCACGTTTGAGTCCCGTAGACTTTAACAGTGTTCGAAAGTTCACACGAACTTTCAGTCCGTTCGCGTGTTCTGGATGCGAACCGAACCGGGGGGTGTTCGGCTCATCCCTATTAGAAAAGAAGTAAACCTTGATGGGTTTTATTTCCTCTTTTGTTCCCTGCAAAATAAAAGCATAATGGGCTAGTATGCATTGCATACTAGCCCATTATGTGGCACTTACCTGCAAACGAAGACCGCACTGTCCCCGCTGGAGGCTGCATCCATCTTCGCCTCTCTTCCTTCTGGGGCCGCAGACTCTGGCTGTGTCACTGGCCAGAGCCACCAGTCAAGGCACCCGCTCGGGAAGATATGGCTCAGGGGGCCATATCTTCACAGCGCATGCGCCGATGACATCATTCAATGATTTGATACAGTGTACTATATGTGTTATGTTTTGTGTACTTTTAGAATTTGCCTGCGGGCTCCGTCCCCATGTCTCGCGACGCTCGCAGGGAACGGAGCCCAGCACACAGAGCATCGGGCGGAGTACACAGCCCGCAGACACAGCAGGGGGGGGACCTCACAGGATCCTGGTGACATGGTAAGTAACCTGGACCAGGATTCTGCAATGCAATCCCGAGTAGGGTTCAGGGTTACCGCTAATGGTACTGAAATTTAACCCCGAGCCACACTCGGGATTAGTGCCAGGGAGGTTAATGTGCCAGACATAAAATATGCTCCTACCTTCCTCTTTGGCATGACAACACAGCTCTGAATTCCTTAGCATATGTTGTCAGCCCTGTCAACTTCATTTCTGATGGATTACAGGGAACACAGACCCCTCCTCATCTCCATAACCCCTCCTTCTCATCTTCATACCCCCTTCCCATGTCCATAGTTCCTCCTTGTGCACAGACAGAGATCACAGGAAATTATCAGCTCACAAGATTTCTTGCATTTATTAAACAGATATAATAAAACACTTTAAAGTGTTACTAAACCTAAAAATGTTTTTTATCTTAATTGTTTGCATTAACCACCTCCCATCCCGCGTATTGTAATATGACGGCCGCAAGGTGGCGCTGCATCACGCGGGAGCCGATGCGCGTGCCTGGCGGCCGCGATGTCTCAGAGCAGGAATGTGGATTTGTGTGTGTAAACACACAGATCCACGTCCTGTCAGGGGAGAGCAGACAGATTTGTGTTCCAAGTATATAGGAACATCGATCGGACACCTGTCCCAGTCAGTCCCATCCCCCCACAGTTAGAAACACTCCACTGGTAACAGATTTAACCCCTTGATCGCCCCCTAGAGTTAACCCCTTCCCTGTCAGTGACATTTATACAGTAATCAGTGCATATTTATAGTACTGATCACTGTATAATTGTCAATGGTCCCAAAATAGTGTCAAAAGTGTCTGATCTGTCTGCCGCAATGTCACAGTCCTGACAAAAATCGCAACTCGCCGCCATTACTAGTAAAAACAAATTATATGAATAAAAATGCCATAAATCAATAATCTATTTTGTAGGCGCTATAACTTTTGTGCAAGCCAATCAATATACGCTTACTGCGATTTTTTTTACTAAAAATATGTAGAATACATAGCGGCCTAAACTGAGGAAGATTTTTTTTTTTTTTTTTTAATTAGGATATTTATTATAGCAAAAAGTAAAAAATATTGTTTTTTTCAAAACTTTTTTTTTTTGTTTATAGTGCAAAAAAATAAAAATCGCAGAGGTGATCAAATACCACCAAAACAAAGCTCTATTTGTGGTGAAAAATTATCACAATTTGATATGGGTACAGTGCTGCATGACCGCGCAATTGTCATTCAAAATGTTACAGCACTGAAAGCTGAAAATTGCCCTGGGCAGGAAGGGGCTGAAAGTGTATTGAAGTGGTTAAGATAAAAAACATTTTCAGTCTCCCCGTGCCCCACTTCCCCTGTGTGAAGGGGAAGAGAGGGACCAGCACTGTGCATGGCTGCATCTATTCTCCCCTCTTTTACTCTTTACATAGCATTTGAGCAGGAGCCATTGGCTCTTGCTGCTGTCACTCAAATTGCAGTGAGGAGGAAGTGGGAGACAGGCTTAAGTCCCGCTGTGTAAGTCTATGGAGCGCAGCTCTGTAGACACACAGGTCGGGAGCGTGGGGACTACGTTTCTCCCCATGCTATGGTAGTCCCAAGAAGAAGAGGAGCAGCTGAGATTGCTGCCAGGGACCCGAGAAGAGGAGCATCGGGGCCACTCTGAGCAATGCCACTGCACAGAGCTGGTATATTTAGCAGATCAAAAGGAAGGAAATAAGAGAAGTTCATTCTTAGGGTTTACATACACTTTAAATGATTTCTGCTAGAAATCTGACCAGTTCAAACATCACTCAGAATAGAAGGGTAGCTAAGGCTAAGGGGAAAATTTACCACCTCAAGGTTGTTTTGTTGTTTTAATTAGGTATTAGTGTTTTGTAGTTATATTCCCTGTGCTGTTTGTTTGCCTTAACTTATAATATTGAGCTCACATGTTGTGGCTGCAATTTGTAGTGTTACGGCTGATCAATTCCGCTATGTCTATGCATTGCTTCAGCTAGCCTGTCCCTATTTGCTGAAGAGAAAAGACAACTTCTTGTACCAGCTTATATGGGTTGATTTACTAAAACTGGAGAGTGCAAAATCTGCTGCAGCTGTGCATAGAAACCAATCAGCTTCTGCTTTTTTTGTCAAACCTACATTGAGGCTGGGTTCACACTGGTCCGACAAACGCTCCGACATTGGGAGCTCATGTCGCATGACGTGTGAAATGTAATGTTTCCCTATGGGAGCCGTCCTAACTGGTCCGACACAAGTCGTTCCGACTTTAGAAATGCTCCCTGTACTACTTTGGTCCGACTTTGATCCTACTTCAGCCTATTGACTATCATTGAAGTCGGATCAAAGTCGGATTGCCGTCTCGCATGATCCGACTTCGGCACGCGACTTGTGCTCAGATGATCTTGAGGGGGAACTCCGCGCCAAATTTTAAATAAAAATCCGGCATGGGTTCCCCCTCCAAGAGCATACCAGGCCCTTGGGTCTGGTATGGACCTTGAGGGGAACCCCCTACGCCGAAAAGGCGGCGTGCGGGGGTCCCCCCCAATCCATACCAGACCCTTATCCGAGCACGCAGCCCGGCCGGACAGGAATGGGGGTGGGGACGAGCGAGCGCCCCCCCCCTCCTGAACCGTACCAGGCCGCATGCCCTCAACATGGGGGGGTTGGTGCCTTGGGGGAGGGGGCGCGCTGCGGCCCCCCCAGCCCAAAGCACCTTGTCCCCATGTTGATGAGGACAAGGGCCTCTTCCCGACAACCCTGGCCGTTGGTTGTCGGGGTCTGCGGGCGGGGGGCTTATCGGAATCCGGGAGCCCCCTTTAATAAGGGGGCCCCCAGATCCCGGCCCCCCACCCTATGTGAATTGAGTATGGGGTACATGGTACCCCTACTCATTCACCTAGGGAAAAAGTGTCAATTTAAAAAAAAAAACACTACACAGATTTTTAAAGTATTTTATTAGACAGCTCCGGGGGTCTTCTTCCGACTTCGGGGGTCTCTCCGGTTCTTCTCCGCGCTCTCCGGGTCTTCTGCCGGGCTCCTCCTCTCTCTTCTGCTCTTTTGCCGCTCTTTTGCTAAAGAGGAGGAGCCCGGTCTGCTGCCTTCTTCTCTTCGGGGGTCTCTCCGGTTCTTCTCCGCGCTCTCCGGATCTTCTGCCGGGCTCCTCCTCTCTCTTCTGCTCTTTTGCCGCTCTTTTGCTAAAGAGGAGGAGCCCGGTCTTCAATCTTCTGCCTTCTGCCCTCTTCTCTTCTCCTGATGTTGACACGACGCTCTCTCCGGCTAGAATGCTCTCTGTGCGCTCTGCTCTGACTTATATAGGCGGTGACCCCGCCCTCTTATGCCGTCACAGTCCCTGGGCATGCTGGGACTGTGACGTTTTAGGGGGCGTGGTCATCACCCGATGACCACGCCCCCTGTATGCCGTCATAGTCCCAGCATGCCCAGGGACTGTGACGGCATAAGAGGGCGGGGTCACCGCCTATATAAGTCAGAGCAGAGCGCACAGAGAGCATTCTAGCCGGAGAGAGCGTCGTGTCAACATCAGGAGAAGAGAAGAGGGCAGAAGGCAGAAGATTGAAGACCGGGCTCCTCCTCTTTAGCAAAAGAGCGGCAAAAGAGCAGAAGAGAGAGGAGGAGCCCGGCAGAAGATCCGGAGAGCGCGGAGAAGAACCGGAGAGACCCCCGAAGAGAAGAAGGCAGCAGACCGGGCTCCTCCTCTTTAGCAAAAGAGCGGCAAAAGAGCAGAAGAGAGAGGAGGAGCCCGGCAGAAGACCCGGAGAGCGCGGAGAAGAACCGGAGAGACCCCCGAAGTCGGAAGAAGACCCCCGGAGCTGTCTAATAAAATACTTTAAAAATCTGTGTAGTGTTTTTTTTTTTAAATTGACACTTTTTCCCTAGGTGAATGAGTAGGGGTACCATGTACCCCATACTCAATTCACATAGGGTGGGGGGCCGGGATCTGGGGGCCCCCTTATTAAAGGGGGCTCCCGGATTCCGATAAGCCCCCCGCCCGCAGACCCCGACAACCAACGGCCAGGGTTGTCGGGAAGAGGCCCTTGTCCTCATCAACATGGGGACAAGGTGCTTTGGGCTGGGGGGGCCGCAGCGCGCCCCCCTCCCCCAAGGCAACAACCCCCCATGTTGAGGGCATGCGGCCTGGTACGGTTCAGGAGGGGGGGGGCGCTCGCTCGTCCCCACCCCCATTCCTGTCCGGCCGGGCTGCGTGCTCGGATAAGGGTCTGGTATGGATTGGGGGGGACCCCCCACGCCGTTTTTTCGGCGTAGGGGGTTCCCCTCAAGGTCCATACCAGACCCAGGGGCCTGGTATGCTCTTGGAGGGGGAACCCATGCCGGATTTTTATTTAAAATTTGGCGTGGAGTTCCCCCTAAAGATTCATACCAAACAATGCCGGGCATTGGCGGGGATCCAAGTCGGATCCCCGTTCATTGAAAGTCGGACACATGCCGGCTTCATGTCGCAGGGCAAAGTCGGATCCAAAGTAGGACGGCTGTCGTGTCGCACCAGTGTGAACCCAGCCTGAGGCTGGGTTCACACTATACTACACGACAGTAGTACGACTTTCATCCTACTTTGCTCTGCAACATCAGTCCTACATTGGTCCTACATTGATCCTACATTGGTCCTACATCCATCCGACTTTCATGAACATGATACTACTTTGATCCGACTTTTCAGATAGTATACTTGTCCTTTGACCAATTAAAACTAACACACAATGGGAGGGGCTACAGCAGGGGGCAGGAAATAACACAATGTCGGATGTCTTGGTGTGAATCTTGAGGGGGAACTCCGCGCCAAATTTTAAATAAAAAACCGGCATGGGTTCCCCCTCCAAGAGCATACCAGGCCCTTAGGTCTGGTATGGACCTTGAGGGGAACCCCCTACGCCGAAAAAACGGCATGGGGGTGCCCCCAAATCCATACCAGACCCTTATCCGAGCACCCAGCCCGGATGGTCAAGAATGGGGGTGGGGACGAGCGAGCGCCCCCCCTCCTGAACCATACCAGGCCACATGCCCTCAACATGGGGGGGTTGGTGCCTTAGGGGAGGGGGGCGCACTGCGGGCCCCCCACCCCAAAGCACTTTGTCCCCATGTTGATGAGGACAAGGGCCTCTTCCCGACAACCCTGGCCGTTGGTTGTCGGGGTCTGCGGGCGGGGGGCTTATTGGAATCCGGGAGCCCCCTTTAATAAGGGGGCCCGCAGATCCCGGCCCCCCACCCTTTGTGAATGAGTATGGGGTACATCGTACCCCTACCCATTCACCTAGGGAAAAAAGTGTCAATAAAAAAACACAGTACACAGGTTTTTAAAGTTATTTACTAGACAGCTCCGGGGTCTTCTTCCGACTTCGGGGCCTCTCTGGCGTCTCCTCCTGGTGTCCTGATATTCTGCCGGCTCCTCCGCTATCTTCTACAGCTCTATTGCTAGCGGTGGCCCAGACTTCTGCCTTCTTCTTTTCTTCCAATTTTGACACGACGCTGGAATGCTCTCTGTGCGCTCTGCTATGGCTTATATAGGCGGTGACCCCGCCCCCTTATGCCGTCACAGTCCCTGGGCATGCTGGGACTGTGACGTCATAAGGGGGCATGGTCATCGGGTGATGACCACGCCCCCTAAAACGTCACAGTCCCAGCATGCCCAGGGACTGTGACGGCATAAGGGGGCGGTCACCGCCTATATAAGCCACAGCGGAGTGCCCAGAGTGCATTCCAGCCGGAGAGAGCGTCGTGTCAACATCAGAAGAAGAGAAGAGGGCAGAAGACCAAAGACCGGGCTCCTCTGCTATAGCAAAAGAGCGGCAAAAGAGCAGAAGATAGCAGAGGAGCCCGGCAGAAGACCCGGAGAGCGCGGAGAAGAACCGGAGAGACCCCCGAAGAGAAGAAGGCAGCAGACCGGGCTCCTCCGCTATAGCAAAAGAGCGGCAAAAGAGCAGAAGATAGCGGAGGAGCCCGGCAGAAGACCCGGAGAGCGCGGAGAAGAACCGGAGAGACCCCCGAAGTCGGAAGAAGACCCCCGAAGTCGAAAGAAGACCCCCGAAGCCAGAAGAAGACCCCCGGAGCTGTCTAATAAATTACTTTAAAAATCTGTGTAGTGTTTTTTTTTTATTGACACTTTTTCCCTAGGTGAATGGGTAGAGGTAACATGTACCCCATACTCATTTACATAGGGTGGGGGGCCGGGATCTGGGGGCCCCCTTATTAAAGGGGGCTCCCGGATTCCGATAAGCCCCCCCGCCCGCAGACCCCGACAACCAACGGCCAGGGTTGTCGGGAAGAGGCCCTTGTCCTCATCAACATGGGGACAAGGTGCTTTGGGGTGGGGGGGCCCGCAGCGCGCCCCCCTCCCCCAAGGCACCAACCCCCCACATGTTGAGGGCATGCGGCCTGGTATGGTTCAGGATAAAATATATAATGTAACAGCGCTAAAGTCCGTGGATATAACAGTAAAAAGCGTTTAAAAAAATGTATATATAGTCCATAAATTAGTCCAAAATAAAGTCTGTAGTATGTAGATCATTCGTAATAGGGATAAGGGAGCCAGGGAAATCTGTATATCCAAGATACCAAGGACAGCTTCCTGTTGAGTGAAGTCAATTCTCCATGTGTACATAAAAATCCAAAAAGAAAGCGCCTCTTAAGTATAAAGGATTTATTCAAGTAATAAAAGCATTATAAACACTTACATAAAAGGTAGATGATTGGCGGCTTCCATAGAGAACTAATCCCGGTGTTGTCAGAGAAATCCCAGTGATAAGGGAACTAGATGAATGCCGTGCGGGTGGCCGCGGACCTCCGCTCGGAAGCGCCGACTGTGTGAGCGGTGTAGTGAGGGAATCACTTCCGCGTTCCAACAGGTCACGTGGGAGATGACGTCACTCGGGTAGTTCAGATTCGCTGGGGACCACTACGTGTTTCTGAGCATGCGCGAAGCTCGTAACGGGCATGCGCGCTCCTTTTTCAAGTGTGTTTTGGATAAAGCAAACCAGGAAGCTAAATAGCTCTAAGATACTAATAGGAGCCAATCAAAACAGAGGAGGGGAGGGGATAGCATCCGGAAAATGACAATGATAGGAACAAATTCTCTATGAATAGCACCCTAAGTTGTTTCGGTAGTAGAATAAATTATTTATTATTTCCTTTAATCATTCTGTTTAATTTAATTTATTCTACTACCGAAACAACTTAGGGTGTCCTGCTTATTATATAATATTTTTATCTATTAGTATTATTTTTCTCTTTTATTTTTACTGTTATCAGTTCATCAACACATTGAAGTCCCTATATATATATATATATATATATACATATATATTTTTTTCCCCCCAGCACAACCTTAGTTTATATATTATTTATACATATATACATTTCTTGTATGTGTGTATTCTAATATATTTTGTATATATGTGTATATATGGAATAATAGAATTTTTCATGTTTGATTACTTCATGCATGGAGACTTTTCTCTAATATTTTGCTCACAAATAATATATTGGTTTTATATATAGGTACACACATATTTTTCATATAACATGAATTACTATCCTAAATTCTTATGTTCAGTATTTAGATTTTTCATATATCAATTTTCTTATGTTTGACCACACCTTACGTCTTTACATTTATTTATATTTATCCTTATTTATATTTATTTTTATTTATTTTTTATAATTATTTTTATTTTTATTCATATACTCAGTTTATTTTTCGTTTTGTTTTAATCATTATCCTAATATTGTATTACCATAGACTACCCAACTATCCAAATATTATGTATTATCTAGTCCTTCGATTTTATATATATATTTTTATGTCTTCAGAAAAACTCTATCAGTATTATCAATTAATATATTTATATATTATTACTTTTTATAATCAGTTTGCTATTCATAGAGAATTCGTTCCTATCATTGTCATTTTCCGGATGCTATCCCCTCCCCTCCTCTGTTTTGATTGGCTCCTATTAGTATCTTAGAGCTATTTAGCTTCCTGGTTTGCTTTATCCAAAACACACTTGAAAAAGGAGCGCGCATGCCCGTTACGAGCTTCGCGCATGCTCACAAACGCGTAGTGGTCCCCAGCGAATCTGAACTACCCGAGTGACGTCATCTCCCACGTGACCTGTTGGAACGCGGAAGTGATTCCCTCACTACACCGCTCACACAGTCGGCGCTTCCGAGCGGAGGTCCGCGGCCACCCGCACGGCATTCATCTAGCCCCCTTATCACTGGGATTTCTCTGACAACACCGGGATTAGTTCTCTATGGAAGCCGCCAATCATCTACCTTTTATGTAAGTGTTTATAATGCTTTTATTACTTGAATAAATCCTTTATACTTAAGAGATGCTTTCTTTTTGGATTTTTTGGTATGGTTCAGGAGGGGGGGACGCTCGCTCGTCCCCACCCCCATTCCTGACCGGCCGGGCTGCGTGCTCGGATAAGGGTCTGGTATGGATTTGGGGGGACCCCCACGTAGGGGGTTCCCCTCAAGGTCCATACCAGACCTAAGGGCCTGGTATGCTCCTGGAGGGGGAACCCATGCTGTTTTTTTATTTAAAATTTGGCGCGGAGTTCCCCCTCAAGATCATCTGAGCACAAGTCGCGTGCCGAAGTCGGATCATGCGAGACGGCGATCCGACTTTGATCCGACTTCAATGATAGTCAATAGGCTGAAGTAGGATCAAAGTCGGACCAAAGTAGTACAGGGAGCATTTCTAAAGTCGGAACGACTTGTGTCGGACCGGTTAGGACGGCTCCCATATGGAAACATTACATTTCACACGTCATGCGACATGAGCTCCCAATGTCGGAGCGTTTGTCGGACCAGTGTGAACCCAGCCTGAACAAGCTGAATTTAGATGCTGATTGGCTACCATGCACAGCTGCAGCAGATTTTGTAATCTCCAGTCTAAGCCTGGCCATAAATTATACAATTTTCTTGTACAACTTTCCTTTAGATTTACCAAAACCATATAATATGAGGTTAAACCTAAAAGACTTCCCATTTGTATGCAATCAGGCAGGCCCTTGCACAACATAGCTGAAGGTAAATAAAGAAAATTGAATAAGAAAATTGTATGGTGTATGGCCAGCCTTAGTAAATCGACCTCACTGTGTCCACCATGATGTGCATGATTTCTTCTGTGTTGCATCACAACTATCATCATGCTTATCAAGTTGTTCTAAAGGTTCAAGTTTTTTTTTTACCTTCATGCATTCTATGCATGAAGGTATAAAACCTTCTCTGAGCAGCAACTCCCCAAGCCCCCTTCATACTTACCTAAGCCCCATCAGGATCCAGCAATGTGCACGAGAATCTTAGCTCTCCGGGGACACTCACTCTTTACTGGCTGAGGCAGCAGTGGCAGCCTATGGCTCCTGCTGCTGTCAATCACAGCCAGTCAGCCAATGAAGAGGGGGGGGCAGGGCCGAGCCGCAGCTCTGTCGGTGAATGGACATGCAGAGCAGTGACTGGGGAGCGAGCCTGCTTGGGTGCCCCCACAGCAAGCTGCTTGCTGTGGGGGCACTTGGCAGGAGAGAGAAGCCAGAAGCGCCAGCAGGGGACCCGAGAAGCGGAGGTTCCAGGCTGCTCTGTGCAAAACCACTGCACAGAGCAGGTGAGTATGACATGTTTGTTTTTTTTGCTTTTTAAAAACAACAAGCCTTTAATATCACTTTAATGATATAAAATTTCATTTTGATCTCTCTATTAATTGCTCTGCCTGTTTGTGTCAAATAAAATTACTGTGTAGCTCTCATCTGTAGAACACTAGACCGAGAGACCCAAGGATTGTGGGATACATCGTTTCCTCATAGGAAATGTTAGGTTTCACCCTACAGCCAGAGGTAATGCATTAACCTGTGCAGTGTCATGCAGCATGCCTCAAGTTTTAACACAGAGATTTGTGACACCGGAATGTGAATATTTACTCTACTATAGGCAGTGCGTACTGGACAACAAATGACAACATGAACTAAATGATCAATACACTTCTTACGCAGGTGGAAAACACAAGGTGCAGATAGAAAGGTTCACAATGCCTCTTTAACCACTTCCCGCCCTCCATATAGCAAAATGACAGCTGGGAAATGGTTTCATTATCCTGATTGGGCATCATATGACGTCCAGCATGATAAGCCACGATTGCCCATCAGTGCCACCTATCAGTGCCCATCAGTGCCACCTTTCAGTGCTGCATATCAGTGCCACCTCATCAGAAAGAAAGCTCTATTTGTGGGGAGAAAAATGTATATAAATTTCATTTGGGTACAGTGTCGCATTACCGCGCAAATGTCATTCATGAAAGCTGAAAATTGGTCTGGGCAGGAAGGTGCCCTGTATTGAAGTGGTTAAAGGCCTTCATTGAAAGCTGTACTGAAAGCAAGTAAAAACAACACTATTTAATCTAGCTTGTTATAATTAAAAAAAAACAGTAAGGGCTTGTTTACACCATGTGCAGTGACTGGTGTTTTTTGCACTGGATAGCCCCTTCACTATTTATTTAAACGTTAGGGTGGGTTCTAGATTAATCTGTACTGCCTAAAGTAGTAATTAACCCAAAATGAAAAAATGTAATTTGTTGCAGCTTACAGTCCTTAAATGTGATAGCTGCATTCGTTTTCTTTGGTAAGCTTTTTTTTTTCACCTGGTGATCTGGTCATCCAGCCAGTAACACACTTCTTGTCAAAAGCCTCATACACACGATCGGATTGTTGGCCAACAAAACCGTAGACTTTTGTCTGAAGGGCATTGGCCCAAACTTTTCTTGCATACACACGGCACACAATTGTTGGCCAACAATCACGAACGTAGTGACGTACTACATGGTTTTTCAGCTCTTTAGTGCCACCCTTTGGGCTCCTTTTGCTAAATTTGTGTTAGTAGAAGTTTGGCGAGTGTTGATTCGCGATTTTCTTTTCGCACTTTTCATTTCGTGCTTTTCAGCTAGTTTCTGAATGGCCGTTCACCAACCAGCCATGTTACGGAATTGGAGGAGATAACGTGTTATTTATTATTGGCCTTGGAGTTATTGCTTTGACATTATTTTTTTTTGGTTGAATAATGATCTGATTTGGTAAATTTTCTATATTTTTGGATGCATACAATGCACTTTTTGGTTAAGTTCTAGTGGCAGATAGCATGTCTAATTTTATTTGCTTTCTTTTTTTAATGCACAATAAAAAAAAATGTGTAAAATAATACTTGGCTATGTGTTTTACTTCAAATGACAGTTTGGGAGTAGGCAGTTACATTTAAAAAAATATAACGTAAAATTGACAAGGGACACCAACATTATTATTATTATTATTAATAAACAGTATTTATATAGCGCCAAAAGTTTGCGTAGCGCTTTACAACATGAGGGCAGACAGTACACTTACAATACAAATCAATACAGGAGAATACTCGTTAGAGCTTACAATCTAGAGGAGATGGTCAAGTGGAAACAGAAGGTAATAACTGTGGGGGGGTGAGCTGATGGAGAAAATTAAAAAAACAGTTGTTAGGTGTGGGTAGGGTAGGCTTCTCTGAAGAGAAGGGTTTTCAGGGATCGTCTAAAAGCTAATAGAGTAGAAGATAAGCGGACAGATTGGGGTAAGGCATTCCATAGGATTGGAGAGGCTTTGGAAAAGTCCTGGAGGCAAGCATGGGAGGAGGTGATGAGGGAGCTAGAGAGCAGAAGGTCTTGAGAGGAACGAAGAGAACGAGTAGGTTGGTATTTAGAGACTAGGCAAGCGATGTAGCTGGGGGCTAAATTGTGGATGGCTTTGTAAGTAGTTGTTAGTATTTTGAATTTAATTCTTTGGCTGACCGGAAGCCAGTGGAGGGACTGACAGAGAGGGGTAGCAGAGACTGAGCGATTGGTAAGGTGGATGAGTCTGGCAGCAGCATTCATGATGGATTGAAGAGGTGATAGACTATGTAGAGGTAAACCAATGAAAAGGAAGTTGCAGTAGTCGAGGCGAGAGATGACCAGCGAGTGAATTAAAAGCTTTGTTGTGTCATTGGTTAGAAAGGGGCGTATTTTGGAGATGTTGCGGAGGTTGAGGCGGCAGGAGTTGGACAGTGATTGGACGTGGTGCTTGAAGGAAAGTTCAGAGTCCAGGACTACACCTAGAACCTTGGCATGTGGGGATGGGTTTATAGTTGTGCCATTGATTTTAACCAAGAGATCGGGGAAGGGGCATATGGGGGAGGAAAAGTTATAAGTTCGGTTTTGGATAGACTGAGTTTGAGGAAGTGGTGTGACATCCAGACTGATATATCTGATAGTAAATTAGTGATACATGAGGAGAGAGAGGGAGTGAGCTGAGGGGTAGAGAAATAGATTTGGGTGTCGTCAGCGTAGAGGTGGTATTGGAAGCCATGGGATGCTATCAGCTGACCCAGGGAGGAGGTGTAGATTTAAAATAGGAGAGGTTCAAGAACAGAACCTTGGGGGACCCCAACTGAGAAAGGAAGAGGAGAAGAGGAAGTAGAGTTGTAGGAAACACTAAAGGTGCGGTTGGATAAGTAGGGAGAGAACCAGCGAAGAGTACAGTCACGGAGACCAAAGTCGTGGAGTTTTTTGAGGAGGAGGGGGTGGTCAACCGTATCAAAGGCAGCAGAGAGGTCCAGGAGTAGGAGTACAGAATAGTGTCAATCAGTTTTGGCCGTTAGTAGATCGTTTGTTAGTTTTAGGAGAGCAGTTTCTGTGGAGTGTTGAGGAGGAAATTCTGACTAAAGGTGATCAAAAGCCTATTATCAGCGAGGTGGACGCTCAGTCGGTTGTAGACCAGACGTTCGAGGAGTTTGGATAGGAAGGGGAGCAAGGAGATGGGGCGTAGGTTGTTAAGATTGGATGGGTCCAGTGAGGGCTTTTTAAGTATGGGTCTGACAAGTGCATGTTTTACAGAGTTGGGGAAGATGCCAGAGGAGAGGGAGAGATTGAAGATGTGGGTTAGAGAGTGTAGCATAGAGCCAGAGGGTGAACATAGCATTTGTGAGGGAACAGGATCCAGAGGGCAGGTGGTAAGGTAGACATTAGCAAGTAGTTTAGCAACCTCGTCTATAGTGGTGGGGTTGAAAGAAGGAAGTAATGATTGTGCCTGTGGGCATGAAGTGTAAAGCATGGAGGGTATTGGAACAGTAGAGATCCCCTCACAAATTGTATCAATCTTCTGTTTGAAGAACATAGTTGTATCTTTGATCTTAAAAACTATGGGATAATGGTGTTGTGGTAACTTGCCCAAATTAAAAAAAAAAAACATAATAATATTATTATATACTAGATAAATTATTGTTATTAACCACTTGCCGACCGGGCCATAGCCTAAAGAAGGCTACAGCGCGGTCGGGTTATCCTGGGTGGACGTCCGTGGGACGTCCTCCCAGAATCCTGCTCTCGCGCGCCCCCCTGGGGCGCGTACCCGAGAACTTCCGTGACTGCCGGGTCCAGAGGACCCGGCGCATCACGGATCACGGTAAACGGCCGCTGATCGCGGCCGTTTACCATGTGATCGCTCCGTCAAATGACGGAGCGATGACATGTAAACAAACCGGCGTCATGTCATGACGCCGGTTCCTCCCTCCCCTCTGTGTACCGATCGGTACAGTGTGAGAGGAGAGGGGGAGGGATCGGATGGCAGCACCGCTGTGGGCTGGATGTGCAGTGCTCACAGCGGTGCTCAGTGACAAATACAGTCACATCCATCCCACCGTGCTCAGCCATCCCTGCAATACACCCTGCAATACACCCTGCAATACACCCTGCAATACACCCTGCAATATACCCAGCAATACCCCGCAATACTCTGCAATACCCTGCACTACTCTGCAATACCCCGCAATAGTCTGCACTACTCTGCAATACCCCGCAATAGTCTGCAATACGACACAATACCCTGCAATACTCTGCAATACCCCGCAATAGTCTGCACTACTCTGCAATACCCCGCAATAGTCTGCACTACTCTGCAATACCCCGCAATAGTCTGCAATACCCCGCAATACCCTGCACTACTCTGCAATACCCCGCAATACCCTGCACTTTTCTGCAATACCCCACAATACCCTGCACTACTCTGCAATACCCCGCAATACCCTGCACTACCCTGCACTACTCTGCAATACCCCGCACTACTCTGCAATACCCCGCAATACTCTGCAATACCCCGCAATACTCTGCAATACCCCGCAATACTCTGCAATACCCCGCAATACCCTGCAATACCCCGCAATACCCTGCAATACCCCGCAATACCCTGCACTACTCTGCAATACCCCGCAATAGTCTGCACTACTCTGCAATACCCCGCAATAGTCTGCAATACCCCGCAATACCCTGCACTACTCTGCAATACCCCCCCAATACCCTGCACTGCTCTGCAATACCCCACAATATCCTGCACTACTCTGCAATACCCCGCAATACCCTGCACTACTCTGCAATACCCTGCACTACTCTGCAATACCCCCCAATACCCTGCACTGCTCTGCAATACCCCACAATATCCTGCACTACTCTGCAATACCCCGCAATACCCTGCACTACTCTGCAATACCCTGCACTACTCTGCAATACCCTGCACTACTCTGCAATACCCTGCACTACTCTGCAATACCCTGCAATACCCCGCAATACCCCGCACTACTCTGCACTACCCCACAATACCCCGCAATACTCCACAGAACTCTGCAATACCCCGCAATACCCCGCAATTTTTAACCAGTTCCCGCCCGCCGTCATATGACGTCCTTGACTTTGTGTGGGGATATCTGAATGATGCCTGCAGCTACAGGCATCATTCAGATATCAGCTTTTTCAGCCGGCGATTCCCTACACCATAAGAATGATCATAACGGCTGTTCCACTGCTTGATTGTTCTTATGGGAGGAGAGAGGGGATGCCCCCCCCCTTCCCGCCACCCTCCGGTGCTTCTACCGACTCCGCTACGATCGAAGCCAGGATAATTTTTTTTTTATTATTATTTCAGGCTTCCCAGCCTAGAGGTGAGATGTGGGGTCTTATTGACCCCATATCTCACTGTAAAGAGGACCTGTCATGCAATATTTGTTTACATTCCTTGTAATAGGAATAAAAGTGATCAAAAAAATAGTTTCTTTTGGGAAAAAAGTGTCAAACTAAAATAAATAAAGTAAAATGAACAATAAAAAAAAAAAAAAAAAATTTAAAGTGCCCCTGTCCGCGTGCTCGCATGCAGAAGCGAACGCATACGTAAGTCCCGCCCACATATGAAAACTGTGTTCAAACCACACATGTGAGGTATCGCTGCGATCAGTAGAGCGAGAGCAATAATTTTGGCCCTGGACCTCCTCTGTAACTCAAAACATGTAACCAGTAAAAAATTTTAAAGCGTCAACTATGGAGATTTTTAAGTAGCGAAGTTTGGCACTATTCCACGAGCGTGTGCCATTTTGAAGGGTGACATGTTAGGTATCTATTTACTCAGCGTAACTTTATCTTTCACATTATGCAAAAACATTGGGCTAACTTTACTATTTTGTTTTTTTTAAAGCACAAAACTGTTTTTTTCCAAAAACAACGCGTTCGAAAAATTGCTGCGCAAATGCCGTGCGAGATAAAAAGTTGCAACAACTGCCATTGTATTCTCTAGGGTCTTTGCTAAAAAAACATATATAATGTTTTGGGGTTCTATTTAATTTTCTAGCAAATAAATGATTAATTTTACATGTAGGAGAGAAATATAAGAATTGGCCTGGGTGCTCCAGAACGCCTGGAGGTGCTCCCTGCATGTTGGGCCTCTGTATGTGGCCACGCTGTGTAAAAGTCTCACACATGTGGTATTGCCATACTCGGGAGTAATAGCAGAATGTGTTCTGGGGTGTAATTTGTGGTATGCATATGCTGTGTGTGAGAAATAACCTTCTAATATGACAATTTTGTGAAAAAAAAAAGTTAAAAAAAATCTTGATTTTTGCAAAGAATTGTGGGAAAAAATGACAATTTCAAAAAAACTCACCATGCATCTTTTCAAATACCTTGGAATGTCTTCTTTCCAAAAAGGGGTCATTTGAGGGGTATTTGTACTTTTCTGACATGTTAGGGTCTCAAGAAATTAGATAGGCCGTCAGCACTTCAGGTGTAATCAATTTTCAGATATTGGCACCATAGCTTTTGGACGCTATAACTTTCACAAAGACCAAAATATATACACCAAGTTGTACTTATTTTTACCAAAGATATGTAGCAGTATAAATTTTGGCCAAAATTTCCGAATAAAAATTACTAATTTGCTAAATTTTATAACAGAAAGAAATAAAAATTCATTTTTTTACCAAATTTTCAGTCTTTTTTCTTTTATAGCGCAAAAAATAAAAAACCCAACGGTGATTAAATACCACCAAAAGAAAGCTCTATTTGTGTGAAAAAAAGGACAAAAATTTTATATGGGTACAGTGTTGCATGGCTGAGTAATTGTCATTCAAAATGTGGGAGCACCGAAAGCTGAAAATTGGTCTGGTTAGGAAGGGGGTTTAAGTGCCCAATGGTCAAGTGGTTAATATATACTAGAAAAAAAACTTTGAAAATTTGCTTGCAATAACTCCATCAGGATCACCAGCAAAGCAGCTTCATTATTATCCCATTAAAGAAGAAGAGAATTGTGCGCTGCATTTCGAGATTTCATAATTTGCCACGTCACAAATGTTAATTCTCCATTACGAACGCTAGTTTACAAGACCGACCGCTTCTGGCTCGTCCTTGTTTCTGAGCATGCGTGTTTGCACTTTGAACTTTTGTCAGACGGAATTGTGTACACACGCTTGGAAAATCCGACAACAGATATTTGTCCGCAGAAAATGTTAAAAACCTGCTATCCAACATTTGTCCGTGGAAAATCCGACAAAAATTGTCCGATGGAGCATACAAACGGTCGGATTTTCCGCCAACAGCCTGTCATTACACATTTCCCGTCAGAAAATCCGATCGTGTGTACGAGGCTATAGGGTATCTCCACTCTGGATAGAGGAATAAGTTAGATGCATTTACAGATTTAGATGGACTTGACTAATAAGATTAAAGTAGAAATCCAGCTAACACTTTTTAATCAGTTACAGCAAACATTTACTTTCCTTTTAGAATAAAGCTTTTACATAAATGAATACAAGCTGACTTTTTTGTAAGCTCCTCTGTTAGTGGTAAATGTTTTTTCCCAACCCTCTAACTACCACTTTTGCTGAACAGCTTGGTCTGATAAAGGAAGTTAAAAAAGACAGACCTACTGGTTGGATCACCAGGTGAAAATAAAGGAAGAAAGCCTACAAAAGGAAAATAAAATAGATGCAGCCACCACATCTAAGAACTAGTGAGCTGCAAAATAATATATGTTTTGTTTTTGGGTTAATGTCGCTTTAACTTTACTTGAGCTCATCAGTCTGTTGCTTCTCCTTTCACTGTCCAGTCACAGGATGGGGGAGGGACAAGACCTTTAAGTGTTTTTGAACTGCAGCAGAAAAAAAACTGAGGTTTCCTGCCCTGCCACACTGGGTTTCGCAGTGAGTTATGCAGAGCTGTGTAAATCTCAGGACTGAGTGGACAGAAATAGAAATCATTTAACAGGTAAAAAAGCAGCTCCCTTATATACTTTTTTTTCTGTATATTTAGCTGTGTGCCCGGGGTGCAGCGTTAAGCTTGTATACTGCAGAACAGCATTAAAATTCCAGAAACAACCATGCATATTCTTATGTAATAAATGCATAATAATTGGATCTCTAGTTCTTACTGTCTATCTGCAAAGATTTTTTAAAACATACAAACGTATGCAATTTAACTTGGAATGGTTTTAAAATATTGCTATGCAACTATGCTCAGGGCTAGTTCACACCATGAATTGCATAGGAACACACTGTGCGTTTCTGCACGATTCACATGCGATTTGGGTGCATTGTGATTTCAGCCTATTGATTTCAATGAGCTGAAATTGCGCTGGACCGCATCAAAAGTAGTACATGCCCTACTTTATAAAATGCTCAGTGTTTGGCGGAATGTCTGGCACCAAGCTTGGGTGCTTCCGTCAAACTGTGCCGTCTGCTCTCCAAACCCTTCCAGCAGACCAAGAGCTAATTTCAGCCCTTTTACCCCAAGTATCGTACAAAGACAAGATGTTGAGGTAAAACCAAAGCAATGGGTGTCTATTACACTTCAAAAATAGGTCAGTCACCACATGAACAATAAAACCAAATATTACCCAAAACATCACACAATGGTTAGATAACGAGGTAGAGTTGACACAAGGCCATCATGTAGGAACCCCCAAGAGTTAGCCAAATTAGCCAACAGACAAAAACAATAGGTGACTCAATGAACTCAATTAACAATTGGAATTCACACTTAGACGATGCTTTGATTAATTAGGGATCCCTGACTGTCCGGCAACAGTCTGCAACAGTCTATGGGACAAAACATATACAATGTTCAAGCAGTCTGAAAAAGTGGAATTAATTTATCTTTTTAGATCTCTTAAGGGATATTGTTGATAAATATTTCTGTCCCAAGTGAAGGAGCCGCTCTAACCCAGTCTGCAGGAGGGCCACCATATTTTCTCTGACCATTAACCTGTACAAGATTAATATTACACCTTTCCATCCACTCCAGAAGGGAAGCTTTACTGTCCCTATTCAGATATTTCATCCAAGCCTCGCTCTCAGCATTCATCACATTGTTGTCCATCATTGGAGAATGATCTGCTCTCTCCATGGGCCATAATCATTGGGTAGGAGGCTTGCCCTTAGTCTCTCCAAAAGCCCCGTTCTGGTTAGATCTGTCACACTCAGTAACCAGATTGCATGGTACTACTGTACCATTTGATCTGGATCAGGGGAACACACTTCTTTTGGGACCTGCATTTGGGGTGTCATTAAAGCGGAGTTCTGCCCAAAAATGGAACTTCCGCTTTAAGTACTGGTGACCCCCTGACATGCCCCATTTGGCATGTCATTTTTTTTTTTGGAGGGGGAGCGGGTACCTAGTTTTTACAGGCACCCAGCTCCCACTTCCTCCTCTAGCACTGGAAGGAAGTTCACCTCTCCCCCCTCCCTCCCTGCAATCTTCTCGGACACGTCCCAGGTCCCAAAAGATTTCCCGGCCATTCACAGCATGTAGCGCGGCTAACAGTTAGAATGCCAGCACCACAGAGAGGAGGGGGAGAGGAGTGAGGCTTTGTGAGCCCGCATCGCTGGACAGTGGGACAGGTGAGTGTCTGATTATTAAAAGCCAGCAGCTACACTTTTTGTAGCTGCTGACTTTTAAATGGGTGGAACTCCGCTTTAAGTTAACACTGACACCCACTGCAGATTGCAACTGTGGTTTCCTGCACCATGTTCTGGTGTGGACTGGCCCTCAGGTATTAGTGCTAGCTGGAGCAGTGGTGTAAACAAACTCCTGGTTTTCCCTGATACAAGATGGGAACCTACTGTCACTGTATTAATTAACAAACACAGAGAAAATACAAATAATTATGCACAAGGGTATTTAGATACATTCTGCTTGATGCCTGCTAAACCTCACATCATACCCAGATATTAGGCAAATGCAAATGGAACTTTTATCTGCATGGTGCAAGCCGCCTGTAGTTCAAAGATAGTACTGTACATGACTTTTCAGCATAGGGATGAATATACTTGCCATAATGGTAAACCATCACACAATACTATCACAAATAACCACAGAGCTCTGTATATGACTTATAAATTGGAAAATAAATTTGTTCCTGCATTTTAACTACTGCTTCGAAGTACATAATATTAAATTCAAATGGGTCAGAAGAGAAATTTTATATAACAATTTGAGGCAATAAAAAACAAGGTCATACTGTAAGTCCTAATGTGAAAACCTCTGCAAACCATGGATAAATCACTGTACAGATTCCACCTGCAAAAGGCACTAAAAATGAAACTTGCACTATATGTGCATCACAGACATTATTCAATATAGTATTAAGTATTTGTGCACTCTGCATCAGTACTGTGGCTTTCCACAGGCATCAAACAGCTTCTGTAGCCTTTATTGGCACAAAACTTTCTTGGCATGATAAGGGAGAAAGATGTATTCAGTGCTGAATCAAAGTTTGGTGCCCAAGAGTCAGGGGCCTGTGATTGTGAAGGGTGTTCTGTGGGTGCTGGGGAGCAGATTTGAAACAGTAGTCATGGCTGAACTTGGCTGCTAGCTGCTATTGCCTGAGCCTCAGGGAGACCAGCCTGAGGGGGCCATCATTGGTGAGTGAGCCTACATGGAACACCCCCCACCTTTCCCATCCCTCTACCCCCTCCCCCCTTTTTGTCTCTCGCTCTCTCTCTCCATCCCCACCTCCTCCCAACCAACCCTAAGGCCCCTTTCACACTTGTACAACACGAGGGAGAAGAGGAGAAGAGTCAGAGAGGGAAGAAGAAGTCTGAAGAGACGACGGAGCTGCCTAATAAATTACTTTAAAAACCTGTGTACTGTTTTATTTTTGACACTTTTTTTATGTGAATGGGTAGGGGTACAATGTACCCCATACTCATTCACATAGGGCGGGGGCCGGGATCTGGGGTCACCTTGTTAAAGGGGGCTTCCAGATTCCGATAAACTCCCCGCCCACCAATGGCCAGGGTTGTCGGGAAGAGGCTCTTGTCCTCATCAACATGGGGACAAGGTGCTTGTGGGAGGCGCAAGTCCCCCCCTCCCTACGGTTCGGGGGGGGGTGCTTGCTAATCCCCACCCCCTTTCCTGACCTGCCGGGCTGTGTGCTCAGATAGGGGTCTGGTATGGATTTTGGGGGGACCCTTAAAATTCATACCCGACCGAAGGGCCTGGTATGCTCTTGGAGGGGGAACCTATTCCGTTTTTTTTTTTTACATTTTGCATGGAGTTCCCACTCAAGATCATCAGAGCACAAATCGCATGCCAAAGTCCGATCAGTTAAGACGGCAATCTGACTTCAATGATATTCAATGGCCTGAAGTAGGGTCAAAGTCGGACCAAAGTAGTGCAGGGACTACTTTGAAGTCGGCACGACTTGAAGTCGCACTAATATGAATGGTAGTCTTTGGAAATCATGGGGAACGACTTGTCATACAACTTTGCAGTCCCAAGATGTAGGACAAGTCATACAAGTGACAAGTGACAAGTCGAGAACAGGGCGGTTCACATTGATGCGATTTGGCAGGCGATTTGTCATGTCACGTGAACTCACACAATTTCATTTCTGCAGTCAGTGTGAACCTAGGCTTAGGTCCCTTTCACACTTTTGCAACCTGAAAGTCGCGCGATTTTACAATTTTGCTGTGATTTTAAGCAATGCCTGTGTAAACATGAGGTCTATGGACCTCAAATCGCATCAAAGTCAGACCAAAGTAGTGCAGGGACACACAGCTATGAATGGTACTCATTGGAAAACATGGGGATCGACTTGTCATGCGACTTTGGAGTCCCAAGCCGCAGGACGAGTCGCACAAGTGTGAAAGGGGCCTCATCCTGACTTCTGCACTGTGTACTCTGTGTTGTATGTTACTTGGGCCCCTTTCACATGGGGCAGACACCACTGAGACCACCAGGGGATCTGTCCGCTGATCTCCTGCTGATCAGAGCAGAGCAGGCGAATGACAGGTCCGTTTCCACTCAGTTTATGCAGAGTGGATCTCGCTCTGCTCAATTGGCGGTCGGGTGTAAACAGACTCTGGCGTCCATTTACACCCGACTGCCCTATAAGCCTAGATGGAGGAAAACAGATCCCCTTCCATTATTTTTTTGCGGAATAGATCAGACCGAAGGTAGGCGGTTGTAAACGGACACAATTTTTTTTTTACACCTGCTGCTCCACAGCGCAGAATGGACTGTATGGTCAGGTCTGCCTAAAAAACTGACAGGCGTCTCTTGACTCCTGCACTCTATACATGTTGTATGTTACACTGTCCTGATTAAAGTGTTCACTGTCTCAACAGTTGGGTCTCATACACACAGGATGTTTTTCTTCCCCCCCCCCCTCGAACCCAGACACCTTTGCTCCTGCCAGGAAAAAAGCAGACTAAGAACACCACTAAACCCACATTTTGCACACGCGTTTAAGCATGACAAGTACCGGAGGTGACGCCGTGGATTTTCGCCGTTACACAGCTTTTTAAATGTGGGTGTTTGCTGTTTGCATTTTTTAATACATTTTCTTAAAAACGTTATCACACTACGAGAGTGTTCTTCTTTCTCTTATACACCTATTTGGGAGCCTATTGCAAAGGAACGTCCTTGCAGGACCAATAGAGAACCAGTACCCCCCTATGATACACAGCACTTTGGAAAACGCTGAAGTAGAGGACCCCCAGAGGCGAGCCAATATCTATATACGCCACTTGGGAGATAAGCTGGTTTAAAGCATATATAAGGTGGAAGGCCAGAGAGCACAGAGGTGACGCGGGAAGAAGGGGCTAAGTCACCTAATTATATGCTTTCGCAGACACTGGCGAAGGGATATATCAAGCCACCCATCTAGATCACCAAGGATTTTTCCAAACAGACTCTTTTTGTGAAGATTTGTGCACATGTTAATACCGCAATACTTCTATGTTAATTTGATTTAGTGTCCATCCTTGAGACACCTGTTTTTTTCTATTCATTTATACACTAATAGCACTTTATTCACTATATAAGAAATATTGTACTTTATTGTACTTCTATGTTTATTGGATTTAGTGCCCAGCCTTGAGACACTTGTTTGTTCATCTATGCACTATTAGCACTTTATTCACTATATAAGATTAATTATACTTAGTTGTACGATTTATGATTTGGGAAGCATATGCACTACTGACTGTGTAGATAAATATTCTGGAGCAATTAATTTTCAAGATTAGTAGTTTTATTTACATACATGTACCATTCTTGTACACACCTTGAATACCCACGGGATTCATTTTATATATATTAAGGACAGCACAGCACTACCCCACAGTTTTTTAAGCATGGCAAGTGTTTTAGCATTCATTGATTTCATGGCCATTAGAATAACCTAACGCTCAAGCACTAAATGCACCAAACGTTAAGGTGCATTTGCACGTGTTTAAGTGCATTCAGCATTTCTTTCTGCCCAAAAGCTCCTCACCTGAACAGGCTGGTGGTGCATTTTATTTTATTTTTTTAAGACTCTAAACGCTCAACTTCTATTGCATCTGTAAATGCTTATTAAGATGCACTTGAAAGGTCAGAGAAAAAAGAATGTAAAACACAGAAAAGGTAAGAAAGTGTGAAAGGAACCACATCAATTAGCAAGCAGAAGTCCATTTAATAAATATTTTTATTCACTCACTTCACCTGAGTAAGCACCTAAACAAGTAAAATGCTAGCTACCAGCTGCTGGGGCCTGAGGGCCACACGTGACCCAGGTGTCACAGGTTGGGCACCAGGGCTATACAAAAAGAAAATCATTTCAGTCCATATTAAATTGAGTGGCCTACAGGATTACAGGGTAAGGGTTGATTCACATTTCTCACTTTTCCTGCAGTAAAACAGATATTTTACTGCATTTTAGTTTCAAATAAAAAGCCCTTTTATTACCATGTGGCTAGTTCACATGTATGCACTGACATCAGCAGAAATAGCACATTTAGTATTTTCAATTTATCTGTACTATGACGAAAATTTTGAATGGATTTTTAATGCACAAAAAACCTTTTGTGACCTAAAAGCCCTTATTTTTTTGAATTTCATCAAAATAAAAACAAAAAAAAAACAAGAATATGTGTAAAAATGCACAGAGGTAAAATACACCATTTAGTACAGGGGTCTTCAAACTGCGGCCCTCCAGGTGTTCAGGAACTAAAATTCCCATCATGCCTAGTCATGTCTGTGAATGTCAGAGTTTTACAATGCCTCATGGGATGTGTAGTACTGCAACAGCTGGAGGGCTGTCTAGAGCTCAGCTTTCAATACAACTCAAAGAGTAACACAAAGCACCAATGATTATTTTTCTTACTTACAGTTAGGATGCAGACTACCACAGATGACGTCAGATAATGCAAGTAAGCTGACTAGCGGCATCAAGTGATGCATCATACAGATAGTAACAGCCCATAGTATAATACCATTTCACGAGTCAAGTGAGTGCTTTACACAGCATCTTTCTTGTCCTAGAGCCAATGACCTCAGATGTTCACTTTTTAAAATTTGTTATATTGTCCACTGTAGTTTGCAATCTGTCAGAGCTCACTGAAAGGACCCTGAGTGGGACAGAGGGTCTTTATCTTTTTGCTATATTGTCAACAGCCGTGTAGCACATATGTGTAGCCATTATAAGTTGTACAGTATTAATTATTCCTCAAGGGCATTGCAACAACCTTGATGTTGGCAGATCAGCAACATATAATATGCATTTTGTATCTCGACAAATAACAGCATAAAATTCAATGTAGATAAGCCTCTAGCAATTCTACCCGATTGCCTGAGCACAATGGTGACTGCTAACGTCAGAAAGATGTCAAGAATTCAGGTGTCAGGACTTTTCTCCCAGTCACTGTCCAATCTTACAATATAGAAGGGAACTGAATGTGACAGTTTGATGAGCACTTGCGTTACTATAGATGAGCATGTTATAGGAAGGAAGATTACATCACATAGATTTCATACTAAATGGTGTCTCCTGAACAAATGGCAGCATAGAAACTTGTGTGACATGGAACCATTCCAAAAAAGAATGGACGTAAATATTTTTCTAAAGTCATTTTTTAGTTTTCAAATTAGCAAGAATGCCTTGCCTGTGTCCGTAGCCATATATCACAAATGAGATGAAACCTACTAAATAAAAAAAAGACGTGTATCCTCAAATAGCTCGCAGATCTGCAGAGTATAATTTACTCTGGCATTTTAGTCAGCACTGCGCTGTAAGCTCTTAGCTTGTTTTGTGAAGTCGACAGCAAAATAGAGGCTCATTTGCTGTTCTACATCCAACCTTTAAACCAAAGTCATCTTTCATCTCAGTATTTAAAAAAAACAAAAAAACGTGCTCATTATTTACAAAGAATCTTGTCATCCTGCATAGGAGAAAAAGAATGAAACTTTTATTTAATCTGCTTATTTTGGCAGAATACCACAAAGCAATCTCCTGCGCTCGGGTGCCCGGTCTTCTAAGTAAGTGGCGCAGCCAACCCCCTTAGCAAAAGTCAATGGAATGTTGCAGGTCTTGCTGCCCTTCTCAGAATAATGGGTATCCTTAGAACTGAAACATACAAAAAGAACAGGAGGGCGCACCGACCTTGTGCATTACCAAAGATAAAATTTATTCATAAAATATAACAAGAAATATACTCACAAACGAGCTTTAAAACAAGGCTTATCAATACTCCGGCAATTGTGAGTAGTATCTCTAGACGCCTACAACCTGGACCAGATATTTGGAGGAACCAGATGGCATCACAAACGGCGTACGCGTTACGACGGCGAACCCTCTTCCTCAGAGCCATAACGATGGTAGTTTGACCTCCTCTAGCATCCCCCTAATGTACCCACAATCACACGTATAGGTAAACGCCCACCAGAGCCTGCCACACCTACAGGAGTAAGCTCCGCCCACCATGTCCATCCATCACATCGTGTAGGTGTGGCAGGCTCTGGTGGGCGTTTACCCATACGTGTGATTTAAAGCTCGTTTGTGAGTATATTTTTTGTTGTATTTTATGAATAAATTTTATCGTAATGCACAAGGTCATTGCGCCCTCCTGTTCTTTTTTGTATATTTTGGCAGAATCTCACAATGTTGACTTCTAAAATTCAAGGTACCAATTTAAAAAAAAACTGTAAATGCAGCAACTTTTGGCAAGGGTTCCCTGAGACCAGAACATTCTTTCAAGGTCTCCATATTTAACCCCTTCCCGCCGAGCGTACGCAGATGTGCGGCCTCCGCTTTCGGGGGTTATACTGGGATGATGCCCGCAGCTGCAGGCATCATCCCGGTACAGTTTTTTAAAGCCGGCGATCAGCTTTCCAAGGATAACAACCGATGCGGCTAAAAGCCGCTCGACTGTTATACCGGAGGAGCGGGAGGGGACGTCCCCCCCACGTCCCCCCCTCCCACTGCTCTCAACGGGCCTCCCGATCCACCGGGAGGCCCGGTCGACAACCCGCCACCTCCGGCAGCTAGGGACAGACTGGCACGAAGTGGGAAACGGCTTTGTTCCAGTCTCCTGATTGTAAACACGGTAGTGATGCCACTTCCCGTTTACTTGCCTGCCAATGGCGCCTGCCAAAATATACAGTATTCAGAATCGTAGAAAACAGCGATCTGAATACTTTGAAGTGCAAAGGAGGGATCGGGGGTCTAAAAGACCCCCGATCCCTCCATAAAGAGTACCTGTCACCACCTATTACTGTCACAAGGGATGTTTACATTCCTTGTGACAGCAATAAAAGTCATCAAAAATTATTTTTTTTTAACACAATTTATTAATATAAAAATACATAAAATAAATAAGAACATTTTTTTTTTATAAAGCGTCCCCATCCCCGCGAGCTCGCGCAGCAAAGAAAACGCATATGGAAGTCGCGCCCGCATATGTAAACGGTGTTCAAATCACACATGATCGCCACGATCATCAGAGCGAGAGCAATATTTCTAGCACTAGACCTCCTCTGTAACTCTAACCTAGTAACCGTAAAAAAATGTAAAGCGTCGCCTATGGAGATTTTTAGGTACCGTAGTTTGTCGCCATTCCAGTGCGTGCAAATATAAAGCGTGACATGTTTGGTATCTATTTACTCGGCGTAATATCATCTTTCACATTATACAAAAAAATTGGGCTAACTTTACTGTTTTGTTTTTTTTTTAAATTCATGAAATTGTCCCCTTTCCCAAAAAGTTGCATTTAAAACACCGCTGCACAAATTCCGTGACATAAAATATTGCAACAATCGCCATTTTATTCTCTAGATTCTCCGCTAAAAATATATATATAATGTTTGGGGGCTCTAAGTAGTTTTTTAGAAAAAAATACAGATTTTAACTTGTAAACACCAAATGTCAAAAATAGGCTTAGTCATGAAAGGGTTTAAAGAGGAAGTAAACCCTATTGGGTTTTATTCCTCTTTGTTTCCCTGCAAAGGTAAAGAATAATGGGCTACTATGCATCGCATAGTAGCCCATTATGTGTCACTTACCTGACACAGGAGCCTGCAATGTTGCTGCTGTCCAGGGGCGTTGCTAGGTCTACAAAAGATCTGGGGCTAGAGCCCATAGCAGCGTAGTAAAGAAAGTCATACACTTGGGCGGGCATACACAGGTATATACAGTAATATATGTGTGGGTGTATATATATCCCCAGAGAGCCCCCCCTTACATCAGGGTCCCCAGAGAGCCCCCCTTACATCACCTTACATCAGGGTCCCCAGAGAGCCTCCTCCTTACATCAGAGTCCTCAGAGAGCCTCCCCCTTCCATCAGGGTACCCAGAGGGGCCCCCCCACTTACATCAGGGTTCCCAGAGAGGCCCCCTTACATTAGGGTCCCCAGAGAGCCTCCCCCTTAAATCTGGGTCCCTAGAGCCTAGGCCTTAAAATCAGGGTCCCCAGAGAGCCTTCCCCTTACATCAGGGTCCCCAGAGAGCCCCCCCACTTACATAAGGGTCCCCAGAGAGCCTCCCCTCCCCTTGGGGACCCCTGCAGAGACTCGGGGCTATTGGCCTCAGATTCGGGGCTATAGCCCCAAAAGCCACCCCCTAGCAACGCCCCTGCTACTGTCCCCTCTGCTACGGATCGTCCATCTTCTTTCCGGGTCCTGTGGCTCCGGCGCTGTGATTGGCATGCACACGGGAGCCGCCACTAACGGCATATCGCCGTTAGCAGCGGCATGCTCAGTGCGCCTGCGCGCCGCTGTCTACGGAGCATGCGCCGTAGACAGTGGTGCCTGTCTTTTTGCAAATGTCTCCTAAACCGTGTAGGTTAAGGAGATATTTCTTGCACCTACAGGTAAGCCTTAATCTAGGCTTACCTGTAGGTTAAAGTGGTCTGTAAGGGTTTACAACCACTTTAAAGGTTGAATAAACTAGCCATACCACACTGCATTACAAAATTTACTTACAGCCACTTCCCAGTAAGTAAACCCTATAACAAAATAAGCACGTACAAGCAGACCGTCTAGATCAAATGCATCTTTTGTGGAATTTTTTTTAGCAAATAGATGATATCATGCCTAATAACTGACCTTTGTTTTCTATGGCAAAAAACAAAATGCAGTAACTGTTAGCAACTAATAATAATTAGTTTACTGTCTTTACTACAATTAACTGCTTAAAGGCAACATTTGATTTGTTGCTCTGTTCTACTGCATAGTATTGCCTTCTGCACCATGCTGTCAAAGTCTAAATCAAGTAATTTATTACAAGTAATTTGATCTAACATGAAAAAGAGATACATCAAAAGGAGTAAAATCATTATCAACAACTGCAAAATGATGCATTCGTGATCAGACTACCATTAATAAATAACTGACATTACGGTTTGCCTAAACAGCAGGTGACCACTTCATGGCAATAGGGTGTTTTTTTTTTTTAATTATGATTCATAAATAAAGTCTAGATAATAGGGTCACAGATAACCCTGTCATACATTATAATCCCAGCCTGCTATAGTTAAGTCACTCCATCCAGGAGCTGCTCCCCCTCAATATGGAATGGAAGTGGTAGTCAATGTGTTAAATTGCTGACCTAATCTTCCAAGCGCTCCATTCTTCAGGCTCAGTAGTCGAGAACTTTGCTTTCCCAGTTGTGTATGATCAGGATGATGTAAATGGCAATATGCAAATAGGCGCTGCGGAAAAGGAACACCAGACTTAGATGTTATTGGCAATTCCCTGAGTCACGCCACCCAAATCAGCCTCTCCGTGAGAGGATTGTGCTTCTATTCAAAGGACTAAGTGAAAAACTGAGCCTGGAAGAGAAGCTTCTCAGCTCACAAAGACTGGTACTGTGGAACAAAACAATCCTTTCAGATGGAGAGAGAATTATCAGGAACCTTGGAACGGGGTTACATTGGGATATTATTGCAGTACAGCCCATCAGGAGTGTGAGAGCCTGCAGAATGAGTACACGATTTCCTGCTCTCTGATTGGCTGGAATCTATGTCACTGCTCAGCTAGAACTGTCATCCTTAAAATCCCCTGTGAGCTGTAAGCGTATAGCCTCTGACCCTTATTACCCAGACCTCTCATACTTACTCACAGGCAAATATGATCACTATGATAAATATGCCATACTGAACTGATTACTTTACTACAGTCTCTCCATTTCTTTTAAATGCATTGAAATAATATATGAAAATATGATTTTTAAAGGGCATCATACTGGCAGTTTTTTTCATTTTGTCGTTTTTTGTGTGCAATGCAAAGTAGAAACATCTAAGGTTACTTTTGGGCTAATTCTTCTAAAACAATCGGCCTATTTACTAAAACAAATGAACCAAGAGCTGTGATAAATTGCTAAAATATATTTGCATGACAGGGTTACATGAAGAAATACAAGCACACGGCTGTAATCCCAGCACCTATGTAGCTGATCATTCACTGTTGTTCCAGGCGTAGGATGCACTTTAAGTTTGCTGTGCACCTTGAATATCCAAATAATACTGCTCTGCTGCCTTCTGTACTGATAAGGCACAAAGGAATGCACATTAGGATACTCCAAGCACAGCTTGCATTATGACGTTTCTGCTTTTACTTATTATTTGCAGTTCTCTTAAGGGCCCATTCATACCTCTCCACTGCAGTGCTCTGTAGGAACGTGTTCATTATCGCAATGTGTCAGCGCATGCTACCTATCTTACAATGTCAATGGCAGTCTGACGCACTCATCCAAAGCACCTCCAACATGCACACATTGCACTGAGCCACAACAGAAAGGGGGAGATTTTTTTTTAAACTGAAACACACGGAATTTAGTGCAGTTGTGCATGGTAGCCAATCAGCTTCTAGGTTTTGGGGTACGTTTACATTGAAATCGGGGTTTGAAATCGTGCAAGTTTAGATGAATTCGCACGATTTCAAACCCGCATTTCAGTGCGAGTTTGAGGGCGATTTGAAAGACATCTGTGCAGGTTCATGCACAAATGTCTATTGAAATTGCCCCCTGAAGTTGCCAAAAGTAGTGCAGGAACTACTTTTGGAAATCGGTGCGACGCCACAAAGTCAGCGTTGTACCGAGTGGGACAGTGCCGTTTCCGGAAATAGACTGCGATTTGGCATGCAGTCTGACATATCAAATTGCGCCAATGTGAACGGGGGCTAAGTGTCAAAGTCCGATTGAACAAGCTAGAAGTTAGAAGCTGATTGATTACTGTGCACAGCTGCACTAGATTTTGTGTGCTCCAGTTTTAGTAAATTCCCCTCACAGTAACACAATATCGTGCATTGGAAAGAGTTGTGCATGTCTGATATTATTGTCTGCTTTGGTGCATTGGCAGCCCATTCATTTAAATAAGCTGCCTTATAGTGATTCTAAAGGTTGTAATTAAAAAATAAACAAACATGCAATGATTCTGCACAGAGCAGCCCCAATCCTCTTCTTTTTGGGTCCCTCGCTGGTTGTCCTGGCTCTTCCCCCCGCTGAATGCCCCCAATAGCAAGCCTCTTGCTATGGGGGCACTCGGGCAGGCTGGCTCCTGAGTAGCGCTCCTGTGAATGGATATTGTCCATTCACACACAGAGCGTGGCTTGGCCCTGTTCTCTCCTCATTGGCTCACTCGCTGTGATTGACAGCAGGAGCCAATGGTTCCCCCTGCTGTGTGAGTCAATGAAGAGAGAAAGACTCTGGAGAGCCGCTGCTCTCATGCAAATCATTGGATCGAGATGGGGCTCAGGTAAGTATAAAGGGGGATACTGAAAATATAAAACACCAGCCTAGTGCATTATCCTCAAACCATGTTTTATATTTTTTTTTAAAGTGGTAAGTAATATACTCACAAACCAGCAGATACTTTAAAGCTTGTCACAATATAGCAAAAATCTTCTTAAACCTCCCTAAAGGTATTCCCGAGTGTGGCTCGGGGTGGATTTTCAGTACCAAAAGCGATAACCCCGAGTCACACTCTGGATCGTATCGCAGGATGTCTACTAGACTCTTGTTTGGATAGATTTAGGTGTGTTATTCCTAAGAATTACAGGCCTACAATATAAAAAGAAAAAAGTAAAAAAAAAAAGAAAATTGTACCGCTTTGAGCATCAAAAATGTGAAATAGGTTAAGACCTTGATACATCACATCTCATAACAGGACAATTAAAATCCAACAGGCTAACAAAGGACTTCCCTCTTCCTCAGAGCCAAACACTATAGGGGTGGGGGTGGGGGGGGGAGCTGGGGAGAAGCACCCAGAAGGTTTTTTACCTTTATGCATAGAATGCACAAAGGTAAAAAAAAAACCCTCTGCCTTTAGAACTACTTTAAAGTGTATGTGTACCCAAAAACATTTTTGAGTTTTTGATAGTGTAGGGTAGGGTTAAAACCTCAGTCAGTTTATATTTTGCTTACTGTGGCAAGAGCTTCCTTGACTTCATGAATACAGAATCGGAAGTGAGAGTAAACTTCTACAAAGTGAGAAAATTCCTCTCATGAAAGTCTCCAGAACAAGTGTTTCCATTGAAAGATTTTCCATCTAGGCCTGTTCTAGAAACAACTGTACAATTTTCAGTTTTGGTTACAATAGCCAACATGACAAATACCGGGGTTTATCTACTTTGATGGGACACAGATGGCAATAAAAACTTGACAGAGTTTCTAACCCTTCACCAACCTACCCAAAATACACACATTTTAACACAACATGCACACTAACCGACAGGTGTAAATCAGATGTAAAAGCAGTCAGAAGACATTAGAAAAAAACACCATTGGGTATAAAGCAAAACATGTTTGGATGCTGTAGAAAAAACTGTATAGCAGGCCACACTTGTTAGTAAATTCAGTGTACTGTATGTATTGTGGAGCCTGTAAGCCCATGTCCGCATAGTGCATACCTAGTGAAACTTTGCAGAATCAATTTGTTTGCCTGCCTATGATTAATGCTCGTGTGCAGGCATATTCCTTAGGGCTTGTTCACATGGACAGCGGCCCTTGCCACCCCTCTGGAAAGCGATACTGCCGCCTCCTGAATGCCTGTTTTTATTGTCAGCATACAAAAGATTTTGGATGGGGATACTGTGCTGCATCTGTAAGCAAAGAGTTTGGGTTGTGGTTTAGTGCGTCCCCCTTCACTCGAATGGATTGCATTTGGTGGCAGTAATGCTCACTGAATGCATCATAGGGTATCATTTTTGCCTTGGCCAAAAGGTAGAGCACTGTATCTGTAACGTGCACGATCCCATCCAGCCTAAAGGGGGAAGGTGGTAAATCTTGTGTGCATGTTATCAAGACAAAATCACCAGGGTATGTAAACTTTTGATCAGGGTCATTTGGGTAGTTTCTGTTGCCATTATGATTTAAGAGTAAACACAGTTGATTGATAATAAATGGCTTCAGTCAAACACTAACCATGAATGAAAGAAATGTGTTTGTGTTATCATTCATATTCTCTGAAAAATGGCCAAGAAATCATAAATTCTGCCAGGGTATGTAAACTTATGAGTACAACTGTATATAAAAAAATGTAAGAGCCCTTGCACACTGGGGCGGGGGCGGCATCGGCGGTAAAACGCCGCTATTATTAGCGGCGTTTTACCGCCGGTATGCGGCCGCTAGCGGGGCGGTTTTACCCCCCGCTAGCGGCCGAGAAGGGGTTAAATACCACCGCAAAGCGCCTCTGCAGAGGCGCATTGCCGGCGGTATAGCCGCGCCGTCCCATTGATTTCAATGGGCAGGAGCGGTAAAGGAGCGGTATACACTCCGCTCCTTCACCGCTCCGAAGATGCTGCTAGCAGGACTTTTTTTACCGTCCTGCCAGCGCATCGCTCCAGTGTGCAAGCCCTCGGGGCTTTCACACTGGAATGCAAGGAGCGGCACTTTCGGGTCGGTTTGCAGGCGCTAATATTAGCGCAATAGCGCCTGCAAACCGCCCCAGTGTGCAAGGGCTCTAAGCTGTATAAAGGCTGCCATTGTTGACCTTGATCGTGAAAATGCTTGAGACAAGTATGCAAATGAGGTGTTCTGATGTTGCATTGTGATGGTCAGTACATGTATGGTAAGGCTTAATTTAAATAAGAACTCAAGGCAAAACATTTTTCTTTTTTTTTCCTGTTGAATAGAGTAAGGGATGATTATAACCCATGTGATTTTTTTGCCATCTGTGTCCCTTTGAGGGAGATTTCTTTTCACTTCTTGCCCCATAGCCAAAACAGGAACATAGAGCAAATCCCTCCAAAGTGAAACTCTAAAGAGCTCACCAGAACCAGTGTCCCCATGAGACAATTTCCCCTATTTTCCTGTTCTGGTGACAACTCAAAATTTAGATTTTTTTTCACTTTCACCCTTGCTCATAACAGCAATCATGATAAATATAGAGGGTGAAACTCCCTAATGGGGACACAGGCAGCAAAAAAAAAAAAAAAAACCTGACAGGTGTTCTAATCTCTCTCCACTCTATCCAAAACTGAAGTTTTGCCTTTAGTTATATTTTAAGGGCTGTTACCCATCAAAATGTAAGTTATTAAATGATTAAAATTAATCACTAAACATTGTCATGAAAATGCTTTGGAATATTGCCATTTTCATGCTATATATATATACGCTAACATTCTGGCATTTCCTGACAATGCAGATAAGGCTTTACGTGTAATGGAATGTCTTTTACTCTAATTATTCTAGTCCCAAACTCCCATAGGACTGGTGCATTACATGGTGGCTAAAAGGAATTTTTCAGGATATGTAAATGCAGGCGTCAGCAAAAAAAAAAAAAGGGGGGCTAAAATGTTAAGCTAGAATTTCTGTCCAATATTTCTACCATCAGTAATTCATTATTTATTTACAAGGGATAAAGTATCCCACTTTATTTCACTTTATTTTCTGTCCCATAGCCATAGCAGGAAGTGAGAGGAAAGCCCTCAAAAGTGAGGTAATCTCTAGTTGTCATTAGAAATAGTGTCCCCATTGGAGGCTTTCCCCTCTATTCCTGTTCTGGTGACAACCCAAATGTCGGGACTTTCACTTTTAGTGATAACGGTATACAAGACAAATAGAGAGCTTGTAGGGTTGATTTACTAAAACTGGAGAGTGCAAAATCTGGTGCAGCTCTGCATAAAAAGAGCTGCACCATAGAAATCAGCTTCCAGTTTTTTTAATTGAACAAACTGAAGTTAGAAGCTGATTGGCTAATATGCACAGCTGCACCATATTTTTCATGCTCTAGTTGTAGTAAATCAACCATTGCATCTCCCTAACAGGAGCAAAGACAGCATTAAAAATCTGGCTGGTGTTCTAATTCCTCTCCACTCCAATCAACACAAATATATATACATATATACACAGACTATATTACCTATATTACTATATTGTCAAAAGTATTGAGGCGCCTACCTTTACACACACATGAACTTTAATGGCATCCCAGTCTTAGTCTGTAGGGTACAATATTGAGTTGTCCCACCCTTTGCAGCTATAACAGCTTCAACTCTTCTGGGAAAGCTGTCCACAAGGTTTAGGAGTGTGTCTATAGGAATATTTGATCATTCTTCCAGAAGCACATTTGTGAGGTCAGGTACTGATGTGGATGAGAAAGCCTGACTCGCAGTCTCCGCTCTAATTCATCCCAAAGGTGTTCTACCGGGTTGAGGTCAGGATTCTGTGCAGGCCAGTCAAGTTCCTCCCCCCGAAACTCACTCATCCATGTCTTTATGGACCTTGCTTTGTACACTGGTGCGCTATCATGTTGGAACAGGAAGGGGCCGTCCCCAAACTGTTCCCACAAAGTTGAGAGCATGAAATTGTCCAAAATATCTTGGTATGCTGATGCCTTAGGAGTTCCCTTCACTGGAACTAAGGGGCCAAGCCCAACCCCTGAAAAACTACCCCACACCATAATCCCCCCTCCACCAAATGATTTGGACCAGGGCACAAAGCAAGGTCCATAAAGACAAGGATGAGCGTGTTTAGGGTGGAGTAACTTGACTGGTCTGCACAGAGTCCTGACCTCAACCTGATAGAACACCTTTGGGATGAATTAGAGTGGAGCCTGCAAGCCAGGCCTTCTCATCCACATCAGTGCCTGACTGGGATGTCATTAAAGTTCATATGCATGGAAAGGCAGGTGTCCCAATACTTTTGGTAATATAGTATATATATATATATATATATATATATATATATATATATATATATATATATATATATATATATATATATATATATATATACACAGTATATCACAAAAGTGAGTACAGCCCTCGCATTTTTGTAAATATTTTATTCTATCTTTTCATGTGACAACACTGAAGAATTTACACTTTGCTACAATGTAAAGTAGTGAGTGTACAGCTTGTATAACAGTGTATATTTTCTGTCCCCTCAAAATAACTCAACACACAGCCATTAATGTCTAAACCGCTGGCAACAATAGTGAGTACATCAGACCACAGGACATGGTTCCAGTAATCCATGTCCTTAGTCTGCTTGTCTCCAGCAAACTGCGGGCTTTCTTGTGCATCATCTTTAGAAGAGGATTCCTTCTGGGATGACAGCCATGCAGGCCAATTTGATGCAGTGTGTGTCGTATGGTCTGAGCACTGACAGGCTTCAATCTCTGCAGCAATGTTGGCAGCACTCATAAGTCTATTTCCCAAAGACAACCTCTGGATATGACGCTGAGCACGTGCACTCAACTTCTATGGTCGACCATGGCGAGGCCTGTTTCAGGGTCTTGGCAATCTTCTTATAGCCTGGGCCATCTTTATGTAGCGCAACAATTCTTTTTTTTCAGATCCTTAGAGAGTTCTTTGCAATGAGGTTCCATGTTGAACTTCCAGTGACCAGTATGAGAGAGTGAGAGAGATAACACCGAATTTAGCACACCTGCTCCCCATTCACACCCAAGACTTTGTAACACTAACGAGTCACATGTAAATTTCCACCACTCTGAAGTATCTTCTCAGCAGACTCCCAGGATCTTTATGCCTCTGCCACAGGCTAAAGCTTAACAGGCAAGCCGGATTGACAACTATATTTAGGTACCTTCAGCTCCTCACACAGGCTAGCTGTGAACCTTTAAGCCAAGACTATCAACCTGTATTTTTGGACTTTTAGGCACAGACCAGCTTTAGCTTCCTACACTAGGCTAGAAGCCTGAGAGGCATGAACTGGACCTTAATCTGGAACTATACCCTCCCCAGGCAGGTCTGAGAGGCAAGGATCTCTGGATCCACCTCTTCCCCAAGTAGGAAGCCTTGACCCTTCACACACACATCCTGCCCAGGCAAAGGACTTTTCCAGATGGTTCTCCCCAAATATTTATTCCTTTCACCAACCCACATTATTGGCGTAAAACCCTCAGTAATTGGCCGATGTGAAATAAATATTCTTAACCCACAACATTGCATCATCTCACTATATCTATTTCAGAACACTCCCCAGAAGCAGGCTGAAGCAAACAATGTTCTGAGCTTAGGAGAAACCCAATGAACTCAGTTACCATAACCAAACAGAACTCAGGCTGGCTACAGCCTAGTTGCCAACACTAAATTTAGACTAAGTCCCAACACTTAAAAAAATAGTGGTGGGGGCATTTAAGGGAGGAGGGGTGAGATGTAGGAGGGAAGGTGAGGTCCACTTTAAGCCAAATGCTAGGGCCGGGCATAGACAAGTCGAAAACCAAACATTCCGTCGATCGAAAAACAAAAATGGCGTATACGTGTAGCGGTTGGTTACCACTAGTTACTAACATCCACCAAATCACCCTGCTGTCAGACTCCCATCTATCACCTCTGAGACAATGAGCAGTCATTTGCGTAGTTTTGTTGCGTTTATTGCGGGATACAACTTGGTTGGGGTAAAGGAAGATATGGGATGCCCGTAGCACTTGTTGAATTGTCATCACATTGGTAAAACATTGATTAGCAGCTTTAGCCCTGAAAATGATGCACTTCTAACATTCACAGTCAATTTCCTCTGCATATCTCCAATGCAGACTATTGCTCCTCTTCCTCTGCACTCACTCCTGCAGATTATCACTCCTCTAGCTTCCTTTATTCTTGTACAAATCCTCTACTGCAAAACTGTTAGAATCCTGTATCATCACTTCCAGTAATACAAAAGGGATCACTCTGAATAACCCCAATTTGCTGGCTGTACTTGAATGGTGTTGCTTCAGCAAATCAGCAAGCCAGAGGTATGCAATACCTCTCCCCGGTGGCTCAGTGAATTGGTAGCTACACAGTCTTTTGAAAGGTATTATCGGAGTTTTTTACCAGGCCAGAGATACTCGGTACCTCTCCCTGACGGCCTAGCACACGGTAATAAGTGGACTACTGTTCCCAGCCAGTCCATAACTGCAAACGCTGTGTTCCCCGGCCACAGCATTCTGCACTACTCTCAACAATTCTCCTTTTGCTTCTTTCACACTGACCTTCTCCAAAGGACAAGTTCTGTGTTCCCCGGTCACAGAACTTTGGTCTATTCTCCTCAGTCCTACTGTTACCTCTTCTTCACCGATCTTCTCCTGTGTACAAGTCCTGTGTTCTCCGGTCACAGCAGCTTGACACCAACTCCATGATGAAGATCTTTATCCAGGAATACATCCTAGCAGCTCCTCCATCCCTCCTCCACGTGGGGACGCCCTGCGGCAGCTACCTAAAAGTCCATTTTCCTTTTCTCTTGCACTGTCAGAACCCCCTGGCAGCATGTGACCTCAGCTTATATGGGAGGCCTGCCCCCTGCCAATACCGAATGGTAATTGGTCAGAGCTCCTCACATGAGCTGCCTGCCACTCAAACCTTGGGTCCAACCTCTGTTCCAGAACCATCTTCCTGAAAGCAGAGGAGGCGCTTCTGAGTCAGAGCACAGGTGGTCATACCCACTACTACACTAAACACTCCCAATCTCAAATCAAAACAAACAGGCCTAACCTACAGCACAGGCCTGTCTAAATTTGCCTACACTGATATCTTAAACCCCGAAAAATCCTATTCTAGCACCTAAATGATTGTGCCATCATTTGTTTAGTTCTTCTAAACAAAATTCTGCATGCTGGATCAGGTACTTTCGATGACAGCAAGAAATATTGTGTGTAACAGCTGGCACACTAATGATGCAAAAAATGAACAACCAAGAATTTTATTCGTTTTTTGACTCCTCTATGGCCTGCTTAAGTGAACCAGAAGACTAGATTCAATAAAATATTGTACTTTGCAAATGTCCAGTTTTTCCCAGGATAATCCAAGTATCCTTTGTTTTTGTTATGGATTTTTTCCTGATTAGAAAAAAGTTTTACCAGTTGAAATGTTTTGCCATGCAGTGAAATGTAATGTATTTCCCTCTGTATTTATTCTGGGTCTGTGACTGATTCATCCACCCATTTGTGAAGATATAAATTATTTTTAGCAGTTCTTTTTTAAGGGGAATACGCATGGTTTTATATTCATAAACAGATATTGCATGTGTATATTTGAGAGCTTTTAGTTACATAGGGCACAAATGAGGTCAGCAGAAATTTATCGTAAGTCAATGACCTGTGGATTTATATGGCTCTGAACTCCTAGATAATTAAACTGATGCTGAATGCTTATTAATTTGGGTTTACTGGGCTTCTTTGTGTACTTCCAGATTTCCATCTGCAGTACCATGTGCTTAATTCCCTATCAACCACCAGAGCTTTTCATGTCATTGCGCTTCATCTGATAAAGGTTTAATAGTTGTTTCTATGAGAATTGTCTGTACTTATAAAGCACTTTGACTTCCAATGTGACAGTAAAGCTTTGAGGATCACTCCACAAATTCATATTCACTGGAGGCAGTGCTTTTTTTTGGAAAAACAATATTTCGCGGAACGATTATAACGATTTAAAAGGAAAGGAATGAATGCAAATTGCAGTAATGCATAAATATACTGCACACCAAGCAGATTTAATGCTACCCTTTTCCAGTGTAGGTTACAGATTAAAAACTGAAATCTGATTGGTAGTTTGGGGCTACCCAGGGCTCTATAAAACAATAGGCACAATAGGTTGTGTCTATAGGTACCAGAGAGAAGAGGCTACTTTTTCCTGTATAGGAAAATATGTAGTTTGTCTTTATAGAACTAAATTGATCTATAATCTTGTTTAAACTTTGCCACAATATTATAAGTCAGTGTGAGGACCAGTAAAACATGAAGGTGTTCATTATAATAGTGCTGATCCTAGCAGATGGTGTGGTACTTTACGTGCTATAGGCAGTGATGGAAATGTGACCCTTGGGATAACAATCTACATGTTCTTTGCTACAGTTTTCAATGCCTGTGCTCTTACTTGCTGGCCAGTTTATTTTAGAATAATTTATAATTTGCTGAATATTTTATGATGATGAACTCCCTAATTTCCCAAGACCCTTTTTGAAATGGCACTTGAGAATGCTCCCCAATATGACTGTCACAGGTAAAGTAAAAATACTCCCTTGCAGTGGGGCTGCCCCCTCAATGCAAAGGTTAAATGCTCATTTACATCAAGGGGACCAGGCAAAGTAGTTTTACTTTCCCAATCCTTTGCACTCACGGGTTCTACCCTGTCAAGGCAGGTCCCCACAGCCTTTTATCCCCTAAGCCTTAGCAGTCGGATGCCCTTATCATAACAAATGCAGGACCTTAAAGTGGATGTAAACCCCACATTTTTTTTTATATATATATCATACTGTAGAGTATAAGATTGCCTATCATTTGAGCCCAGTCTTGCCACACAGAGTTAATCCATCTCTGAGCAATCCCCTTTAATTGTTCAGTGAGAAAAATCTTGACAAACTGAGAAAAACTTTGTCAAATACTCCCCCTTGCTGTGAGTGACAGCCTAAGACACAGGCATGATTTTTAACCACTTGCTTACTGGGCACTTAAACCCCCCTCCTGCCCAGACCAATTTTGAGCTTTCAGCGCTGTCGCACTTTGAATGACAATTGTGCGGTCATACAACACTGTACCCAAATGAAATTTTTATCATTTTTTTCCCACAAATAGAGCTTTCTTTTGGTGATATTTAATCACAGCTGGGATTTTTATTTTTTGCTAAACAAACAAAAAAAATGGAAATTTTTGAAAAAAAAAAAAAATCATGTTTAATAGTTTGTTATAAAATTTTGCAAACAGGTAATTTTTCTCCTTCATTGATATGCGCTGATGAGGTGGCACTGGTGGGCACTGATAGGCTGCACTGATGGGCACGGATAGGCACAGATAAGGCGGCACTGATAGGCACAGTTAAAGCGGCACTAATAGGCACAGTTAAGGCGGCACTGATGGGGACAGATAAGGCGGTACTAATGGGGACAGATAAGGCGGTACTGATGGGGACAGATAAGGCGGTACTGATGGGCACAGATAAGGCAGCACTGATGGCCACGGATGGGCGGCACGGATGGGTGGCACGGATGGGTGGCACGGATAGGTGGCACGGATGGGCACTGATAGGTACCACTGATGGGGGGCACTGATGGGCGGCACTGATGGGGGCACTGATGGGTGGCACTGATGGGCAGTGATGGGCGGCACTGATTGGCACTTATGGGCACTGGTAGGTGACACTGATGGGCACTGATAGGTTGCACTGATGTGGGTGCTGATGGGTGGCACTGATGCGGGTGCTGATGGGTGGCACTGTGGGCACTGATGGGTGGCGCTGATTGATGGCACTGTGGGCACTGATGGGTGACTCTGGTGGGCACTTGTAGGCAGCACTGCTGCCTATTGCTTTGTGTTATAAGAGCGCCGTGATCGGGTTTTTTTTTTCCTCCTCAAGCTGTCAGCGCGAGGAGGAAAAATAGCCGATTACCGGCTCTGTTTACATCACATGATCAGCTGTCATTGGCTGACAGCTGATCATGTGGTAAGGGGTCGGGACCAACCCCTTACTCTGATCTGTGATCAGGCGAGTCTCATATACTCGCTGATCACCGAGCGCGCCGCGCGCGGCCTGCAGGGGGCGCGCAGGCCGCTCGTGCACGGGACAACTTCAATAGACGTAGTCCCGGCAATTTAGATCCGCGCTGTTGCCGTCATTTGGCAATGGCCCGGATCTGAAGCGGTTAAATTCCCTCCCCCACTCCTTTCTTCAGCAGCTCCACACCTCAGCATGATTTGGCATGCTGAAGTCATGTGGTTACTTTCACTGGATGTTAGAGATCATAGCAGAAGTTCAGTGTAAGAAATACACAGGAGAAAATGCATATTGACAAGGGGAGTGTAGAGGTGGGCGGGGAGTCTACTGACATCACGACTCCACCCACCGAGCTCCGGACAACAGACCCACTCACAGAATATGCAGTTTTTCAGCTCTCATAACAGACAGGGGGAGACATTTGACAGGTAAAGATACATGCAGGAGGGATGTATATCCTTATAGATAACCCCTATGGCAGTAGTTTAGAAAGGATGACATTGGGTTTACATACACTTTAAACTCTGCATTGGAGGTCAGGATGCTATAAATATCCCAAAAAATAAATTAAAAAAATGAATTTCTTCATCAATTTAGGCCAATATGTATTCTTCTACATATTTTTGGTAAAAAAAAAATCGCAATAAGCGTATATTGATTTGTTTGCGCAAAAGTTATTGTGTCTACAAAATAGGGGATATATTTATGGCATTTTTATTACCGTATTATAATTTTTTATACTAGTAATGCCGGTGATCAGCGATTTTTAGCGGGACTGCAACATTGCGGCAGACAGAAATAAAACTATAGAAATGAATTGCGCTACTTAAATAATTAGTGAAATGAAAATAAATTATAAAAACAAAAATACCGTGATAGGAGTCCTGCTGCTGGACACTATAAACCCGATATAAGGCAAGAAAGATGTATGGATAATAAACAGTGCAGCGCTTGACATAAATCTATATAAATTGTTAAACTAACCAATGATAATAACACCAATAAAAGTGATATTATTACAACAATGAAAGTGACAATGTGCTAATAAGATGCTATGAACAATCTATGATGATAAACCACCAGTATAAAAAATACCCATCAGTGGAAGGTAAGTGTTCATAAAACCTAAATGTAATCAAAAAATGTGACACTTTTAACATTCTTTTGGGACCACTGACTTTTTTACAGCGATCGGTGCTATAAAAATGCACTGATTACTGTGTAAATGTCACTGCAAGGGAGGGGGTTAACACTGGGGGGGATCAAGGGGTTAAATGTGTTCCCTGGGAGGTGTTTCTAACTGTGGGGGGAGGGGACTGACTGGAGGAGGAAGGAGATCGCTGTTCCTGATCACTAGGAACAGCAGATCTCTCTCTCCTCCCCTGTCAGAACGGGCATCTGTCTGTTTACATTGACAGATCCCCAATCTGGCTCTGTGTAGCGATCGCGGGTGGCCGGCGGAAAATGCGGCCACTCGTAGCAGCCATGGTGTCACGCCACGGGCGCGCCTCCTACAGCTGATAAAGTGGCCGACGTACACCTACGGCGGTTTGCGCAGCCGTGCCAACCTGCCACTGTATAACGACGGCGGCTGGTCGGCAACAGGTTAAGGACACTTTCCTGTCCAGGGATTTGGTGATGCCCTCATCCGAGCCGATTCTTCAATCAGCTACGGGTGCAGGCGTGGGAATTTTTAAATGTACAAATGCAGCAATTTAGAACTTGGATGAAAGATTTAGCACTGGGAAAAAACTTTTTCAAAGATAAATAGTGCCTTTTATATACAACTATATAGATCAGACAAAAATGAGGGACAAATGAGGAGGAAAGAGGGACAGAGGGACCTTGTTCCAAATCAGGGACAGCCCTTCGGAATCCCCTGTAGTCTTCTAGGACCTGTGATGTGTCCCAGAAGACTACAGGGGAAGGAGGGGGGCTAAACTTCCGCCTCAGATCAGCGTGGCAACCTGAGCCAAAAAATGGGAGCAGGTACCTGTCAAAACCAGGTACCCGCTCCCCCCTCTCCCTCAAAAAGTTCCAAATGTGGCAGTGGGGGGGGGGGGGGGGGGTGGGGGGGGTTGCAAACAAGTGGATCTTCACTTTAACACTACCACAAGCCGTAAATGGGGAGGGTAGATTGAAAGTAGAATTCAAGCTTGCACTAGCCTTAAAAACTGTTCCCCGCCCCCTTACACCTAACACCTATGCTGACTAACCTATTCTCAGGCTGCTCCATTCTGGTCACGTTATCTCACCTGTGTGATCCAGCAGCATATGCAGGGGAGAGGAGGGAGCGCCAACGACAGTGACATGGGAACCTATGGGTGACATCCAGGCTTTATCAGCCATCACCAAGCACTTTCTCCCCTGCAGCTGCCCTTAGCTGACACAGGAAAGATCACATGACTGGACCAAGGCAGGTTGGAAATAGGTAAGAATATATACCTTATTTTTTTTCTAAAATGACATTTGTTTTCTTCATGCCATCCATTTTATTAGGGCCTTGCTAGTTTTATTTTTTTTAATAGATAAATAAATAACAAAGGTCACTGCAGCTCTCTTCAATGTTGCTCAGGTAGCTCTCCACCTCTCAAAGATTGCCTACCCCTGCTCTAATGTGCTAGATTAGGTTAATTGTTAGTGTAGGAAAATTTGGCCTGGCTTGGGTTGAATCTGGGTCAGGGCTGAGTGACTCAGGGAGGCTGGATAACTCAGCAAGCAGCACCTCTGGTAACTCCCCCTGCTCTCTTGAACCTTGGAGAAGCTTCCAGAAGTAGAGGGTGGAGTTTAGGAGGAGGTGCTTGGAGTATTGATGAGGACCCCAGCCAATCCCCAGCAAAATGGGCTGGCATGGGGCAGGTACCTCATAAATACTCATAGGTGATGCCAGTTGGGGCAGTCAGGTGGAAGATGGAGATGGAGATGGAGTGCTCAGGAGGCAGTCAGTGGCCCTTGAGGGTGCCCCCTAGTCTGGGGGGGTGGGTGACCTCGGGCCTGGGGCTCGAGTGCTGGAGGGATTCTCTATAACCCATGGAGGAATCCTTCGGGACAGCGGGATAGTCAGCATGTCAGGGAGATCTCCTGAGGAGTCAGCTGGGTAGACTGGTGAGTGAGCAGTCTGGGAGGACTGTGCAGAGAGAGAGAGTCAGTCAGGGAGGACTGTAGAGAAGTATTTACGAGGGCTAGTGAAAGGGGCAGCTGCAGCCAGGTGGCTGGCAGTGCCTGAAAAGGTGGTACAGGGATCAGTAGCCACAGGGATGTAAGCTGGACATTGACTTTTTGCTACACACTTAAAGGGCTATTGCTTCTAAATCTGACTGATTGCCTTTGTCAGATTCACCAAACAGTGTGCCAGCTGGAGTTCTGCAAGCAAGTTAGTGCTGGAGGAAGAGAAGGAATGTACTGTATTTATCACCGTATAACACGCACTTTTTTCCCCTTAAAATCAGGGGAAAATTGTGGGTGCGTGTTATACGCCGATCCCCCCCGCTGATTGTGAGCGGAGCGAGTGTCGGCCGCTGATATACATACATAACCGAGTGTACTCGGCTAGGTTTGGCTAGTCCTGCTCACAGTCATGCCTAGTCCCGCCCTATGATGGACATAACACAGGGACTGGGCGTGACTGTGAGCGGAGCTAGCCGAACCTAGCCGAGTACACTCGGTTATGTATGTATATGGGCGGCACTCGGCTCTGCTCACAGTCTCGCCCAGTCCCGCCATTGGACCTGTGTTATGTTCATCATAGGGTGGGACTGGGCGGGACTATGAAAGGAGCCAAGAAGATCCGAGAGGAGCCGAGGACCGGCTCTGTGTATCTCGGCGACGCCATTTTAAAACTGCAGTGACACTGACAAGTCACTGCAGTTTAACTGCAGCCTGGGTAAGGCTGCAAATGTCACTGACAAGGCTGCAGATGGACACTGACAAGGCTGCAAGGCTGCAGATGACACTGGCAAGGCTGCAAATGACACTGTATATAAAAAAGTTGCCCCTGAAGTTGTTTGAAGTCAACTGGGCATCCCATAATTTCCCTATCCAAGTTCTAATCCTTCAATAAACAACAAAAAAACAAAGCACTGGACTGTTCACTAACTCAAGTGTGCCTGTGAGGATTCAGTCTGCCTGGCTGTGCAGTGTGGGGGGTTCCATTTCACCTGCGGCTTCTACGTGGGGTGCGCTACATAAATAAAAGAGGGCTAATTCATACCAATCCCACCATCCCTACCTCAGCTCTTTGCTCTCTTATGGATCTACACTGGTTAAAGAGTGTTCAGCATTCCACATACTTCCAGGGGTGTCAGGTGCCTGGTCCCCTACTGCATGTCGTGGTTCCATCTGCAAGCCACTACATCACTATAGGGACACTCTAGTGACATAGTGGCCAACAGATGGCACCGCAGAACACAGTAGGGATTTATCTGATGGCAGGTGGAACATCTGAAATGCTGAAGTTGCCTTGGTGGCCTAACTCTTCCAGAGGATACCTGCAGCAGCATTCTCTAAAACCATCCTTTCACAGCTAAATCCTGGGCTAGTCTGGAGGCAAAGCTAGGACACTTTACGGGTTGCTGCTAAGCCCTGACCACACACATCCCTACAGGACAGGACTTATGTTCACTTGCCGCAATTGAATGGTTTGAAGGAGTGCAGGAAAGGCAAATATATGTTGGGGGTATACAAGGGATTACAGCATACCTATTGTGATGCCTAAGGTTTGCTTTAAGGTACTAAAACTCCAATTTATATTAAAATAAGGGCAGAAAACTGCATAGCAGACAAGGAAGAAGCAAGTAAATACAGATTCCTGCATAATGAATTTGGGATTTCAGCTTACCTTTCATTTGATGAGTCCTTGTCAATAACAAGGGAGACAATAAACCATTGACTTCCTATATAAATGACTCGGCAGCTGCTCAGATGAGTCAAGAAGCTAAACAGTAAATTATTCAAAGCCCTCAAGTCAGATTACAGCTCCCCGCATCTAAATGCAACAAACATCCTGTGAACCACAATTCTGCAGTATATCGTCACCCTCTTCAGTCCTATAAGTCTTATACACATTTATACTACTTGCATCTCACAATTCATTGGCAAAATATACAGTATAAGGCCACCACTGCTTCCATTTGTTACAGTCAATATTGCCAATGGAATATTTCTTGTTGTCCTTCCCGATCCCAGCAGTCAAAGTCAATAGCACTCATTTGTAGAAATGCATTTTGGAAGCAGACACTTTGGAAACAGCACCTGTCAAAGTGCTGAAATGGAAGCAGGGATTTTCCTCCAAGCAGGTTTTATAGATCAATATATTTTAGCACAGCATTAAAAAGGGATTCCAGTACACATCAGCACAACCTAAATTGGTTGTCAACTTTAAAGCATAACCTATTGTGACATTTAAGTGAAATGCATAGCCAAGGTACAAACAAATCAAGAATCCATTGATTTGAGATTCCTGAAAGTTCTGTAATCTCCATTATAATAAGTGCAGCATTATTTTATGAACATGAATAAGTATTCTATGTTAACTTAAGACCCCTTTCACACTGACAGCGCGGGGGCGTTGGTGTTAAAGCGCCACTAGTTTTAGCGTCACTTTACCGTGATTTTAGAGGCGCTTTTTGGCCGCTAAAGTAAATAAAGGGGCGGGGTCATCCGATGTCACCAAGTGACCCCCCTGCTCTTTTCTCCACTTCAGCAGCGGGGCCAAATGACCGCTCGTTCTAAAGTAAATGTACTAACTGGCATTTGCATTCAGAGCTGACAATGACATTTAGAGCTGGTGTTCTATCAGATGAGCAAACTCGTCAGATCAGCTAACCGAAGTGACATTCCATCAGCTGCCATGCGTTCCACCGCTACCAGGTTTGCTAATCTGACAGAACACCTGCAATCAGAAGGCGGCAGCGGACATCTTACTACACCCAGCTACGTCTTGAATTTCAGAGTAATTTTAGCAATAATGTGAGCATATATAAATAAATATAGTATATTGACATCTGTGATGCTGTTTTGATGTTACATTTTGAAAGAAGCTGGACGCCAGCAGTAGGAAGGTGGTGGAGGCCATGTTGGTACACCCTGCACTACTCAGCACTAAACTTTTAGGCTTTCAAAATTAAACATCCAAACAGGATCACAGATGTCAATATGCTATATTTTTTATTTATATACGCTCGCTTTATTGCTGAATATACTCTGAAATTCAAGACGTACAGTAGCTGGGTGTAGTAAGATGTCCGCTGCCGCCTTCTGACTGCAGGTGTTCTGTCAGATTAGCAACCCAGCTAGCGGTGGAATGCATGCGCAGCTGAGGGAACGTCACTTCCATTAGCTGATCTGATGGGTTTGCTCATCTGACAGAACACCGGCAAGGGAGGGAGCCTGTATGTACACACTGCCCCCTCATTTTAAGCACTGCTTCTCTGCTAACATACGCTCTTGCCTGCTGCATTTTTTAAAATATCTTTTGATTACGATTTGCTGTGAGTGGGAAATTCCCGCTGACAGTAGAGATGAGTCACTGGTTGTTAGGGCGCCGGCGGGTGCTGGCTCCTAACAACGAATACAAAAACTGATCGTTTGTCCGTTTACATCCCCTTCCGTTTTATAAATGGAACAAAAATGCAGACTTGTTTCATTTAAAAAAAGGGACATGAACAGAAGCGGAAAAACTTATGTAAATGGACGAAGTCCTTTTTCATCCATTTGCCCATAGAAATGCATTGCTGACCGTTTTTTATCCATCAACAGACGCATGAAAAATGGATAGAGGGAACGCCCGTGTGAAAGGGGCCTTATGCTGCTAGCATTAGTCAACTTTTTAGTAAACTTTTACTTTTTACATTTCTTCAGTTGCTTTCTGGTTTCGGGTAGACATGTACGCCGTCAATAAATTTGTTTTGTTGCGTTCCGTGCTGTTTCGTATTAGAATTAATTCATATTTCATAATTCGTGTCCGAAATTTCGTACGAAATACGAATTTACGTTAGGTTCTTAACTTTTTGTAACAATTACGAATGTTCGTTATGAAGAATTTATCATTATGAGGGGCTCCCACTAACCCTGTGCTGTGCTGACTTCCTAGGTTTTTTACTTTTAGGTTCATTAACTTTTTGTAACAATTACGAATGTTCGTTAGGAATTTGGATCCGAAATTCATAAACGAAATTTCTTATTTCGTACAAAATTCGGAAGCATAGCAATTCGTATTTCGGATCCTCCCGAATGTACGAATTTACGGAAATTCGTACGAATTTTCGATTCGTACGGAACTAATCGCACATGTCTAGTTCCGGGCCTAGACCAAAATTATGTCATGCATCCCAGGAGTCTCCAACCTATTTACACTTGAGTGTTTTTCAGCTTGCTCAGAAATGCTCAACAAGCAAAATCCCATTCATTTTAATGGTCCCTGTTTACATTTGAGCATTTTGTCACCTGTACCAAATGCCTGTCACTCAAAAAAATATATGAGCTACTCTTCAGGCAGATTTGAGCGTTTTTGTCCCCATAGACTTCAATGGAAAACAGTGAACAGTGAGAATGGGCATTTTTTTTTAGGCGTTTTCAGCTCAAACAGCATCTTCCCTCTCCTTTTCTAGCATCACTCCACACCTTACACAGGTTTCTATTGGCCACAGCAAAAATGCCTAAATGAAAAATGCCTGAAAAAATGCCTATAATATTTGCAAATAAAACTGCTGAAAAAAACACTTGAAAAAACACCTGAAAACGCTCAGCTCAAGTGTGAATGTAGTCTAAATACCATTTTTTTCTTTCACCTGGAGGGGGTTCCTCAGCTAAGCACATCCTCCTGCCTGCATGCCTGAACTAAGGGCAGTCCAGGATGTAAATGCTGTATGAATCATCTGCCCTTACTCAAGATGGCTACAAATGCTAGGGGGTTCTTTTCAAAGTAACTTCTCAACAAAATAAAACATGGAGACATGGATAGATGGGTGAGTTTGCTTTAAATATTAAAAATGAATTAAAAAAAAGATTTCAGTTTGTGGCACTCAGATACAGGGAGAGGAATGTTTTTTTTTCTATTAGCTTAGCAGCAGAAACACCTCACTTATCACTATTAGTTATTATACTGCTAAAAGTGACTTTTATAACTTCCCAAGTTTAGGATCGTGGTTTTAAGGTTAGAAATAAGGTTAGAAACAACATCAACTTTTAGGCCCGGTTCACACTGACGTGAGTTCATAACGAATGCGATGCGTCAAAAACACTTTAAATTCGCATGTCATCCCTAAAGTCATTGTTTTCAATGACATTCGTTCACATACATGCATTGCGATTAAAAAAAAGGGTCTTGTGTAAGTTTACTGCGTTGCGTTGCGAATTAAGTCTCCATAGGCATCAATGTAAATCGTTCTTGAATTGCATTGATGGTTCACATATGTGCGAATTCCACACCACACTACTCTCCACAAAAACCAGGAAGTACACAGGAAGTTAACACCTTTTTTTTTTTTTTTTACATTATGATTCCATTGGCTAGAATATCAATCACAGCTATGTCCAACTCCTGAAATTCGCGGTAAAAGCGCGGTAAATTCGCTGTAAATTCGGACCTCACACAGGACAAAAAACTGAACAAATTCACAGCGCAGCAGTGTGAACCGAGCCTTATGCACACAAAGTTTGCTGATATAATTTACCCACCTTTTTGTTCACAGCTTGAGGTTAGAGTGGCCCAGACAGTTCCCTTTCATCAGTGTAGCCATTTACAGATCTGTGATCTCTCCCACACCAATAATAAAATAATAATAATAATATCTTTAGAAACTGTAACTGTGCCATGAAGGAGAAGGTCAGGTAATAAGGTTTATAAATGGGTCCGGGGTGTCGATTCATTCCATATCATGTTACAGCTTTATTTAAATCTGAACTTCAGGCAAACAGCTAACACCCAGATGAAGTACATACAGTATAAGAGGGCTGTTTTACCAAAGCTTTTACTACCCATTCAGCTCTGAGATTTACACAACTCTGTCACACAGCACAGTCAGGTGGATGACACCACCTTCTATCTTCCATTGATAGACTCTAAAAGGGATACAGTAGTATTGCCTCTCTACCCCCAGCCTGCTGACTGGACAATGAAAATAAAAGTAGACACAGACTGATGAGGTTCTTTCTTTGGTCACTCTGCTTTCTCATCCTATCAACATGTTCCTTGTCAGCATATTTGCATGTGGCACACCTGATTGGCTTCCAGTCCTGCCCTTTTCTTCCCTAGTCTGAGTTCTGCTGTACAGGAGAATGCAAGAGGCTATTGCATACCTTCCAACTTTCTGAGATGGCACCCTTTAACATAGTTACTTAGTTACATAGTTAGTCAGGTTGGAAAAAAGACACAAATCCTTCTAGTTCAACCAACAAAAGAGAAGAAAAAAATAATCATACAATCCCATATACAGAATCCTACATCCACAGTTGATCCTTGGGAAGGCAAAAATCCCCAGCAAAGCATGATCCAATTTGTAACTGCTGTAGAAAAAATTCCTTCCTGATCCCCCGAGAGGCAATCGGATATTCCCTGGATTAACAATACCTATGAATGTTAGTACCCAGCTATAATATGTACATTTAGGAAAGAATCCAGGCCAGAACCACCTCTGGAGTCTATTCCACATTTTCACAGCTCTTACTGTGAAGAAACCTTTCCGTATTTGGAGATGAAATCTCTTTTCCTCCAGACGTAAAGCGTGCCCTCTTGTCCTCTGTCCTCTTGTCCTTTTGTCCTCTGTGATGACCTGAAAGTGAATACCTCAACACCAAGTTCACTATATGGACCCTTTATGTATTTATACATGTTGATCATATCCCCCCTTAACCACATGCCTACCTCACTTTTACTGCGGCAGGTCGGCTCTTTTGCGCGAAACGGCATACCTGTACGTCATTTTGTGCAATAGACACTGGGCGGTGCACGTGCCGCCGGAGGGGCGCTCATTCGCTAATTGGACACAGGGGATGTCAATCAGTGGGTCCAGCAGACCCGATGTCCGCCAGCCACCCGCGATCGTTCCCCAGAGAGGCAGAATGACTGTTCTGACAGGGGAGACGATCGAGATTTTGTGTTCCTGCTAAGCAGGAATATTAATCTTCGTCTTCACCAAGTCAGAGCATTCCCCACACAGTTAGCAAGCACCAGTTGGCACACAGTTAACCCTTTGATCGCCCCTGATGTTAACCCCTTCCCTGCCAGTGTCATTAGTAAAGTAACAGTGCATATTTTTAGCACTGATCACTGTAATAATGTCACTGGTTCCCAAAAAAGTGTCAGTTAGGTGTTCAATTTGTCTGCCGCAATGCTGCATTAGCGCCAAAAATCACTGATCGCCGCCATTACTAGTAAAGAAAATAAATAAATAAAAATGCAATAAAAATATCCCATAGTTTGTAGACGCGATAACTTTTGTGCAAACCAATCAACATACGTTTATTGGGATTTTTTTTTAACCAAAAATATATAGCAGAATACATATTGGCCTAAATTGATGAAGAAATTGATTTTTTACATATTTTTATTGGATGTGTTTTATAGCAGAAAGTAAAAAAAAAATATATATATTTTTTAAATTGTCAGTCTTTTTTTGTTTAAAGCGCAAAAAAAAAAAAAACGCAGAGGTAATCAAATACCACCAAGAGAAAAAATAGTGTGTGGTGCTGCGCTGTAGTGAAATAAGTGTTAGATAAGGAATAAGATGAAGATATCGCAAATGAATAAAACCAATATAAACTACTACTCTCCTAGTAAGCAGGGTCGGCCCGTCCATTAAGGGTGCCCGAGTGCCACCCCCTCTATCAAGGCCACCCCCTGTATGCAATGGATAGCATGAATCTATCCATAGCCGCCGCGGCCACCCCCTATTCATGCGTCCGGCCCCTCTCAGGGCACCGGGTGCATGAATTACTGCGGCCAGGTTTTTTTTTAGAGCACCTGATTAGAGCCAGAGGCTCTAATAGGCTTCAAAATAGGGTGTATATTCGCTGTTGCAACACTGATCCTCCTCCTGGCCAATCAGGACGCGGGTCTGATACCCATCAACCGATTGGCTGAAAGGAAAGAGGAGAGGAGGAGGGGAGGTATTAGTGGGGAAAAAATGATAAAAATTTCATTTGGGTACAGTGTTTTATGACCGCGCAATTGTTATTCAAAGTGTGACAGCGCTGAAAGCTGAAAATTGGCCTGGGCAGGAAGGGGGTGAAAATGCCCTGTATGGAAGTGGTTAAGCTACATTTCTCCTTGAAATACAATTTAAAGAAGGAGAAAACACATAATCTAAAATGTAGGTGAGATAATGCAGGGTTGGAGGAACAGTCATAACATAAAAATCTTGTAAAACCACTAAGAAGCGCAATAATCGCAAAGTGGAGATTCTTTTGCAACAGAAGATTCCTACTTGCTTCTGCCAAGTAAGTCCTTCTGCTATGATTACATGATCAGTCCTAGGGGAGTAATAAGTGAAAAACACTAAGAAAAGCAGTGAAACAATCAATCACATTAGCTGGAAATGGAGCTTGTCAGTTAAAATAGAGCTTTCTTTTGGTGGTATTTGATCACCTCTGCGGTTTTTATTTTTTGCGATATAAACAATAAAATAGCGACAATTTAGATAAAAACGCATTATTTTTTGCATTTTTCTATAATAAATATCCACCAAAAATATAAAAAAAAACATTTTTTTTCCTCAGTTTAGGCCGATACGTACTCTTCTACATATTTTTGGTAAAGAAATTGCAATAGGCGTTTATTGATTGGTTTGCGCGAAAGTTATTGCGTCTACAAAATAGGGGATAGTTTTATGGCATTTCTATTAATAATTATATTTTTTACTTAGTAATGGCGGCGATCAGCGATTTTTTATCGTGACTGCGACATTATGGCGGACAGATCGAACATTTTTTGGTGCTATTTTGGGACCATTCACATTTATACAGCAATCAGTGCGATTAAAAATGCATTGATTACTGTGTAAGTGTGACTAGGGGGAGAAGGGGGTCAGTATACAGACAATGGGTGCAGGAAAATATTAAAAATGTTTACACAAAAAGAAAATCATATCTAGTTGCAGACTCAAATGGAAATATATATATATTATGAATGTATAATAAATATAAAAAATGTTCCCACAATAATTATATGTCATTTCTTTGTTTAACTACAGTTTCTATTTAAGTATGAACAGACAAATATAACTCAACATCCAGTGAGGATGAGGGCAATGCAATTATTTACGAAGCACAACACCATCTCTAGTTAGTGACAACCCTTTTACTAAAGGAATTCTCTGTATTCAGTGTGTCTGTATGCGGAATCACACTTTGGAGAATGTGCATCTATCCACTTCAGCCCCGGATCATTTGGCTGGCAAAAGACCAGAGCACTTTTTGCGATTCGGCACTGCGTCGCTTTAACTGACAATTGCGCAGTCGTGCGATGTGGCTCCAAAACAAAATTGACATCCTTTTTTTCCCACAAATAGAGCTTTCTTTTGGTGGTATTTGATCACCGCTGCGGTTTTTATTTTTTGCGCTATAAACAATAAAATAGCGACAATTTAGATAAAAACGCATTATTTTTTGCATTTTTCTATAATAAATATCCCCCAAAAATATTAAAAAAAATTTTTTTTTCCTCAGTTTAGGCCGATACGTATTCTTCTACATATTTTTGGTAAAGAAATTGCAATAGGCGTTTATTGATTGGTTTGCGCGAAAGTTATAGCGTCTACAAAATAGGGGATAGTTTTATGGCATTTCTATTAATAATTATTTTTTTTACTTAGTAATGGCGGCGATCAGCGATTTTTATCGTGACTGCGACATTATGGCGGACAGATCGGACATTTTTTGGTGCTATTTTGGGACCATTCACATTTATACAGCAATCAGTGCAATTAAAAATGCATTGATTATTGTGTAAATGTGACTGGTAGTGAAGGGGTTAACCACTAGGGGGCACTGTTAAGGGGTTAAGTGTGTCCTAGGGAGTGATTCTAACTGTGGGGGGGGGGCTATTTGTGACATGACACTGATCACCGCTCCCGATTACAGGGAGCAGTGATCAGTGTCACTAGACAGAACGGGAAACTACTTGTTTACATCAGCATTTCCTTGTTCTTCCTCTCTGTGAGACGATCACGGGTATCCCCACGGACATCGAGTTCTCCCTCTGCTGTTTGCACTTTGAATACTGCCTGTCGAAAAATGCACGATCTGATGATCTGCGCATGTGCTGTGTTTACGTCACGCCAGCTGATCAACATATCAGCTAGAGTGACGTTTGGTACAGCGCATGCGCTGACCCATCGGGGCATTTTTCGATGGGAGGCATTTCTCAATAGAACACTGGATAAAGGCAAACAAAGGGCCGCATACAGGCCTCGGGCCACAGTTTGGAGACCACTGCATTAGATGAATAGTGGAATTCACATGGACACACAAACTGACTAACATTTTGTCACCAGTTGTATGCTGGTGGCTCGTGGCCTAAGGTTGTCTTTTATAACCCTCCTACCCCACTCGACTGTAAACACCAATGTCAAACATTTGCATTCTGTCAAGCTCCATAGTAGAGCTTTACTGTGGGGCCTTATCCAGTGTCACACAGCCCTATAAATCATTCTGGCTTGGTCATTTGTCGACTGCCCCATTCATTACTATAGATGGTGCCTTCCTTATGCTGGGAGCAAAAGGGTAAAAGTGAAGTTACCCTTTAAAATATCCAATTTCATATATATATACAGTGGGGACAGAAAGTATTCAGACCCCCTTACATTTTTCACTCTTTGTTATATTGCAGCCATTTGCTAAAATCATTTAAGTTCATTTTTTTCCTCATGAATGTACACACAGCACCCCATATTGACAGAAAAACACAGAATTGTTGACATTTTTGCAGATTTAGATTTTTGAAGATTTATAGATTTATTAAAAAAGAAAAACTGAAATATCACATGGTCCTAAGTATTCAGACCCTTTGCAGTGACACTCATATATTTAACTCAGGTGCTGTCCATTTCTTCTGATCATCCTTGAGATGGTTCTACACCTTCATTTGAGTCCAGCTGTGTTTGAATATACTGATACTGATTGGACTTGATTAGGAAAGTCACACACCTGTCTATATAAGACCTTAAAGCGGGGTTCCACCCAAATTTTGAACAATATCTGTATGTATTCTCTTCCCTGCCTAGATGCTGACATGCCGTTTAAAAAAATTTAAATTGCCGTAATTACCTTTTATTTTTCTATTCTTCTTTGCACTTCCTGGTTCTCCTCCCGTGGGAGTAGGCGTGTTTCTAGCCTCTCCCAGACTCCTGGGAGCTAGTCTCAGGCTTCCAAGGATGCCACTGAGCATGTGCGGGAATGAGCGGTGAATGCTGGGAGCACAGCATTCACCACATCCAGGAAATAAATGCTTGTGGGCTTCAAATGCCCACAATGAAGATGGAAACCGCCTGCAGTGAATAATATAAGTTATTCCTTCTGACGAAATGTGACACAGGTGGACATATTACACACAATATGTGAGTATGTAAAGCTGAGAAGAAAAGTTTGTGAATGAACTCAAAAAAAAAAAAAACGATAGATAGGTGGACCCCCGCTTTAAAGCTCACAGTGCATGTCAGAGCAAATGAGAATCATGAGGTCAAAGGAACTGCCTGAAGAGCTCAGAGACAGAATTGTGGCAAGGCACAGATCTGGCCAAGGTTACAAAAACATTTCTGCTGCACTTAAGGTTCCTTAGAGCACAGTGGCCTCCATATTCCTTAAATGGAAGACGTTTGGGATGACCAGAACCCTTCCTAGAGCTGGCCATCTGGCCAAACTGAGCTGAGGGGAGAAGAGCCTTGGTGAGAGAGGTAAAGAAGAACCCAGTCAACCATCACTGCAGCCCTCCACCAGTCGGGGATTTATGGCAGAGTGGCCCGACGGAAACCTCTCCTCAGTGCAAGACACATCATAGCCCGCATGGAGTTTGCTAAAAACACCTGAAGGACTCCAAGATGGTGAAAAATAAGATTCTCTGGTCTGATGAGACCAAGATAGAACTTTTTGGCCTTAATTCTAAGCGGTATGTGTGGAGAAAACCAGGCACTGCTCATCACCTGTCCAATACAGTCCCAACAGTGAAGCATGGTGGTGGCAGCATCATTCTGTGGGGGTGTTTTTCAGCTGCAGGGACAAGACGACTGGTTGCAATTGAGGGAAAGATTAATGTGGCCAAGTACAGGGATATCCTGGACGAAAACCTTCTCCATAGTGCTCAGGACCTTAGACTGGGCTGAAGGTTTACCTTCCAACAAGACAATGACCCTAAGCACACAGCTAAAATAACGAAGGAGTGGCTTCACAACTCCGTGACTGTTCTTGAATGGCCCAGCCAGAGCCCTGACTTAAACCCAATTGAGCATCTCTGGAGAGACCTAAAAATGGCTGTCCACCAACGTTTACCATCCAACCTGACAGAACTGGAGAGGATCTGTAAGGAGGAATGGCAGAGGATCCCCAAATCCAGGTGTGAAAAACTTGTTGCATCTTTACCAAAAAGACTCATGGCTGTATTAGATCAAAAGGGTGCTTCTACTAAATACTGAGCAAAGGGCCTGAATACTTAGGACCATGTGATATTTCAGTTTTTCTTTTTTAATAAATCTGCAAAAATGTCAACAATTCTGTTTTTCTGTCAATATGGGGTGCTGTGTGTGCATTAATGAGGAAAAAAAATGAACTTAAATGATTTTAGCAAATGGCTGCATTATTATTATTATACAGGATTATTATTATACAGGATTTACATAGCGCCAACAGTTTACGCAGCGCTTTACAATATAAACAAAGAGTGAAAAATTTAAGGGGGTCTGAATATTTTCCATCCCCACTGTATATATCTCACAAAAGTGAGTACACCCCTCACTTTTTTGTAAATATTTTATTATATCTTTTCATGTAACAACACTGAAGAAATGACACTTTGCTACAATGTAAAGTAGTGAGTGTACAGCTTGTATAACAGTGTAAATTTGCTGTCCCCTCAAAATAACTCAACACACAGTCATTAATGTCTAAGCCGCTGTCAACAAAAGTGAGTACACTCCTAAGTGAAAATGTCCAAATTGGGACCAATTAGCCATTTTCCCTCCTGTGACTCGCTAATGTTACAAGGTCTCAGGCGTGAATGGGGAGCAGGTGTGTTAAATGTGGTGTTATTGCTCTCACTCTCTCATACTGGTCACTGGAAGTTCAACATGGCACCTCATGGCAAAGAACTCTCTGAGGATATGAAAAAAAGAATTGCTCTATATAAAGATGGCCTAGGCTATAAGAAGATTGTCAAGACCATGAAACTGAGCTGCAGCACGGTGGCCAAGACCATGCAGCGGTTTAACAGGACAGGTTCCTCTCAGAACAGGCCCCACCATGGTTGACCAAAAAAGTTGAGTGCATGTGCGCAGCGTCATATCCAGAGGTTGTCTTTGGGAAATAGACGTATGAGTGCTGCCAGCTTTGCTGCAGAGGATGAAGGGGTGGGGGGTCAGCCTGTCAGTGCTCAGACCATACGCCAAACACTGCATCAAATTAGTCTGCATGGCTGTCGTTCCAGAAGGAATCCTCTTCTAAAGATTTTGCAGAAGAAAGTCCGCAAACAGTTTGCTGAAGACAAGCAGACTAAGGACATGGATTACTGGAACCATGTCCTGTGGTCTTATGAGACCAAGATAAACGTATTTGGTTCAAATGGTGTCAAGTGTGTGTGGTGGCAACCAGGTGAGGAGTACAAAGACAAGTGTGTCTTGCCTACAGTCAAGCATGGTGGTGGGAGTGTCATGGTCTGGGACTGCATGAGTGCTGCCGGCACTGGGGAGCTACAGTTCATTGAGGGAACCATGAATACCAACCTGTACTGTGAGATACTGAAGCAGAGCATGATACCTCCCTTCGGAGACTGGGCCGCAGGGCAATATTCCAACAGGATAACGACCCCAAACACACCTCCAAGATGACCACTGCCTTGCTAAAGAAGCTGAGGGTAAAGGTTATGGACTGGCCAAGCATGTCTCCAGACCTAAACTCTATTAAGCATCTGTAGGGCATACTCAAATGGAAGGAGCGCAAGGTCTCTAACATCCACCAGCTTGATGATGTCGTCATGGAGGAGTGGAAGAGGATTTCAGTGGCAACCTGTGAAGCTCTGGTGAACTCCATGCCCAAGAGGGTTAAGGCAGTGCTGGAAAATAATGGTGGCCACACAAAATATTGACAATTTGGGCCCAATTTGGACATTTTCACTTAGGGGTGTACTCACTTTTGTTGCCAGCTATTTAGACATTAATGGCTGTGTGTTGAGTTATTTTGAGGGGACAGCAAATTTACACAAGCTATACACTCACTACTTTACATTGTAGAAAAGTGTAATTTCTTCAGTGTTGTTCCATGAAAAGATATAATAAAATATTTACAAAAATGTGAAAGGCGTGTACTCACTTTTGTGAGATGCTGTGTATATATATATATATATATATATATATACATATATACACACACACATTTTTTTTTTCAAAATGGGGATAATCAAAAGCCTAACTTAAACCTAGACTAACAAAGTCACCTGTATAAGTAATGTAAGTAAAGGTGCAGTCTCAGCCTGTGTATATAAGGATCCTCTAGCCAGAAATAATTTTCCCTGTTATCAGTTCACCTCAGACAGGGTCCTACAGACTACAAGGAGGGAGGCATATAGCTGAGAGAAACTAGGATTAACAAAAATAGAACTACCGAAAATTCCCAAAGTCCTTGGATTTTAAAGTGCACAACCTAACATTTATGTTGAAACAATAAGAGCTTGCGATTGGGGCTCTTATAAAGAGCACAGCTATATAGAAACAAGAAAGAACTTATTACTGGCTGTTATAATACCATTCTTTTATTGTGTGTTCAGTGTACTATCAATGCATGTTCTCTTTTCACCAATTCAATTATAATTTTACCCACTGTGAAGCATTTTTGCACCTACGCAACACAGCACTGAATAAACCTAGAGGAAAATGTTCTTTAAAATTCAACAAATATAAAACCCCAGATCTTGGGATAAAAACAATGCTAACTCGTATTCTTGCTGTCATTTGTGTTAGTACACAAATGACAGCAAGGTTTACAATTCCTTGGAAAAAATACATGATACAAGTTATGATGTTTTACTCTTTCCTGTAATAGGGCCATGTATCAGTCATTTTTCTAGGCTGCTTTACTTCTCTTCTCAAATACAAATGTGATGTAAAAAGAGAAAATGACAGACGCTAAATGTATTACTAAGAGGGGAAATTTACGAGAAAGCAATACAAATGTCTCCAACCAGTACAGGGGAACAAATTTAATTGTAATCTTATCCAATTTATAAGCTGATATTCCTCTGATGTTTCCTGTGAGTTCTTAGTGCGGAGCCCAGATCAGCACATCATTCAGAGTCCTGTCCACCTGCTCAAAGAACATGGGAGTTGCAATCCACCCTGCAATGTTTAAAAAAAATGTCAATTTCCCTTTCACTGTTGGAGGATTCACCCACCAAGAAGGAATATGAATACAGATCCAATCCCTACAGGGGTTACTGACAAGTCCCCAGCAACCACATTAATCACTCAACAGTGATCAAACCATGATAGAGACATTCTTTCATTCTTTTCACCCACCACACATTGCATCATACTCTTCACACCTACAAATACTACTTTCTGTCAAATATTTCAGCACTTCTCCTCCACACATATTTTTTTCCATAACTTTTGGAACACGCCTCCTCCATACACTGCTCACTGGCATACCAGAAAACCTCTCCTGCACATAGTGCTCACTGTCATATCCTCTGGAACTCATTTCTTACACATATTGCTCGCTGCCATACCTTTCCCACTCCTCTTCTGCACAAACTTCCCTGTGTCATACCCTTCACAATTATCCTCTGCACATGCTTCCCTTGTCACACCCTTCGGAAATCCTGTCCTGCACATACTGAATGCTGTCATATCCTTCAGCATTTTTCTCCTACACATATTGCCCAATGACATACTCTCCACACTCTTTTTGTGCACATCCTGGCCCATGTAAAATCCTACTCTAATCCTTTACATACTGCCTGTAGTCATACTATCCACACCTCTCTCCTGCACATACTGGCCCTTATTATTCTCTTCACATTCCTCTCTTGCACATACTGGCCCTTGCCACAACCTCCACACTCCTTTCCTGCACATACTGACCCCAGTCATCCATTCTATCAGGGGCGTAACTACAGGTGTCACCAGTGCAGATTCCTTGTACACCTGGATAGGATGGGTGACATATAGAGGAAGCAATACCCTCCATTATCCTCCTGCATCCCCTGAACATCTGAAAGCCTGCTTCTCTTCCTTTCTATCCCGCATGTATTCAGCGGCTGCAGGAGGAAAATGGAGGGGATCAGTTCCCCTGGCCCCCCGCATCCCCCGGCTACTGCGAGGGATGCTTTCAGGATGGAGAGTGGAGAAGGGGCAAAAATATGTAATTTACTGGCCCATTCCTTTTCAGAATGGACAGAGTCAGGGATCGGTACCGATCACTGACTCTGTCCATTCATAACTGAGCCCGGGTTCACACTATACCGGGCTGCGGATTGCACAGGAGCGCTGTGCGTCCCTGTTCCCCGTTTCAGGGACAAATCAGGGCCGATTCTATGCCTGAATTCGGCCCTGAAACGGAGCCAAAGACGCACAGCGTTTTTGTGCAGTGCGCTCCGCAGCCTCCCCGGAGATATGTGAACCGGCTCCATAGGGAGCCAGTCACATTCTCCTGCTATGCGAATTAGATGTGCGGAAACGCACATCTAATTCGCATAGGTGTGAACCCGGGCTAAAGGATAATAATCTGTGTTTACTATGATTCAGTTGTGTACAAATAGAAAGCTCTGTTCCACACTCCTCTCCTGCACATACTGTCCCCGTCATACCTTCCATGCTCCTCTCCTCTACATACTGTTCCCTGTCATAGCTTCCACACTTCTTTCCTGCACATACTGGCCCCTGTCACACCTTTCACACTGCTCTTCTGTACATACTGCCCCCTGTAATATCTTCCACACTCCTCTCCTACACATACTGGCCCCTGTCATACATTCCACACTGCACATACTGGCCCCTGTCATACCTTCCACACTGCTCTCCTGTACATACTGGCCCCTGTCATATATTCCATACTCCTCTCCTACACATATTGGCCCTTGTCATACCTTCCACACCGCTGCACATACTGGCCCTGGCATACATTTCACACTCCTCTCTTGTACATACTGGCCCCATTATACACATCATACACATACTTGTTCCTGGCATATTCCACACTCCTCTCCTGTACATACTGGCCCCATCATACTTTCCACACTCCTCTCCTACAAATACTGGCCCCTAACATACATTCCTCACTCATCTCCTGTACATACTGGCCCCTATCATACATTCCATACTCCTCTCCTGCACATACTGGCCCCTGTCATACTTTCACAATCCTCTCCTGCACATACTGGCCTCTGTTATACCTTCCACACTCTTGTCCTACACATACTAACCTCTTTCAAACTATTTGTTTTTTGGGCCTAAACAACTGTTTTCCTCTGCTTTCATCCTCCTCTACTCCTACCCAGGAGCTTGCATTCATGTGCACAGAGGCTTGCAAAACACTTAAAAAACGCGCATATATGCATTCAAACAGGCTAACAAAAGAAAAAGCACGTACTTAGTGTGAATGCAGGCTTAGAAAAGGTTTACTGCAAGAAGCCACCTTAAGGGTAATATTTACACTTCACAAAACCTGCAAGTATACCTCCCAACCGTCCCTGAATGGCCGGGATTGTCCGGTAAACTGAAGGCTGTCCCGCAGATGCAGGCAGAATCCCGCAGGCTGGTTTTCTCACTGTCTGAAAACCTTCTTTGATTGGACCTTCTGGTTGTTGTTCATCATGGTGATTGGCTGCAGCTCATAGCAACCATCCTTTACTGACCACTCACTCTGTGCTGTGGGGGCGGAGTCAGATGCTGAAGATGAGGAGGCAGGTGAGTGTGTGCCTGATAGAAAAATTCTGTATTATCTAAATCTGAATTGCACTGTTTATGCTTTCTCTCCTGAGCTCTCTATCCTGAATCCTGAGGTCTCTCTGTGCACCCCCTGTGCAAACTCCAGGCAGATGGTGTCATGGTCGGGATTTGGACCAGCGACCCTATTGCTGCTAGGTGAAAGTGCTAACCACTACACTCTCTGAGCACCCCCCCCCGTCCTATCCCATCCTTAGGTCTCTCTGTGCACCCCCATCCCATCCTGAGGTCTCTCTGTGCACCCCCATCCCATCCCATCCTGAGGTCTCTCTGTGCACCTTCCCATCCCACCCGATCCCATCCTGAGGTCTCTCTGTGCACCCTCCATCCCATCCCATCCTATCTTGAGGTCTCTCTGTGTACCCCATCCCATCGCATCCCATCCTGAGGTCTCTGTGCACCCCCCCATCCCATCCCATCCTGGGGTCTCTCTGTGCACCCCCCATCCCATCCCATCCTGAGGTCTCTCCCCCCCCCCATTCTGAGGTCTCTCTATGCACCCCCATCCCATCCCAAGGTCTCTCTGTACACCCCCATCCCATACCATCCTGAGGTCCCTCTGTGCCTCCCCCCTCACTCACCATTCTGAAGTCTCTCTATGCACCCCCATTCCATCCCATCCTGAGGTCTCTCTGTACACCCCATCCCATCCTGAGGTCTCTCTGTCCACCTCATCCCATCCTGTGGTCTCTCTGTGCACCCCCCCCCCCCCCATCCCCTTCTGAGGTCTCTCTGGACATGTGGTGCCATCCAGTGCACTGCGTGTCTTCAGAGGTCAGGATGTATTCATAAACATGAGTTTCTCAGTCCAACTGTATTCAACTAGGAAACATTCCATAGCTCCCAACTGTTACTGATTGTGAGGGACTGTCCCTCATTCAGAACATTGTCCCTCTTTCCTCCTCATTTGTCCCTTATTTTGGTCTGATCTATATAGTGTATATTAAATGCACTACTTATCTTTCAAAAAAGTTTCCCAGTGCTAAACCTCTTATCCAATTTCTAAACTGCTGCATTTATTAATTCTAAAAGACAATATAAAGGAATAGTAATGAAAAAAGGACTTGTAGGTTTAACCAATCCTTTTTTTGGCACAATTCTCCTTTAAGGGGGCGTGGTAGGGGTTTTTCCTATGCCTACCTAATTTTCATAATAGGTGTCCCTCATTCCCATCCCAGAAAGTTGGGAGGTATTCTGCAAGTATTCTACAGCCAAACTGTTTAGTTTTTACAAATTCCAGAGAAGCAAAAGTCCAGGATGAATATGTTCAGACAGGCCAGGCTGATATTTTATTTTTTATATAAACTTTACATTCTTATTGAGGTTACTTTCTTTAGATAAAAAATATATTTTTCCTTAGTACAGTATGTTTTTCCTATCCTACATCATGGGACACAGAGCCATAGTAGTAGTAGTACTATGTGGGTTATGGGCCACCTTCAGGTGAAGGACACTGGCCCTAAGACAAAAAGTGCACTCCCTATATAACCCCTCCCACTACTAGGAGTACCTCAGTTTTTTCGGCAGTGTCCAAGGTGTTGGTCACGAGTAAAGATGTGCTGTGCTGAGCTCCACTGGAGCAATCCTTGCTGGGGCTAGCCATGCAGCCGGATCCATTCAAAGTGTCTTTTTGGCCGAATTGGATGGTACCTGGGCCTCGTATCCTAAGAAACAAGCTCTTGCCTGTAACGCTTCTCTTTTTAGAGAGCTGGACCCCGGGATCCAGTAATTTTTGGTATTAAGGCCATAAAGTTTTACTGATGGTGGTGCTAATACAGGTCCAGGATTGTGGGTTTCCCCGAGGATCCCCAGCTCCTGAAGGTTTAATGGAACCCACCGTGAAGATTGGGTCTGTTGGTTTACCACAGAAAACCCTGCGGCGGGAAAGGTAAGTGGAGTTCTCTAAGAAATTTTCAAAATTTTCTTATGAATGTCTACTTTAATTTTGTAAATGTTGTCATGCCTATGTGTCACCACTGGGGGCTCTATAGAGCACTTACCATCTCATGCTTCTCAGAGAGCCTCCTTATGAAGGGGCACCCCCTCGAGTGGGGGGAAGGCTTCTACAGTTTTTAAGGGTCTGGCAGGAACAATGTCAGGACAAATAGGTGGCTTCCTCAATTTCTCTAGGTTACAAACTAGAGTTCCGAGAATTCCCATCTCCTCGTTTTCTCAGATCAAACGTTCCCAGAGATCCAGTGAAAAGGAAGTCTCTATTTCTAGCTTTGGATCATCTCTTGTCTGAAAGAGTGATATCGGTGGTCCCCTTGGAAGAGCAAGGATTAGGGTTTTATTCAGACCTTTTCACAGTTCCAAAACCAAACGGGGATGTCAGACCCATTTTAGGTCTCAAAGATCTAAACCAGCTTTTGAATATCCTTTCCTTTCACATGGAGTCAATCCGATCAGTAGTCTCCATCCTACAAGGGGGAGAATTTCTGGTGTCAATCGACATCAAGGATGCTTATCTCCATGTGCCAATTTTTCCCGCTCACCAGAAATTTCTACGCTTCGACGTAAAAAATCTTCATTTTCAGTTTGTAGCTCTGCCTTTCGGTCTAGCTACTGCACCTCGAGTGTTTACAAAGGTCCTGGCTCCTCCTTTAGCCAGGTTAAGGGCTCAAGGTATAACGATACTAGCCTACTTAGACGATCTACTTTTGAAAGATCAGTCGGTAGCCCGCTTAAACCAAAGTTTGGTCACCGCAGTCAGCTACCTGGAATACCTAGGTTGGATTCTCAACCTAGAGAAATCCTCCTTAAAACCATCAAGGAGATTGCAGTACTTGGGGCTGATCATAGATACAGTTCAGAAGAAGGTGTTTTTGCCCCAGGAGAGGATCGGTTCCATAAAGGAACTGATTCAGTTGGTCAAAACAAAGAAGAATCCTTCTATTCGACTTTGCATGAAGTTATTGGGAAAGGCGGTGGCTTCTTTCGAGGCTGTTCCTTATGCGCAGTTTCTATCAAGACTGCTGCAAAACAGTATCCTGTCAACTTAGAATAAGAAGGTCCAAGCTCTGGAATTCCCAATGCGTTTATCCCCTGAAATGCGTCAGAGCCTCAATTGGTGGTTGATATCCAGAAATCTTCAAAAAGGAAAATCCTTTCTACCAGTCACCTGGAAGGTGATAACAACAGATGCCAGCCTTCTGGGCTGGGGAGCAGTCCTGGAAGAAGCGTCTGTCCAATGGAAATGGTCCAAATCAGAGAGGACCTTGCCCATCAATATTCTAGAGATTCAGGCAGTACACCTGGCTCTAGAGGCCTGGACAGTCAGACTACAGAATTGTCCTGTCAGGATCCAATCCGACAATGCCACAGCAGTGGCCTATATCAATCACTAAGGGGGCACAGGAAGTCATGCGGCCCAGAGAGAGAGGTGAATCGTATTCTATCTTGGGCAGAAAACAACATTCCTTGCCTATCAGCAATTTTCATTCCAAGAATAGAGAATTGGCAGGCGGACTACTTGAGTCGCCAACAATTGTTGCCGGGAGAATGATCCCTTCACCCCGATATCTTTCTGTCAATATGTCAAAGATGGGGTCCGAACGTGGATCTGTTTGCATCCAGGTTCAACAACAAGATCGACAACTTTGTGTCAAGGACAAGGGATCCGTTGGCATACGGAACAGATGCTTTGGTTTTTCCATGGGGTCAGTTTTCATTGATCTATGCGTTCCCTCCTGTTGTGCTGCTTCCACGCCTTCTTTGCAGGATCAAGCAAGAAGGGAAGGAGGTGATTCTTGTGGCCCCAGCGTGGCCCAGGAGATCTTGGTTTGCTGAGATCATAAAGATGGTGGTAGGGGACCCCTGGACCCTACCACTGTGGCCAGACCTTCTCTCGCAAGGTCCAGTATTCCATTCTACCTTACAAAAGCTAAATTTAATGGTTTGGCTATTGAGACCCACATTCTGAAAGACTGTGGGCTGTCAGCTTCAGTAGTTTTTACTTTGGTTAATGCTAGGAAGCCGGCCTCCAGAGTCATATACTATAGAGTCTGGAAGGCATATGTCTCCTGGTGTGAATCCAGGGGTTGGCACCCCAGGAAATATGTCATAGGTAAGATCCTTGAATTCCTACAGATGGGATTAGAAATGAAGCTGGCCTTGAGTACTATCAAAGGCCAGGTGTCAGCCTTATCTGTGTTTTTTTTCAATGACCACTTGCTTCACACTCTCTGGTTCGTAACTTTATTCAGGGGGTAACGGATTAATCCTCCAGTTAGGTCACCCCTGAACCCTTGGGACTGTCGGCATTACAAAAACAGCCTTTTGAGCCAATACGAGATATTCCCTTAGTCCTCTTGACGAGGAAAATAATTTTCTTGGTTGCCATATCTTCTGCAAGAAGAGTATCAGAATTGGCTGCTCTTTCTTGTAAAGAGCCATATTTGATTATTTATAAGGATAAGGTTGTATTGCGGCTTCATCCTAAATTCCTATCGAAGGTAGTGTCAGATTTTCATTTAAACCAGGATATTGTTCTGCCTTCATTTTTTCCAGAACCTCATTCTGTGGAAGAGAGGTCACTACATTCTCTTGGTGTGGTGAGAGTGGTCAAGGTCTATTTGAAAGTGACCGCTTAGATTTGTAAAACAGACGGTCCTAAAAGAGGACAGGCAGCGTCGAAATCTACTATTTCTAAATGGATTTGTCAAGTGATTGTTCAAGCTTATGGTTTAAAAAAGAAAATTCCTCCTTTTCATATTAAAGCGCACTCCATCATGGCTGTTAGTGCTTCTTGGGCAGTGCATCACCAAGCCTCCATGGCTCAGATCTGCAAGGCCGCAATTTGGTCTTCAGTCCATACATTTACCAGATTCTATCAAGTAGATGTAAAAAGTCATGAGGATATCGCCTTTGGGCGCAGTGTACTGCAGGCTGCAGTATAAGTCCTCTGTTCTCTTGGTGCCCTACTTTTGTTGTGTCTAACTCTGTTCAGTTGGCATTGCTATGGGACATCCAACATAGCAACCACTATGGCTCTGTGTCCTGTGATGTACAATAAGAAAATAGGATTTTTATAACAGCTTACCTGTAAAATCTTTTTCTTTGAAGTACATCACGGGACACAGAGGTCCCTCCCTTCTTTGGTATACACGTGTATTGCTTTGCTACAAAACTGAGGTACTCCCAGTAGTGGGAGGGGTCATATAGGGAGTTGACTTTTTTTGTCTTAGGGCGTGCCAGTGTCCCTCACCTGAAGGTGGCCTATAACCCACATAGTAACTACTATGGCTCTGTGTCCCGTGATGTACTTCAAAGAAAAGGATTTTACAGGTAAGCGGTTATAAAAATCCTATATTTTCCCCTTATTATAAATGATGATATAGAAGAAGGAAATGCACTGGGTGGGTTTTGCTCTATCATAGATCTTTATAATAAGAAGAGATTAACTCATGAGTATTCAATAGCCATGAAACTACAGTATTTTAAGTGACGTAAAACCAAGCACAAGCTTTAAAGCAGTTCTTAACCAGAGGTATCCCTATCCTTTGGGGGTATGGAAACCAAATGAGGGGGGTATGGGACTGGACGTTCAGAAAATTTAAATAAAACTAAAACATGATTCTCTTTATTACTAAATCTGAACTCAAACTAAATCTGAACTCAAAAGAAATCGCCTTGATGTGTCAGATGACATGAGTAACATAGTCAGTAACTGTACCCTAATTTTATATTTGTATTGCAAAAAATAAAAGCAACTTATCCACTAGTTTCCTGTGTATTTGTAATTTGCCATTTTTATGTTAATAAATATGATGAAAAACCTTATGATTTCCTTTCAGCTGTTCTGCTCCTGGCCACCCATATGTAATGTTATCCAACCTATTGGCAACTTTTGAAGTCATACTTGTATCTAATAAGACTGGTGATGATGATTTTGACAGTGTGGCAAAGGCTGTCTGTAATCCTAAAGGGGTCTGTAATTTTAAAACAGTTAAGGGTTTGTTAGTATGAGAAAGTATCCTATTCTCCTTGTATTGCTTCCTTTATGTAAAATCCCTGGTGTTCCTGCCAGTCCCTCTGCTTTCCTATTAAAAACTGCCACACTAAGCAGGAGGGGAAGGGGAAAAAAAGGGGAAAAGGTATGAAACATTTTTTTATATCTGTACAAAATTGTTTTGGCTTTCATTTCTTTTTAAACTGAATGGGTTGTTTTACAAGGTGATCATTTACAATCACTTCAAGAACCCCTGCTTTAAAGAGTTACACTCATTTTCACTGGACAAACTGACCATTGTGCATGCTTTGCAGTATCAAAATTAGCTTACTTATTTATTACATTTCCTAAAATAAACCAGTGGGCAACATCAATCTAGCAGCTGTAGCAAAACTTTATGAAGCCTCTACCAACTACTGAACTAAAGTCATTTCCAAAGCCAGCTTTTTAAGTAACTAGCAAAACACTATTTAGACATAACTTGTTTGCAAACAAGAAGAACAAAATGAATAATCCTGTATCTTACCAGCAAAATATCTATCTAGAATACATTTACTCCTATTTTTTTTAGAAGGCATGCATGTGCTTTGAAGGAAAAAGGCAGACGCGTTTACATGAGGTCTACTTTTGAAATGCGCACTTTGACCAGTTATTTTGATGATTGCTGGCAAAATGTCAATCCTTCTACAGTTTTGACCTTACACCTAAATTCAACAATTTGTGTTTGTTGAAGGTAAGAGTTTAAATAGTGTTAAGAGGCTCAGAAGATTAGCCCTGTCCAAGGTGCTAAAGGCTCTTGTGACTGCTGAAAATGTACATATGAACTTGCTCTATCCTGTGCACAGAAGAGCCGCATACATCAACTCCATCCATCACCAGGGCTTTCCCAGAGCTGCTTTATTACCAGCTCACCCATATGATCCTTTGTTGCTACTGCCCTAGCTAAAGCAATTTGCTAATAAAACTTGCCCAACGTACACATATACACCTCAATATACACACATGCATCACATTCCCTTTTAAATAATGAAACCTGAAAAGAAACTGATTTCTTTGCTGTCTATGTTCTCTTATACTCAGTAATACTAAGCTCTTGAGTTATACCAGATATGAATTTATCATGGGTAACAATGAGCTTGGTTTATCAGTGTGTTTAAATTGTTTCTAAAACCTTAAGGTTTTTTTTTTTTTTACCTTAATACATTCTTTGCATTAAGGTAAAAACTTTCTGTGCTACAGTATCACCCCCTCGCCCCCTTTTACTTACCTGAAACCGATTTCGACCCAGCGTGTACCCAAGAGCAGCGACTCTCTTCTGCCTCTCCCTCCTCACATGGCAGGATGATAGCAGTGGGGGCCATTGGCTCCCGCTGCTGTCACTCAAACTCTGTGACGCTGGAACAAGGCTGAGCTGTACTGTTTGTGGTTATAAACAGGGAACAAGCCTGCACGAGTGACCCCATAGAAGCTTTCTACGGGGACACTTGCTGAAGAGGTGGAGCCAGTTGCGCCAGCAGGGGGATCCCAGAAGAAGAGGATGGGGGCTGCTCTGTGCAAAACCACTGCACAGAGCAGGTAAGAATTGTATGTTTATTATTTTCATTAAAAAAATAAAGCTTTACAATCATCTAAATAAAAATTGTCACAGAGAATTGGTATGTCCATATACACATGTATATCCAAGGTATTAAATGGTTCACCCAAATATGATATTTCTTTTCAGAGTAGATTCCAGTGGGGTCAATGTTGAATTACACCATCTGCTTACATTAATCAAGAACTTTGGTGTGAGGTCTCTGTACGGAAGTGCCCATTTCCACCTACCTGCTGCAGTCATTGCAAAGACACCCCACTTTCAGCACAATTTGCAGAATGCAGCAGGAGCAATGAGTCTCCACAACGTGAATTTGGGCAGGATTATTAGAGTTTTGAAGAAATACAATTAGGAATTGGGGGATTCCATTTGTAGATGTCTTCATGATGAGGTATGAGTGTGCCACCGCAAAAAAATAAAAAATAAATGGGTGTTTGTATGTCTGCATAGATGATTGCAGGCTGCCTAAAAGCGGGGACTGGTGTGAATGTACAGTAAGTAAATTGCTGCTATATAAATAATTGTAATAATTTTTAAAAAATAAAATACATAATAAAAATATATATAAGCACATAATAAAAGAAATTAATTGTGGCAACCCAGGCCAGGAAATTTACACTAGATTTTATGGGAGGGGTTACAGCGCAAAAAACTTGGATGGATTCAGAACGCCCAACGTGGGGATGGCTGTAGTGCAGTTTTTTGTTTTTGCAGCTCAAGATTGCAAAATGATGCCCACTGTACACTGTGGCATTCTCCGATTAACTCTTCCACCATGTAATTTTATCCCACTTCTGCATCTCCTTTAGGGATGTTCTGCTCTCCTCTTCACGCTGCTCCCCAGGGCTCAGCTTACAGAAAAGCCGTGCTCCTATTTTTTTAGAAGGCATGCATGTGCTTTGAAAGAAGAGGGCAGACGCGTTCACATGAGGTCTACTTTTGAAATGCGCCAGTTATTTTGATAATTGCTGGCAAAATGTCAATCCTTCTACAGTTTTGACCTTACACCTAAATTCAACAATTTGTCTGTTTGTTGAAGGTAAGAGTTTAAATAGTGTTAAGAGGCTCAGAAGATTAGCCCTGTCCAAGGTGCTAAAGGCTCTTGTGACTGCTGAAAATGTACATGGTGTGGTGTGATGTCAATGCAGTGGTGTGCACTGACACCAAAGGAAACAAGGCTTTTGGCCTTGCCATTAGGTAGTAGATGTGTATGGATAATGTTTAGTGTCACTTTAAGATGAACAGATTGATAGTAAGGTTTAGATCAAGGAAAGACAGAGAACTAAAGAAGAGCTTTGCACTGCTATAATTTTCCCTACAACCTCTGTTTGTGGCTGCTCCTGCAGCAAGCCAAACATAAAGTGCTGACACAATTCAGCTGGATCGATTCGTAGCTAGTTTCAATGTTTTTGATGGGATTAGTGGAGGAGAAGGCATAGAGTGCATCTGCAATACCAGCTTTTTTTCCCCTAAAACAACAACATTATTTTGGGGCTACCATTTCTGCCAGTCAAGCAACCTGAAAACAATTCCTTCCATTTGGTACTGATATGAATCAAATGAAAGCAGATTAGGGTTGTGCTGCTGTAATACTTTGTCAAATATATGCTGCCAAAATACACTGTGGGTTTGATTTACTAAAGGCAAATAGGCGGTATACTTTGCAAGTGCATTGCACTCTACTAGAGAATTTGCTCCAGAGCCTAGTTAATGAGATGTAGTGTCACTTTGCAAAGAATTCCTAATCACATGCACAAAAAAAGAAAATTCCTTTGCAGAGTGCAACTGTACCTGCAAGGTGCACAGTTTATTTGCCTTTAGTAAATCAACCCCACTGTCCCAGAATATCCCTTAAAACTATACTGGTACCAAAATACAGTGTATCAATTTGTGTAAGAATTCCTCAACCCCAGTGAAAGACTTTTTTTCAAAGTCGCCCTTGAAATTTCCCAAACAGGACCTTGACCCCACTGTATTTTTGTATTTTATTTTGCAGCATTGACACAGGCTCTCCATGGCAGTGGCAGTTTCCTTTGCCTTTTTTTTGCAATTGCTTCACTGTTCCCCGTTCACACCGATGTAAATTGTCATGTGATTTGACAGTTCCAAATATCATGACAAATCGCTTGCTATTGTCTGCAATTGAACCGTTTAAATTGCCATAATTCATGTCGCAGCGACTTTGAAAAATGTTCCTGCATTACTTTTTGCCGCAAATCACACTGATGTGAAACAGCACAGTTTCAAAGCTGCACCGGTGTGAACAGGGGCTTAAGCTGGCCATACACCTATAGATTATCTGCAGATTTTCTATGGTTAGATGGAAAACGTGCAACAGATCTCTCCATGTTCGCTAAACTGTGTGGATGGAGGAATCTTCCACTTTTTCCATCTAACCATAGAAAATCTGCAGATAATCTATAGGTGTATGGCCAGCTTTAGTCTTGAAAATAACTAGAATTTAGGAGCAAGATTGGAGGACAGGAGACATGTTCAAGAGGCCGGCTGTGATTGGCGGGGGTGGGGCTAGGAGGAAAGCTGTGACTTGAAGGCATGGCGTCTTATTAGACTATGAAATACAGGTATGCTGTGTGTCTGCACAATGTTATGTACCTCTGATTAACCAGCCAAAGGAAGCAAACCAATTACACAAGCAAGGATCAGCTTTCCATTGTTAGTTTAGAACAAGGAAGAAAGTAATACATGAAAATGTTAGAGATTTATAATGCAGACATATGTAAACACACAAATAAAAAAAAAAATTAGTGTACCATACACTTTAACTGGCAATTATGTTACTAGTGTAAGGGCTTGTTTACAACAGATGCTTTCAGGTGCATTTTTTAAATGCTTCCTGAACACAAGTACTGTAAAAAGAATGTCTTCCAGTCATCCTAGGTCACACCACTGCGTTCAGTTTCAGTGCTTTCAAAGTAAGTATAGCAGAACCTTTTTTTGCACTAAAACATATGTAAATACAGAGCAAGGGAGGTTTATATCCCCTGTCAATTTTTTTCCCCCATCTGCGTCCCATTGCAGAGATTTCCCTTCACTTCCTATCCAAAGGCCAAACAGGAAGTGAGTGGAAATTAATGCAAATTAAGGGAATTCTTTGGGGACCCCCAATTCAGCAGAACTAGTGTCCCCATTGGAGGATTTCCCCGTTATTACTTTTCTGGGGACAACCAAAAATTTGGGATTTTCTTTTACTATCACTTTCAATGATAATGGTAATCAAGAAAAAACAGAGGGGGTGAATGGCGACAAACATCGGCACTTAAAAATCTCCATTGGCGACGTTTAAAAATTTCTACAGGTTACCAGTTTTGAGTTGCAGAGAAGGTCTAGGACTTGAATTATTTCTCTTGTTCTAACGATCACGGCGATACCTCACATTTGTGGTTTGAACACTGTTTTCATATGCGAGCGTGACTTACGTATGCGTTCGCTTCTGCGCGTGAGCTCGGCGGGACGGGGCACTTTTAGAAAAAAAGTTTTTTTCTTTTTTCTTTTACCTTTTTTTTTTTTTTTTTACACTGTCCTTTTAAAAAAAACATTTTTGGGTCACTTTTATTCCTATTACAAGGAATGTAAACATCCCTTGTAATAGGAAAAAAGCATGACAGGACCTCTTAAATGTGAGATCTGGGGTCTTCTTGACTCTTTGTCTTTTTTCATACTTACACTAAATGCAATAAAAAAAAATTAAATGTAATTTTAAAAAAATAAAAAAATTCCCCTTTAAGAGCACTGGGTGGAAGTGACGTTTGACGTTGCTTCTGCCCTCCAATGCTATGGAGTCGAGAGGGGGCCATCTTTCCCTCACTCGGCATCCAGGCAGTGAGGGGAGTGGATGCGATCGTCCCTACCGCTACTGGCGGGTTCAGTAAGCGGCGGAGACGACCGGAGTGCGGGGGGCCCTCTCTCGCCCCGATAAAAGTGTTCTTGCGGCTAATCCGCTGCAGAGACCACATTTATCTTAAAGAGAACCGCACGCCATTCCTGAAAATGCCAGGGTTATGGCAGCTAGCTGCTGCCATAACCCCAGTATTTAACACCAAATTACCAATGTACAGGTACGTTTATTTGCGTGAAGTGGTTAATGTGAGTGGGATCTTGAGCACAGAGAATTTTTAGAAGAAAAATTGCACTAGAACACATTACAAATGCATTAAAAATGCATAAGTGGAAATTCACTTTGCACGTGGGAATCGTGGTGTGAACTAGTGTAGCGCTAGGCTCTAAGAGGCTGCGGGTATTAACTGCTTCTTCCCTGAAAGTACAGAGGCTGCCCACCATTGCAAGCACCAGTCCATTCATACTGACTCCAATAATACAGTTTAGGGTTTGCTTGTTTAGATTTATTGCTGATATAAACTTTAACAGGAGAGGGGATTAAGGCATGGGATACTCCAAAATGCTTGGCACTTAATGTTTAGAGGATGTTCTTCTCCTTAAAGTGGTTGTAAACTCTTATGCCCTGTACACACGACCAGAATTTCCAGCAGACTAGGTCCAACGGTCTTCCTGACGGACTTTCGGCGGACTTCCGACGGACTTTCCAAACGAACGGACTATCGCACACACCACCGGACTTTCCAGCAGAATAGGTCCGACGGTCTTCCCGACGGACTTTCGACTGAGTTACGGTGGACTTCCGAACGAACGGACTTGCCCACACATGGACTAAAGTCCGTTCATTTTGAACGTGATGAAGGACGACAGGACTAGAAAAGGAAGTCAATTTTGCCGCTTTTATTGGCGAGATTAACACCTTGAGAGCCCCATCGCAGAGCATACCAGGCCCTCAGGTCTGATATGTATTTTAAGGGGAAACCCCTACGCCGAAAAAACAGCGTGGGGGTCCCCCCAAAATCTATACCCGACCCTTATCCGAGCACGCAGCCCGGCCAGTCAGGAAAGGGGGTGGGGATGAGCGAGCGCCCTCCCTCCTGAACCGTACCAGGCCGCATGCCCTCAATATGGGGGGGTGGGTGCTTTGGGGAAGGGGGGCGCCCTGCGGCCCCCCCACCCCAAAGCACCTTGTCCCCATGCTGATGAGGACAAGGGCCTCTTCCCGACAACCCTGGCCTTTGGTTTTCAGGGTCTGCGGGCAGGGGGCTTATTGGAATCCGGGAGCCCCCTTTAATAAGGGGGCCCCCAAAACCCGGCCGCCCACCCTATGTGAATGAGTATGGGGTACATCGTACCCCTACCCATTCACCTGGGGAAAAAAGTGCCAATAAAAAAACACACTAGACAGGTTTTTAAAGTAATTTATTAGACAGCTCCGGGGGTCTTCTTCCGACTTCGGGGGGGCTCTTCCAACTTCTCCGCTCTCTCCGGCCTTTTCTCCCGGTGTCCAGTTCTTCTCCCACTCTCTGGCCCCTTCTCCGCTCTCCGGTCCTTCTTCCGCTCTCCGGTTCTTCTGCCGGGCTCCTCCGCTATCTTCTGCTCTTTGCCGCTCACTTGCTAGTGGTGACCCGATCTTCTCTGTCGTCTTTTTCCCTGTTCTCTTCTTCCGATGTTGACACAAAGCTCTCTCCCGCTGTAATGCTGTGTTCACGGTGCGCAACGACTTATATAGGCATGGGGCATGGTCACCGGGTGATGTCACCCAGTGACCCTGCCACTTATGACGGCACAGTTCCATCATGCCCCGGGACTGTGCCGTTATAAGGTCTGGTATGGATTTTGGAGGGACCCCCATGCCATTTTTTCGGCATAGGAGGTTCCCCTTAAAATCCATACCAGACCTAAGGGACATTGTCACCTCCCTCTTGCGCTCGCTGCAATAGGAAAATGTGTTTTTCCTATTGCAGCGAGCGGGATATGTATAGTACCCTGTCGCCGAAAACCAGCGAGATGGGATCGCACTGGAAACATTCTCGCGGGCTGGCGCTGTAGCTGCCCTTGCTCTGTCGGACCAGCACACAGACGAACGGGCTTCCCGATAGGAGCTGGGTCCGGCCGAGTTGTATCATTAATTACATTGGTATATTCATGTTACCTTTGATAAATGTATTCCAGAAACAGTTACCTGGATAGATAGGGCTTAAAACATTCATCAGATAACTCCTACAGCTTCTACAGGACCACAGGTAATTTCACTGAGAATAACACCATGTCCCTATTTCCTTCATATTCCCTAAGGATTATCTATAATATAATGAGATTGTTTGCAAAGACAGATGAAATGAATTACAGGACTAGCTCTATGTCAGTGTACATATAACACAATACCCTCCTAGGTAGAGGCAATGGGGGCCAGCGGCAGGATTTTTCCCTGCACAATATATCTACCAGGATAGAAAGACTAAAGGAATAAAAACACTTTTCAGATGTGGTGTGTCATTAAGAGTCTGCCTGACATTAAATGAATATTGAGGGATGACATGTCAAATCGCATGTCAAATTGGCGGCAACTGCTGTCAATGACATCGTCCTAATCGGTGCGACACCGTATCTGCAGCGCTGCACCGATTTCAAAAAGTAGTTTCTGTACTACTTTTTGCGATTTCGGGCTGCGATTTACATTGACATCTGTGCAGAAACCTGCACAGATGTCTCTGAAATCATGGCCAATATCGGGACTGACATGCGGTTGTGAAATCGTGCGAGGTCAGCTGAACTCACACGGCTTCATTCCTGTAGCTCAGTGTGAACCTGGACTACTACATCAAAACCTAGGTAAATAATGAAATATTAATGTGTGCTGCCCTAAGTGTGATCAATCTAAACTACTTAGCTGCTGCAACCAGTGTTCCCACATCAAATGCAACTAAAAATGAAAATAAAAATGTGTTTGTGCTGATGAAATAACAACCCTAAAAAGAAGTGTCCAAATAATCCTAAATTATTATTTTCAATTATTTGGATGCTTCTTTTTATGGTTGTTATTTTAGCAGTGCAAACACGTTTTTTTTTAATTTTAAATACATCAAAACCTCTGTGTGTAGAATTTGATGGATATATTCATTAGCTCATGCATTGTATACTTGTTCTTAGGCAGTAATCCAGTAGGACTGTTTTACTAAAGGAGAAGAGAATGCTCATTAAGCAACGTAAGCAGTGCAGAATGAAAAAAACAGCATTTTGTCATGCATGTTATTCTCTATTCCTTTAGTAAGTCAGCACCAATAAAGAATTTTTTCTGCACTTCCTAACAACTGGAATTCAGCACATAAATTAAAAAAAAAATGGCTCCTTTAGAACCTGATCACACAGGTGTTTGTCTTGTAACAGATTCCCTTTAACACGGAATATTATCTTATCTCAGGTTTCATTTTTAGTGGAGAAGGACCAAAACATCTGTCAGGTTTTTATTGGTGTGGCCCCATTCATAAGATTTCCCTTCACTTCCTGTCCCGGTGACAGCTCTGTCACTAGGACAGAAATAGGGTGAACATTCCAACAGAGAAACTAAAGGCTATTAAACGCTGAAGGAGCTACTTAGTGTTTTTAATGCTGCTGTGTGCCTTTTGGAGCAATCTCCCTTTACTTTCTATATAAGTGACAATAATGTTACTCTGCCAAAGCAGTTCCGCCACCAACAGGGCGCTAGGGCCAGGGGCAAACCGCAAGGCCAGGGCCAGAAAAAGCCCTGGGTCCAAAATTCTTCTAAACCCAGCACCAAGCCCTCCTTTTGAGGGGACGCCCCCACTCCATCGGGTGGGGAGAAGGCTGCTGCACTTTGCGGAGAACTTGGAGAACAATAATTTAGGACCCGCGGTTACAAGCTGGAGTTGTGGGGGGGTTCCCCCTCAGAGGTTTTTAGGATCCAGCGTTCCCTCGGATCCTCCAAAAAGAAACTTATTGCTTCAGGCACTACATCATTGAGTACATCAAAGAGTGATTGTAGAGGTTCCTGTATCCGAAAAATGCACGGGGTTTTACTCAAACCTGTTTACGGTTCAAAAACCAAGGTCCTATATTCCACCCCAATTTACAGTCTCTGAATTTGACGGCATGGCTATTGAAGCCAGGGTGTTAAAGGACTGTGGCATCTTGGGACCAGTGGTGTCTACCCTAGTGAATGCTAAAAAAGCTGTCACTAGGAAGATCTATCATAAGGTCTGGAAAACTCATATTGCTTGGTGTGAAGCCAAAAAATGGCATCCTCGGAAATACGTGATTGAAAAAATTCTCTCTTTTCTACAGTGGAAATCAAATTGGCTTTGAGTACAATCAGAAGTCAAGTTTCGGCCCTATCAGTATTCTTCTAAAGGCCTTTAGCCTCTCATTTACAGGTCTGAACCTTTATGAAGGGGGCAACTCGCTTGCTTCCCCCCATTAGGTCACCTATGTGTCCTTGGGACTTGAACTTGGTGTGGTCTGTGTTACAGAAACAACCATTTGAACCTATCAAGGAAATTCCATTAGACTTGCTGTCACGCAAGCTAGCCTTCCTGATGGCCATCACCATGGTTAGAAGGGTGTCGGAGTTGGCGGCCCTTTCGTGCAGGGAACCATACTTGATCCTTCACCACGACAGGGTCGTGTTACGACCTGTTCCACCCTTTTTGCCAAAAGTGATGTCGACCTTTCTTTTAACCACTTCAGCCCCGGAAGGTTTTACCCCCTTCCTGACCAGAGCACTTTTTACAATTCGGCACTGCGTCGCTTTAACTGCTAATTGCGCGGTCATGCAATGCTGTACCCAAACGAAATTTGCGTCCTTTTCTTCCCACAAATAGAGCTTTCTTTTGATGGTATTTGATCACCTCTGCCGTTTTTATTTTTTGCGCTATACACGGAAAAAGACCGAAAATTTTGAAAAAAAAATGATATTTTCTACTTTTTGTTCTAAAAAAAATCCAATAAACTCAATTTTAGTCATACATTCGGCCACATGTCTTTGGTAAAAAAAATGTCAATAAGTGTATATTTATTGGTTTGCGCAAAAGTTATAGCGTCTACAAACTAGGGTACATTTTCTGGAATTTACACAGCCTTTAATTTATGACTGCCTATGTCGTTTCTTGAGGTGCTAAAATGGCAGGGCAGTACAAAACCCCCACAAATGACCCCATTTTGGAAAGTAGACACCCCAAGGAATTTTCTGAGAGGCATGTTGAGCCCATTGAATATTCATTTTTTTTGTCCCAAGTGATTGAATAATGACAAAAAAAAAAAAAAAAATTACAAAAAGTTGTCACTAAATGATATATTGCTCACACAGGCCATGGGCATATGTGGAATTGCACCCCAAAATACATTTAGCTGCTTCTCCTGAGTACGGGGATACCACATGTGTGGGACTTTTTGGGAGCCTAGCCGCGTACGGGGCCCCGAAAACCAAGCACCGCCTTCAGGATTTCTAAGGGCGTACATTTTTGATTTTACTCCTCACTACCTATCACAGTTTTGAAGGCCATAAAATGCCCAGATGACATAAAACCCCCCCAAATGACCCCATTTTGGAAAGTAGACACCCCAAGCTATTTGCTTTGAGGCATGTTGAGTCCATGGAATGTTTTATATTTTGATACAAGTTGCGGGAAAGTGACAAATTTTTTTTTTTTTTTTTTTTTTTTGCACAAAGTTGTCACTAAATGATATATTGCTCACACAGGCCATGGGCTATGTGGAATTGCACCCCAAAATACATTTAGCTGCTTCTCCTGAGTACGGGGATACCTAGCCGCGTACGGGACCCCGAAAACCAAGCACCGCCTTCAGGATTTCTAAGGGCGTACATTTTTGATTTTACTCCTCACTGCCTATCACAATTTCGGAGGCCATGGAATGCCCAGGTGGCACAAACCCCCCCCAAATGACCCCATTTTGGAAAGTAGACACCCCAAGCTATTTGCTGAGAGGCATGGTGAGTATTTTGCAGCTCTCATTTGTTTTTGAAAATAAAGAAAGACGAGAAAAAAATTTTTTTTTTTTCTTTTTTCAATTTTCAAAACTTTGTGACAAAAAGTGAGGTCTGCAAAATACTCACTATACCTCTCATCAAATAGCTTGGGGTGTCTACTTTCCAAAATGGGGTCATTTGGGGGGGTTTTGTGCCATATATCATTTAGTGACAACTTTGCGCTAAAAAAAATAAAAAATTGTCTCTTTCCCGCAACTTGTGTCACAATATAAATTATTCCATGGACTCAACATGACTCTCAGCAAATAGCTTGGGGTGTCTACTTTCCAAAATGGGGTCATTTGGGGGGGTTTTGAACTGTCCTGGCATTTTATGCACAACATCTAGAAGCTTATGTCACACATCACCCACTCTTCTAACCACTTGAAGACAAAGCCCTTTCTGACACTTATTGTTTACATAAAAAAATAATTTTTTTTTGCAAGAAAATTACTTTGAACCCCCAAACATTATATATTTTTTTTAAAGCAAATGCCCTACAGATTAAAATGGTGGGTGTTTCATTTTTTTTTTTCACACAGTATTTGCGCAGCGATTTTTCAAACGCATTTTTTGGGGAAAAAACACACTTTTTTACATTTTAATGCACTAAAACACACTATATTGCCCAAATGTTTGATGAAATAAAAAAGATGATCTTAGGCCGAGTACATGGATACCAAACATGACATGCTTTAAAATTGCGCACAAACGTGCAGTGGCGACAAACTAAATACATTTTTAAAAGCCTTTAAAAGCCTTTACAGGTTACCACTTTAGATTTACAGAGGAGGTCTACTGCTAAACTTACTGCCCTCGATCTGACCTTCGCGGCGATACCTCACATGCATGGTGCAATTGCTGTTTACATTTGACGCCAGACCAACGCTTGCGTTCACCTTAGCGCGAGAGCAGGGGGGACAGGGGTGCTTTTTTTTTTTTTTTTTTTTTTTTCTTTATTATTATTATTTTTTTATCTTATTTTTAAACTGTTCCTTTCATTTTTTTTTTTAAAATCATTTTTATTGTTATCTCAGGGAATGTAAATATCCCCTATGATAGCAATAGGTAGTGACAGGTACTCTTTTTTGCAAAAATTGGGGTCTATTAGACCCTAGATTTCTCCTCTGCCCTCAAAGCATCTGACCACACCAAGATCGGTGTGATAAAATGCTTTCCCAATTTCCCAATGGCGCTGTTTACATCCGGCGAAATCTAAGTCATAAAATGCTCGTAGCTTCCGGTTTCTTAGGCCATAGAGATGTTTGGAGCCACTCTGGTCTCTGATCAGCTCTATGGTCAGCTGGCTGAATCACCGGCTGCATTCTCAGGTTCCCTGTTGAGACAGGAGAGCCAGAGAAAAACACAGAAGACGTTGGGGGGGGGCATTCCCTCCCACTGCTTGTAAAAGCAGTCTAGAGGCTAATTAGCCACTAGGATTGCTTTTACATGAAAGCCGACCGCTGGCTGAAAAGAATGATACCAAGATGATACCTAAACCTGCAGGCATCATTCTGGTATAACCACTCAAAGTCGTGAATGGCATACCTGAAGACAAAAAAATGGTTAACAATAAAGCACAGTAAACGGTAAGGTATAAAAAATTGCATACCTGAAAAGCAAACATGATAAAACATAATAACAATAAAACATTGCAGAATAGAATACAGTAAAAAAGAGCAGAACAATAGAGAGAGAATAGAGAGAGAGAGAACAATAAAACGACAACTATTTTTTTTTTTTTTTTATATTTTTGTTTGTGTTTTTTTTTTTTTTTTACACTTTTTTTTGTAACTAACTTTTATAACTGTAACCGGTTCCAGGTTCGGGTCTCTCAAAATGCGATGGCATCTTGGGAGACCCTGTGAAAGTGTGCCTAGTCTGTGCAATGCTGTACCCTACGCTAATAGTCAACTAGTGCATGGTAGCGTTCAAAACATTCACCAATGCAAAGACCAGGATTGTCAGGACAGGAGGGACAATAATAGCGGGTGTCACGCCTATATCCGCGCTTGCTGCAGACACAACATCTTTTTTGGGGGGGTTCGTTGGGTAGGGGTACTCGGGAGGACATAAAGAAAATGCCTCTCATGCAGCCGACTGCATTTGGTTGGGGATGTGAATGGGGGAAGTACGGGCGCTGCAGAAGCGGTGGGTTCCCAATTAGGATTGGCGAATGCAGCAGGAAGGGCATTATGGGCACGACGGTCCTGTGTTTGTCTTCTTGGTGGCAGCGGGACACTACTTGTGCTTGCCACCTCACCAGCTTGAACTGCACTTATGAGACTCGCCACGTCACCAAGTGTTACTGCAGTGCTGGTTTGACTACGACCGGGGTGTACTAGGCCGCTGGCGCTTGCCAGTTCACCAAAACGCTACAAAAAAAACTGTTAGCGATCGCAGGGATCCGGCCTGACTCTGCGAACGCTGCAGTTATGCGTTTAGTGTTTTGTAAGTGACAGTGATCGATCGATACTGCACTTGGGTGGGCTGGGCTGGGCCGGGCGGAGGGGCAAAACGCAGGTGCTAGCAGGTATCTGGGCTGATCCCGCTAACACTGCGTTTTTGGGAACCCTAAACTGCTGGGGACGCTAGTATAGATCTGATCAGATCAGATATTGATGCGTTCAGATACTATACCACTAAGGGAGGCGTATGCTGCGTGCGTGGGTGTTAGCGGTACTGGCGCTAATCTGACGCTGCCTGGGGCTGGTGCTTGCCAGTTCACCAAAACGCTACCAAAAAAACTGTTAGCGATCGCAGGGATCAGGCCTGACTCTGCGAACGCTGCAGTTACGCGTTTAGTGTTTTGTAAGTGACAGTGATCGATCGATACTGCACTTGGGTGGGCTGGGCTGAGCTGGGCGGAGGGGCAAAACGCAGGTGCTAGCAGGTATCTGGGCTGATCCCGCTAACACTGCGTGTTTGGGAACCCTAAACTGCTGGGGACGCTAGTATAGATCTGATCGGATCAGATATTGATCCGATCAGATACTATACCACTAAGGGAGGTATACGGTGCGTGCGTGGGTGTTAGCGGTACTGGCACTAACCTGACGCTGCCTGGGGCTGGTGCTTGCCAGTTCACCAAAACGCTACCAAAAAAACTGTTAGCGATCACAGGGATCAGGCCTGACTCTGCGAACGCTGCAGTTATGCGTTTAGTGTTTTGTAAGTGACAGTGATCGATCGATACTGCACTTGGGTGGGCTGGGCTGGGCTGGGCGGAGGGGCAAAACGCAAGTGCTAGCGGGTATCTGGGCTGATCCCGCTAACACTGCGTTTTCGGGAACCCTAAACTGCTGGGGACGCTAGTATAGATCTGATTGAATCAGATATTGATCCGTACAGATACTATACCACTAAGGGAGGCATATGCTGCGTGCGTGGGTGTTAGCGGTACTGGCGCTAATCTGACGCTGCCTGGGGCGACGCATATCACCGCAGGGCGATCAGGGGGCTAAACCTTTATTCGGTAATAAACGGCGGGTGCCCTGACACTATAAAAAATAAACGAACTAACCAGCGTCACCCGTAACAGTTATACGGTGATCAGTGGTGAAAGGGTTAACTAGGGGGCAATCAAGGGGTTAAAACATTTATTAGATAGTATATGGGGGTCCCTGTCGCTATAAAACACTGACGGCGAACCTAAATATTTACGTTCCTAACTAGCGTCACCAGCGACACTAATACAGCGATCAGAAAAATGATCGCTTAGCGACACTGGTGACAGGGGGTGATCAAGGGGTTAAAACTTTATTAGGGGGGGTTAGGGGGGTATCCTAGACCTAAAGGGGGGTAATACTAACTGCCCGAACACTGTAACTGTCACAAACTGACACTATGCAGTAATCAGAAAAAAAAAAAAAAAAAATACTGCTAATGTCAGTTTGTGACAGGGGGGGGGGGGTGATTGGGGGGGGATCGGGGGGCGATCGGGGGTGTAAAGTATGCCTGGCATGTTCTACTGTGTGTGTGTGTGTTTTGTGCACTCACTTGTCTTCTCTCCTCGGCGCTGGAACGGAAACTGCCAGACCGAGGAGAGATGACATCACATCCTCTGCCTGTGTGAAACGACACACAGGCAGAGGAGGATTCCCATTGGCTGGGAGCGATCGCGAGGGGGGGGCCACGATCGGATGGTCTCCCCCTCGCCTCCCGACGCTCCCAGTCAAATGCCGACCGCCGATGGCACCGGGGGGGGGTCCGATCGGACCCCCCGCCCGCGGGAGGCAGATCACGTACGGGTACGTGATTCTGCCTGCCCGTGCCATTCTGCCGCAGTATATATGCGGTAGGCGGTCGGCAAGTGGTTAAATCAGGACATTATTTTGCCTTCTTTTTTCTATCAGCCTTGTTTGGCAGAAGAAAAATGACTGCATTCTTTGGAAATTGTCCGGGCAGTCAAGGTTTATTTGTCTAGATCTGAGGATCAGACTGCTTTTTTTTTTTTTTTTTTACCAAAAGGACCCAAGAAGGGGCAGGCAGCTTCCAAAGCTTCCATTGCCAATTGGGTCTGTCAATTGGTCATTCAGGCCTATGGTCTGAAACGTAAGGCTCCTCCCTTTAGGGTGAGAGCTCATTCTACCCAGGGGTGTAGGAACCTCCTGAGCTTTTTGCCATCAGGTATCTGTGGCTCAGATTTGTAAGGCTGCTACCTGGTCTTCAATGCATACGTTCACAAAATGTTATCAAGTGGATGTTTGAGCAGCCGAGGATTCGGCTTTCGGCCGCAGTATACTGCGGGCTGCCATATAAGGTCTGATGGCTATTGTTTGGCAGGGTGTCTCCCTCCCCTCAAGGCTATTGCTCTGGGATATCCCAGCAGGTAATGAATATTAGCCTAACTCTCTGTGTCCCATGGTGCATGAAAAAGAAAATAGGATTTTTTCGTCATACTTGCCTGTAAAATCCTTTTCTTTGAGTACATTATGGGACACAGAGGTCCCTCCCCTCTTTTTGAGGATTCAGTGCTTGTTACAAAACTGAAGTACTTCCTGTATGGGAGGGGTTATATAGGGGATCACTTTCGGTCTAAAGACCTTTGGTCTACTAGTGTCCATTCACCTAGAGATGAAGTATAACCCAGCAGGTAATGAATATTAGCCTAACTCTGTGTCCCATGATTTATTTAAAGAAAAGGATTTTACAGGTAAGTATGATGAAAAAATCCTATTTTTTCACATGAAACTCTACTTCTTTTTCACATAATTTTTTTCTCTTTTTCTTTTGAATCATTTGCTGAGTGCTGCTAATCTTCTTCAGCATCTTTCAGCTACTTCCTATCTACATGCATTCGCTCCAATGTTAACTGTACATCACTGCTCTGACTTCATTTCTTGATAGTGACAATGGTGGATTACGCCCGCACATTTGACAGGGTGACAACCCAGGAGCACAAGTGGCAGTGTGATAAAATCTCAGACTCAGCATAAAAGTGAATAGCATGCTATGAGCCATCCTGGCTCATCCTGTGTGTGTCAACACTATTTACAACAGCAGCATATATGACTTGTTTTGAATACAGTCATTTCCATATGGGCTTTTCGGTGCTGGTATTTTAATTGCTATTTCCAAGGTTTTTTTTAGATATATTATAGCATAGGTTTATTCTGGTACAGCATTGCAAACACAATTTTGCAATAATAATATTGCTTAAAATACTATAAATATTATTATAAGTGTAATTGGTTGTGCTCAGGAATCAAAGATGATATATAGAAATATATATACAGTATATATATATATATATATATATATATATATATATATATATATATATATATATATATATATTGCTGTATACATATATACACTATATGAAGTTAGCATGACTGGGACAGGAAGTAGCACAGAAACTGAAATCAGGGGCAATTGTGCCACTGCCATGATTGATTTTGACCAGCTACCTCCACAACTCTCTGCCAAAGTCTTGCAAACCTTGTGGAAGGCTGAGAATGTTGCTCTACAGCGGGACATAGTGTGGCAGCAGCTGTGCATCCAACTAAGAACTACTGTTTTTTTTTTTTCTTTATCTGGACACAAGGCAAACCTCCCTGCTAGGAAGGGAGGTTTAATGTTTAGAGTCAGACAGACTTAAGCCACGTACACACGATCGGATTTTCTGACGGGAAATGTGTGATGACAGGCTGTTGGTGGAAAATCTGACCGTTTGTATGCTCCATCGGACAACTGTTGTCGGATGTTCCGCAGACAAATGTTGGATGGCAGGCTTTAAAATTTTTCCGAGGACAAATGTCTGTTGTCGGATTATCTGAGCGTGTGTACACAAGTCCGTCGGTCAAAGTCCAAAGTACAAACACGCATGCTCGGAAGCAAGGACAAGCCAGAAGCGGTCGGTCTTGTAAACTAGCATTCGTAATGGAGAATTAACATTTGTGACGCGGCAAATTATGAAGTCTAGAAATGCTGCGCACATTCTCTTCCTCTTTAATGGGATAATAATGAAGCTGCTTTGCTGGTGATACTGATGGAGTTAATGCAAACAAATTTTCAAAGGCTTTTTTTTTCTAGTGATATCAAGAATAATATTATTATGCTTGTTATTTTTTTTTTTTGGTGCAAGTTACCTCAACATCATTATCCTGTAGTTTTTAAGATCAAAGATACAACTATGTTGTTGTCCCTTGGTAATTTTACATTGTATTTTTTAAAATGTAACTGCCTACACCCAATCTGTCATTTGAAGTAAAACACATAGCCAAGTATTATCCTCCACAATTTTTTTATTGTGCATTAAAAAAAGAAAACAAATAAAATTAGATATGCGATATATCTGCCAATAGAACTTAACCAAAAAGTGAATTCTATGCATCCAAAAATATAGAAAATATGCCAAATCAAATCATTATTCAACCAAAAAATAAAATAAAAGCCTCATGCAAGTGTCCTGCTTCTTAATATAGGGGGTTAACAATGCCAAGAGTTGGTGAAAGCAGGGGGTCTGTCATCCAGAGATAATTCTGAAAAACATCTGGATTATTCTCCTGGAGCTCCCGCAGCAAAGGCATATGACATAATTGATCACGATTAATAAAGCAACCAATTTTTGGTCCAAGAAATCCTCCTCCTGTTCCTGGACTAGACTTGGGTCAAAGCAATAACTTCAAGGCCAATAATAAATAACGCTTTATCTCCTCCGATTCCGCAACATGTCCGGTTGATGAAAGGAATTGAAAAGTGCGAAATGAAAAGCGCGAATCAACACTCATCAAACTTCTACTAACACGAAATTAGCAGAAGGAGCCCAAAGGGTGGCGCCTGACAATTGAACTTCCTCTTTTTCGGCTCGTAGTACGTCTAGTACGTCACTACGTTCATGTTTGGAATGTGGAGGAATGGGATTGTAATGGTGCTACCAACAATTAATTCATAACAAATTTTGTAAAAAATATATTTTCTTTATTAAATACATAGGAATAAGGAACAGGGCACATAAAAGATATAGAAATGGTTAAAAACAATGATAGAGCATTTGCAGGGTACATATATTGGGTTTCTGGTGACCCACAAGGAAAAAGTAAGGATGATCACAGATGGATGTTAAATCCCAACATCTTTCCCACTATGGGTGGGAAATAGTGGGAAAGATTGGATCTCAGGGCGGTGCTCTGGGCTCTGAGGTTTTGACCAGATGATGGAAAACTGTCCTTTGAAGAATTCAAGGCTTACTTTGCTGATGGAATCCTAAGTGCAGAGGAGCTGAGCGAGCTTTTCCACACCATCGACACCCACAAAACTGAGAGCCCTCACTTTCTTTTTTCCCATGATGACTACACTATGCTGAGAGCTGAGCCTCCTTAGGGATCCATCCATTTCCATCACAGTCCTTGACGTCCTTCCAGTCTTTACCCTCATCCCTGGGAGTTCCAGACTAGCAGGATCTCAATGCCCATCTAGACCCTCTGTAACGGGGGGTCATGGGGTTCTGGTAAGCGGCCAGGCTCCCTCTTTTGGTGGTGGACCCACACATTTATGACCTTACATACTCTGAATCACCTGGGACTGTCTATCATCTTTTGGGTTTCCTCCCATATGGACCTTAATGACCTACTCCCTGGTTTACATTCATCACACATGGACTCATTTTGAAGTTTGATTGCACTGTTTGTGTTATATTACCGCACTGCTCACCAGAGGGGCTTATGTATTTCCTTATACTTTCTTACATTGTGCGTGGTACAGTTTGGTACAACATTTAATTCATGTATATATTGTACTTTCTTTGGTGTGGCACTCTTTAGCCACATATTCACTAGTTTGCTAAGCGCGAGTCAATATTTTTTCTCGTTCACACTCATCTGTCATGCCAATTGGATGCTGGGAAACACGCATCCAATTTGCATATATGTGAACCCAGCCTGATTCATCTGGGAGATATAAACAACTTTTATGCCTCCCAGATCACCTTTTCCTGCAGGCTGGGTTGACACTAGTGCGAATTGGATGCGGTTTTTCTCTGCATCCAATTCACATAGCAGGAGAATGTGACCTGCTCTAGGAGTCGGTTCACATATCTCCATGGCGGCTCCGGAGCGGCTTGCACAGGAGTCCTGTGCGTCTTTGACTCCGTTTTGGCCCTGATTCGGACCCCTGCTGCAAGCCGCATCCGGTATCAGTGTGAACCCAGCCTAAAAGTCATGTACACGTGTTTAGTGTCCAATTAGATCTTGGATGCACAGAGTTCTTCTATAAATGCAGCCAGACTGACAACACCTAAATGCAGGTAAGGGCACCGTGAGAATGGCACCATTGAAAAATCATTACATGTGTGTGTTTAGAAATGTCCTCTAAACAAATATTAATGCAGGTCTGACACTGCCAGTGTGAATAAGACCTTAGATTATGGTTAGAGGTTAATCTGAGATTTTTTTGGTTAGGGGTAGGGCAAGACCAAATAATTTTATACACTATGAGCATCAATATCAAAACATATTGGCAATACTAATTTATATGTCAAGTTCATCTGTGCTACATTTTAAAATGTCAGACGTTTTGAAAACCTCAAATCAGCTGTATCAATTTTCAAAAGGTAAACGTACAGCAGCAGGATATGTGTGATGTGAGGCCTGCACTGACCTAAAATAGCCCATAATAAATGAACTTAAGGTCGTTCTTCTTTCTCTGCTTGGCCTTAATCCACACTAATCTTTTTTTATTATTGGATGTCATATGCAGTTATCCCTATAGAATGATCTACCTGAAATATGAGTACAGCTGCAACTCAGAGATCTTATCATTTGCAGCAAAATGCAACTAATTATATGCAGGTTGCAGGTCATTTCACCATAGTTAGCTTAATACATATATATATAATGAGTGGACATGGTTGCTAGGTGAATAAGTGCTTTAAATTGTGGAATATGGATATTACATAACTGCATCTCTTATGTCTGTCTCCCCCCAGGGTGAGCACATAGCACATCCCAAACTATAATCAGGAAGGCAACATTTGACAAATGAGCATTTGATTTTTTTAATTTAGGTAAAAGCAAGATTATCATGATGCGGCATTTTTAGTACGGGGCCGGAATTTGCTAATGGCTTTAAAGGTAGCATCAGCATTAAATAGAATGTAAAATGTTAAACAGAATACAAGAACCTTGTTGTGGTTTCTTAATTTTTTTACCTTAACGTGACCATGTAAAGGAAAAAAATGATACTTACCCTGAACAATCTTACCTATTACCGGCAGCTCTGTGTGCCTCCTCTGTTCCTGCCTCAACCTGGACCATTCACATTGCTGTTTATTATGTAGGATGTCTAGCACAGTGATGGGTTAACAGTAGTACGTGTGTAATGTAAGCAGCCAAAGCCAAAACATCAACCATAGAACCTGTGCGTTGCAGAGCAGCCTGCATTTTGAAGTACCCGTGTGCTTAAAAGTTGAACTTCAGCTTGTAGGCAGGTTAATATGCCAGTTAGGCACTGTCCCGGGCCAGGAAGGTAAGAGTTAATGCCTTTCCCAGTTCTTTGGTATTTTGTTGGGTTCTTCTCTGGGTCTGGCTCACTAATCCTGTGAGGCTACAAGAAGTCCGAGAGGTCCAGGGCCTGCATCAGGTCTGATGCCCATAAGGGAATGAAACAGAGAATGACACCCATGAACAGAAGAATGTCTCATAGCACTGCCTGTATGTAAAGGTAAGAGAGCCTGGGGTTCGCCCTGTAGACACCAGCTCTGAAAGAATGCCTCTGAAGACCTCTGTATTACATGAACACTACTTTTGCAGGTATGCCAGGGCAGCACACAGCCTGTAGTTACAGTTAGAATATTAGGGAAGAATTATACCTTTCAATGTTAGAAAAGTGCAAAAGGCAATGACAGAATCTAGGTAAAGCATTTGAAGCATTGTCCCTGCCTTTTCTGAAGTTACTGAAAGGGGTATAATGCAAGTAGCCGGTACACATAGTCCACCAAGTGGGTCTTAATCACATTGGGGTATGAAGACATGTGGAGTGGAGTAGAGTGAAGACACAAGTGGTTACCTAGGGTAATGGAAGTTTAACAAGCAGCCTGTCATTAAGCGTGTGTCTGAAATAGGTGGGGTAGCCTCTTGCAGGGGAGAATTGTTGTCTGCATTTTCTTGTGAGCAGCCCGTCCCCCATAGCAATGGAAGCAGACTTGTGCCGCAGAGGTTCCCCAGCCTGTGCCAAAGAAGAGTTAAGTGAAGTTGAGTACATGCATGGAGTCCCCGCCATGTGCACAGCGGGGCCCCATACTGTTACTGCGAGTTAGGTGGCGGTGGACGTAGACGCGGGACAGGTGGACATAGACAGGGCTCAGCATGTCCCTCGTAAATGCAAGTTATAGAGAAGGTGTACATTGCACAGGGACTTGAAAGTCACAGGGCAAGTGTACATGGTGTACCTTTGTCTTTAGGCAGAGTATTTCCCCACAGCAGCCTTGGCCTTGTCCCAGGGCAATGATGAAAACGAAACAAAGTACCCCATGTGTAGTGAGGTGATCCTGACAGGGGTTTTATTCCCTCTCCCCTGTATCCAAAAAAAAAAGGTTTGTCTTTAGGTATACTTTAGTAATCTGTATACATTTCCTACATGGTTTGCAAAAAATATACTATGAGGCGCAACGGAGGGCACAGCAACTCAAACTCAATGAAGAAGGCTCATTATTTCACCACGTTACACTGACCATAAAGAGTGCAGATATTGCCCTGTTAGGAGCTTGGCTGATTGGATACACTTAGGGGTTGTAATGGGGGCACACAGTCTTCTTGTGGTAAAAAACACATGCTTGCCAATTGGTTATATACTGATGTTGTCTTTATCATTTAAAAGCAAGTTACATTTTGGATGCTATCCAGTTATTGCAAAGTAAATGCATATGTTAATATTTCACTCATTGTTTTGGAATATCAATTTGCAATAGGTTTTAATAAAGCTGTGGCCAAATCCTGCATCTGCTTGTAGTTTGTGCCTGATGTTCTTCATTGATCCTGGTCTGAATATCTATTGTTCTACCTGCAATCTCATTATAGTGTTTGATTTATGAGTACAGCACCGCTACAAATCAGTCAGTGATTTTATACAATTAAAACTGAACTGCAGGCAAACAGCTAAATATAAAAATATATTACATATGTCCAAGCTGTTTTTCCTGCCAAAGGATTTGTATTTCTGTTCATCCAGGGCCCAGATTTACACAGCAATACCACACAGCACAGTCATGTCTATACAGGGGAGGGGAAGTGAGCTTCCACTGCCACAATTTCACTTTCACTTGTGGGTGTCCTCCTCACCTCCAGCTTTCATCTTCTAGATCAGGGGTCTCCATACTGCGGCCCAGGGGCCAGATGTGGCCCTTTACTTGCTTTTATCCATTTATTTCATTCACTGACACCAACAAAGGGGCACAGTTCTTCACAATGACACCAACAATGGGGCACAATTCCTCCCAATGACACCAAAGATGGGGCACAATTCCTCCCAATGACATCAACATTGGGGTCCAATGCCACCAATGATGGGGCACAATTCCTACAAAAGACACCAACGACCTCCCAATGACATAAGTGATGATGCAAAATTCCTCTCACTGACACCAAAGATGGGGCATTGTTTACTTCAACCAATTCTGGGACTTTTTCCACTCTCGGTGGCCACAGTCCAGCCCTCCTTAAGTCTGATGGACAGTTAAGTGGCCCTTTGTTTAGAAAGTTTGGAGACCCCTGTTCTAGACAGTGAAAGGAGAAGCAGCAGACAGAAGAGCTAATCTCTGTGTCAGTATGGTTTCTCCACCTATCAGCATGTTCCTTGCGCTGGAGCACACCTGATTGGCTACTTGCGTTGCTTCTCTTTTCTCCTGTCTAAATTCTATCATACAGTAGAATTCAAGTCTGATACCTAATCAAATTTAGATACACACACTGCTTGCTTTATAAAAATACATTAGAGGCTCATTTACATATGCAACTGTCATCGCCTCTGAAATTCAATCCATCTTGAATGGCTTTTCAGAGGCATATGAGCAGTGGCTTGGAGATGATATGTCACCCCCCTCACAGACTATGTTAACCATTAAAAGCCTGTTGAATTGTGCCACAACCATGTGAACTACATGCGGTTCCTGAGCGTTTGCAGCATTGCCCTATTCACTAGGTCACATTTAGAAGCAGTACCGCCGCTGAAGAAAACCTGTATATATTTGTATGAACTGTGGCAGTGTATGACACCCAGCTCTATGCTCTACATGTCCACTAAACATACTACCACCCTTCTACTCACATCCCTTACTGATTGGTACAAAATCCACCTTGACAAAGCTTAAAGTGGTTGTAATAGCACAATGTTTTTTTACCTTTGTGCATTCTAGGAAGACGGGTGAAGATGGAAGCGGACTCCAGTGATGCAATCTCATTTATTTAATGGCCAGAATAAATTAAAATTCTGGCCAATTAAATAACTAAACTCCAACTTCTGTTAAACTCTGTTAAATTCTGCTAATCTCTTTTGAAAAAATGCAACTTAGGTGAGTTTATGATGCTGATTTTCTCCTGTGAGGATAAACAGTGTTTACAAGAAACCAGTGTGCATGAGGCCTAAGGGTCCATTCACACCATTTGTGTTAGGATGTGCTGGGCAGTGTTGGCCAGTACAGTCCTAATGCAAGGTAATTTGCCTGTTTCCTATGGTTTCAATAAACTTCTAAAAAAACAAAAAAAAAGTAAACAGTGCGATGCACCAGGATCAGCGTTTTGGCATTGTGTCCTCCCAATGTACAGCAGCAGCCGTACGTTCAGCAGCCGAAGCGTTTGGTAAAGAAATTGGCGGGACCTCACACCATTTTAATTTCTTAAATTTATACTGGATAGGATTCCCGGCCATGTAAGTGAATGCAGCAAGTGATGTCACTGGTTGTTAAAGACTTGGCAATGCCTGCTCCCTCCAGTGTCCTTAAAGCGGGAGTCCGGCGACCAATCTTTTTTTTTTTTTTAGGTCATTGAGACACTTTGCTAATCCCAAAATAATACTCACAGTTTGGGTGTAATATTTCCGCCTCTGTCTGTTTTCGTACTGAAGAATAACTTAAAAAATGTGATGCTGGCTGTTTCCATCTTGCTTGTAGGCATGTGAAGCCCACAAGCATTGATTTCCTGGATGCGGTGAATGCTGTTCATTCACAGCTTGTTCACAAGCATGATCATTGTTTCCCCACTGAATCCTGGGAAGCCTGACACTAAGCTCCCAGAAGACAGTGCGGCACCGGGGAAAGGCAATAAACACGCCTACTCCCATGGAAGGAGAGACAGGAAGTGCCACAATAAAGTACAATATAAAGGTAATTACAGCGATAAAAAAATTTTAGTGCAGCATTTGAACATCTATGCAATTAACTGAAGGGGGTAAGATGAAGTTAAAAATTTGAGTGGAACCCTGCTTTAACAGCCATTGACAGCGGGAAGTTGTCAATGTATTGCAATAGCGTTTATGTATATGTCTGTGTTTGTTCCAATGATGTGTCTTTATGCATTGTTTACACATTTTTACAAATAAAATTGTTGCTGTTTTATTTAAATGGTACCGTTAAAGTCCTCTATTTAATTTTTACAGATTTTTGTGCAATTTCAGTCATAGGATGTGGTACCGGACACTAGTGTCAAACGCATAGAGGGCTTCCAAACTCTTTTTACTAACATATTATACATGATACTCAGCTCCCCCTAAACAAGTAAATGTTGGGCGTTTGGTCACCCAAGGTTCAGTCCAAACACAAGCTCATCACTATTAATCATCATGCAATCAAATGACTACAGAATGTTTGCTGAGCAAAGTGTAGCTAATGGTTCACTCTAATCCTCCAATCACATGCAAGGATGGTTTTTTTTGCACATGATTGGGTATTCAAAGTGAACACAACCACATTTTATTCACTAAGTTAAGGGAAAATTCTCTACTCCTTTAGTAAATCCACTGATGCTGTGAGAGTTGTTAATATGCAGATTATGTTCATTAAAGAATTCCTTTAATCTAAAACTCAGTTAACCTGAAATTGGTATGTCTGCATTTCTTTGGTTCCTCTTCCAGATTTATAGGTACAATGACAATTTACAGTCATCTTTAGTATAACAAATGGATAATGCACATCTATAAGTAAATTAAAAAAACAGCTAATGCATCACACAGCATGAATATTGCTGACATAAGCAGAAGCAGCTGATGAAACTCTCTCCACAGTCATCCTATATTGTACACCAGTCTGGTATGCTGCAGCTGGAATACCACATCAGCATTACAATAGGTTTGCATTTTGATGGAGCAAGAAATCACAAGAAGAGCAAGGCAATCCTACTAATGAGGACCTTAAATCAATGCCACTTTACCAGAAAGCAGAGTACAGAACCCATGGGTGTTGTGCAGACAAGAGGATTGGATTGTCATTGTGTGCGGCAGTCTGCACTTCTATACTATTATGGTTTAGAAGGTTCATTTTACAAAGCAAGAAACATGTTTTTTGTTTTTTTAACTGTCAAACAAAAGTGACAGTATATATACAGCTTCAGAAAGATTGTGAAACATTGTATTTGTGTAAAGATTTTGTAATCACGTGTTACATTTTTACTTTATTACAAAGTAAATCCGGAACCTAAACTTTTTCTGTTTTTTGAGATTGCGTTCACACTTGAACTGAGGGTCTTTGGACATATTATTGGCTTTTTTTTTGCGGGTTAAGACTAGGTTCACATATGTAAGTGCAAAAATGCATGAAAATCGCATGCATTCCTGCACCCGCAGGCAACTGCAGGCAAAATACAGAGCAATTTAGCAGGATAAAATGCAGCGTGATGTCGGGTGCTGGAAATTGCGTGGTGCTTTTGTACCATGCGATCTCCCTGCGGTTGCGAATTGAAAAAAAGCGCATGGACCTTTTTTTTGCATTTCCCACAGGTACAGCGGCCTGTTCATTTATATGGGCTGCTGTGCCCCCACAAATGTGGCACACAGAAATCACACATATGCAAACTTAGCCTAAAGCTTTTCTTAAAATTATCTTTAGCCAATGGAAAGATAGCTGCTAGGCAAATAAAATGTGCAATATTTACATTGCCATGTTTTCTTGTGTTTTTCAAGCATGCCCATTGAAGGGTGTTGGGTCACTTGAAGCTGGTAGCACAGAAGAAGCTAGTGTACTTTTTAGGGCCACTTCATGTAACACTCTGCTCAGGTGTGAATAGGCACAACAGAAAATAATAGGTTTTTGGATGTTGAGTGTATTGGAGCTTCAAGTTACAAAATGCTTGGTATGAATGGGGCCTTATAGGAGTAGGGAGAGATTAAATCTTCGGTCAGGTTTTTATTGCTATTTGATTTCCTTCTTTGACTTAGTTAATATTGTAACCAGAACCAAAAGTGATAGGAAATCCAAATTTTTAAGGCTATCATTCAAACAGGAGTTGGGGGGGACCAATTTCCAGTGGGGATGCATGTTCCAGGCTTTATGCACACAGTTGGCAGGCTCTGTAATGGGATTTGCGGTGGGTTGCTTCTACATTGCAGTTTAGCACCAGTTTACAGGTGGACAGAAGGTGATAACACCACCTCCTTATCACCTGTTTTTCGATCCCAAGAGGAATTACATGTTGCACGTTCTGCTAAAACTGCTCCATGGGAGCGCCCAGCAAGCAGAGCATTGTAAACACAATGTGGAATAAGGCTTCCACACTGGATTTATATAGGAAGTGATCAGAGCTGTGGGAGGGGCGCCCACTGTGAAATGAGCTCTGTAAGTGGGCAACAATACATTTTCCTTCATTGTGGGATTTGCTCTGTCTGATGATGGCTACTGATTGGACAGTCCCAATCATTGAATCGCACTGTTCCAGCTAGCAAGAGAGAGGAGTTCATGTCAGAAAGGTAACATCCACAGACTAACAATGCATGACCCTGCCTAGCAAAACAAAAGGGTCACATGTGATTTTAGGGACATGATGGTTCATTGGCAGGGAGCATTAAAGAAGTTATTGTAAATGTCTCCTACAAAAAAAAAAAAAAAATCATACTTATCAGCTCTCTGCAATGGTTTTGCACAGAGCAGCCCCAAATCTCCTATCCTGGGGTCCCTCACCTAGAGCTTCTGGCTCCTCCTCTTCTTTTTGTGCCCCCATAACAACCCGCTTGCTATGGGGGGCACATGTGCAGGCTCAATTCCGAGCTGAGCTGTGTGCGTCTATTAACCAGTGCTGCTCGGCCCCGCTTCCCACTCCCTCTTCTCATGATTTGACTGACAATGGCTCCCACTGCTCTCAGCCAAGCTAGAACCACTGGTCTACTCTAAACAAAACAGAATAATTTGTGACTTTAAAGCGGAGAGTGGTGACTGGAAGTCAATGCTCTCTGCTCCAAGAACTGAGCGAATGGCTCCCGCTGTGCTATTGTGTTCTGACGATGGGGAGACTTCCCTGCCATCAAAATACAGTGATCAGTGCTGCCGGATATAGCCTCTGGCACTAATCGTTCAGGGGAAAACCAAACCACCTGGTTGTACACAAGTCAATCAGTAGAAAACATCAGCCTGGTTTACTAAAGTGTGAAGCTCGGTGAATAGCAGGACAATGAAGCATAGAGTACTTATGTTCACTCTATCTTTTTCATTCTTCTCCACATGATTGAAAAACTTGAACCCAGGCTAAATTCACCTGCATTTCATCTTGCTTCACACTTTTGTAAATCAGGTCTGTTGGATACAAGTGAAATGCCCCCATTGCCCACCAATGAAAGAGCTCTGTTGCATGGACTAAACCCACAAATGCTCTGCACCAGGCAGGCTTTGGCAGAAGATTAGAGTAAAATAGATTACATAAATAGGGTTTAATTTTTTTCAATAGAAGGCTTTGATTAGCATAAAGAAACATTCACAAACATTTCATAGTTTTGATTCCAGCTACTACAGATGCTTTACTGTATTTGATATTTACTGTAATTGAATAAGGTTTTTAAATGATTACATATGGCATACTTCTATTTCCATCATTCAAAGGACAGACTCTAAGCCAAACAGCTAAGTGAAATACTTATACAGGTACTCTTATCTACCAAAATATTTATAAATGATGCAATTACTTTTGGGATTCAGCTATAAGCTATGGAAAGCAAAAGGAGCATGACAACACACAGCCCACAATCAACCTGGGTTCACACTAGTGCTGCTGCATACCCATGTGTTTTTGTTGCACGTTAGGCAAATTTTCAATGGACACATTTTTTGTAGGAGACTTGCTGTTGAGAACAAAATCCCACCAAAAGTCATGCTAAAAACAAATGTACCTGTACATTAATTTTTTCATGCACTCCCATTGAAGTCTCTGGGGTCAAAAATGCTCTGTGGAGCACCAAAAGAAGGCCCTGCTTATTTCAAAAATTGAACTGCGCCATGTTGCATTGATGTGAATGGGCACCGTAGAGAATAACTCATCTTTCATTGTTATGTATTGCAGCATGACCTGCCTCCTGCCTAATCTATGAATTCAGCTAAACCAGTGACACCTATTCTGAGCTCTCTCCATTGTGTATGTTCCCTCACACCAGGCAGATGTAAAACACCAATATAAAAATATTCATCGAAATTTTGCCATTTAATTCCCTACACACTCTCTTTCAATGAGGATTCTTTTGCTCAGCATACTACTGTCAGTCTAGCACTTCGAACCTGCATACAGGAGGACAGAGCTCTGGAATAACCTCAGCACCAGGAGGCATGTCGGTGGCCTAGTTGCAGTAAGAAAGGCAGCATAGAGAAAAGTGAAGTCACCAGCTTGGCTAAGCTATGAGGCAGGGTGCATCAACTAGCTGAATAGAAATACAAATCTTTTGGCAGGTAAAATAATTCACATTCATGTATTTTACCTGTGTGTTTTATCACTCACACCACAAGCCTGGTTTAAACTGTCATTTAATGTGTAGCGATTCAGAATAACATTTCAACTACCATATAACAATAGCAGATTTCAGGTGACCTGTGTACGTAAAATACTGATAATAATAATGCGTTATATTTGTATATAAATATGTACAAATAGTATAAAAGGCTATAAATGAAACCGTAGCAAACACATTAGACTAGGGGGTAGAAATAGACTATGCACTTTGCAAAGTTCAGTTGCTCCAGAGCTTAGTAAATAAGGTAAAGCGTCACTTTGCAAAGAATACCCAATCACATGCAAGGGAAATTTAAAAACAACATTTTTGCTTGCACATGATTAGATGATGGAAGTCAGCAGAGCTTAACCTCCTTTACTAATCTCTGGAGCAACTGCTCTTGCAGAATGCAGCTGCACTTTGAAAAGTGCAAAATCTATTTGCCTTTTAGTAAATCAACCCCATAACCACTAGGCAACACCTTTGGTGGGCCTCCAAAAGCTAAAATCCCATCAGTATGCACAGAAATCAATATTATATATACTTATATAATACAATATGCAGAATATACTGTATATATGTTTTAAATGTAAGTCTTCTTGCCGGTTGCAGGCACTGCTTCCAAATGTTTACCTAAGCATAAATAACATGTGGTGACATGCTGCCCCATATAGATGCTGTAGACCAGCCTTTCTCAACCTTTATAACACCTTATAATAACCTTGGGGTCGTAGCCTCCCTGACGGTATTCCCGAGTGTGGCTCGGGGTTAAATTTCAGCACCATTAGCGGTAACCCCAAGCCACACTTGGGATTGCATTGCAGGATCCTGGTGCGGTATACTTACCTTGTCCCCAGGATCCCGAGATGTCCCCCTGCTGTGTCTGTGGGCTCTGTCCTCCTCCCGAAGCCTCTCTGTGCCAGGCTCAGGAGGAGCACGGGGGCGGAGCCTGGCGGCAAATTCAAAAAAATGTACAAATCATAACATATACAGTACTGTAATCTTACAGATACTTTGGTGGTCATAAGAGAAGGGATCCCTTGGATTTATGGTCAGAGGGAGAATGACCACCTTATCTTGGTGATCATTGGCAAGGGACCTCATTACATTTGTGGTCAATGGAAAGAATGTTCCTTACATTCGTGGTCAGTAAAGAACTTCCCCTTACTTTGGTGGTCATTGGAAAAGGGCTCCTTTGGATTGATGGTCAGAGGGAGAATAACCTCCTTACATTAGTTATCATTGGGAAGTGACCCCATTGCACTGGTGGTCAGTGGGAAGAAAGTTCCCTACATTCGTAGTCAGTGAAAACCTCCCTTATATTGGTGGTCATTTAAAAAGGGGCCCCTCGGATTAGTGGTAAGGGGGAGAATGAACACCTTACATTAGTGATCATTTCTAATGCCGCGTACACACGAGTGGACTTTACGGCAGACTTTGCCCGGCGGACTTTTCAACGTATTTTACGACGGACTTTCTGAATGAACGGACTTGCCTACACACAATCCACCAAAGTCCGTCGGATTCGTACTTGATGACGTACGACCGGACTAAAACAAGGAAGTTCATAGCCAGTAGCCAATAGCTGCCCTAACGTGGCTTTTTGTCCGTTGAAATAGCATACAGACGAGCGGACTTTTCGACTGGACTCGATTTCGACGGATTGATTTAAAACATGTTTCAAATCTAAGTCCGTCCAACTTTTGAGAAAACAAAGTCCGCTGGAGCCCACACACGATCGAATTGTGTGACGAAATCCAGTCCGCCGGGCAAAGTCTGCCGTAAAGTCCGCTCGTGTGTACGCGGCATAAGGGGCCCAAGTACACTGGTGGTCAGTGGGAAGAATGTTCCCTAATTTGTTGGTAAATGGAAAGACTGCGCCGCTTACAGATAGCTAAAAAGTGGTGATGGTTAGTGTTAGTGGTTACTTATCTGAGACGCATATTTTGCCATTTTTTTCAGGGAACCCCTAGCAAGGTCTGAAGAAACCTTGTTCCCCAGAACCCTGATTGAGAAAGGCTGCTGTAGTTAGTACCATGACAATTGCTGACACTGTCCAATACATAATAATGAGGTCTTCTATCCTCATACTGTGTAACATTTTTTTGACGCAAAGCTACTTTTTGATCAAACTACTTTCTGCTCATGGAAACAACATGTGATCTACACATCTCTGTCCAGATTCATCTTCTAAGTAGTTAATACTGGCCATAAGACCAGTTTTTTGTTGTTCTTTTCTTTTTTTTATAAATGTGTAAAGTATTGACAATTCCTGCATCCAAACCCTTATTCAAAATGCAGCATTGCCAGTCACTACTGGTATGAAGAAGAGAAGTCAGCACTGCTTCACCGTACTCTGTGGACAGCTCATGCATTTAGATTCTTACATGAAATGCTGATTAATACCATGCTGTATAGGGATGAGCTTCGAGTTCGAGTCGAACTCATGTTCTACTCGAACATTGGCTGTTCGCAAGTTCGCCGAACAGCGAACAATTTGGGGTGTTCGCGGCAAATTCGAATGCCGCGGAACACCCTTTAAAAGTCTATGGGAGAAATCAAAAGTGCTAATTTTAAAGGCTTATATGCAAGTTATTGTCATAAAAAGTGTTTGGGGACCCGGGTCCTGCCCCAGGGGACATGGATCAATGCAAAAAAAAGTTTTAAAAACGGCCGTTTTTTCAGGAGCAGTGATTTTATTAATGCTTAAAGTCAAACAATAAAAGTGTAATATCCCTTTAAATTTTGTACCTGGGGGGTGTCTATAGTATGCCTGTAAAGGGGCGCATGTTTCCTGTGTTTAGAACAGTCTGACAGCAAAATGACATTTGGAAGGAAAAAACTCATTTAAAACTACCCGCGGCTATTGCATTGCCGACAATACACATAGAAGTTCATTGATAAAAACGGCATGGTAATTCCCCACAGGGGAACCCCGAACCAAAAAAAAAAAAAAAAAAATGATGTGGGGGTCCCCCTAAATTCCATACAAGGCCCTTCAGGTCTGGTATGGATATTAAGGGGAACCCCAGCCAAAATTTAAAAAAAAAATTGACGTGGGGTTCCCCCTAAATTCCATACCAGACCCTTCAGGTCTGGTATGGATTTTAAGGGGAACCCCGCGCCAAAAAAAAAAAAAAAAAAAGGCGTGGGGTCCCCCTAAAAATCCATACCAGACCCTTATCCGAGCACGCAACCTGGCAGGCCGCAGGAAAAGAGGGGGGGACGAGAGTGCGGCCCCCCCCCCCTCCTGAACCGTACCAGGCCACATGCCCTCAACATTGGGAGGGTGCTTTGGGGTAGCCCCCCAAAACACCTTGTCCCCATGTTGATGAGGACAAGGGCCTCATCCTCACAACCGTGGCCGGTGGTTGTGAGGGTCTGCGGGCGGGGGGCTTATCGGAATCTGGAAGCCCCCTTTAACAAGGGGACCCCCAGATCCCGGCCCCCCCCCTGTGTGAAATGGTAAGGGGGTACTTACCCCTACCATTTCACTAAAAAACTGTCAAAAATGTTAAAAATGACAAGAGACAGTTTTTGACAATTCCTTTATTTAAATGCTTCTTCTTTCTTCTTTCTTCCTTCATCTTCTTCTTCTTCTGGTTCTTCTGGCTCTTCTGGTTCTTCCTCCGGCGTTCTCGTCCAGCATCTTCTCCGCGGCGTCTTCTATCTTCTTCTCCTCGGGCCGCTCCGCACCCATGGCATTTGGGGGGAGGCTCCCGCTCTTCTCTTCATCTTCTTCTCTTCTTCATCTTCTTCTTCATCTTCTTCTTCTTCTTCCTTCTTCTCTTCTTCCTGTCTTCTCCGGGCCGCTCCGCAATCCATGCTGTGGCATGGAGGGAGGCTCCCGCTGTGTGACGGCGTCTCTTCGTCTGACGGTTCTTAAATAACGGGGGGCGGGGCCATCCGGTGACCCCGCCCCCCTCTGACGCACGGTGACTTGAGGGACTTCCCTGTGACGTCACGGGGAATGCCACAGGAAAGTCCCGTCATGTCACCGTGCGTCAGAGGGGGGCGGGGTCACCGGGTGGCCCCGCCCCCCGTTATTTAAGAACCGTCAGACGAAGAGACGCCGTCACACAGCGGGAGCCTCCCTCCATGCCACAGCATGGATTGCGGAGCGGCCCGGAGAAGACAGGAAGAAGAGAAGAAGAGAAGAAGGAAGAAGAAGAAAAAGAAGAAGAAGAAGATGAAGAAGAAGATGAAGAAGAGAAGAAGATGAAGAGAAGAGCGGGAGCCTCCCCCCAAATGCCATGGGTGCGGAGCGGCCCGAGGAGAAGAAGATAGAAGACGCCGCGGAGAAGATGCTGGACGAGAACGCCGGAGGAAGAACCAGAAGAGCCAGAAGAACCAGAAGAAGAAGAAGATGAAGGAAGAAAGAAGAAAGAAGAAGCATTTAAATAAAGGAATTGTCAAAAACTGTCTCTTGTCATTTTTAACATTTTTGACAGTTTTTTAGTGAAATGGTAGGGGTAAGTACCCCCTTACCATTTCACACAGGGGGGGGGCCGGGATCTGGGGGTCCCCTTGTTAAAGGGGGCTTCCAGATTCCGATAAGCCCCCCGCCCGCAGACCCTCACAACCACCGGCCACGGTTGTGAGGATGAGGCCCTTGTCCTCATCAACATGGGGACAAGGTGTTTTGGGGGGCTACCCCAAAGCACCCTCCCAATGTTGAGGGCATGTGGCCTGGTACGGTTCAGGAGGGGGGGGGGGCCGCACTCTCGTCCCCCCCTCTTTTCCTGCGGCCTGCCAGGTTGCGTGCTCGGATAAGGGTCTGGTATGGATTTTTAGGGGGACCCCACGCCTTTTTTTTTTTTTTTTTTTGGCGCGGGGTTCCCCTTAAAATCCATACCAGACCTGAAGGGTCTGGTATGGAATTTAGGGGGAACCCCACGTCAATTTTTTTTTTAAATTTTGGCTGGGGTTCCCCTTAATATCCATACCAGACCTGAAGGGCCTTGTATGGAATTTAGGGGGACCCCCACATCATTTTTTTTTTTTTTTTTTTTGGTTCGGGGTTCCCCTGTGGGGAATTCCCATGCCGTTTTTATCAATGAACTTCTATGTGTATTGTCGGCAATGCAATAGCCGCGGTAGTTTTAAATGTGTTTTTTCCTTCCAAATGTCACTTTGCTGTCAGACTGTTCTAAACACGGGAAACATGCGCCCCTTTACAGGCATACTATAGACACCCCCCAGGTATGAAATTTAAAGGGATATTACACTTTTATTGTTTGACTTTAAGCATTATTAAAATCACTGCTCCTGAAAAAACGGCCGTTTTTAAAACTTTTTTTTGCATTGATTCATGTCCCCTGGGGGAGGACCCGGGTCCCCAAACACTTTTTATGACAATAACTTGCATATTAGCCTTTAAAATTAGCACTTTTGATTATTCATGTTCGTGTCCCATAGACTTTAACGGCGTTCGCGTGTTCGAACGAATTTTTTTCCTGTTCGCATGTTCTGGTGCGAACCGAACAGGGGGGTGTTCGGCTCATCCCTAATGCTGTACTTCACAAGAGGTCATTGATGATGTACTTCACTTCACAAGGGATTACAGATATCAAAGTGTACTTCATATTAATATCATTGTGGGGTTTATTTACTAAAACTAGAGAGGGCAAAATCTGGTGCAGCTCTGCATAGTAGCCAATCAGCTTCTACCTTCAGCTTGTTTTGGCCATAAAACCTGGAAGCTGATTGGTTTCTATGAAGAGCTGCACCAGATTTTGCACGCTCCAGTTTTAGTAAATCAGCTCCATTGCACTTCAGGGATTATTGATATATTATATTCACAGGAACATTTTGATATCATATTGTACTCACAAGAGATTATTGGTATCATATTGTATTCACAAAAGGTTACTGATATCAGACTGTACTTCATATTGATATTATAGTGTACGTCACAATGAATTATTGATATATTGTATTCTCACGAGGATACTGACATCCTATTTTACTCACAAGAAATTATTGATAACATATTGGGGTTATTTAGGAAAGGGAAATTCAGTCTGCACTACAAGTGCACTTGGAAGTACTGTCGCTGTAGATCTGAGGGGAAGCTCTGAAATGAGGGGAAGCTCTGCTGATTTTATCATCCAATCATGTGCAAGCAAAAATGCTGTTTTTTATTTTCCTTGCATGTCCCCCTCAGATCTACAATGACTGCAGTTTCATGTGAACTTGTAGTACAAAGTGGAGTTGCCTTTCCTAAATAACCCCAATATGTTATCAATAATTTCTTGTGAGTAAAATAAGATGTCAGTATCCTCGTGAGAATACAATACTATATTATACTCACAAAAGGTATTTGATATCAGATAGTACTTACAAGAGGTTATTGTTATTATATTGTATTCATCAAAGGTTATTATTATCAGATGGTACTCAAAGGAGGTTATCAATATCATATTATACTCACAAAAGGTTATTGATATCAGATAGTACTTGCAAAAGGTTCTTCATATCATATTGTTTTCATCAAAGGTTATTGATATTAGATAGCACTCAAAGGAGGTTATTGATAATATATTCTACTTACAAGAAATTATTGATATCATATTCTACTTACGAGAGAATAATAATATCATATATTATTCACAAGAGGTTATCAATATATTGTGCTCGCAGGAGATTATTGATATCATATAGTACTAACAAAAAGGTATTAATATCATGTAGTACTCAGAAGAGAATAATAATGTATTGCATTAATAAGAGGTTATCAATATACTGTGCTGACAATAGGTATTACTATGACAACGTTCTGACAAGAGATGACGGATACCATATTGTGCTCTCCAGAGGTCATTGATAGCATTCTGCACTTCACAAGAGGTCATCAATAAGACAATATGGTCAAATTAGATAAATGAGGCCCATATGTCTATAGAGACTGATGAAAAGATGAATTCCGATAGGTAGACCATTAGAGAAATGATTGATCTTGTATCTGATACCAGCAGAGATCCCTCTCTCTCCTTACCTGTCCAGGATGACCCTAGCCAGCAGGCTAAGTTTTGTCCATGTCCATTATTGGGGGAGAAGAGATGAGGGATGGGGTGTGAGGTAGGTGAACAGGCAGGTACTTACCCATCAGCAGCCAGATGGAGCCCCCAGACAGTATGAGGAAGGTAAGCATGTCTCGTTGTGCCGGTCTTCTGTGACATGGACCAGACCAGCTGGAGAGGAGAGAGGGGGAGTAGCGGAGGCCGGCAGCGCCGCACAGTCACTGCAGTGCACACAGGTAGGCGGGGTCACACGGCGCTACCAGCCATGCAGTAGGACAGTATTTTTAGCCTCCTTCTTCTGGGACCTCCCGCTTCCTTCCAGCACAATGATGCTCCAATGATGCTGACTCCTTCCTCTCTCCCATCTCTCTCCATCCCTCGCCACTCCTGCTGCAGTCATCCGGCCAGCACGTGTCTCCTGTACGGCAGTAACCTCGTGTGGAGGATGGAGGAGGAAGGAGTGCTGTGTGTGAGGAGAGGAGGGAAGACACTGCGGAATGCCTGCAAGCATCCATCACCGTCACCATTAGAGGGATTCAACCCACTGGGTCCCTTTAGGTCTCAAGGCTTTTCAGTCTCTGCAAGAAAGCAATGCAAGCATCCATAGCAGTATATTCAGGTTATTATACCATCTGCCAGCCTAGCACATAGCATTCATTCAGCATAGCAGACACAGCCCAAAACATTATATATATATATATATATATATATATATATATATATATATATATATATATATATACATACACACACCTGTATATATATATATATATATATATATATATATATATATATATATATATATATATATATATATATATATATATATATATACACACACACACATACTGTATGTATATATATATATATATATATATATATATATATATATATATATATATATATATATATATATATATACAGTATGTGTGTGTGTGTATATATATATATATATATATATATATATATATATATATATATATCTATCTCTATCTATCTATCTATATATATACACACACACATACACAGTATCTCACAAAAGTAAGTACACCCCTCACATTTTTGTAAATATTTTATTCTATCTTTTCATGTGACAACACTGAAGAAATGACACTTTGCTACAATGTAAAGTAGTGAGTGTACAGCTTCTATAACAGTGTAAATTTGCTGCCCCCTCAAAATAACTCAATACACAGCCATTCATTTCTAAACCGCTGGCAACAAAAGTGAGTACACCCCTAAGTGAAAAGGTCCAAATTTGGCCCTATTAACCATTTTCCCTCCCCGGTGTCATGCAACTCGTTAGTGTTACAAGGTCTCAGGTGTGAATGGGGAACAGGTACGTTAAATTTGGTGTTATCGTTCTCACTCTCTCATACTGGTCACTGGAAGTTCAACATGGCACCTCATGGCAAAGAACTCTCTGAGGATCTGAAAAAAAGAATTGTTGCTCTACATAAAGATGGCCTAGGCTATAAGAAGATTGCCAAGACCCTGAAACTGAGCTTCAGCACAGTGGCCAAGACCATACAGGACAGGACAGGTTCCACTCAGAACAGGCCTCGCCATGGTCAACCAAAGAAGTTGAGTGCACGTGCTCAGCGTCATATCCAGAGAGGTTGTCTTTGTAAAATAGACGTATGAGTGCTGCCAGCATTGCTACAGAGGTTGAAGGGGTGGGGGGTCAGCCTATCAGTGCTCAGACCATACGCCACACACTGCATCAAATTGGTCTGCATGGCTGTCAACTCAGAAGGAAGCCTCTTCTAAAGATGATGCACAAGAAAGCCCGCAGTTTGCTGAAGACAAGCAGACTAAGAACATGGATTATTGGAACCATGTCCTGTGGTCTGATGAGAGCAAGATAAACTTATTTGGTTCAGATGGTGTCAACCGTGTGTGGCGGCAACTAGGTAAGGAGTACAAAGACAAATGTGTCTTGCCTACAGCCAAGCATGGTGGTGGGGCTGCATGAGTGCTGCTGAAACTGGGGAGCTACAGTTCATTGAGGGAACCAAAAATGCCAACATGCACTGTGACATACTGAAGCAGAGCATCATCCCCTTCAGAGACTGGGCCCCAGGGCAGTATTCCAACATGATATTGACCCCAAACACACCTCCAAGACAACCACTGCCTTGCTAAAGAAGCTGAGGGTAAAGGTGATGGACTGGCCACGCATGTCTCCAGACCTAGACCCTATTGAGCATCTGTGGGGCATTCTTAAATGCAAGGTGGAGGAGCGCAAGGTCTCTAACAACCACCAGCTCCGTGATGTCATCATGGAGGAGTGGAAGAGGACTCCAGTGGCAACCTGTGAAGCTCTGGTGAACTCCATGCCCAAGAGGGTTAAGGCAGTGCTGGAAAATAATGGTGGCCACACAAAATATTGACACTTTGGGCCCAATTTGGACATTTTCACTTAGGGGTGTACTCACTTTTGTTGCCAGCGGTTTAGACATTAATGGCTGTGTGTTGAGTTATTTTGTGGGGACAGCAAATTTACACTGTTATACAAGCTGTACATCCACTACTTTAAATTGTAGCAAGGTTTAATTTCTTCAGTGTTGTCGCATGAAAAGATATGATAAAATATTTACAAAAATGTGAGGGGTGTACTCACTTTTGTGAAATACTGTACATCTGTTTTTAAATACACTTATATAGATTCTACTCCCACACAGGTGCATAATGCTTAGTACACACAATCAGAAAATTGGATGAAAAATACTGGTTTCTGAGCAATCGTCCGGTAACCTGATCGTTAGTACACAGCTTTCGAGAGCCAATCATGACAGTTCGTCCGAAAGGGACAGACACAAACACTTTTCTTATATGATACCAGAACAAACGATTTAGGTTTAATCAGTAGAGTCTTCGTCTGAAAAAAATAGGAAGATCAAGACAACGCATGATCGGGAAGTAAAGAATACATTACAATACAATACAACACATCACTTCTGAAGTTGTATTGTAAAGTTGTACGAGAATTTACATAACTTTAGTAACCTCTTCATTTTCAATATGGAGACTAGCATGCAAAAAAAAAATGGATGATCACTTGTTTGATTTTATCATCGTATGTACAAGGCTTTAGAACCTGAGCGTTTTTCAGCTTGTAAAACACTCAGCTCTGAAGCTCCAAAACGCCCAACAAGCAAAATCGCATTCATTTTTGATGGCCCCTGTTCACGTACAGTATGAGCATTTTGTCGCCTGAAGCTCAAAAAAGTACATAGCTTCTTTTTGTCAGATTACAAGCTTTTTTGACCCCAAAGACCTCAATAGAAACGCCTGACTTGAGCAGAAAAACGCTCAAATAGCAGCTCTCCGTCTCTAATTTCCTCTCCCCCTAGTGCTTTCTATTGGCTAAACAAAAATGCCTGAAGCTGAAAAACGCTTGTAATACACTTCTAAAATGTTTTTAAAAAGATGCAAAAAAGCTTAAAAAACACCTGAAAAATGGCAAGTAAATTGATATGCTAAGGTGTGAATGGAGCCAAGCCTCCACCTTTAGAGCCAATTCATACTTGTAAATGAGGCCATTTGCAAATACCCATAGGAGACATAGCAGGGTTCCCTCTGATCAGCTGCAGGCAGCAAGCCCCATTGAAAGCATTGGGAACCTGCAGCTCCTGTAGGTATTTGCGGCCATTCACATGTAATCACTCATGCAGTGATTGCCTGCGGATGATTCGCCCTGGATGTGCTGTCAGGCTCACATTACTTGTAATTGGGTCTTCCCGCCTGCAGCTGAGTCTCCTGCAGGTAATTGCAAATGGCCCCATTCACAAGTGTGAACGAAGCCTGAAAGAAAAAAAAAAGATTGCTGAGAAGACCAGTGCATTCACCTCAGAGGCCAGTTTGTGTGCAGACAGAATTCTGCAGAAGCGGCAACCCTGGCAACACTTTCTGTGTCCAGGGTCAGTTGCATGACCAAAGGTGGTGCCAGCCATTGATTTGTACAGACAACAAATCTGACAGCCCCCGCAGTGTGTGCAGGCATTGCTTAGAACTGCCAGCAAAAATGTACTGATTCCTGCCAGTGGCTGCCTTAGCAGTCCCTGTGTGGCCATGTGAATGTAACCTTAAGCCTCGTACACATGATCGGATTTTCCGACGGGAATTGTGTGATGACAGGCTGTTGGCGGAAAATTCGACCCTTTGTATGCTCCATTGGACAATTGTTAGGTTTTCTGCAGACAAATATTGGATGTCAGGCTTTAAAATTTTCCGCGGACAAATGTCTGTTGTCAGATTTTCATCTCGTGTGTACACAAGTCCATCGGACAAAAGTCCAAAGTACAAACACACATGCTCGGAAGTAAGGACGAGCCAGAAGCGGTTGGTCTTGTAAACTATCGGTCGTAATGGAGAATTAACATTCCTGATGTGGCAAATTATGAAATCTTGAAATGCAGCTCACATTCTCTTTTTCTTTAATGGGATAATAATGAAGCTGCTTTGCTGGTGATACTGATGGAGTTATTGCAAAGAAATTTTCAAAAGCTTTTTTTTTCTAGTGATATCAAGAATAATAATATTATGCTTGTTATTTATTTATTTTGGTGCAAGTTACCACAACACCATTATCCTGTAGTTTTTAAAGCGGGGGTTCACCCACACCGCCAAAAAAAAGAAAATATTAAAATTCAGCAGCTACAAATACTGCAGCTGCTGACTTTTAATACATGGCCACTTACCTGTCCCAGGGTCGGGCGATGTCGGCAGGGGACGCTGAGAACCCCCTCGGTTCTCAGGAGCTGCCGCCGCCATCCTGAGTGAGGGAATCAGGAAGTGAAGCGTTGCGGCTTCACTTCCCGGTTCCCTACTGCGCATGCGCGAGTCGTGCTGCGCGTCCCAAGTGGTCCCCACTCTCTCCTGGGAGCTGTGTGTTCCCAGGAGACAGCGCGGTGGGGACGGGAAGAGGCGTAGACTCCCATGGGAGTCTATGCCGGAAGTGGGTGCAAATACCTGTCTTAGACAGGTATCTGCACCCCCCCTCCCCCCTGAAAGGTGCCAAATGTGACACCGGAGGGGGGGAGGGTTCCGAAAAGCGGATGTTCCATTTTTGTGTGGAACTCCGCTTTAAGATCAAAGATACAACTATGTTGGTGTTCCTTGTCAATTTTACATTGTATTTTTTTAAAAATGTAACTGCCTACTCCCAAACTGTCATTTGAAGTAAAACACATAGCCAAGTATTATTCTCCATTTTTTTTTATTGTGCATTAAAAAAAGAAAACAAATAAAATTAGACATGCTATCTGCCATTAGAACTTAACCAAAAAGTGCATTCTATGCATCCAAAAATATAGAAAATATACCAAATCAAATCATTATCCAACCAAAAAATAAAATAAAAGCCTCATGCATTTGTCCTGCTTCTTAATATAGGGGGTCAACAATGCTAAGAGGGATCGGTTATCTGGAGATAATTCCGAAAATCATCTGGATTATTCTCCTGGAGCTCCCGCAGCAAAGGCATATGACATAATTGGTCACGATTAATAAAACAACCAATTTTTGGTCCAAGAAATCCTCCTCCTCCTGTTCCTGGACTTGGGTCAAAGAAATAACTCCAAGGCCAATAATAAATAACACGTTATCTCCTCTGGTCGATGAACAGCCATTCAGAAACGAACTGAAAAGCGTGAAATGAAAAGGGCGAATCAACACTCACCAAACTTCTACTAACACGAAATTAGCAGAAGGAGCCTAAAGGGTGGCGCTAAAGAGCTGAAAAACCACGTAGTATGTCACTACATTCGTGTTTGTTGGCTGACAATTGTGTGCCGTTTGTATACAAGACAAGTTTGGGCCAACGCCCTTTGGACAAAAGTCTGCGATCCGATCGTGTGTACGAGGCTTTGGGGTGGGTGTGTGCACCCAAGCCTTTTCTGGCACAGGTTGAAATCAGTATTTTTTGCTAGAAAATTACTTAAAACCCCCAAACAAAAAACTATATATAATATATATATATATATATATATAAATATATATATATATATATATATTATAAACTTTAGCAGAGACCCTAGAGACTAAAAGGGGGACTGTTGCAATATTTTATGTCATGCGGTATTTGCACATGATTTTTCAAACATATTTTTTGGGAAAAAAATACATCTTAATAAATGTAAAAAAAATATCAAAACATAGAATATACCACAATTTTCCCGTAAAATATGAAAGATGATGCTACACCGAGTAAATAGATACCCACCAATGACACGCTTTAAAATTGCGCATGCTCATGGAATGGTGGCAAATTACGATACTTAAAAATCTCTATAGGCGATGTTTTAAAATGTTTACAGGTCACCTGTTTAGAGTTACAGAGGAGGTCTAGCGCTAGAATAATTGCTCTCGCTCTAATATTTGTGGTGATACCTTGCATGTGTGGTGCGAACACCATTTACAAATGTATGTGTGACTTGCGTATGCAGGGATTGGGGCACTTTACATTTTTTTTTTTTTACACTGTCTTTTTATTTTATTTTTATTTTTTTTATCACTTTTATTCCTATTACACGGAACATAAACATCCTTTGTAATAGAAATAAAGGATGATAGGTCCTCTTTATGGAGAGATCTGGGATCAATAGGACCCCAAATCTCTCCTCTACCTTTTAAGGCCTCACACACACTGGACGTTTTTGGACATTTTTACAGCAGCTGTTTTTGGCTTCAGACTTTTTTTCTACAGTCAATAAACTCCCCATCATGTTATCCTATGTGTCCATAAACACATAGGCTGTTATCAGCAGTTTTTGGCTGGGGCATTTTTTGGCTTTAAAAAAAACCCCAAAACTAGTGGGTTCTGAGAGGAGTTTTTTCAGCTGTCTTCAGCTGTAAAAATGCTCTAACGTCTAAAAACGATGATAAAAACACGGCTCACCAGCATTTTTTTACGTTTTTGATCCATTAAAAAAAAAAATGCTAAAAAACACTACTGTAAAAATGTTAAACGTTGAAAAAGTCACTGCAAAGCTACTGCTGTTTTTATAATGTTATTTTAATGTACAGTGTGCATGAGGCCTAAAAGCAAAAGATAAAAAAAATTGACATCATGACGTTGCTCCAGTGCTCCAAGACCATAGAAGCAATCAGAGACTATCTGGTGTCTGGGAACCTCTATGATCACCTGTGTGACCTGTTGAATCGTTTCTCTGGCACAGCGGTAAAACGATAAGCCCGAGAAACACCCGCTACTTCTGAAAGCAATCCAGCAGCTAATTAGCCACTTGGACCACTTTCATTAGAAAGCCAGTCGCCAGCTGCAAAAAAAAAAAAAAAAAATACCAGGGTTATGGCTGATAACTTTAGCCATAACCCTTATAAACCACTTGCAAACCGCAACGTATATATACGTATTGCGGTCAGCAAGTGGTTAAAGGCCTTCAAAATGGCTTAAAAACCCATAATCTTTCTTTACATTTTTAGGATTGGGATCCTGATGTTTTGGGAATTGACAGCATAAGATCTAACTGGAGGGGGTGCAACAAGACGAGAGATTTTTAATATACTGTAAATATAAAAATATACTAATGATGAAGGTCTTAAAGCATTATTAAACCCAAAAGCAAACATTTATTGTATTGCAGCTTACCAATTCTTAGGTGTGATGGCTGCATTAGTTTTCATTTTGTAAGCTTTCTTTCTTTTATTTTCACCTGGTAATACAGCTAGTAAGTACGTTGTCAACAGAACAAACTGTGCTGCGGATGTAGCAGTTAGTGAGTTGAGACAAACCATTTACCACTGAAAGGGGGCCTACAATGATCAGATTTTACTTATTGATGTAAAATGTTTATTCCAAAATGTATAAGACTGTTGCTGTAACTGTTTATAAAGTGTTTTTGACATTTGGCTTCAATTTGTTAGTATAATTCAATCTGCTAGTACATCTAATATTACCCTCCCCTCAGACTGACAATGCTGTCGTCCGAAGGTGTCTCTGTTGCTCCTTCATCCAGAGTGGAGGCACTCTTATGCCCTGTACACACGGTCGGATATTGATCGGACGTTCCGACAACAAAATCCAAGGATTTTTTCCGACGGATGTTGGTTCAAACTTGTCTTGCATACATACGGTCACACAAAGTTGTTGGAAAATCCGATCGTTCTAAACGCGGTGACGTAAAACACCTACGTCAGGACTATAAACGGGGCAGTAGCCAATAGCTTTTGTCTCTTAATTTATTCTGAGCATGCGTGGCACTTTGTCTGTTGGATTTGTGTACACACGATCGGAATTTCCGCCAACGGATTTTGTTGTCGGAAAATTTTATAGCCTGCTCTCAAACTTTGTGTGTCGGAAATTCAGATGGAAAATGTGTGATGGATCCTACACACGGTCGGAATTTCCGACAACTCGGTCCTATCACATATTTTCCGTTGGAAAATCCGACCGTGTGTACAGGGCATAATACTCTACAAGAGGTGTGTTACTGGACATATGAGGAAAAATAAAAAAAAAGAAATGGAATGCAGCCATTCCACGAGCGGGCGCAATTTTGAAGCGTGACATGTTGGGTATCAATTTACTCGACGTAACATTATCTTTCACAATATAAAAAAAAATTGGGCTAACTTTACTGTTGTCTTAATGTTTTTAAGACCGCTGCGCAAATACGGTGTGACAGAAAGTATTGCAACGACCACCATTTTATTCTCTAGGGTGTTAGAAAAAAAAATAATGTTTGCGGGTTCTAAGTAATTTTTCTAGCAAAAAAAAAAAAAAATTTTAACTTGTAAACAACAAGTTTAAAAAATAGGCCCGGTCCTTAAGTGGTTAATACCACTTTACCTAGTGCCAATTCCCAATTGCTTCTAAAATTGAAAGAATAACAAACAACATTACAGTGTTACAAAAAAAGATGTGTCAAAATCCCAAAGTGCAACAAAAAAGCTTCAATCTTCTTCAATGCAGTGAAAAACTTCCAAGTGTCCCTCACTCCCCTTTCAAATAATAACCTTATTTTTTTCTTCAGCCAACACAAATGAACACCACCAACATATCTCATCCTACTATTTGCCTCTATCGTTCAAGCAGCAGTGCTCTATGCCATCTAGGACTCTCCAAGTCTAGAAGATTTCAATTCTGGCAAAGTAGAATCCTCTATAATAGGTAGTAAATATATCGCAGGGATATGCAATTAGCGGACCTCCAGCTGTTGCAGAACAAGTCCCATGAGGCATAGCAAGACTCTGACAGCAACAAGCATGACACCCAGAGGTAGAGGCATGATGGGACTTGTAGTTTTGCAACAGCTGGAGGTCCGCTAATTGCATATCCCTGGTATATCGGCTTCTCCATCAGCATAGTAGGGATGAGCCCGGGGCTCAAGCCGAACGTAGGTTCGACTCGAACATTGGGTGTTCACAGGAAATGGGGTGTTCACAGGAAATTTGAGTGCCGCGTAACGCCCCATATTGCACTGCGAAATCGCAGTGCATTGACATCTGATGATTGGCCAAAGCATGCACCTGATCTGCATGCTTTGGCCAATCACAGCGCACTCTGCTGCGAGAGCCATAATTGGCCAAAAGCAGGGTGCCTTTGGCCAATCATTGCTCAGGCGGACTAAGACCCCATACACACTATTAGTTTTTCTGCAGATTTTTGTCTTTAGATTTACCAAAACCATATAATATGAGGTCAAACCTTAAGAGTTTCAATTTGTATGCAATCAGGCAGGCCCTTGCACTACATGGTTTTGTTAAATCTGAAGACAAAAATCTGCAGCAAATCTTATAGTGTGTATGGGGTCCACGCCCCACACTATATAAGGCTGATTACATAGCGACCGTGTACAGTGTGTGGACAGAGATAGATTGAGCTTGCTTATGCAGGCAGGTTAGTTAGTGACGTACAGGCAGGGTATTAGATAGATAGATAGATAGATAGATAGATAGATAGATAGATAGATAGATAGATAGATAGATAGATAGATAGATAGATAGATAGATAGATAGATAGATAGATAGATAGATAGATAGATAGATAGATAGATAGATAGATAGATAGATGGCAGGACTTCTATACTCATGCATAGCTCTATAAAACAGGAATACAAAAGGACAAGGTGAGCCAGACTCAGAGCAGTATTAAAGAACTTCTGTTTAATTGGACAACACAAAACAGCCAAATGGCTACTCACAAAAGTAGATAATTTATAAACTTATAAGTGGGGGATACTGTACTGGTATTCGTCCTGGGTCCACGATTAATAAAAGCAATAGAAATGGATAAAATCATAATTACCGTATTTATCGACGTATAACACGCACCCCAAGTTTAGGAGGGAATTTTAAGGAAAAAACTTTTAGGAGAGAAGTTTAAGGAAAAAACTTACATTTAAATGCCCATCAATGCAGCCTTGTCAGTGTCATTGCTGCCTTGTCAGTGTAGCCTTGCCGCAGTGTCATTTGCAGTAATATAGGCAAGGGCCACCCAAGGACGTAACTGAGTGACCCCGCCCCTTCTGACGTCATGTGCCTTCAGAGGGAGTGGGGGTCATCCGGTTACGTCGGCACTGTGATTGAAGAAGGATGGACATCGCAGGACACTTTTTTTTTTTTCTTTTTTAATAAAGGAATTGTCCAAAACTGTCTTTTGTGGTTTTTACTTTTTGACACTTTTTTCTTTGGTGAATAGGTAGGGGTACAATTTACCCGATACCCTTTCACATGGGGGGGCGGGATCTGGGGGCCCCCACCCACAGACCCCAACAACCACCGGGCAAGGGTTGTGGGGATGAGACCCTTGTTCCCATTAACATGGGGACAAGGCGCTTTGAGGGGACCCCAAAGCACCCTCCCAATGTTGAGGGCATGTGGCCTGGTATGGTTCAGGGGGAGGGCACTCGTTCGATTTCCCCCCCCTTATTCTGTCCTCCAAGCTGCATGCTCTGATAAGGGTCTGGTATGAATTTTGGGGGTGACCCCCACGCCAATTTATTTAAAGATGTTGGCATGGAGTTCCCCTTAAAAACCATACCAGACTCGAAGGGCCTGGTATGAATTTTGTGTGGGGGGGACTCCACACTGTTTTTTTTTTCCTTGATTTTTACTTGATTTTTATTACATTGCAGCCACGAGCAAGTTTAAATTACATATTTTACTATAGAAATGTAATTTTGCTGCGGGACTGTAAAACACATCAGACAGATGCGCTAATTTACAGGCAGACTAAGGGGACCCCAGGCACGATATTTAAAGGAATGTTTCATTTTTATTGTTTCACTTTAAGTATTTTTAAAATCACTGCTCCTGAAAAAACTGTAGTTTTTAAAACTTTTTTTGCATTGATACATGTCCCCTGGGGCAGTACCTGGGTCCTCATACACTTTTAATGGCAATAACTTGCATATAAGCCTTTTAAATGGGCACTTTTGATTTTTCATGTTCGTGTCCCGTTCGTGTCCCCACTTTAACGGTGTTCACACACATTTTTTGCATGTTCGCACACATTTTTTGCCTGTTCGCATGCTCTGGTGTGAACCAAACTGGAGGGGGGGGTGTTTTCCTCATCCCTACAGCATAGCATAAAACTAGTGCATATAAGAGGCACAGTGGCTAAGTGGTTAGCACTTCTGACTGGCAGCACTAGGGTTGTCAGTTTGAATCCCAACCACAGCACTACCTGCCTGAAGGTATGTGTGTAATGGAAAAAATCTGAACAGCCGCACTCCGGATTGGAAAACTAAAAATAAAATCTTCTTTATTGAAAAAATAACATGATTTAAAATCCATACATGGCTCTGTTGGAATAATGCAGCATAACCGCTAACGCGTTTCATGCTCCCATAGAGCGCTTGCTAATAGCTATTTTTACTTTTCCAATCCGGAGTGTGGCTGTCCAGATTTTTTCCATTACACACATACCATTGGAATAGCAATTGCCGGCACCTGGAGCTCTCACAATTATCCACACAACGGAGGACGGGAAGTTTGAACCCGGTTACCTAGAGCGGTGGCAACCACTCTGTTCACTACCTACCTGAAGTTTGCATAATCTCCCTGTGTCTGTGTGGGCTTCCTCTGGGTATGCTGGTTTCCTCCCACACCCCAAGGACATGCTGGTAGGTTAATTGGCACCTAGTATCCGTATGTATGAATGTGAGTTGGGGACCTTAGATTGTAAGCTCATTCAGGGCTGGCCCAAGACATTGTGCATGCCCACCAAAAGGCCCCCACATCCAATATTTTATATAATGATTGTTAAACCTAAAATTAAATGTATCAGGAAGTCAGATTTACATGCAACAGCACCTTGTCCATATGCAATATTATGTGACATACCACGTTACCGCTCCCCCATCTTGGTGCCCTAGGGCATTCAGTGATGCAGTGTTTATCAGCACAGTGCTCCTCCACCCCCCAGGGCTTATGTGCAGTGAACACGTGGCACCCATGGATGATATGCCACTGGGAAAGGGCTGTAGAGGGGTGGGCTAGGGTAGTATAGGGGCAGGTTGGGTAGTATAGGGGTGGGCTAGGACAGCATGGTGGCAGGCTAGGGTAGAATATAGACAAGCTAGTAGTATAGTATATAGAGAGGCTAGGGCAGTATAGGGGCAGGCTAAGGTAGTATATAGACAGGCTAGGGCTGATGGATTCCTTGTTGAGGGTCAGCTCACTCTACATTCGCAATCACAACTGATTTTCAGCATTCCTTGACAAAGTCATGAAGAAACACAGTGGGCACAGTCTAGCAACACATTCAGAATCAGCTGCAAATGCAGAGGAGTGAGCTGATCCTCAGCTGGGAACAAGAGATGGTGGGTAGCTTTTCAGAGGGCATTTGACAGGCGGTAAGGTAGCAATATGTCACCTCCTCACTGCCTGTTTTAATTCTCAAAATATCAACCTACTGCACCACAATAGAACACTAGAACAGGGTGCATTCTGTGGTGGTACTGCCTACCAAATGTGACATGCTTTTTAATTTTGGCCACACCGACAAAGCTATGCATTATGGCAGTGCCTTGTGTACAGCTCTGAGTGGCTGCATTTCTGTGCTTAGGTGGGAGGTAAAATCCCTGCTCAACCGCCTGCCTTACCCAGCCCCTGTCATCTTGTGTGAGTATGTGTTTAGTTGGATGCACTGTGGTTCTAAGCATTCTTTCTAGGAGTAAGCCTAGGTTCACATTGATACAATTTGGCATGCGATTTGACATGTCAAATCGGCGGCTATTGCAATGGCACCATCTGAATCGGTGTAATGTCGACTTTGTGGTACCGCACCAATTCCCAAAAGTAGTTTCTGTACTACTTTTGGCGACTTCTGGTGCAATTTAAATAGACATCTGTGCAGGAACGCGCACAGATGTCTCTGAAATCGCCCCCAAATTTGGACTGATGTGCAGGAATGAAATTGTGCGAGTTCAGCTGAACTTACATGATTTCAATCCTGCAGCAGTATGAACCACTGGTTTGGTCCCAATTGCTTAGAGGAGCGGTTGTCTACGCCACGTACAACACTTTGTTGACCAGCTGCTATTGACTTCCCATCAGTTCTTGGTTACCTGTGGCAACTACATTGTTTTTGCGATTCTTCTGCTGAGTTAAACCTGTTGTGATGACTTTCCTCTTGAACCCCATGTGTGCTTTACAGGCCCTGTTCTTCTGATATTCCATGTACCAACATGCATCCCTTTGTATAACTTCAGACCAGCTTAAGACAGTTTTACCGATTTACTGTAGCTCTTGTAGTGCAATTGTCACTGTCACACAAACAATGTGTACAGAATCCTAAATACTCTATCTTTGTGCTGCCCAGGCATTCCTCTGCAGGTAGAGAATCATACTAAGGCCTTCCCCCTTATTATATATAGACCAGGGTGGAGGGCAGAACGCAAAAAGCCCTGGAAATGTGCAGATCCCCACCTAACCCTCTCCCCACCTGGGCAGTCTAACACTAACTAAACAATAACTCCACACTTGCATGTACCTGCCTATTTGTGTATTGGTAGCCTATGTGATGGTATGATGACGCAGCAACTGTATGAACACAGACGCAGGTTCTAAGTTGACAGGTGTATGGATGCAGGTGAACAGCCTGTGCATTTAGGGCCACTCACCCATGCATCTAATGCTAGATTACATAAATAATAAATTGCCCCTTTCCGAAAGTGTTATGCCTATATGCGGTAGTAGAGTAAGTGGGCCTCAACATGCATAATATATTGGATTAAAAGAAGAAAAAATCTGCAATGTTGGGACTTTATATGAGGATAGTGGGGCCGTTCATAACCCCTCCTCCATCCCGATTCAATATTAAAACTAAAAAAGGAGAGCAGAGCAGATGCGGGACTTTGAATGAGGCACACGGGAGCAGAAGCCTAAATAAATTAAAGTATCAATTTTTATTATTATTAAAATAATACATGAATTCATAAGTTTACATTTATAGGCACATAGCTCAATGATTATAGTTTGTATTCAATCATATAATACATTCCAACAAGGACTTCTATGCAAACATATGAAGATATGAATAGAAAATGCATAACAATGAACATATTGATACTCAGTGTTACCAGAGAAAAATGACAAAGTCAGAAATACAATAAGATTGGAACGTCCATACATAGCTAAAAATAATGTATATATAACGGTAGTTGTAAGCTCTACGCCGTTTCGGGACCTTATAGCCCCTCATCAGGAGCATAACCATATTAAACACCTATGGGTAGGGAAAATGACAATATTTTGAATAATTTCAAGGACAAGTGGGCAAATGTAAAATTTCCACATTCTTCCACAGAGACCATGGACTTACACTTGCGTCCGTGCAAAGGCGGCGCAGCCCTGAATGCAGAGCCCGCCCACAATGCCTGGGTCCGAAGCTGAGGGAGCGTATCCAGGCAGCAAACCCGGCACCTAGAAACCCCCAGGTTGGGTCAAGGTGGGAATCCAAATTATAATATGACGGGGGTGACCTCAAGGAGAGGAGGGAAAGGACCTGAAAAGCAAAAACACAAAATGAATAAGTGAGAATAGTATGAAAAAGGGTAGAGCAGTGAAAATGGTTTAGAGTGGAAAGAGTGAAAGAGAAGGAAGGAGAAAAATGAAAAGGTGATGAGAAGAAAGTTTGGAAAAGGGAGAGTGGAGGGTGAGAAATGACCAGGATAGTCCAGAAAGAGACCAGGAAGGGGGATGGTGAGACAAAAGAGAGAAAGAAGGTGAAAGAAAGGGGGGTGAAGAAAAACCAAACCTGAAAGGGTAGGAGTAAGGGCATGATTGCCAATTGTGTGTTGCTGCTTGATGAAGTGAAGAAAAAGCCTAAATTGGGAGACACCTCACCGGGAGAAGCCAGAGCGGGGAATGCCGCCACAGAATCACCCCTAACGTCATGCAGCCAGCAAACCAAGGGGGACCGGGAGGCGCCGCGACCCCGCCAGCCAAACACCAAGATGGCCGACCACGAGCGTCAGACCGACCCCATCAAGCGCTGGAGAAGGAAAACCACGCTGCCGCTATATAAGCGTCACGGGGACACTAAACAGTCGGCGCGGGAGGCATGACGTCGGCGTGCAGTGGAGAAGGCCCCGCCCACCCCACGTCACAACAAGGCGGAGGGGAGATCCCCAGTGCGCGTCGCAGCTCCGGAAAAGGGCAGAAAGGGCAGACCGAGACAGAAAGCGGCCAGAACCATCAGCACACGGACCCAAATGCGAAAATTGAATTATTGAGGGGCAAAACACCTGAAAACATCCTAGTGATTGACTCTATATGTGGACAATCAAAATGTATAATAGGGAAATTCTGGATAAATACACAAAATATATGAATAGGTAAAGAATAAATATGAAAATTAAATGATATAATAATGATATATACTTAAAAGTGCGACCGTGTGCCTCCATCCCTAATTATTGGATTAAAAGAAGAAAAAATCTGCAATGTTGGGACTTTATATGAGGATAGTGGGGCCGTTCATAACCCCTCCTCTATCCCGATTCAATATTAAAACTAAAAAAGGAGAGCAGAGCAGATGCGGGACTTTGAATGAGGCACACGGGAGCAGAAGCCTAAATAAATTAAAGTATCTATTTTTATTATTAAAATAATACATGGATTCATAAGTTTACATTTATAGGCACATAGCTCAATGATTATAGTTTGTATTCAATCATATAATACATTCCAACAAGGACTTCTATGCAAATATATGAAGATATGAATAGAAAATACATAACAATGAACATATTGATACTCAGTGTTACCAGAGAAAAATGACAAAGTCAGAAATACAATAACATTGGAACGTCCATACATAGCTAATAATAATGTGTATATATAACGGTAGTTGTAAGCTCTATGCCGTTTCGGGACCTTATAGCCCCTTATCAGGAGCATAACCATATTAAACACCTATGGGTAGGGAAAATGGCAATCATGCCGCTAGTTAGTTCAACCTTATGGATTTTTAACTAGCGGCATGATTATCTGACATATCACACAGAGGTTAGCGTTGGTACACTTTTATAGCACTAGCGAGTACTAGTCCACCCAGCACTACGCACTTTTCATGCGTTTTTTGCACTTTTTTTGCCAGATTGCACATTCTCCATACATGAGAAGTGGTCATATTGTTCTGTGCACAGCTCATGTCAGTACATTTATTCAAGTCTAATTGGTTGGTATGGTTTCTCCATATACACCTTATCCATCATTTATTACTATCCGCCCCACCTTGCCCTTATTGATATGGGATCAGCGGCATGATATTCTGTTATTAGCATCCCCTTGTATTTAGTTCACCACCCCTCTAGAGATCTTTCATACTTTATTTTGCTCATCTTTCTGGCTAGCGCAGCACCCTCTCTCCTTATTTTAAGTTGTTCTTTTGCCTGTGAGTTGCATTAGTTGTACCTGTAAATTTAGAGGCCAAAATGTCCAAACAGAGGTACACTAGTGAAGAGGCCTACACGTTGCTGAGCATGACGGATGAGTGTGAAAGGGAAGCCTTACTGTCAGATTCAGGCTTAGTATACGAACCGGTAGAGAGCAGCGGCACCCTGACAGATAGCTCTGATGATGGTGTAGTGGTCCCTGCTAAAATCAAGTGTACCCGACTAGTACCGTTCAACCTTCTGGTGAACTGGCAAGCACCAGCGGCCTAGTACATCCTGGTCGTAGACAATCCTGCACTGCAAATAGGGTAATAATACCGCGCCAACCCCAAGGATTAGAAGCAGCCAACACAACAATCAGACAAATTGTGCAATGAAGTGTGAAAATAAAAGTGTGGCGCTAAATGTGAACAAATAAAAAAATAAAATAAAAAATTATGTGCAGTGGAAAGAGGCTTGAAGTAACACTTCAAGAATCCATGCAAAAATATATAATATATATCAATCTGCAGAAATGCGACTGAGCAGAAAGTCGCACAAATCTGGTGAGGAATGTAATATGTAAACTTGTGTATAAATATAAGGGTATACCAATGCTGATAAAAATGCCTGTGAAACTAAATATGGATATAATATAAAACCCTTAATACCGCAAGTCACCCACACATGCATAAAAAATGTGATCCCAATAAAGGGTTTAAATTACACATAAACGAATATAGACTTACAAACTTAAATGCAAGAATACATAATCATAAGTAAACCATCAAAAATGCAAAAAGTGTATATATAGTAAACACCAATCAGTAGGTGCATACATAAGTATATAAAGAGTCAGTGTTACTAACAAAAGTGAAAGTTCATAGAGATACAATGATGGTGATCAAAGATCTCTCATACGTTTCTCAAAAGGCTCTGGATGGCAGGGTGATATTCAAACTATAGCCTTCACAATGATGGTCTCAAATAGTAAGAAAAAATGAGGTACTCTTACCAGCAATGGTGGACTCACAAGCCATGAGCGGTGAGTCAAAAAGGCTAAGACCGCCATGCGGTAGGTATAGGTTTGGTCTAAAGCAGTGAAGTGTTCCTGCTGGAAGGGGAACTTGGACATCTGCTTGCCAGAGATAAATGCCTTGTAGTTGAGCATCCGATAGTCCTGTTCGTCTCACTCCAAGGTGTATACAAATGTCTCAGTCAAGAGGGTAATTTTCACAATATGGAATAAAAAAGAGAGAGCCTCCACATGGTGTAAATCCAAAAACGGATATAGGGTTTATTGAAACTGTGTCCTCCAATAATCAATAAAAAAGCATGACAATAGAATCGATTCCAAAATGTTTAAAAAATGGCTGGGATAGGCCAAGAGACCCTATGCGTTTTGTCCTCAAAGACTTCTGCACTGCAGAGATACAGCACTGCAGTATCTCTTGGCAACGTGGTGAGTAAATGCAGTTCAAGCTGGTGCGGTGGCTAGCACAAGTAGTGCCCCGTACTTCCCCAATTCACTGGCCAACCCGGAATTCAGGTGGAAAAATTCAGGTGGAAACTGCAGGTTTTAGTACCCTTGACTTTTACGAACTGTTTTTCACGGAAGATCTCTACAGATCTGTTGTGGTCTAACGCAATTTGTATGTTGGTCAATTTTTTGCCACAAACCCAAATTCACCCCTTGCCAGAGAATTCGGCTGGAAACCTATAACGGTTACAGAATTTAAGACCTTTCTGGGCCTATTCCTCCTCAAGGGCATTTGGGAGTTGCGGTCATATTGGTCCACTGACTCAATTCACCATATGCCCGTGTTCTCTGCTTCCATAATTAGGGCTAGATATGAGCAAATCTTGCGATTCATGCATTTCAATGATAATGAACTCTGTGACCCTGGATATGACTGGCTCCATAAAATTCGGCCCCTCGTAAACCACTTCAACCATCAGTTTGCAGCCTTGTTTATTCCCGATCAAGTTGTCTGCACTGATGAGTCCCTGATTACATTTTCTGGCTGCCTGTCTTTCAAACAGTTTCTCTCCAGCAAGCTTGCCAGATATGGGGCAAGTTGTATAAGCTCTGTGACAGGGCAACAGCTATACATATAGATTTTGGTTTACAGCACTGTGGAGCACCGCAACTGCCCAGACTACATATGGAGAAACGGTAAGGATGTTTGGGACCTGGTGTCACCCTTATTCGAAAAGGGGTACCACTTGAACCTGGACAATTATTACACAAGCGTGCCACTTTTTAGCCACCTTTTTGATTCTGGAATTGGCGCACGTGGAACCATGCGATCTAATCGCTGGGGCTTCACCCAATGGCTTGTAGCTTCCCAACTTAGACGGGGGAGAGAGCCTGCTTGAGATGCATTAATTTGCCCGCAGTGAAGTAGAGGGACACACAGAATGTTTTTGTTCTGTCCTCCATTCACGCAGATACGACAGCGGAAATTCCAATGGCAACTGGTGTTGTTGTGAAGCCCCTCTGTGTCCACGAATACAACCTTAACATGGGAGGGGTGGACTTCAACGACTAGAGGATAGCGCTGTACTTAATTGCCTGTAAGGCCAGACACTAATATAAAAATGTGTCTGTAAATTTGTTTCAATTGGCTCTGCTGAACGCTTATGTGCTATACAAAGCGCCAGGAGGAATTGGATCCTTCCTAAAATTCCAGGAAGAGATCATTACAGCCTATCTGTTTCCAGACAGTGCTGTGCCCCAACTTCCCAATGCAAATGCAGTGAAGGCACTTTCCAGAAGTCCTTTGTGGTACCTCTACCCAAAGAACACCCCAAAGAAGATGTCATAGTTGCAGAAAACGAGGATATAGGCATGACACCTGCTATTATTATCCCTCATATCTTGACCAACCTGGTCTCTGCATTGGTGACTGTTTCCATCGCTACCGTACAGTAGTTTAGTATGTTCAAGGCTATAATAAAAATGTAATAAATAGTTGTCGTTATTGTTCTATCTATATTGTTCTGCTCTCTTTTACTGTATTTTATGCTCCACTCTGTTTTATTGTTACTGTGTTTTATCATGTTTGCTTTGCAGGTATGGTATGTCCTACTGTTTAACTGTAATGTTACTTTGTTTTATTGTTAAAAACATTATTTGGTTTGCAGGTAAGCCATTCAGCTGCAGCGCGGATTTATTTATTTTGACAGCAACAGGGTTTGCTCTCAAGATACGTAAATCTGTGACTCCAGCGCTGTAGGAGATGATTTCACCACCACAGTTAAAAAAAAGAGCATATATGCCATATGCAATTTTAGCTGCAGCACTGATTTATTTATTTTGAGAGCAACATTTTTTTAGTCTCACAATATGTAAATCCATGACTCCAGCTCTGTAGGAGGTGATTTAACCACCACAGTTATAAAAAGAGCATATATGCCGAAGCATAGAGGCAGGGGTGGACATAGGGGCGGATCGCCCCTATTCTTCAACATATATTTTTATATTTATTGTATGCCCATCATTAGAAGTGGGTGGATGCAGGGCGGTATTCTAAAGGTGGGCATACCACTGATCAATCAATTTGAATGGAGAAATCTGTTAGGTTCTTATTTTTCGTTCAGCCCACAGGACCAGCGACATACTGGTATGTTGCTGGACTTTGGTTATACCAGAATGATGCCTGCAGGTTTAGGTATCATCTTGGTATTGCGAAAAACAAAAGGGAGAGGCTCTAATGGTACGGTAAGGACTTACATACACATTTGTATAAAAATGTATACATTTATTGAAACAAAGACATGATTAAAAGGTCCTAAAAAGAGAGAGTATACAATGCATATAAATTCATTCCCTGAATAAAAACTGAGCGATTGGATGAGCATCCATCCAGGAAAGGAATTGGAATGTCGTCCTGGATCAGTTCAGACTTGACATGTTTCGCAGTGTGACCGCTTTTTCAGGAGTATGTCTCCAGAGACATTATATTCAATAATCTCTATAAAGGACAGACATAGAAATAATTAAGCTTATAAACAAACCAATCAAAGATACATATTCATATGACGCCCAGTCAGGATAACTGAACCACCGCCCGGCCGTCATCTGCTATGGGCCGGGCGGGAAGTGGGGTAAATTTACAGGACAATGGTACATTGTCATAGTTTTACTATCAGTAGCACTAAATAATCATCTTGGTATTGTTTTTTCAGCCGGCAATCGGCTTTCATGTAAAAAGCAATCCTAGCCACTTATTAGCCACTAGACTGCTTTTACGAGCAGAGGGAGGGAACATCCCACACCTCCCGCCGTCTTCCATGTTTTTCTCAGGCTCTCCTGTCCCACCGGGGAACCCAAGAATGCAGCCAGTGGTTCCACCAGCTGACCATAGAGCTGATTGAAGACTTTGGTTTCGCCGTATATAAACAGCGCCATTGGGAAATTGGGAAAGCATCTTATCACACAGATCTTGGTGTGGTAAGATACTTTAAGGGCCGAGGAGAGATCTAGAGTCTATAGACCCCAAATTTTTCAAAAAAGAGTACCTGTCACTGCATATTGCTATTATAGGGGATATTTACATTCCCTATGATAACAATAAAAATGATGTTAAAATTATTTTATTTTAACATTGTCCCTTTTCATTTTTCATTTTTTTTTTTTGCAAAATTAATAATTAAAAATAAAAATTAAAGCACCCCTATCTTCCCGCGCATGCATGCAAAGGTGAACGCAAACGTCGGTCTTGTATCGTATGTAAACAGCACTTGCATCATGCATGTTGAGGTATCACCGCGAACGTCAGCTCGAGGGTAGTAATTCTAGCAGTAGACCTTCTCTGTAAATCTAAAAAAGTAACCTGTATAGGCTTTTAAAAATTCATATAGTTTGTCGCCGCTGCACGCGTGTGCGTAATTTTAAAGCATGTCGTGTTTGCTATCTATGTACTCGGGATAAGATCATATTTTATATTTGTAAAGAAAAACAACTGTGATTTCATACAGCGCTATAAACATTAAAGTGCATGATCATAGAATAAATTAATAATAATAATATACAATTATATAAAAGTCCAATAATCCACCACCACATTTAAAGTGAACCCACATAAAGTGCTGGTAATTTTTCTTATTGTATAAAATGTGACAGTGAAGAAATGTAAAGTGCTAATATCTCCAGTGCATCTCCTTCCACCAACTTATAGGTAGATGTCCTACTCACCGGACGGAATTGACACTCATGACAGGTAGTCAAAAATCAGCAAAGCAAAAGGACGTCCAAAAAATGGCAGCTCAGAGATTTAGCACAATCACCAAATGGAAATGGCATGTTTATCAAAAAGACAAGAACAGAAGCTCCTCATAGTGCAGTTCCATTAAAAGAATTTAACAAAAGTATACAGGTTGCACTTACATGAAAAAATGTCAGGGACCCTGTCAGCGATCCACCTGCGTTCCAACAAGTGACATGGCACGTATCACCAGACCAGGCGCGTTTCGTCAGCAGCATCTGACGTTTAGCAAAAAATAAAACCCCCAGAGGTGATCAAATACCACCAAAAGAAAACTCTATTTGTGGGAACAAAATGATAAAAATTCTGTTTGGTTAGAGTGTAGCATGACCGTGCAATTGTCATTTAAACAGCGACAGCGAGGAAAGCTGAAAATTGGCTTGGGCAGGAAGGGGGTGTAAGTGCCCTGTATTGAAGTAAAAGGTTTTTGTGATGATACTATACTCACCTTTCACCAGGACTAAATCTGAAAAACTAAGTTGATGGGAATCACAGGTGCCCGAAAAAAGCAATCCATAGGGATTGGTGTTGAAGCTCTCCAGAAACCTGGAGAGTTTTTCTTGAATACCATCCCAAAGGATGACAATGCCATCAATAAAGAATTTATATAGAGTGATCTCTGGAAAGTGGTCAGTGAAAATTGTGATCTCTTCCCACAGACTAAGGAGGAGGTTGGCAACACTGGGTGCATACTTTGCACCCATAGCCACCCCTTTAATCTGATTATAATAAGCACCCTCTAAAACTCTCAATTCGTTATTCATGAAAACCTCATCACTCAAATTAAAAATACCCTGTCCTAAAGATCTCTTTTTCTTTTGATTCTTTCGCCCTCCCCTGCATCCTCTAGAACGTCTCTGCGTGGGTCTTTCTGTTGCCAATTTGGAGTTTCTCACTGGTGCCATTCCGGAGGATCCTGTTGGTACCATGGGGCCTTTGGTCCACCTCCCTGTTGAACCCAAGGTGGGTTTCAATGGTGATCACCTCTCCCACCCCTCGGGCCTGAGGGCCCCTGGTTGGAGATCCATCCCCCCCTCCTGGGAGGACCTGGGGGATCTCCATGTCCTCTCTGGGGGAACCTCTGGGTTGATGATTACCCCTATAGGTGGCATTGTTATACTGAAGGGGCTGGAATCGGTTATGGGTAGGAACTCCATTGACAGAGTCATCTTGATAATAGTTATTCCTCGGTGTTCCAGGATGGGGTCTATTCTGGGCTGAGGTTGCACCCCCTCTACCTCCATAATTTATCCCTGAGCTTCCACAGGGTATGGCCAATGGATGGGCAGAGCCTCTAATGCTAACAGGTGTAGGAGTTTAAATTTCAGTATCCACTCTTTCACCCCAGAATTGGTGACGATGCAGCGGAAAAGACAGCCGCCTCCTTAGCCTCTTCCTGCCATTTATATACCATATTGTCGCTATAGTATTGTAAATCCCTCTGATAGTTTTTTTATTTACTTAGTTTTTATGTCTTTATCAGTTTATTCTATGAATTTTTGGATTTGTGTAGATTTTTCTTTGTACTCCTAATTCTTAAAAGGGATTGAAGTGATCTTTCAATTCCGTGATTTTCTCCTCTAATTTAAACAATTTAAACTTCCTTCTTGCAATAATTAAATCAAAAAGCTTTTGTTCGCTAAGCTTAAAAAAAGCCATAACATTTCTTTTCTAGATCTTGGTCTATCAGTCCATCGTTGGGACCAAGATCCCAACGTAGATGTCTGGGGGTCATTTTATTTTTCCCATATTGTTCAAGTGTAGCTATGTCCCACCCAGTGCATATTTTTTTTCATCTAAAGTGGTTTTAAGCAATTTGAAATTGTGATCGGCATCCTTATGTGTAGAACTATGTGCAGAAGTGAAAAACCTCCTCAGCACTGAAAGTTCTATTACTCATAAATTCAAATATATCCATTGCTGCAGATTGTGCTTCCCTAAAGGAAGAAATGTAACAGAAGAAAAAAGGATCTAAAAATCCCTTATAACCTGTGCAAACCGACTCTTAAATTAAATAGTATACAGTGCAGTATAAATATATTGTCCAAAATTGTAACAAAATCAGTGAATAAACAAAGCAGCTGGTAGTAAGGCTCAAAGCCTCAATGTGTAAAGAAAACAACTGATTTCATACCTGATCATAGAATAAATGAATAATAATATAAAATTATATATTATATTTTATTTTTGGTAAAAAAAAAAAAATCGCAATGAGCGTATATTGATTAGTTTACACAAAAGTTATAGCATCTACAAACTATGGGAAAGATTTATGGCATTTTTATTATTATTATTTTTTACTAGTAATGGCGGTGATCTGCGATTTTTAGGGGTACTGTGACATTGCCATGGACAGATCGGACACTTGTGACACATTTTTGGGACCATTGACATTTATACAGCGATCAGTGCTATAACTATGCACTCATTACTGTGTAAATGTCACTGGCAAGGAAGGGGTTAACACTAGGGGGCAATCAAGGGGTTAACTGTGTGTTCCCTGGGTGTGTTCTAACCGTGAGGGGATTGGACTGACTAAGAGAGGAGACCGGGTGTTTACACACACAAATCCCCATGCTGGCTCTCTGGTACATGATCGCTGGCCATGCGCATAGGACGGCTCTTAAAGAGAAACCCGTATATATATGGGGTTTCGCCCCCAGGAGAGCCATTGTGCCATAGTAAATCTGCGTGAGCCGGTCGGGAACCGGTTAAAAGAATTTCTTAAAAGTGTACAGGTTGTACTTAAGCAGAAGAAAAAAATTGCATTTGAAAAAATGTCAGGGACGCCGTCAGTGCTCCACCTGCGTTCCAACGAGTGGCGGAAATGACGTGGCACGTAAAAATGTTCTATAATCTGTAACTGGCAATTCACTTTGGAAAAATTCCCTCAGTGGAGATTTATTGAATTGCCATAAGGGATGAATGATGAATAAACCATCAGATGCCATCTTGTGGACAAAGCACAAACTGCATCGGATATTGTAAAAGCAAAATAATAAAAATAAAGCATAAAAGAGGATTAAAACACCATCACAAGTTATATTTAATAATTTGCAATAAAACAATTGAAATCAATGTCGATGTTCATACCTAGGGGAGTGAGAGTATATTAATTTGTAAATCCACTGAGTTACATTCTTAGAAATCCTCTGTTTCATATTACCTCCCCTTCAGTGAGGCTCAACCCTGTCAATACCACAAAAGGAAGCCAAGCTGGGATCCCTATTGTGGTGAATCCTAAAGTGATTTGACAAACTGTGTTTTGGGATACCATTTTTTTTTATGTTATTTAAATGCTCTTTAATCCTAATTCCTAATTTTCTTGTGGTACGCCCCACGTATTGGAGCCCGCATAGACAGAAGACAAGGTAAGTTACCTTGTAGAATCACACAAAAAAAATAAATCAATTTTATATTCCTCGCCAAGTTTCGACAATTTGTGGTTCTACAGGCTTTACATCTTTTACAATGAAAAAAAAAACAGTAGGAAAGGAAACCATATTTCATATTTCACAAAACATTTGAGCAATATAGTGTGTTTTTGTGCAATAAACTTCAAAAATTTGTTTGTTTTTTATCCCAAAAAATTGCATTTGTTGAGTCTATGGAATATTTTATATTTTGCCACAAGTTTTGGGAAAATTACCATTTTTTTTTTTTTTTTACACAAAGTCGTCACTTAATCATATATTGCTCACACATGCAATGGGTATATGTGAAATTACACCCCAAAATACATTCTGCTGCTTCTCCTGAGTATGGGGATACCACACGTGTGAGACTTTTTGGGAGCCTAGCTGCGTACAGGACCCCGAAAACAAACCACTGTCTTCAGGATTTCTAAAGGCGTAAAAATAGGATTTTTATAACAGCTTACCTGTAAAATCCTTTTCTTGGAGTACATCACGGGACACAGACCCACAGTAATTAGTGTTATAGGTTATATAGGCACCTTTAGGTGAAGGACACTGGCACACCCTAGACAGGAAGTTTAGCTCCCTATATAACCCCTCCCCTTACTGGGAGTACCTCCAGTTTTATAGCAAAGCAATACACGTGTAATCAGAAAGAGGGGAGGGACCTCTGTGTCCCGTGATGTACTCCAAGAAAAGGATTTTACAGGTAAGCTGTTATAAAAATCCTATTTTCTTTATCGTACATCACAGGAAACAAAGCCACAGTAATTACTGTATGGGATGTCCCAGAGCAATGCTATCTGAGGGGAGGGAGACACAAACAAATGTAGGGTGCAATCAGACCTGAGGACCTATACTTCTGCCTGCAGCACACTGCGCCCAAAGGCGATGGCCTCATGTTTTCATACATCCATCTGATAGAATCTGGCGAATGTATGGACTGAAGACCAAGTTGCGGCCTTGCAGATTTGAGCGACTTTTCTTCTGTAGAACAGGGTTCTGGAAAAAATGAAGGTAGAACAATATCTTGGTGTAGATCAAAACCTGAAACCACCTTCTGCAAAAAACTAGGATGAAGACGCAATACTACTCTATCCTAGTGAATGAATAAATATGGCTCTTCAAGAAAGAGCCACCAACTCTGATACCCTTCTTGCAGAAGATATGGCTACCAAAAAAACTAGTTTCCTTGTCAACAGGACCAAGGGAATATGTTGTATCGGCTCAAAAGGCTGTTTCTGTAACACAGACAGAACTAAATTCAAGTCCCAAGGGTTCAGGGGTGCTCTAACCGGTAGATTAAGCCATGTTACCCCCTGTATAAAGCTTTGGACCAAAGAATGCGAAGCAAATGGTAATTGAAACAAAATTGATAAGGCCGAGACCTGGCATTTGATGGTTACTCAAGGCCAGCTTAAGCCACTGCTGTGACATTGTTGGATTGGATCCTGACAGGACAATTCTGCAATCTGAAAGTCCAGGCCTTTAGGGCTAGGTACTCTGCCCGAATCTCTAAAATGTTGATGGGCAAGATCCTTTCGGTTCTGGACCATTTCCCTTGGACAGTTGTCTCTTCCAGGACTGCTCCCCAACCCGAAAGGCTGGCATCTGTTGTTACCACCTTCCAGGTAACTGGTAAGAAGGATTTCTCCTTCCGCAGATTCTCGGGTATCAACCACCAACTGAGGCCCTGGCGCACTTTTGGCGACAAACACATTGGAAAATCTAGTGCCTGGACCTTCTTGTTCCAGGCAGACAGGATAGTGTTTTTCAGCAGTCTTGAATGAAACTGAGCATAGGGAACCGCTTCAAAAGAAGCCACCACCTTTCCCAACAATCTCATGCAAAGATGAATAGAAGGGCCCTTCTTCGCCCTGACCACCTGAACCAGCTCCTTTATGGCGCTGATCTTTGCATGGGGTAAAAACACCCTCTTCTGGGTTGTAGCTATAACCAGACCCAAGTACTCTAGCCTTCTTACTGGCTTTAAAGAAGATTTCTCTAGGTTGAGGACCCAACCTAGGTATTCCAGGTAGTTGACTGTGGTGACCATGCTTTGGTCTAAGCGGGCTACCGACCGATCTATCAAAAGCAGGTCGTCTAGGTAAGCTATAATTGTTATACCTTGGACCCTTATCTGGCCAGAGGAGGAGCCAGGACCTTTGTAAACACCTAGACCGAAAGACAGAGCTACAAACTAAAAATGAAGGTTTTCCACTTCGAAACGTAGATATTTCCGATGAGCGGGGAAGATAGGTACATGCAGGTATGCATCCTTGATCGGATTGATTCCATACGAAGAGTGAATTTCCAGGAACCGATTTAGATCTTTGAGATTTAGAATGGGTCTGACATCCCAATTTGGTTTTGGAACCGTGAAAAGATTTGAATAAAACCCCAACCCCTACTCTTCCATGGGGAGCACCATGATCACTTTTTGCGACAAAAGTCAGTCTTGAAAGAGAGACTTCTTTTTCTCTGGATCTTTGGGAACATTTGACCTGAGGAAACAAGGAGACGGGAATTCTCAGAACTCTAGTTTGTAAGCTAGAACTATTGTGGAGACCACCCAACTGTCTTGAAAATCCTCCTGCTAGACCCTTGAGAATTGAAGCAGTCTTCCTCCCACTCGTGCGAGCGGGGGCGCCCCTTCATAAAGAGGCTTTAGCGTTCTGTCTTGTAGGTTTCCTTCCCGGGGACTTCTTTTGTCCCTGGGGTTCACTCTGAGGTTTACCTCTTGAACCTGACGGTGGAGGCCGTTTTGGCTGCCTGGAGGCTGATGCCCCTGGAGAAAGGGCCCGTTTAAATGAGGGATGTTTACTCCTTTTCTTAACTGGCAAAAGGGTACTTTTCCCGCTTGATATCTTTTGGATATATTTGTCCAAATCATTCCCAAACAGCCTTTCACTGCGGAAAGGAAACCCAGCCAGGAGCTTTTTGCGTGGCGCTTCGGCTGATCAATTTTTCAACCATAAGATTCTATGCATATGCACGAACCCAAGCGTAAGGCGAGAGGTCTGAAGAATAGAATCTCTGATTGCGTCAGTTGCAAAACACAAAGCCGCTGGCAGCTCGGCTAAATCCTGGGACTGCTGTTCAGGGAAAACCTTGAGCATCTGTTTCAAGTGGTCTCTCAAGGATTGACACACCCCAATTACCGCCACTGCAGGTTGAGCTACTGAACCTGCCAAAGAAAAAATGTCTTAACAGGAATTCCAACTTTTTATCGGATGGATCCCTAAGCATTTGAGCATTGTCAACAGGACAAGTCAAACTTTTATGTACAGAGGATATAGCAGCGTCAATTGCTGGTATACCCCACTTCTTTGTAAATTTTTCCTCCATAGGATAAAACTTTTTAGGAGGGAAAAAGTGCTTATCTGGGTGATCCCACTCAGAATACATAAGCTTTTCCAGCAATGAATGGACAGGAAAGGCATGTAAAGCTTGAGGAGGCTTCAGCGAACCCAAACAAGAAGTGGGCTTTTCAACCGACTCAGTTAAGGGTAGCTTAAATGTGGAGCGGACCATTTCAGTAAGAGATTGCACCAGCAATTTCTGAGCCTGTGAAGCTGAAGAAGGTTCTTCCCCACTTGATCCCTCGGAAGAGGAGTCATCAGCCTCTTCATGGTCCCCTGAGGGAGAATCATCTTCCCTCTCCCGCTGTTCCTCTGTTTGAGGGTCCTGGGTGGTAGAAGGGGACCTAATGCGTTTTCTTCCACTCTGTGAAGATGCGATTAAAGCCACTAATCCTTCTTCCAATCCAATCATGGCTGAGGAGAAAACCTCCTCAGTAATATATACAGGGGCTGACATGCCGGAAGCAGTTGCAATCCCTGACAACTCCGATGGCTCGCTCTAAACAGTCTCCCTAGGCCTTTCGGGGGGGGGGGCGTGGCGTTGTAGAGGGAGGGTCCTCAGAGCCTGAGGGAGATCCCTTTGAGCCCCTTTGTACCTCCCCTTCTGCCCATAGTGCTAAGCAGAAATGCAGAGGTACTACCAGAAAATGCACCCACTGCTGAGCAAATAGCCCAGCAACTGCCGCTGCTATCAAGGCTCAGGCTGATGCTTAAGTAAATGTGTCCTGGGAATACCTGTGTCACCAATACTCACATGCCCCCGTCTGCTCTGTGTCCCATCAGCTGAATGCACCTACAAAAGGTGCATTTATAGCTTGCACAGCCCTGGCATCTGTGAACGTTGAAGCACGTCAGCGCCATGTTAAGCCCCGCCCCCTCCCTCCGACCGCGCCCCCCAGTGTCTGACCACGATGGACACTGGTGTCTCCATCACTTGAAGGTGCCTATATACCCACATAGTGATTTCTATGGTGCTCTGTGTCCCGTGACAATGAGGTTCTCTCCTGCTCGTTTCCAGTGTCACCTTTTTATTATTATGTTTGCACTATTTCTATAAACTGTCACTGATATCAATAAAACACAACCCAGCCAATTCTCTAAAGTCAGTGGACTGTAGATTTGGGAATTGCTAATGCTGTGAACATCCTGTGTTACATTCAGATTCCCAACTTCCTACTTGTTATAATAATTCATAGTATAAGTGAAAAGAGCATGACTGTTGCCTTAAGTGAATTCACATTCATGCTCGGATTGCTTCTACCAGTGAACCCAGTGTCAGGAGTGAAGGAAGGAGGTGTAAGCAGCTGTGTAGGAGGTCACCAAAGAGACCCTGTTGCCACATGATTCATTAAAAATATTCTATTAGATTTGTGCAATTAATATTTTTTATGCATGTTTTTTGTAACCCATGAAAGCCCCACTTGTATACACATCCAAAATCCCTGAGACTGTTGTTGGGTACTGCCATCATGGATGTAATGTAGCAAAAAAAATAAATTGAAGTGCCACGCCACTGTTAAAAGATACAGATAAAACTTTATTCCATATCAAGTCAGGGGGTCAATCCAATGCATTTCAGGGGGGCCAACAATGTCCTCTTCATCAGGGCTAGAAGAAATAAAAGGACATTTCCAGATCAAATATATTATCGCTTAGTGTAATTTCTGTCTGTTCTACCATTCCTCTGCTATCTGTATATTTGTAGAGGCTGACTTTTACATTTTTATAAAACAGGACTGAAGCTTTTCTTTAAGCTGGCCTTACAGCAGTAGAATTGTATTTGAAAATGTTCCTTTTTGGAGCATTTATTTGATTTTCTGAAGGTTAGTGGGGTCAAATCGACCATAGTAACAAAACATTTTGAAGGTGCAAGGTGTAAACTTTTTCCTCAAATTAACAAATGTCTAACTATGAATGTGTGTTTATTTTTTATTTTTTTAATGTACAGTATGTAATGAAACCTGTTTAATACATCTGGGATCACTTTCAAATAGCTGATCTGGATTAATGTTCTGATGAGAATTTTTACACAAATGCTTACCTTCTTCTGTCTCTGTAAGTAATCCCAGACTGGCTTGATAGTGTGGAGATTAAAGCTTTGTGGTGGCCATACCATCTGTTGCACAGTTCCTTTTTATCTTTTAGCTGCCAACATTTTTCTATGATTTCAGCAATGTGTTTGGGATCACTGAACTTCTACAGGTTGGACAGGTTAAATGTGGATCGGCCTATAGTTCGCAGTGATTAGGGTGCCCTTAATTTTGATCAAAACGCCAACTCTCTTACCATGCTACAATGTTGCCTGTAGGCACTCGTTCGTGTACTGTTCTCCATTTCTTGAATCAGGATAAACTGGTGTTTTGAAAATGTCACACTTTGAATCAATCCAGAGCAGTTTGGCTTGGTTTCTACCTCTTGGGAATGGCTTTTGGTCTTATAAACACCACATGTGATAAGACTTTTCTGGATGGGTATATGAAGCTATCAGCAGTGTCTGCCAGTTCTGAGATGTTTGTGGTACCGGATATCCTCTGATTCTGAAATAAGCACAATTGATTTCTTGTTTGCTGCACTCATTTTCGCTGGCCAATGCTTGCATTTCTGGTCCTCTGACTTGCCTGTTTCATTTTGCTTCTGTAGTTTGAGCTTGGACAGCAAACCTGGAAACACCTACCTGCTGTGAAAAAAATCGGGAAAAAGAAATGAGAGAGGAAGAGAGAGAAAGTGAGGGAAAAAAAGTGAGGAAATAAAGAAGAAAGAGAGAGAGAAAGAAGAAAGAAAGATAAAAGAAAAATAAAGAGAAAGAGAGAGAGAAGAAAAAAAGAAAGATTCCTGTAAATAGATGAGTAGCACTCAGCCCAACTTAATTTTGATTTGGGAGCAAGATGGAAATCCCAATCCCACTCCTGAAACACAGCACTGTATACTGTATGTAGCTGATGCTATATACATGTAGCAATAACTCTCGGTGGAGCTGCTGGTTTAAGCGGGCTGTTACCGTCGCCTTCTTTACCTCTATTTCACCGGAACCGAGTCTAGGGTCCCGTTGAGTTTACCATATACACTGTAGACACCGGACACTTGAGTATCTTTTCCAATGTTTTAATAAACGTAAATTGAAGGAAGTAGCAGGAAAGAGGTAGAAGGAAAGTTGCAGGGAAGCTCAAATACCTTTTCTTAATGTTCTTTTGTGTAGCATTAGGGATTGAAACTTTGTAGCTGAATATACTCTCTCTGTAGAGTTGAATCTTTGCCCGCCTGGATAGGTTCCTCTCACTAACCTAGCAGACAGTACGTAGCATGAACAAAAGTCTCTGCCACAGACTTGATTGAAACAAAATATGTACGATCCTCTGCCACAGGATGTATTGGTTCTCGATGAACAACGAACATAGCACCAGGACCTTTAAGCCAACCTGGCAGTGCTATGCGGTAGGATTACTTTAGGATACGTCCTCCAACTGAGTCACCAGGCCATTCTCCAGACCAGCACTCTGCATGATCCTTCCATGACGGATCCTCCCCTGGGATCTTCTCAGTTGTCCAGCTTCTTCAAATAGGATAGACAGCCCAGGACCATTTCTCTGCCGCTGTAGTAGGCCCCAGACAAGCCTCTGGGCCCACCCACACGCTGCAGCGCCGTGGGCCTCCCGATCGGAGGACCACGAGGTAGTACTCTTAGCGCATATCTGTCGGCCAGGAGGGCCAGCAGGTGGACGGAAAAAAAACCCCTGAAACATGGCGTCTGTCCCATAAATACCCTCTCCCAGAATGCAACTCGGAGGACCACCTCCACCGAGTTATCTCCGGAACAGAGAAGCACTCATACACTTCAACGTGTTGCCTTTCCAACACTGGCCCATACATACCCACATACAGTATATTCAACACTGGCAATGGCTGCATCTTTACGTAAAGGTAATATTTTGTTTGGAGCAGGTTGGTGCAATCAAACTATTTAAAACTGACAAAAAGCTGGAGTCCGATTTTGCAGATAAATACTTTTTTAAATGCTCAAAATATTGTCCTCCTCTCTCTTTCCCTCTTGCGGCATGCTGAGCTGCAAGATAGTGGACTGCGCATGCGCATTTATTAGACATTGTAACCCTAGTACCTTTCCTATCACAGAGTAACAATGCTGCTCCTTCATAGATGCAGTACAGTGAGTGAGTGTTGGCACCCTAGAACAGGAAGTGTGTTACTGGAAGGATCGCCAAGTAAGGCCCCTTTCACATGAGGCAGACTCCGTTTCCACAGTCCGTTGATCTCCGCTGAGCTGGCGGATGACAGGTCCCTCTCTGCTCACTGAGCGGGGAGGGGCTTGTCAGGCGCCGCTGCCGCCTATGGAGGGATCGGACGAAAACGGACAGCATGTCCGTTTTCGTCAGATCTCACCCGATCCGCCAGCGACGGACCTGGACGTAGGGCCATCCGTCTGCTTTTAGCGGATCGGACAGGGTCGGATGTCAGCGGACATGTCTCCGCTGACATCCGTCGCTCCATAGGCTAACATGGAGCGCCCGTTCAGGTCCGCCGTCAAAACTGACAGGCGGACCTGAACGGTCCGATCGTGTGAAAGGGGCCTAAAGCTAAAGCAAGTAAATTAATGCAGCCACCACATCCAATGACTGGCAAGCTGCAATTTATTATATTTTTATTCATGTGTTTAGATATACTTAAGGGGAGAAAAGGTGTGATCTGTATGTGGAGGGTCACAGCATTTACAATAATAATATGATGAACGAAACAAATTGTTAACAAATGTATCTTGATTAATTTAAATATAGCTTGATTGATTTAACAAATGTATTATCATTGGCTTTGTTACAATGTTGATACTTTGGCTGACTCTGACTTATAATTACTAACATATGTAAACCACAAAAAAGAAACAGCCACTCAAATGTTCAAATCAAGCCCTGTGCTGATCTCCCACAGTGCAGGGCCAAGGAGTCACAATCTCCAAGTAAGGTCTACAACCACAAAGAAGAGCCTTGTTTAAATCCGCCATACTGTATATCCTATATTGAAAAATCAAGTGGCAGACAAACCAAACATAGCTTCAGCCTGAAGGGGATTTAAAGTGGGTGTTAACCCACTTTCCTATGTTCACGTAATCCGTTCTGTCTGCTCATACAGTGCCCCACTGTCTCTGTGTTTTATTTTTTTTTAAATCCTCCTTTACCGTATTTTATGGTGGCTCCCGGCGCTCATGTAACCAGTTGTGTCTACTCTCTGCCCATTTTGCAGAATCAGCGGATGGGGCTGAGATTTCCCTGCTCAAATCAGTGGGACGCGAGGAGGACAGGAGAGAGGAGACACGGCCGGTCATGTGACTGCCGGGAACCGCCATGAAATACAGTAAAGGAGAATTTTTTTTAGTAATACACATAGACAGTGGTACACTGTATGAGGAGACAGAACGGATAGTATATATTAGAAGGCCGGTATGGTGGCCTGAATTTATGGGAGGAACCCGGTGGGTATTTAAGCTGGTCGCTCTCCCTTGTGCTCTGTCGGTTCCAGTGCGTGATTTGTTACGTCAACAGGCCGACTCTTCAGCTCACTGCGTGTTCATGAGTTTGTTATTCCGAATACAGTATGTTGCAGTTGCTTATTTGTGGTTTGTCATTCAAAGTCTTGCTCGCTGTCACAGGTAGGATTCGTTACCCTCCTTGTCATTTCACGTTCAACCAGCTTTTTTCTTGCTTTGTTCCTCATTCCTTGTTTGGTTCTGCCGTGGAGCTTACGAATCATTCGTAGGCCTCCAGTACGCAGTAGTCACAGGTCCTTCCCTGTTTCTACTCCAATTCACAATGGATGCATGGCACACTTACCACAGTCCGATTCGTACCTAGTCACATCAGCAGCACTACGGTTCGCATTGGACACATCCCGCACCATTTCATACCGCTCACCACCATACCCTACTAAAGATTCGTTGTCTCACTCACCAGTCCATATCACTTCATGCCATACGCATCACACCGATTCGAGCCTAAGTCGCCTTGGCAGCACAAAAGCCTTTGCTTCACTCGCATCCCACGCACCGATCGTAGTGGTTGGTACCATACCCTACCTTCGTTATTCATATCATTGTGACAACCGATTCAGATCATGTCAGCAGCTACATGCATCAGACTCCAAACCGAACCTAGTCGCACCAGCGACACAATGGTTCGCATCACTCACATCCCATGCACCGATTCGTAGTGGTTCATACCGTACCCTAAGATCTGTTTTCATATCGTTGTTCTGACTGATTCGGATTGAGTCAGCAGCCACATGCACCACACTTCAAACCAAACCCATCCCATGCACCGATTCGTAACGGTTTGTACCATACCTTACGATTCGTTATTTATATCATTGTTCTGACCGATTCAGATCGTGTCAGCAGCTACATGCATCACACTCCTAACCGAACCTAGTCGCATCGGCAGCACAACGGTTCACATAGCGAGTATTCCACACTCAACTCGTTACACTCCCTATCATAAATCTACGATTCGTTATGTATGTCGTTTTTCACAGTTCGTTCCTACACATACTAGTTCTGCTATCCTTTTCTTTTCGCCTATCAGTAGGTTACCTTTGTTGCAATCATTGCAAGAATACGCATCAGCAATTGCTGCAAAACTCATATCTCAGCATGTAACCATTGCATTTGCTACAAACAGGCTTCTCAGCATACACTCCTTGCAATAGTTGCAAGTACTCGCAACTCAGCAGTTACCCATTCGCTACGCCACAAACATGCTTCTCAGCCTAAAACTCCTTGCAAACACTGCAAGCATGCATCTCAACATAACTTCTTGCAAATCGCTGCAAACACACTCAGTGGCACTCACAAAGCCACACTTCATTTTAGTGGCACTTAATCGGCCACTTGTCTCCAGTGGCATTCATACGAGCCACTCATTTTTTTTCCTCTGTCTTTCTCCCTCAGGTCAGTCGAGTTCAGGTGTCATCCTGTACCAGGTTGGACGTTATTTCCCAAATAAAAAAAAAACAAAAAAAACCCCCGCAATCATTGCATCTTCACTAGGGCCAGTCGCACACAAAAGGGCACAAAAGGGGGAATAGAAAAAAATAAAAATAAAATCTCTTGCCGCACTTATCACCCCTACTACAGGTATTCCTGGTCGACCGAGTTTGATCCTAACCAGGACCTCGCTACTAGAGTCTCAGTCAGGTGCGTAGTTCACGGGTTTCTATATCACATCACTCTGCAGCTCCCTTGCACTATATTTTTACTTCACATACATCATTGGATGTACTCTTCAGGCGTTACAGTTTCTGTCACATATGTCTATACATGACACTCTATTTTTGAAGGATGCCCTTCACCTTGCAGACAAGGTCGCTTAACAGTAGGCTTGCTGGCAGTGCAAGTGTTGGCAGGCCGAGCATACTTCACCCACTACAGATTGCAACACACCTACGTAGGCCGAACAAGACTTCATCTTCTCGCCCCAGTACGCCCTGGGGTTCTGGTTGTTAGGTTTGTGCTCGCCACAAACAGGCACCGGAGCTATCGGTTATTTGGCCAGTCACCTGGCCCACCTCAGTCTCCTCGCACTCTTCTGAGTTTTCTAAATTTTGACTCTACATAGTTCTGCCACAACAGAATACTGTCAGCTCCTGTCTACGCCTATAATTCCTTTTCATGTACTTCTCTTTTTTCTTCCTCTCCGAGTTTTCTCTTTACCATTCCGCTCTCTATCCTACGGCTATGTCTCTTCTTAAACATGAGCATCCCTGCACCTTTTGTCTTCTAGCCGGAGCCATGTCACAGGCTGGCAGCAAGGACCCCACACCTGACCCTCTCTCACCCTCTGCGGGCTCAGAGTGTGGCAGCGTACAGTCCCTCAGGAGATGGACCATCCCCAAGCTCATTCCCGAGCTGAGACGCAGAGATTTTCCCTTTCCTGCCAAGGCCAGGAAGGAAGAGCTTTTCAGGCTCCTCTTCCCACCTCCAGTACCCAGCAGGCATCCCTGCAATCCATCTCCAGGGCCATTTCCCAGCTGCATTCTTTGATCTCCTCCTTAACTGCAACAGTTTCGGATGTCCAGACCAGAGTCACCCTTTTGGAAGTTCGCCCACCCACGGGGTCTTGGTCTTGGTCCCAATGTAAGCTTCTCCTTCTGCAGGTACACCCCAAAGCACCTTGTCCTTATGTTGATGAGGACAAGGGCCTCTTCCCGACAACCCTGGCCGTTGGTTGTCGGGGTCTGCGGGCGGAGGGCTTATCGGAATCCGGGAGCCCCCTTTAATAAGGGGGCCCCCCGATCCCGGCCCCCACCCTATGTGAATGAGTATGGGGTACATGGAACCCCTACCCATTCACCTGGGGGAAATAGTGTCAATAAAAAAACACACTAGACAGGTTTTTAAAGTAATTTATTAGTCAGCTCCAGGGGTCTTCTTTCGATTTCGGGGGTCTTCTTCTGACTTCTCCTCTCTCTCCGACCTCTTCTCCGCTGTCCGGTTCTTCTGCCAGGCTCTTCCGCTATCTTCTGCTCTTTTGCCGCTCTTTTGCTAGCGGTGGCCCGGTCTTCTCCGTCGTCTTGTTCCCTCTTTTCTTCTTCTGATGCTGACATGCTCTCTCCCGCTGTAATGCCGTGTGAGCAGTGCGCAATGACTTATATAGGCATGGGGCGTGGTCACCGGGTGATGTCACCCGGTGACCCCGCCCCTTATGACGTCACGGCCCGGGGCATGATGAGACTGTGGCATCATAAGGGGCGGCGTCACCAGATTACATCACCCGGTGACCCCGCCCCATGCCTATATAAGTCATTGCGCACCGTGAACACAGCATTACAGCGGGAGAGAGCGCTGTGTCAACATCGGAAGAAGAGAAGAAGGAGCAAGACGTTGGAGAAGACCGGGCCAACGCTAGCAAGAGAACGGCAAAAGAGCAGAAGTTAGCGGAGGAGCCTGGCAGAAGAACCGGACAGGGGGGGGTTCCCCTTAAAATCCATACCAGACCTAAGGGCCTGGTATGCCCCTAGAGGGGGAACCCATGCCTTTTTTTTAATTTAAATTTTGGCGCGGTGTTCCCCCTCATGATTCATACCAGACACCTGTCAGCAATGCTTGCTGCTCATCGCGAAAGGAAAAAACAGTTTTCCTTTCCCAACGAGCGAGCCAGCTCGGCGCTGGCTCCCGCGACGGGGCTTGTAGGTGTCAAATCTCACCAATAACAGCGGCGAGAATGACACAATATCATGGTCACCTACTGTAACACTCTTAGGCTGTACCTAGCCGGTATTCAGCATTTCCTGTCCTTACAGCATCCCGGACAGCCATCTGTGTTCACAGCCCATACAGTGAAAACCCTGCTGAGCAGAATTCAGAAGCAGCAGCCCACTACCAACGGCAAACGCTTAGCCATCACAAGCACTACCTTGAGGGGCATGTTCGAAATGCTCACACCTTTGGGCTCTTGCCCAGCTTGGGCATCCAGGCAGCCATCTACCTGGCTTTCTACGGCTTCCTAAGACCTAGCGAGCTCAGCTCTGGTAGTACCAGTAGTCAGGTACTGTACAGACATCTGCTGACTCGCTTCCCAAACTATTATGTCCTTCCCCTTATGGTCCCCAAAATGCAACAAACCCGGACCAGGAGTGAATATCAACTTCTTTAGGACCAGCAATGCCTGCTGCCCAGTAACCATCCTTGACCATCTGCTCTCTCGCCTACTCAGCCAGCCAGTCTCCAGCCCGTTACTTCCTTTTCTGGTCAACCCCCTGACTGGCAGTCAGTTTATCAAACATTTTAGGGTCCTACTGCTCACCTTGGGCCTAGACCCCGGGCGGTATTCTGGACATTCCTTCTAGATCGGTGCAGCCTCAGCCGCATTTCAGCACGGAGAACCAGACCATGTGATCAAGAAGCTAGGCAGATGGAAGTCCGCCTGCTTCGCCAGATATATTCCGGACCCTCAAGTGGAGATGGCCCTAGCCTTCTCCAAGCTTGCTCAATGAGCTTAGAACCAATAAAGATATATCCCCTACCTGCTTATTTTTGGCCCCTTTTCTTGGCTTACCTACCAGATGACCAAGAGCCACACCTCAGGTCTATTTATGTTGTAAGTCTTGTCGCATGTTTATGTGATCCACATCTGTCTCAGTCTTAGGGCCATGACCATAAATTAGAAGGCCAGTATGATGGCCTCAATTTATGGGAGGAGCCCAGTGGGTATTTAAGCTGGCTGCTCGCCCTTGCTGTCTGTTGGTTCCAGTGCGCAATACCCTCCCTCTCATTCCCCTTTTCTACAACATTTCTCAGCACACTTTCCTCCACAATTATGCATTACTTATCTTGGGTATGGCCCCTTTTCTTGGCTTACCTACCAGACGACCAAAAGCCACACCTCAGGTCTATTTATGCTGTAAGTCTTGTCGCGAGTTTATGTGATCCACATCTGTTTCGGTCTTAGGGCCACGACTATATATAGGTTATTCCTGCAGCAGGAGGGGGATGGAGCAGCACTGTCACTAGGTGACACACAGAGAGGAGGGGGGGGGAGGAGACAGACACAGAAGAGCAGGCTGCAGATGACGGAGGCACACAAACAGGGGCTCAGCAACCATGATTATCGTGGTCTGTTTGCAGAGGGGAGGGTATAGCCAGGCAGGATCAGCCAGGTATTACAAGTGTTACAGGGTACCAAATTACAAATCACAAGCACTGTGCTGTATAACATGCTTTAAGGGGGCAGGATCCATAATTTTTTTTTCGTTTGGGTTAACAAATGCTTTAATCATAGCTTAACATTTGGGTTTAATATTACTTATCTACCAATTTAAAAGCACACCTTCCTATTCTATGATTGCACAGATGTGCTTGATGGCTTCTTGAGAATAGTAAATCCACAGTGGCAAACATATGCATATTCCCCATTCTCCTTCTTCCTTTTATTTTTCACCACCTTCCTCTTTTTTATGTTATTTTTGAGACTTTATAATCTATTTTAATAAACTGCTTCATTTAATCTTCCACCCAGTACCCACAAAGTATGAAAAACTAAATAATAGAAATAATTATGAAATAAAGCTATGTCTTGTTTATTGGCTGTATTATGAAAACGTTAGTTGTATACAGTAGTACATTTTGAAACAATACATCACAGTTGTAACTGTCAAAAATTTCAATAAAAATTATTGAACAAGGAGTATGATGTATAATGCTTTGATGTGAGCAGCAGGAGACTGCAGTGTATGTTTTGTTTTATTTATTGCGCTGTTTATGACAATTAACTATAGTTGAATTATACTAAAAATAAGGCTATAAACGTGTGTGCCAGCAGCAATGCCAACTGTGCCAGTTCCGTTGGCTGACACTGGTAAAACAACAGACAGAAGTTGAATTGTGGCAGCTGGCATGAACATTTAGTAACTGTAGAAAAAAAATGCTCACATTCTGAATCGGATCAATGTGAAAGTCCAAAGCTTGCGTAAAGTAATTTAATGTAATAGCAAACTCAGCCTGCCATCTAGTGGCAAGATTTCATACTGCATCAATCTTCAACCTAAGAACACTTTGAATGAATGATGCAGCCGATTGGGAGGAGCTCCGCCCGGCCGCATTTTTTTTAGATTGTGACAGTGAGCAGGGTGAGAAGTTCCTCCGCTCACTGTCAAAACGGGGACTCGGGGGAGTGCGGGGGCCGGTGCATTTGTAACATGTTACACCCTAAATATGGGTGTAACATGTTACAAAAGGTAATGTTAGATGTGACCTCCCCTAACCCTATCAGTAAACTTATTCTTTAAAAGAAACATTAAGTTCAGTTATGCATTCATTAAAAACCATTAAAATGTGTGTATAGCCAAAACTTTTCTTTAAAGGCATAGTTCACCTTTACCAAAAAACTGTCTATGCAGATAAGGGGTGTCTGTAGATAAAAACAAACTGTGCAACATTGACCAAAATAAAATAATTGTCCTTGCTCTATGTGTAGACCATTTATGAACCACATGAAGCCTGACTGGAAAACTCCAAGGAAATTGCTAAGAGCGGCCCAGCTGTTACTGTTCACCTTCACCATCACAGAAGTGAGCTCCTTCACTGCTGAAAACCTCCTCGTATGCTCTTTTTTCTCCCCTGATATGGTAGCTCTGAGCTCAGAGTTTTTTCTGGGGGTAAGTGTAAAAAACTCCAAAGATTATATCACTTTATGTCCTGGTATCAGTGGTCACAGGACAAACCGAAAGGGTAAATCTACTTAATGGAGACACATACAGCAGTGAAAACCTGACAGGGGTTACAACCCTCCCTTAATCTATCCAAAATGGAAAAAAAAAACTTTTTTAAAATTTTTTTAAAATTTTTAATTTATTCCAGGAAACAGGTCCACAAGGACCGGCACAACAAGCTTATCAACGAAACAGTGTGATACAGACATTTACATAAACATCACTATGGGATATAGTTATGTACAATATGGGGAGATCATGGGAAGCCATATGTATAGAAGCTGATACATATCAGAGGTATCAGTGGTCACAGGACAAACCGAAAGGGTAAATCTACTTAATGGAGACACATACAGCAATGGAAACCTGACAGGGGTTACAACCCTCCCTTAATCTATCCAAAATGAAAAAAAAAACCTTTTTTTTTAAAATTTTTTTAATTTTTAATTTATTCCAGGAAACAGGTCCACAAGGACCGGCACAACAAGCTTATCAACGAAACAGAGTGATACAGACATTTACATAAACATCACTATGGGATATAGTTATGTACAATATGGGGAGATCATGGGAAGCCATATGTATAGAAGCTGATACATATCAGAGGTATAAAATATTAGTCGGCTCCCCATAAGAGAAAACATCCCAGTTGCTAGCTTAATCACTTGATATGCATGTCTATTGCAGTGTGGATATTCAGCGAGGATAGATGTAAGAGATTTGGGTAGCGTATGTCCGCGTGTCCTGTCCCTTTCCTTTTTTTCACAATTTTTTATAATAGTGGGGTTAAGGGAGGATGTTAGTAAAGGAAGAAAAAGAGAAAAAAAGGTGGGGGGGGGGTTGTAAATGGTATTCGCGAACTAGGAGTCTCCATTCCATCTATTAAAGCTGTGAACTTGGCGCTTGGTTAGCAATCTATTATGGGTGATTTCTAAGGTTTATTCCAATATTACTCAAGTATTCGGGTCTCCACCTCTGAGGGCTTGTCCCTCTTCCGAGTATTGGAACATATTCCATAATTGCCATGTCTTAGAATATGCTTCTTCTCTGTTTTGATTTGTGAGGATTAGGTCTTCCAGTTTGTTAATTTTGTCTATTTTTTGAGCCATAAGGCGATGGAGGGCGGGTGGGGAGATTTCCAGTAAAGAGGAATACAGGCTTTAGCAGCGTCGAGCAAATGGCATACAATTGACTTTTTATAAATGCGTGCAAAACAAAATGTGTAGCGCTAAACTTTCAACAAGAACAAAAATGTCCAACTGATAATTCCAGGTATCGCAAAAAGCTCAAACAGTCCTACATAAATATGAAGCTTGTGGATAAACAAATGCTATTCCGATAACTTTGTGTAAAGAATATATCGTATATGTGACATAAAAATATCATTATAAATGCGTGAAGGGGTGTTAGTAACGTGTAGGAGGAAGTATGCCGGGTCATCAGGGACAATGCGGTCAGTGAATTTTTGCACTATCCGCCGGACTTCCCCCCCAAAAAATTCCGTAATCGGGGGCAGGACCAAAATATGTGTAACAATGTACCTGTGTCTTGTTGGCATCTCCAACATAAGTCTGATGTTCCTGGGAAAAATGTATGCAATAAAGCTGGGGTTCTGTACCCGCGTGTAAAGATTTTATAGTTGGTCTCCTGTGATTTAGTTCATATGGATGACTTGTGTATAAATTGGAGGATGTGTTGTCGTTTGTGTGCGTTAAAATGACAGTTCATATCTCTCTCCCATTTGGTGAAGCTGAAGTTGTCGTGCTCTCAAAAAATCCAGGCGATATAGGCCATTCGGATCCGAGAGTTCGGCAAGCGTTACCCATCTTCCTAGAGTACTAAAGTGGGAGGCTTGGTATTTCCCTGAGTTTTTTAGCATTTGAAACTTAGGATCTTGTAATCCGGGTTCAAATTGGGGATTGCCAATTATGGGTCTCAATGGTGAGTTCTTAGTGGAGAGGGATGTTTGCGTCAGTAAGCGCGTACATACCTTAATAGTGTTGCCGATCAAGGGCTGATGCCGAAGAGGAGGAGGGAGTGTAGAGCAACACCATGGGGCTCTATAAAGAGATATATCAGTTTGTGCTTGCTCTAGTTGCGGCCACAATTTGGTCTCTTTATGTCGGCACCAGTCGATAAGTCTACTTAAGTGGATTGCATGATAGTATGTTTTGATCTCCGGCAGAGCCAGCCCTCTGTATTGTTTTGGGAGTGACAGCGTTTTCCTAGGAAGTCGGGGTCTTGTCCCAGCCCACAGGAAGGTTAAGAATGTGGAATGAATTTGTTTGAAGTAATTTGCAGGTATGTGTATTGGTAGGGCTTGTAGGAGGTATAAAAATTTAGGTAGAATCATCATTTTCAAAATGTTACAACGGCCAAACCAAGAATGCAGGCTGTTGTTCCAGCTGTGGAATAATGTTTGGACCTTTTTCAGTAGGGGTGGGAAATTACATTTGAATAATTGGGAGCGTTTCGGGGGACGTAGGTACCTAAGTATTTCAGCGCTGTGTCAGTCCATTTCAGGTTAAAGCTATTTTTAAGATTTGTAAGCTGTAAGTGTGGTATTCCTATGCCCATTGCTTCTCATTTGTTAAAATTTATTTTCAGGTTAGATAGTTGTCCGTAGATCTCAAACTCTTTCATTAAGTTGGGGAGAGATATGTTTGGTTTCGTAATGGAAAACATCAAGTCATCCGCATAAGCGGACACTTTATGTTGTAGACCATTCACCTCAACTCCTGTGATATCTGGGTTTAATCCCACATGGCATAGGAAGGGTTCTAGTGACAAGGCAAATAGCAAGGGCGAGAGTGGGCAGCCCTTTCTGGTTCCATTGGTTATCGGGAATGGGTCCGAAACAACACCATTTGCCCTTACTCTGGCCGACGGGTTTGAGTATGCTGCTGTAATCCAGTTAAACAACTTTTCTCCTATTCCTATATGTTTCAATGTTTCAAATAGAAATTGCCACTATATGCGATCGAACGCTTTCTCAGCGTCAGTGCTAAGGAATATACATGGTATTTTATCACTATTTGCTATGTGAAGTAAGTTCAGAAATTTAATGGTGTTGTCTCTAGCCTCTCTAGTCGGGACAAACCCAACCTGATCTAGGTGTATCAGATATGGTAGGTGTTGTTGTAGTCTTGAGGCTATGATTTTGGTGAAAAGTTTTAGATCAGTATTCAGGAGGGAAATCGGGCGATAACTGGCGCATTGAGTCGGGTCTTTACCCTCTTTCGGTATCACCGATATCTGCGCCTGCAAAGTGGAGGGATGCAGTTTTGAGCCTATACCTAGATCATTAAATAGTGTAATTAGATGTTTCCCTAATGAGGGCAAGAATGTTTTATAGTATGTGGTGGTCAAACCATCCGGTCCCGGCGCCTTTCCCTGCTTAGCAGCACAAAGGGCTAGTTGAAGTTCGGGTAGTGTTATGGGTTCCTCAAGCAATTCATTCGTTTCTACAGGTAAGGTTGGCATCAGTGATTAGGCTATATATTCTGACGTATTGTTTGTGACTGGATGCGTCGTACATAAGTTATATAGAGAGTCGTAGTAAGACCTAAACTCTTCAGTTATTTGTTTGGGTAGGGAGGCCTTATGCCCTGAGGGGGTGACAATCTGTGGTATGTAAGATGCTAACTTTTGTAATTGTAGGGACCGAGCCAGCATCCTTCCGCATTTGTTGCCTGATTCATAGACATTTTTACGGCATATTTGTAGCACCGCTTTGGCTTTAAAGTGTAATAAATCCGTAACCTGTTTGCGGGTAATGTCAAGCTCGGCCCATAGTTCCTTCGTCGGGGTTACTTTGTGTTTTGTCTCTAGTGTTTGTAGTCTCTGGAGGAGTGTGATTAGTTGTTCTGTCCTTTGTCACTTTAATCTGGATCAGTGTTTAATAAGCACACCCCGGATCACGGCCTTATGTGCTTCCCACACCAGACCTATGTCACTGTCAGGGGTGTCGTTGGAATCAAAGTATTGCCCAATTTCCTTTGTTACATCTGCAATGACCACCGGGTCTTGCAGTAAGCTCTCGTTTAATCCCCATGGCGGCCGTGGTGTTGTGTGTATGTGAGTAATGGCATAGCGCATTGTTAACAGGGCGTGGTCTGACCATGTGATGGACTCTATGGTGGTATTAACGATTGCTTGTAAGTTTTTATGAGGGACCAAAAAATAGTCAATACGGGAGTAGGTCTGATGGGGTCGGGAGAAGAACGTATAATCCCTTTCTCCCGGGTGAAAGAGACGCCAAATGTCGATCGATTGTGTCGAATGTAATGCCGTATTAATGCGTTTGCGTGAATCTCGTGAAGTGGACGATGTGCCAGAGGACGTGTCTTTGGTCAGGATTAAGGGAGTATTCAGGTCTCCTCCTACAATTAACTGCCCTTCGGCAAAATGCGTAAGTTGGTCTAGGCGTTTCGTTATAAATGTGTCTTGATCGTTTGGGGCATACAGATTTGCAAGGGTCACCTTTATGTCTCCTATCTGGCCTTTCAGGAATAGGTATCGCCCGTCTGGGTCGGTTTTCGTGTCTACACATGTCCATGGTATCTTAGCTGAGAATATGATCGAGACCCCTCTGGATTTAGCTTGGACGTTGGTGGAATGGTATACAGTGGGATAGAATTTGTTTTTGAGTATTGGTATGTTATTTTCTCTAAAATGCATTTCCTGCAATAGGATGATATCTGCTTTCAATCGTCTCATGTCGTGCAGCAGCATCCGCCGCTTTTCTGGTGTGTTCAGTCCTTTTGCATTTAAAGAGATGATGTTTAGAGCGTCCATGTTCGCGAATGGGGGGGGATAGGGTTAAGTGAACGAGTGGTAGATCAATGTCAGTTAGGAAAGTAAGGGTGGTGTGTGAGGAGAAATAGGTGGGAATATTTTGGGATGGGTGATCCCCGAGAGGATGGAGGGAGAGAGTTATCAGAAATTTAGGAGGCTGACACAAGAATGTGCAGCAAAAAAGGTGGCTAAGAGAGCAAGAAAAAAACTTGCTAGGGTGCTACTCAGAGGAAGGCTGAGTATGTAGCTCTGTCCTTAGTGGGTTAATGGGTGGACACAGTCGGGAGTTGGGCCCCCAGGGCTCCCCACCCACCCCCAGCAAGTGTAAAAGTCACATTATAAATCGGTATTCCATTTTTTTCCCTGTAGGTATTTAAGGCGGATAAAAGATATAAATCATTTCAGCAACAACAAATAACAGTAAACAAAATAAACCTGAACAATAGCATAGTGCTAACATAATGAATATAACTATCTGAAATGGCAGACCCCCTCTAATCCGTCCAGAGGGATTTAAGTCTCTCCTGTATCCTCCTACGGTAAGGCCCTGAGTCTATGAGGTCTCCTGTGGCTCCGTAAAAGGTATGTTCAGTCTACATTCCATGAGGAGGACACATTAGGGGAGATAAATAGGAAAGTGCAGTGGAATGGGTGCCTCTGGGGCCCTGTAAGGTGAGATAGATTCCTCTCTCTCTTCCTCCCATCTCCACTTCTCATGTTAGGGTGAACATAGTTAATGGGGGAAGACTGCCCATCCAATCGCTCTACGGTATAATTCCCACGGGATATTGACGTAGCGGTGCTGTGTAGGGGTCGCGTAGGCGCACTTAGGGGATCCGCCTGACCTATTGTGGTAATCTTCCCAAAGTCAAGGCAGTGTAACCGCCATTAGTGGTTAAACAAGCGGCGTACCCCATCACCGTTATTGTCAGACATCCATGCCAGGTCTCAATCGGGCAGTTAAAGCTGTGATGGGTTGGTATGTATCCCAGGGGGGATCTGCAGCTCGAAGCCAAGTGAACTCAGAAGTCAATCCAGTCATATGGGCAGCAGGAGGTTTGGAGGTGGGAGAGCAAAAGTCACACATTATGTCGCTAACTACTCATTCAGGGGTAGGGGATGGGAGTAGTAGAACTTTCCAAGGCCGAGGCAACGGGGACAGTCAGTCTCAGGAACCATGGGGGGGGGGACGTGGGCGAAGCTAGGGATCCACCATCCGAGATCTACTCACGTGGGGCTTCACCCAAGGCGGATCGATGTCTTCTCCTTCCGCGAGGACGTGGCGGTAGTGGACCTCGGGCGGCTGAGGGGCCTGATCTGCCAGCTGGACGTGGGAGAATCTGTAACTAGTCCGGTAACTGTATCGTTCCGTCTCCAGGTAACAGAATAGGGCTGGGAGATCCGCAGTAGTCTGGAGAGTGAATGCAGACGAATCCTTACGGAATGTCACTGCTAGTGGGTAGCCCCAGCGGTAAGTGAGGCCCTTCTGCTTTGCCAATTTAAGAAGGAGTCTCAGCATGGCTCGGCGTCTCAGAGTTGCTTTTGAGAGATCCGGTAAAATTCTAACCTGCGATCCGTTGGTGTCCACGTCCCTGTGTTCCCAGGCACAGCGCAGTATGTTCTCTTTCTGAAGGTAGCGATGTAGTTTGCATACAACATCGCGGGGATTGCTCGGATCTGTCGGTCTTGGCCCCAGTGTTCTGAGCACTCTATCGAGCTCTATGTCAATGGTCGCGTCGTCCAGGACAGTTTGAAAAATCCCTGTCACTGTTTCAGCCAGGCTCTCGGGGTTTACAGTCTCCGGAATACCCTGGAGCCGCAGGTTGTTTCGGCGGCTCCTGTGTTCGATGTCTTCGATGTGAAGTTGAAGGGCTATGGCATTATCTCTATGAAGATCCCGGGAACGTTCCAGTGCTGAAACTGTCCTCCAGTGAGGATACCGCTACCTCTCCCGTTGTTATCCTTTCTAACAAGCTGGATACTTCTCCCCTCACCTCCTGTATGTCTTAGCGGTGAGTCTCTTCAAGACAGAGGATCATCGTTTCAATATCAGACTTAGTGGGGAGTGCCTGCAATAATGCACGGATGTCCTGGTTCAGCGGAATCAGTTCGGGAGGGTGGGTGGAAGACATCCCGCTCGGTAGGGGGTTCTCCAGTGTCCCCGTTAAGAGTCTGGGTGATGTAGAAGGGTCCGTAGGAAGGCTATAGGTATTTCTGGTAGGGGCCTTCTGCTTACGCTCATGTGGAGAGCCTCGTGGTGCCGCAACTCTGGCTCCGGGGGAAAGTTCCTGAGAATACTTGAAATAGCGATGTATTTCACCAGTGTTCTTGGTTGAGGGAGTCCCTCTGGTTGCTGCTCTTGTTCTGTGTTTTTTGGCTGATTGCATACCGATTTTGGTGGTGTAAAAGCCGGGGAAAAGTGGTCGAGACCGGGAGCTCACACGAAAAACAGCCTCACTCAGCCATGTCCAGGCCACGCCCCCCGAAAAAAAAAACTTTTGCTTTTAGTTCTACATTAAGCCCAACTGTGGGCTCAGGATCCCTGCCATCCTTTGACTCCCTGCCCCCACCATAGGATCAATACTGCAGCCCTCTAAAAAACTGTAATACTTTTTCTTTGACTAAAAAAAAAAAAAAAAAAAAAATTGTAATACTTACTTTTTTACAGGTGTTTTCAGTCCAGTCTAATGATGCCACATATCCTCTTTACTCTCTCTTCTTCCTCCAGTGGTGAACAGATATTAAATGTTGCCGTGCCATCGGTTATCACCTTCCCTATGCACACTTTTGGGGACAATTCCTATTCAACTAAATGGTCTTCAGGGACAACACAGCAGGAAAGGTGGGCAATTACTACATTTTTATTTATTTATTTTTTTTTTACAGGCAACGTGCTTTTTATGATTTATTTTTTTTGCCTCAGGGATGCTTTAATACTTAAATTGTATGACAAAGCTCAAACTTTTTTGTTTTGGGTGTAGCGTGGAAGGGTTAAAACCCTTGTACGGTTATTTCTTGCTGCTAATGTTCCACTGGGGAGATTTTCCTTCACTTTCTGTCCTGAACTTAGTTGTGGAATGGATTTTGTGAATTTCAATCTTAGGAACAGAGGGGGTGCTGACGTGATCAGTGGATGGGGGGAGGAAGGGGGTGCTGAGGTGATCAATGGATGGAGGGGGTGCAGAGTGCCTTGTGGATAATGAGGAATGCAGAGTTAACCAGTGGATGGAGGTGTGTGCAGAGATGAGCAATGGATGGAGGGGGTGCATAGTTGGTGACCAGTGGATGGAGGTGGGTGCCGATGTGATCAATGAACAGGGGTGGATGCAGAGGTCACCAGCATGTGAAGAGAAGAGAGTGCAGAGGTTACCAGTGGGAGGAGGGGAGCACAGGGGTGACCAGTGCATGGAGAGAGGGGGTGCAGAGGTTACCAGTGGATGGAGGGGGAGCAGATGTGACTAGTGGATAAAGGCGGATGTAGAAAGAACCAGAAGATGGGGGAGGGGGTGACAAGTGGGTGCAGTGGTGACCAGTGAATGGAAGTAGGTGCAGAGGTGACTAGTGGAAGGAGAGAGGGGGGGGAAGAGATTTCATCAGTTGATGGAGGGAGTACAGGGGTGACCAGTGGATGGATTGAGGGGGCTGCAGAGGTGGCCACTGACCAGTTGATGGGTGAATAAGTGACTAGTGGAGAGAGAGGGTGCAGAGGTGACCAGTGAAAGGAGAGAGGGGATGCAGATGTGACCAGTTGATAGACGGAGTGCAGAGGTGATCATTTGATGAAGGGAGGGGGTGCAGCGATAATCAGTGCATGGAGGGATTTGCACCTGTCTATACAGGGCTACACTAACCAGAATACAGGGGGGCACAGTAACAATAATTGTTCAGGGGGCACACTGACATCAGTATATAGGGGCACTCTGACCAGTATACAGAAGTCACACTGACCACCATCATACAGGGGGCACCCTGACCACCATTGTATGGGGGCATACTGATCACCAGTTTTAAGGAGGCACGCTGACCAGTATAAAGGGGGCATACTGACCACAGTGTTCAGGAAATAAACCAACCACCAGTATACAGGGGTTTTCCAAACACCAGTATACAGGGGCCACACTGACTAACAGTGTACAGGGGCACATTGATTACCAATATACAGGACACACACTGACCACCATTGTACAGGTACACACTGACGTCAGTATACAGGGGGACTGATCAACTCGGTGGGTAGAGCCTTCCTCAATATCTCTTGGTCTTTGGCACTCGCAGCCCTTTACAGAGGTCCAATTGGGGGTCAGCCTTTTGACTTCTGATAATCCGCTAAGGAGATGCAATGCCACAGGGTAGGTGAATATTGTCACGGAACGTCCCACACTCCGCTTGAGTGCTTCCGTCCATATACCACTTCCTCCCAGTCTGTATACAGATATTGGATATTCCACCCGCTCTGAGCACAAAACAAGGCGACACTTGCTTAAATGCTAACATGGACCAACTTTATTTAGAATCAAAATTACAAGACTTTATATGCCGTTGGAACCTCCGCTAACAATACAACTGTAACCTAATTAACATGAGCTAATTATCTAATCCATTTACCCAGACTAGGTGACTATTCAATACACATTACCATAAACATCAACACAGGGTTAATTAGAACAAACAACAATGTGTGGAATACCCTTAGAACCTGTGGTAAGCCAGACTAAACTCATTTACATTAAACACATTATAGCAGAGAACAAGACAGGTAGTTGGAGTTGATGACACCAGCATCTCCTCACAGTATGTGTCCCAACAGTATGAATCAGTCTTATCAGCAGGGGGCTGCTGGAGGAATCCCCCCTCCCTCTACAGGGACACACATCACAAATGACCACAGCAAAAGAGTCCACTACAGAATCAAACAACATACAATATATACATGTATACACGACTGAGTCCGATTTAGTACAGTTCAGACTGGATTTCTAATTCACCTCACAAAGAGTATTGTTCCCTTGAAAATCCAGGGCCCATAATCAAAAGGCAAGAGGCTTGCATTCAGTCCTCTCCAACAGCCTCTGTCCCGGCTAGGTCTGTCACAAATATGTCTGGCACAGCTTCTGGTCCACCTCCTATGGAGTCTATCGCTCGCGTAGATCTTAGGAACAAAGAACATAGAGGAGAGATGGGTTTGCTTTAAGAGCATATTAAATAAGGGCATTAGCCAGTGCATCCCATTGGGAAATACATTTAAAAGAGCAGAAATCCTGGATGGCTTAACTCCAATGTAAAAATGCACATAAAAGCAAAGGAAAAGGCCTTCAAAAAATACAAGGCATAGGGATCATCATCAGCATTCAGACTTTACAAAGAATGCAACAAGAAATGTAAGGGTGCAATTAGAGTGGCTAAGATATAACAAGAAAGACACATAGCGGAGGAGAGCAAAAAACCCCAAGAAATTCTTTAAGTATATAAACAGTAACAGAGGGAGGACAGACCATATTAGCCCCATAAAGAATGAGGAAGGGAATCTGGTTACAAAGGATGGTAAGATGGCGAAGGTATTGAATTTATTCTTCTCCTCAGTTTTCACAAGGGAACCGGGGGGCTTCAGTAACGAAAACTGCAGTGTTTATCCTCATGACACATCACAGGAAGCTCCCTCATGGCTAACAGAGGATAGAATTAGAAATAGACTTGAAAAACGTAACTATAAGTCACCGGGACCAGATGGTTTGCACCCGAGGGTCCTTAGGGAACTCAGTCAAGTAATTGCCAGACCATTGTTCCTAATTTTTACTGGCAGTCTACTGACTGGAAGGGTACCAGCTGATTGGAGAAAAGCCAATGTAGCACCAATATTTAAAAAAGGGCCAAAATACATCCCTGGGAATTACAGAGCACTTGGCCTAACATCAATAGTATGCAAGCTCCTGGAGGAGATGATAAGGAACTATATACAAGATTTTAGTATTGAAAACGGTATCATTGGCAGTAATCAGCATGGATTCATGAAGAATCGTTCTTGCCAAACCAATCTATTAACCTTCTATGAGAAGGTGAGCTGCCATCTAGATAAAGGAAGGCCCGTAGACGTGCTGTATCTGGATTTTGCAAAAGCATTTGACACAGTTCCCCATAAACGTTTACTGTACAAAATAAGGTTAGTTGGCATGGGCCATAGGGTGAGTACATGGATTGAAAACTGGCTACAAGGGCGTGTTCAGAGGGTAGTGATAAATGGGGAGTAATCTGAATGGGCAGGGGTGGGAAGTGGGGTCCCCCAGGGTTCTGTCCTGGGACCAATCCTATTTAATTTATTCATAAATGTCCTGGAGGGCAATAACTTCTCCGCAGGATGTGGAAACCTTGCAAGTAGATCTGAACAAATTAATGGGATGGAAAACTACATGGCAAATGAGCTTTAATGTGGAAAAATGTAAAATAATGCATTTGGGTGGCAAAAATATGAATGCAATCTACTCACTGGGGGGAGAACCACTGGAGGAAACAAGGATGGAAAAGGACCTGGGGGTCCCAGTAGATGATAGGCTCAGCAATGGCATGCAATGCCAAGCTGCTGCTAACAAAGCAAACAGAATATTGGCATGCAATAAAAGGGGATTAACTCAAGAGATAAAGCTGTAATCCTCCCACTCTACAAGACTTTGGTCCGGCCGCACCTGGAGTATGCTGTCCAGTTCTGGGCATCAGTCCTCAGGAAGGATGTGCTGAAAATGGAGCGAGTACAAAGAAGGGCAACAAAGCTAATAAAGGGTCTGGAGGATATTAGTTATGAAGAAATGTTACGAGCACTGAACTTATTCTCTCTGGAGAAGAGACACTTGAGAGGGGATATGATTTCAATTTACAAATACCGTACTGGTGACCCTACAATAGGGATAAAACTTTTCCATGGAAGGGAGTTTAATAAGACACGTGGCCACTCATTAAAATTAGAAGAAAAGCGATTTAACCTTAAACTGCGTAGAGGGTTCTTTACTGTAACAGCGGCAAGGGTATGGAATTCCCTTCCACAAGCAGTGGTTTCAGCCGGGAGCATTGATAGTTTCAAGAAACTTTTAGATAAGTACCTGAACGACCACAACATACAGGGATATACAATGTAATACTGACAAAAAAACACACATAGGATGAACTTGTGTCTTTTTTCAACCTCACCTACTATGTAACTATGTAATATTTCAGAAAAAGCCATTTTATCTTCAACAGAGGTACTGTAGGCAGCCTTTGAGAGTTGGAGATCTACCTGAACAACATAAGAGATCAAAGATTATTGGGGGTTTGGCACCCCTTTTTTTGTTTTTTAAAGAAATTAAGTAGCAAGACCTAAATAAATAGTAAGGAAAACTTATAATAATATAATAATATAACTTATAAAATATAATAAAACAAATGTGACTGTAGAAATATAAACTTAAGCCCCGTACACACGATCGTAATTTCGGCCAGGAAAAGACCGATGAGAGTTTTTGGTCGGAAATTCAGTTCGTGTGTATGCAATTCCGACGCGCAAAAAACCACACATGCTCATAATCAAGTACGAGATGGAGCCGCTCGGTCTGGTAAAACTACTGTTCGTAATGGAGATGGCACATTCGTCTCACAGAGAATTTTTAAATCTTTCAATGCACCGCATTCTCTTCTTCTTTAGAATGCTAGAAGAATGAAAATGTTTTGCTGCTCATATTCACGCAGAGTTCTCACAAACTTCTTTCTTTATTATTTCTCGTGATCTCATGTATAATCTTTTTGATTTTTAATGCCAGATCTCCATAATAATGTTTAGAATACATTTTTTTTTTTATTTGTTATTTTTTTAATCAAGATCTCCTGGTTTTTTGTTTTTTGTTTTCATTATTTTATAGTGATCTCCATTTTTTAATTTTTTTTGTATGTCACCTTTCCACAACACCATTATTATCTTGTATTTGTAAATCTCAAGGAGGCTGGTTGGTGTCCCTTGTTAATTTGACATTGTATTTTAGAAATGTACCTGCCTACTCAAAAACAAACTGTCCTTTTTGAAGAAAAACACATAGCCAAGTATTTCTGAAAACAAAATATCCATTTATTCTAGGTCATAACAAAATAAAGAGGAAGGCAACACTGGAGAAACTGGTGAAATTTGCGAAGCCTTTGTACCCCAGGGCAGACATCAATAATCTTACAGTCCAAATTGGTGGCCGGAGGAGTCCTTATAATAGTGAGCACAATCCGGGCCAGGACTTCAAGAGATCAGGAACAGCAGCAGATGACATATCTGTCCCCAGGCTGTGGTCATACAACAGCCTGCATCTTTTGTCAGATCAGACTGAACCCAGGCCATCACTCTCTGGTCTTCCTTAGACGCTTCCTTCCAAGCTCTGTCTCTGGTGTTGGGGGTGTGGCAGAAGGTGGAGGAGGAGGAGGACCTGGAGGAGGAGGACCATGGTTCAACTCACAAATGTGTGTTTGTCTTGTGAGTTGGCCCCTCAACCCTTATTTAGGGCTTTCAAGATGATTTCCTCACATAAGAGGCGTTGGCCCTCCTCTATTTCCAGCATTTTGCATGCTGTAATGTATGCAAAGTCCTCTTGAACACTGTGGGGGATTCTTGAGGGCCGCAGTAGCCTTCATAGGCCAATTGCTGCCTCCTTCATGTTACTCCTCTTCCTGATACTTTTTGGTTGAAAGCGGAGGGGAGGGACCTGCGATTCTGGCAGGCTACTGGGCCGGCCACCTCCTGACTGCCACTTTCCACGGCCTGGCTGAGGCTTTCCTGTGTATAAAAAAGGGACATCATTTTAGTTTTTGGTTCATCAATCACACACAATTTTCAGCTCATGACTGTTGCAAATTGAAGGTTAATAAATAGAAAAGACTATCATTCTGACCCCAGCATTTTTCATTCATTGTCCCAATCAGCTGTGGCCACTAGTAATTAATATGTAAAACACTTTGTAAAATCAGAAATTAGTGATCAAAACTAACATATATTTAACACCTTTAATTTGACAACCAGAAATATTTAGAAGAATGCTATACCTGGCTCAAGCTGGGCTCCTCCACATGTTGCTGCCTGAAATGCCCAGGTTGGGCGTCTGAAGCCTCAGCTGAGGTGGAAGGAAGCGTTGAGGGAAGACTGGAGAGTGCTGGCCTGGGTTCATTCTGGCCTGCCAGAAAATGCATACTGTCATAGTACCACAGCCTGGGTACATAAATGTAGTCTGCTGCAGCTCCTGATCTCAGAGAATCCTGGACCTTCTTGAGCTCCCTAATATAAGTGCTCCTCGTGCCACCAATTATGGCCTATAAATAGGGGATGTCTGCCTTGGGGATCACCGGCTTCACAAATTCCACCAATTAATCCAGCGCTGCCTTCCTCTTTGTTTGATTATTAAAAAACGGATGGTTCAGCTGCCACAGACAGGGCAGCTCCCTGAACTTATCAATGAATCTTCCTAGAAATTCCCTATCATTGAAGGGATCCATTTTCTCTGCAAGACACAACACAAGACAAACCCTAATGTCAGGCTAAACTCTCCTAATCTTGACCCAATATAGGCCTCAATCTATAAGCAGTATAGGCCACTGAGGCACCAACTTCAAATTGTACCTTCGTTATAACGATCATCGCTTCAGCTACACCTTCCTCTGCTCACAGATCGTATGTATGACACACGCGTGTTCCGCTTTTTATACACAGCGCATGGGTGAAACTCCGCCCGCGTCGCCCGCCCCTGACGTTCTTTCTAGAATATTTCCCTCCCCTCTCTTTCTTCGCAGTGGGAGACGACATGGCAGGGACACAGCAGGTGCTTAATAGCAGTAATGAGGAGGAAAGCTTGTAGCCAAAAATGTCCCGATACAGAAGGAGGAGATTTAAGACCTCAAATATTTCCTTTGAAGAGATGGTGGAGATGGTCGACATATTGAAAAAGGACGACTATGATGGGAAGTATGGACCGTACCTAAACCCAAATGTGAGATGCCAAGATCATGACTAAAGTTGTGAAGAGTCTGCGCTGGAATTTTGGGGTATGACGATCCATAGAGCAATTGAGGAAAGGCTGGTCAGACCTGAAACTGAGGGAGCAGGATCAGTATAGAAGGATCAAGAGAGTTCTTCTAAAAAGTAAGTAGTTGTCGTGAGTTCCTATTATTATTACTTGTGTAGCACTAACTCTCGGTGGAGCTGCTGGTTTAAAGGGGGCTGTTACCTTCACTCTTGACACCTCTGTTTCACCAGCACCGGGTCTAGGGTCTCGTTGAGTTTACCTCTGGACGATGTAGACACCAACACTTGAGTAGATTTTTCAATGCTTTAATGAACAAATAATAAAGGAAGTAGCAGGAAAGAGGCAGAAGGAAAGTTGCAGGGAAGCTCAAATACCTTTCCTTAGTATTCCTTAGAACATTTTCTGAAATTGAACACTTGCGGTTGAATGGTTGAATGCGTTCCCCCTTGTGGGACCTAATCTTTGCCCGCCTGGATAGGCCTCTCTCACTTGCCTAGCAGCCAGTACGCAGCACGAACAAAAGTCTCTGCCACAGACTTGTTTGGAATAAAACCCGTACGATCCTCTGCCACAGGATGTATTGGTTTGCAATGAATGTCAGACACAGTACTTGAACCTTTAAGCCAACCCGGCAGTACTATGGAGTAAGATTACTTCAGGATACGTCCTCCAACCGAGTCACCAGGCCCCTCTCCAGACCAGCACTCTGCATGATCCTTCCATGACGGGTCCTCCCCTGGGATCTTCTCGGTTGTCCAGCTTCTTCACTCAGAATAGACCGCTCAGGACCGTTCCTCTGCTGCTGTGGTAGGCCCCAGACAAGCTTCTGGGCCCACCCACACGCCGCAGCGACGTGGGCCTCCGGAACGGAGGACCACGAGGTGGTACTCTTAATGCATACCTGTCGGCCAGGAGGGCCAGCAGGTGGCTGAAAAACGAACTCCTAAACATGGCGTCTGTCCCATAAATACCCTCTCCCAGAATGCAACTCGGAGGACCACCTCCACCGAGTTGTCCCCGGGACAACTCGGAGGACCACCTCCACCGAGTTGTCCCCGGGACAGAGGAGCACTCATACGCTTCAACACGTTGCTTTTCCAACAGCAGCCGATGGTGACAAGGACATCCACCGGCACAGTGTGGAACCACATGCAACTCAGCCAAGCTGGAACAGAGGCAAATCTAACTTCACCTAACAAGTAACCCACAAGATTACCCTATCAGCGGTAGATTAAAAAAATCTACCAGCGCTACATACTCCCCCCACTACAATACACGTTGTCCTTAACGTCTGTCACAAAAATAACTCCCAAGCCTGAGAGCAGGTATTTGAGCTTAGAACTTGGATTTAGGCAAAGAAGAAGGAAAGACAGTAGAAAGACATTATAAGATTAACATTTGTAAAACAATATGTTCACATCCGCAAACAAAACCATCCTATGACTGTACATAACCCCACTATCTATCTAGCTGAAAATCTTAACAGCTTGATAGAAGATCAAATGGTTCCAGAAAAGAAAAACATATTAAACACACATGCAACCTATACAGTTTCAGGAGAAAAGTCTCATTTGAAAAAAATGAAACTCTCTTCCCATTATCTACATCAGAATAATCTTCAGGAGTCCATCCCTATATATACAATTTTTCTTAAATGAAAGAAATCCGGCTAGCAAAAAAGAAGTCCTTGGATTTGAAACACTGAGATGAGTATTCAGATCTTGACCACGAAGATCTAACTAACTAACTATCCCAAAATTCTTTTGTCCATAATTACCAATAAAACCGGGGATCTGGCAATGTCGGTGTTTTTCCCCGTTTATCCACTGTAGTGATGAAATATACAACGTCATCTTTTCCGGGTCTGCAAATGACCACTTTGTCAGCATGAATGTGCCGACCATAGTTCCAGTGCATAATACATTCACTGAAGCATTCATCCATAGCAACAGAACATCCAGTTTTTCGGAAAGACTTAGGCACAGACAAATAGTCCCAAGCAGCTTCACTGTACCAAAGCTCCCGGTTAGCTTCAATCACTTGCATTATGTGCTGAGGGAGATAAGGGAACTCCAAACCATATTCCGTAGCTACATGCTTGTTCATCATTCTTTGCAAACGTGCAAGTTTCGGTAAGGATCTATTTTTTCCCATACCAGGAGGCACACATGAATCCAATGATTTGCTCACCATAGACCCAGCAGGTGTCCGAAGTGAACTAGCAACTTTTGACAATGTCTCATTTACAGTGCTGTGTGGCTCCACACAAGGTGATGCCTTCCCAGAACTCAGGGCTGTCCATTCAGAGAAAGTCATAGCAGAGGCGATAGCCTCGCCTTGAGCCCATAACAGTTCTTGTGACATAGTCTCAAATAGGTCATCATCACCGGAGAGATCCGACATGGATTCTATCTCCGAATCTCCCAGCTCTTCTGCTGGCAGATATTTATTTACAGTCCCAGATACATTCTCCATTAATTGCTCACCCGTTCCTGTCGTGGACTTTGTTGGATCTGGTTCGGGTAGTCTCTGGGGTAGGCCTCGGCCATGGCCGTGGGAAGCCTTCACATATCCTACCTTCCTCTGGACAGGTACAACAGGGATAGGCGTAGTGGACGCAGAAATCAAAGCAATGTCCACTGATGAATCGGTAACAGCAGTGTCTCTCTCCAGAACATTCTCGGCAACAACAGGCAAAGTCACAGCCTGCCGTTCTCTTTCAGCAGGAGTAGCAGCTTCTACTGTGGCGACACCTGTAGTCCAGTCCATACGATAAGCACGGGGCGACATGGTAGGTTGCTCCACCACAAACAAATATTCTCCACATTTCGGGCAGCGACCAAATGGACGGAGATGTACGGCCAGTCCTTCACATTTGTGGCAAATCATGCCCAGCCCTTCGATATCTCCGACGGTATAGAGAACAAACCTCCCCTGTGGCTTCAGATAAATAGCGGTATCTGTAAGCAGGGTTCCAGCCAGCACTGTACTCGACACGGTGCTTGCAGGGAACATTCTTGGTCCCATAATTGGCTGCATCGCTGGAAAAGATATGGCCACACTTTGATCTTCTCATCACGATCACGAGACCTCTCTTCCTCTCTGGCACCAAACACATACACGTGTCCCACGCGGTATCAAGTAGGGTAGGCTCCTCCCACTTGTTCTTCTGATCACGTAGCTCCCAGGCTTTTACTGGCACCCGCCGCCTACGCACTCAGAAAAAAAGTCCTGCAACTTTTAACCTCTTCTTCTCCTGTGAAAATGACAAAGTCCAGCTCTCACCATAAACTTCTGGTGAAACACTTCTCCAGGTTGCAAGAACTGATGCCTAACAAATCCCGGACAATGCCCCCACATGTAGCACTAACTCTCGGCCAGGAGGGCCAGCAGATGTCTGAAAAACTAACCCCTAAAAATGGAGTCTGTCCCATAAATACCCTCTCCCAGAATGCAACTCGGTGGACCACCTCCACCGAGTTGTCCCCGGGACAGAGGAGCACTCATACGCTTCAACACGTTGCTTTTCCAACACCAGCCGATGGTGACAACGACACCCACCGGCACAGTGTGGAACCACATTCAACTCAGACAAGCTGGAACAGAGGCAAATCTAACTTCACCCAACAAGTAACCCACAAGATTAACCTATCAGCGGTAGATTAAAAAAATCTACCAGCGCTACACTTGCATGCTGCGCCATGTGCTTTTCTTTACTGTTGTACAGTTTAAAATGGCTACTTTCATGTTTGTGGGTGGCACAGTAATTGGTCGTATTAAACATTGTTCGTTTGCCAACTAAATAAGATGTTTTTGCCAGATACAGGGTTAACTACATTTGATCATGATAATTTGTATAAAAATAAGTTTTGTACATTGCTGTCTAGATGTGGTTGTAACTAGAATGAATTGCAAACTTGATTCAGTGTAATGTAAGGAGAGGACACTCAGCGGCTGTTTACACATCTGGACTCAGGAGCACTAGTGTGGGACACAAGAACAAACTTTTTAGGGGGTCCCACACAGGTGCTCCAGTGAATACTTGGGGTGTCAACATGTGTGAAGCAAACAAAAGAGAGAGGCGCCTCTGGGTGTAGACTTAAAACAATTTATTTATAAAAACTAGTAGTAGTCACACTCACATTTAGGAAGTCATCAGAAAGCATGTGAATGTGAACAATCCGTCATGAGAAGCATCATCCATCATGGGAAATACATCAGATCAGTCATGGACTCCTAATCAGCTGGCTTGAGGCTCTGCCTGTGTGTGGAGAGACACCGCTGTGATGTGATGCCGGCTGCAGCGGTGACAGAACCCAAAACGATGGCTTGGAGCGCAGGTGTATAGCCGGCGCGGAGAAATGACGTCACTGGACGAGCGAAGCGTTTGCGTTTCATGATCTGATGTATTTCCCATGATGGATGATACTTCTCATGACGGATTGTTCATATTCACATGCTTTCTGATGACTTCCTAAATGTGAGTGTGACTACTACTAGTTTTTATGAATAAATTGTTTTAAGTCTACACCCAGAGGCGCCTCTCTCTTTTGTTTTCTTCTCAGGATTTGGAATCTGGTTTCAGTTCTCGGTGAAGGCAGCCCTACTTGTGGACCTATTGTCTTGGTTCTTTGGATTCCTGGACTTTTTCTTTAAATATTTATGACTGTAATATAAATACCAATATTTATATATCCACCAATGTAGTTTCCTCCCACATACCTACCCATCACATTCCTAGTTTTAAAGTTTTTTACATTTTTACAGTTTCATATGTGTTGTTTTTTAGAGATACTTTTTTCTAACCATTCATATATTACTTTGGAGGCTGGGGGGGTTTGTTTGTTCTTATTGCCGTCTCCAGGTTATTGCGCCTACACGTGTATACTGTCTACATGTGTGAAAGTTGGCCAAAAAAGGTAAGTATTCCAGCTTTGTTAAGGGAATTAATCATGTCTTCAACTTGGAACTCTGCCCAAACAGACAATTGTACCCCACTTCCCAGCAATGTTTCATATTACCATTTCTGGCCTCAAATATCTGTGTGCCAAGTATACCTTTTTATTTAATTCTCATAGGGGAGCAAAGCGGGACATCAGAGGACACCAGGGACCCCCCCCCCCCCCCACCTCCTGAAGAAGGGGACCAGAGGTCACAACCTGAGGATGTGGAGGAAAGAGAGGTGGTGGAGATTGTCTCCACAACAGGTGAGTGTCTGACACCACAGATTCAGGTAATAGATGTATGCCTGCATATTTATAATGCATGGTGTGTATTTTATTTTTTAGGTGATGTACAGGTTGTGGAAGAACAACCTCATCATTTCACCAGTGACAGTGCCCAAAGGCTAATCCAAGAGGTAATGTGTTATATTAGGGATTTAGACTGTATAAAGCAAAAAACAATTGTGATTGAACAAAAGCTGAAGAACATGATTGATGTGCTAGGAAGAATCTAAATACCCAAAAAAGGCCACCATTTGTTTTTTTGTTTTGTTTTTGTAAGCACAAATTTTTGTCAAATTTTAAAAGCCAAATTTGGAAGATGTACACAGTGCGTCAACATGTGCTACCTGCCATCAGGGGATCTCAATGTACGCGTTTTGTGGCTGCAACCCCTTCCTTGAAACTCAAGTAGATGAGAGGAAGGGGTTGCAGCCCCAAAACACGTCCATTGATCACCTATGATGGGAGATAGCACATGTTGACATTAGGTATGGGATCAGGAGGGAAATCCCCAGTTTGACTCCCAATTTGTGTGCATCTTCCAAATTTGGCTTTCACAGGGGTGACATCACCCCATCTGATGAAGGCAATATCAACACATTTTGTACACTACAATGTCTGATATTGCCTTCAGTGTTTCAATGTTGAACTTTGTAAGCTCCAGATTTGTGTATGTTATGTTTTGAAACATGCCTGTTTATGTACCCACAAAAATAAAATAAAAATAAAAAAATGAAAACAAGAATTGGTGTTTTTACCAAAAATAAGTTTTACAACGCACATGTACATGTACACAGAATAAAAGATTTTATACTCAACAATGTGGGCTTCTTCTTTCAATGATCAATAACAGTTTTTGTGTTAAGTTGATGTTTACAGTGACAATGGGTGTTATTTAATAATGGAAAAACCACTTGGCACAACAAGTGCACTAGGAGAACCTAGGAGACAGTAAAAGTAAACCCAAGCAGTAAATGAAAATCAAGATTTTATCTGATAAAAAAGAAAATTTATTCCAAATTTGGTGGCAAAGCAATGGCCCCCCCTACCCATAAAATATTGGACATAATTTTCTCTCATTTCACGGGCACTTTGGGGGGAAAGCCAGGATGGCCTGCTTCCAGGGCCAATCAATATAGAGCACTTCTATACCCAATAGGTGCAGTGTGCTGTTCCACAAAAATCATTGGTAATAGCAAAGTGCAAAGTGTAAGAAGTCATTTGACCGTGACGTCACGCTTAGCGACAGGATAGGCATCCAAGACTGATATGCGATATATGCAAACGAGCTCGCCGCTCGTAGGAGATAAGTTTTCTGTGTGTTTTTTTTCTTGTAAGTGAAGTGAGTACCCTCACCACAGTTTTAATAAAAACGAACCTCTGATTGAAATACTACACTATTTGGCCCCTTCTTTCCTTTAATCCCCCTCCTGCTCCACTGGGAGACAAAGACCCACTAACAGCTCCACCCAGCCCATGAATCTAAGTGAGAGGTAGTTAGGAGTACAAGGGAGAAGCAGCCATTACCAGCAACTTTATTCGATTACCTCTTTACCTCAAGGTATGAGGCCACTTCAAACCACAGAGTGTCCTGTGCACGAAGAGGAGATCACCCCCATGCTCTCAGCACCTTATTGCACTTTTTTGCACATTTTCTGATTAGCCACAAAAAGAGGATTTAATCGCATTGGACTACATTCCCAGTCCCATTATATATTTTGCACACATTTGCCTTTGTTTGAATTTCCATAAGTTCTACAGTGGAGTTATTTTGGTTATATGTTTATTATACACTGCATTTGCAATTTTTGCACATATTAATTGCACGTTGCACATTTAATTTAATAATTGCTGTTTTTTGCACAATGTTTTTTGCCTATTTGCACGATCTATTGAGGTTTTTAGTGATTGTATATTGATTTTAGTGTTTCCACTAGATAGATACTTATCACATCTGGCCCTAAGTCTTTATTAAATGATTTTCTTGCACTTTGCACTTTGCTATTACCACTGATTATTGTGGAACATCACACTGCACCTATTGGGTATAGAAGTGCTCTATATTGATTGTACGTATTCTTATATTGTTTCTGTCTTTTTATATATTTATATCATTGAAAAAACAAGTAAATATCTGCGCTAACTGAAAAGAACACAAAAAGCAGCTAGCATAGTTTGTAGATTGCATCAAACATAAGTATAAAAGTCCAAATGCAGCGCTAAAATAAAATAAATGTCCAAATAATGATAATAGTCCATAGAACTCAATCAGCAATAAAAGATGATGTGAAACCTCCACCAAGCTTCAGTGTGTAAAAGGAAAGCACACCACACCCACGTGCTATCAGTCTGCTTACCAGAAAGATATAAAAAATAGGCGATGTACTCATATATTGCAGAGGGTCAGCAGCAAATCCAAATGGCACACTCCATCATGGGCAGGCACAGCATGGAAACAATCAGGTCACCACATATCAGAAAGCTCAGGACTCGTATTAACGGTGGACAGGTTGGTGCAGTCATCAGCAGGAACAAACCAGCAAACAGAAAGCAACAAATAGTGAAGCCCGTAAGGTAAAACAGTCCTAGTTTATTGTAGTCTACTTACAGGTATGAAGTAAAAATCATCACAGAAAACAGGAACAATCCGCGGTTCTCAGCGTACTTGCATTGACCAGCCTGACATGTTTCATCCTATGTGGATATCATCAGAGGCATCTCTGATGATATCCACATAGGATGAAATATGATATCCACATAGGATGAAACATGTCAGGCTGGTCAATGCAAGTACGCTGAGAACAGCGGATTGTTCCTGTTTTCTGTGATGATTTTTACTTCATACCTGTAAGTAGACTACAATAAACTAGGACTGTTTTACCTTACGGGCTTCACTATTTGTTGCTTTCTGTTTGCTGGTTTGTTCCTGCTGATGACTGCACCAACCTGTCCACCGTTAATACGAGTCCTGAGCTTTCTGATATGTGGTGACCTGATTGTTTCCATGCTGTGCCTGCCCATGATGGAGTGTGCCATTTGGATTTGCTGCTGACCCTCTGCAATATATGAGTACATCGCCTATTTTTTATATCTTTCTGGTAAGCAGACTGATAGCACGTGGGTGTGGTGTGCTTTCCTTTTACACACTGAAGCTTGGTGGAGGTTTCACATCATCTTTTATTGCTGATTGAGTTCTATGGACTATTATCATTATTTGGACATTTATTTTATTTTAGCGCTGCATTTGGACTTTTATATTTATATCATTTTACATGTTTATTTACCTTTGTACTACTACCTCTAGCAGCATAGTTTTTTTTTTTTTTTTTTTTTAAAGAACAGCGCAGCACCAATTTTTACATACCTTATTTCTATTGCTGTATGGGCTGAGTTTGACCTATATTCGGTGCTTGCAGCAGTTCAACATTCATTGCCCGTCGTTTACATGGTGGCGCAGGAATAACTACACATTTCAGTACCGCTTCCAGGGCCGTCATTGGAACTTCTGAAAGTCCGGCCTCAGGTCCAACAGAGGCAACATAACTAGCATTATGTTTTTTAAGAAAATTGTGCAGGATGCAGCAACTCAAAATTATATGGTTCAGTTTGTATTCCGCCATATTAATGGCTGTTTGAAACAGGCGGAACCGGCTGGCCAGGATCCCAAACGCATTCTCCACGACTCTTCTGGCTCTGGCCAGCCGGTAATTAAAAACCCTCTTCTCCGGGGTGAGAGTCCTCTGGGGGAATGGCCTCATCACGTGGTCACCCAGACCGAATGCCTCATCTGCAACGAACACAAATGGCAGTCCTCCGGAGGTGGCAATCCCAAGCCACCACTCTCAAGACGTCGGTAGAACTCGGTCCGGGAAAATACTCCATCATCTGACATCCAGCCATTCCTCCCCACGTCCACATATAAAAACTCATATGTTGCCGACACCACCGCCATCAACACGATACTATTGAACCCCATGTGATTGTAATAGTATGACCCTGAATGGGGTGGTGGGACGATGTGGACGTGTTTCCCATTAACTGCCCCTCCATAGTTTGGAAAGTCCCACCGCTCGGCAAACTGGGAGGCCACAGTCTGCCATTCCAGTGGCGTTGCAGGAAACTGTGGAGTCAAACAAGAAAAAAAAAATAGTAATTTTGCACATAAACATTGCAAGCAGATTAGACACAAACATTCTTGGCCAACATCAGTATAACATTTATTTGAAGGAGTATTTAAAGGCCAAAATATAAGGTTCACTTATCACATTCCTCACCCCCTCTGATGGCCCATTGTAAACATTTTAGGGGGGGGGGGGGTTGGACAGGTAACCCTCTCCACTTCATTGAGAGCTGAATGCATAAATAATGTGTTTTACTTTGGCCAGCCCCTCCTTACTTACACTATTGGCAGCCCACTGGACAGGTAAGAAATGGCATAATAGAAAAATCTAAATACACACTGTCCAAATTGAAGCACATTTTTACATTCTGCAATTACCTATCAAGATAATAAGAGAACAAAACTTTAAACAGTACCATTTGAAAGTATTCAGGCAGGCCCTTTCACTACATGCTTTGGGGAATTCATCCATAAATATGACCACAAAAGAGGTGGGTATAGTGTGTATGGGTTTGGCAAAGTCAGCAGATAGAGGATTGGTATGGGTTGACTTAGCGGTTGGGGGAGGGAGGGTTCAAAATGAGTTTGGGACCCCCCCAAAAAAAGCCTATGGCACTCTGCCTGAATTTTAGGACACAAATAACATTTGTACACTACAATGGAGCTGACAAAATACATTGTTAAGTGACTAGGCTAGGTGTATTTGGGCCCAGGATAACCAGAGGTTAGTGAAGGCAAATATGCACGAAGAACAAAAAAGAAGCATTAAAAGCTTCCAGCATGCATGAGAACAAAGGGGACATTCACAGCATATTACAATTATGGTAATTAGGGAATGATGAAAGAAATACAATACATTAGCAAACATTAAATACATTAAATGTGATGTTTAAGGAGAAAACTTACCCTAATATAGTCCTTCTGCAGGACCTGGATGATTGCAGAACAGGTCTCTGGGATAATGATCCCCAGAGCCTGGGAGTTGATGCCTGTCGAGAACTTTAGGTCCTGCAGACTTCTCCCTGTCGCCAAGTACCGCAAGGTGGCGACGCGCCTCTGCTTCGGAGTGATGGCTTGCCGCATGCAGGTATCCTGCCTGCTAATATAAGGGGACAGCAAAGCCAACAGGTGTTGAAAAATGGGGTCCATCATCCTAAGAAAATTCCTGAAATCATCAGGGTTATTCTCATGGATCTCCCGCAGCAAAAAACATGTGAGAGAATTGGTCACACTGGAGCAACCAATTCTTGGTCCATGAACTCCTCCCCACCCTGTTCATGGACTGGGCTTGGGTCAAAGCTAAAAGCCCAACACCAAGCCCCCGCATAGCACGAACTCTACAATGAGCATGTACCCGCAACATGGCTTCAAAACGGTCGGCTGGTCAGAACGAACTAACAGAACACACGGAAGAACAATAAGGCCTGTGAAGAGCGAGCTGAAAATCAGTAACGAGCGGACAAGAACACACTAAAAAGCAGGTACGAACTGTCTACACGCACTGAAAAGCAGATACAAACCCACAAGCACAAACTGAACTGCAGTAAAACGATCTGAAAAAGCACGAGTCTGTAAAGCGTGAATCGTCTCTCACCAAACTTCTACTAACGCGAGATAAACACGAGATTAGCAGAAGGAGCCCAAAGTGTGGCGCACTTCAAATTGAACTGCCCTTTTCTAGTCTGTTGTACGTGTTGTACATCACTGCGTTTTTGGCGGTCGGAATTTGGTGTGACCGCGTGTATGCAAGACAAATTTGAGCGTAATTCCGTCGGAAAAACCATCATATTTTTCTGACGAGAAGTCCAATCGTGTGTACGGGGCATTAGCCTACCTTATCAGTGAACAGTGTTAGTAGGGCAGTGAATGGTATGTAGACAATGTCAGTAGTACGGCAGTGGACGGTGTATGTACATTGTCAGTAGGGCAGTGGACGGTGTGTGGACAGTGTCAGTAGATCAGTGGATGGTGTCAGCAGGACAGTGGATGATGTCAGTAGGGCAGAGGTTGGTATCAGTAGCTTTTTTTTTTTGTATTCTATTATTTTTTAATTATTGTAGATAGTTATTGAAAAAGAAATGGCATACGTTACTAAGATAGAATATTGAACACACAATAAGTACATTCACACACGTCTGATGTTGAGGGTAAAACCCATCAGTTAAACAACACTAGTGAAAACTTAAACTGGTCAGATCATAGCCAGGTGAAACATACATAAATGACTGTAATAGAAAGTTTTGGAGACCATAAATTAACATCATAGACTTGAACATTATGTTAAGTAAAACTACAGTATAAAAAATACAGGAAACAACATAGCAGAGTTAGGGAGAAGGTCTGCACTGAAGATGAATTAACTAGAAAGGAAATTCTGGTGACAGATGACAACTCACCGTTAAATTCAGGATTTGGGACCTGAACCACCTTTCCACCGGGGGGATGTTTAGGGATCACTGATGGTCTCTGTGTCCCATTTTCTTGACCACAACTCTGTCTTTATGAATGGATCTTCCCACACTTCAGCTCCTTTTTATACTCAGAAACTTCTGCCAGAGTTATGGGGACTTTTGGCTGTGGTGGAGTTCGGTTATGTGCATAAAGTCCCAGATCTCCCCATTACACTACTCGGTGTGCTTTAATTCAACTTCCGCCATAACGCCCCTTAGTACATATGGGTAGTCATATCAATATTCAAGGGACTCCCACCTCTGAATGATACACTGCAGCTGGAAAAACCTAGAGAGTTCTTCAGGGTTCGCTTTCCCTGGCAAGATGAATAGATCTCTGGCCTCTTTTATCACCTGGCTTTAGGCTTTGTCCTGCGCCAACATGTGGGCCACTGTGCGAGGGGGGGATAAATCGATTCTCCTCTCCTTCTACCCCTCACTAAGCTGTAGACTTTCAGAGCATTGCATTATTTGGGCAATGTGCCCTCTCTCTCTGCTAACTCTGGTTCAGAAACCTGGGAGCCCCTATTTGTGATGTCCTCCCAGTCCCACTCGGTCCCAAAATCTGACTCTGTTTCCAAAATGCTCCTTTACTGACCCATACAAGGTCTCAAACTTGGGTGACCATAGATCAAATCCCACTTGGCACTCCTCACTTGACGAGCTGGTGGAGTCTGGTCTTTGGTGCTGTCAGCTGGTACTTCCTTGTCATTTCTCTAGTGGCCTTGATGGCTGTGGCAGCCTCCACTGTAGTCTTCTCCGGGTGCAACCTCCTATGGAAGAAAATGAGGGTCTCGCTCCATCTGCAGACAGTTGTATGACTGACAACCACTGGTGTCAGCCCCATCAGCTGTTATTTCAATTCTGCTTTTGATTGGTTATAGCCTGTTCGGCAAAGTGGCGTCTGGTGAAGTTTTAGGATGGGGGGCACCAGACCCTGCCCCAAGTTTTTGATCCCTCTCACTTCTCATAAGCCCCACCCCTTATAGAATCCAGCCAATCCATCCCCTGTATTCCACTAGCATCACAGGACAGAGTATACAGCAACAGCACCGCAGGACAGAGTGTACAGCCCCACACTGCAGGACAGAGTATACAGGCCCACACTTCAGGACAGAGTATAAAGCCCCAGCATCGCAGGACAGAGTATAAAGCCCCAGCATCGCAGGACAGAGTATAAAGCCCCAGCATCGCACGACAGATTATATACAGCCCCAGCATCGAATGACAGATTATATACAGCCCCAGCATCGCAGGACAGATTATACAGCCCCCGCATCGCAGGACAGAGTATACAGCCCCAGCATCGCAGGACAGAGTATACAGCCCCAGCATCGCAGGACAGAGTATACAGCCCCAGCATCGCAGGACAGAGTTATACAGCCCCACACCGCAGGACAGAGTATAAAGCCCCAGCATCGCAGGACAGAGTATAAAGCCCCAGCACTGCAGGACAGAGTATACAGCCCCAGCCCGCAGGACAGAATATACAGCCCCACACTGCAGGACAGACTATACAGCCCCAGCCCGCAGGACAGAGTATACAGCCCCAGCCCGCAGGACAGAGTGTACAGCCCCACACTGCAGGACAGAGTATACAGGCCCACACTTCAGGACAGAGTATAAAGCCCCAGCATCGCAGGACAGAGTATAAAGCCCCAGCATCGCAGGACAGAGTATAAAGCCCCAGCATCGCACGACAGATTATATACAGCCCCAGCATCGAATGACAGATTATATACAGCCCCAGCATCGCAGGACAGATTATACAGCCCCCGCATCGCAGGACAGAGTATACAGCCCCAGCATCGCAGGACAGAGTATACAGCCCCAGCATCGCAGGACAGAGTATACAGCCCCAGCATCGCAGGACAGAGTTATACAGCCCCACACCGCAGGACAGAGTATAAAGCCCCAGCATCGCAGGACAGAGTATAAAGCCCCAGCACTGCAGGACAGAGTATACAGCCCCAGCCCGCAGGACAGAATATACAGCCCCACACTGCAGGACAGACTATACAGCCCCAGCCCGCAGGACAGAGTATACAGCCCCACACTGCAGGACAGAGTATACAGCCCCAGCATCACAGGACAGATTATACAGCCCCAGCATCACAGGACAGATTATACAGCCCCAGCATCACAGGACAGATTATACAGCCCCAGCATCGCAAGACAGAGCATACAGCCCCAGCAACGCAGGACAGAGTATACAGCCCCAGCATTGTAGGACAGAGTATACAGCCCCACACTGTAGGACAGAGTATAAAGCCCCAGCATCGCACGACAGAGTATAAAGCCCCAGCATTGCAGGACAAAGTATAAAGCCCCAGCATCGCAGGACAGATTATATACAGCTCCAGCGCCGCAGGACAGAGTATACAGCCCCAACATCAGGGGACAGAACATACAGCCTCAGCATCGCAGGACAGAGTATAAAGCCCCAGCATCGCAGGACAGAGTATAAAGCCCCAGCATCGCAGGACAGAGTATAAAGCCCCAGCATCACAGGACAAAGTATAAAGCCCCAGCATCACAGGACAGATTATATACATCCCCAGCACCGCAGGACAGAGTATACAGCCCCAACATCGCAGGACAGAGTATACAGCCTCAGCATCGCAGGACAGAGTATACAGCCCCAGCATTGCAGGACAATGTATACAGCCCCAGCATTGCAGGACAATGTATACAGCCCCAGCATTGCAGGACAGAGTATATAGCCCCAGCATTGCAGGACAGAGTATACAGCCCCAGCATCGCAGGACAGAGTATACAGCCCCAGCATCGTAGGACAGAGTATACAGCCCCAGCATCGTAGGACAGAGTATACAGCCCCAGCATCGTAGGACAGAGTAAACAGCCCCACACCGCAGGACAGATAATAAAGCCCTAGCATCGCAGGACAGAGTATAAAGCCCCAGCATCACAGGACAGAGTATACAGCCCCAGCATCGCAGGACAGAGTATGCAGCCCCAGCAACGCAGGACAGAGTATACAGCACCACAGGACAGAGTATACAGCCCAAGCACCGCAGGACAGAGTATACAGCCCCATTATCACAGGACAGCGTATACAGCTCAGCATCACAGGACAGAGTATACAGCCCCAGTATCACAGGACAGCGTATTGCGATGATCCCTGACGAGATGATCCCTGACAGAGTAAGATAGCAACCATTCCATGAGGCTTATTATGCACCTGTCTGCCAAACCTGGTTATCAGACACTGTGCATCTACCTGTGGTATGCCATAGACACCAATAACTCTCCCACTAGGAACTATTAGCTGGAGCGGGAGCACCTGAGGACCCAAAACACCATATGGTTGCCTGGTACTACATGCCCACTACCCCTGCAGGGGTGCAGGGAGCTGGTGAGTGGGGATCTTTGAGGGGGAGCACCGCAAGTCACTGGATCTGAACAGCTGCCTTCACGAAAGTCACTTATCACAGACTTTTTTGTTTTTTTTTGCTTATGCTGGATTCTGACACATCCCAAAAAAATTTTTTCACTACTTCTTTAGGCTTGCACATTGCATCTTATGCCTCAGTTGGGACTACTTATGATATATATATATATATATATATATTTTTTAGTCGCTTTAGATTTTTCACTTTATGTAATTTTGGACACACTTGTGGATCAACATAGGATCTAGGCATGGGATAGTATTGGCTGCAGATGCTGACTAATGCCATCTGGAAAGTGGATTACACATTGTTTTTCAAGGGGGGATTCCTATTGGACTGATTACCTTCTATGTCACAGACTGTGGTGCTTATTGAATTAATTTACTGTCATTTATTATTTACCATTATGTTGTCACTTATTATTCATTTTCTGTTGGTCAACTACACGTTATACATTTTTATGCATGATATGTGACTGGCATGTTAGCACGGTCCACTACTTAAGAGTTGCACACTCACACTCACTCCCCAATGAATTTGAGTGAATGAGCTTTTGCACCTATGAGTACTTTATACTTTATTTTTTTGGGATTCATATATAACATTTTTTAAGGTACCCTGTTAAAGGTAGCGCCACCCACCCCTATTTAACATTTCTTTATCACAGGACAGCGTATACAGCTCAGCATCACAGGACAGAGTACATACTTCCCAACTTTAGAACTTGAGAATGAGGGACACTTGAGGGTCACGCCAAACAGTGGGTGTGGCCAGACTGTTAACAGTGAAAGGGGCATGGTTAAACAAAAAGAATCCCCCCACCACCATCCCTCTCCCCATCATTACACAGGACCCCTTCCTCAACACCCCCCCATTGTTACACAGGACCCCCTCCCTCATATTAACCCCATCATTAAACACAGAGGTTATTTGTTTAGGGGGGAGAGGCAGGAAGGGGGGTTATTGTTTAGGGTGGAGAGGCAGGGAGGGGGGTGTTTAGGGTGGAGAGGCAGGAAGGGGGGTTATTGTTTAGGGTAGGGAGGGGGTTATTGTTTAGGGTGTAGAGGCAGGGAGGAGGTTGTTGTTTAGGGTGGAGAGGCAGGGAGGAGGGTTATTGTTTAGGGTGCAGAGGCAGAGAGGGGGGTTATTGTTTAGGGCAGAGAGGCAGGGAGGAGGTTGTTGTTTAGGGTGGAGTCGGGGGAGGAGGGTTATTGTTTAGGGTGGAGAAGCAGAGAGGGGGTTTATTGTTTAGGGAAATTCAGGAAGGGGGGGTGGATTTGGGGTTTGGGAACCCCACAGCTGTCAGTCACTGCCCTGCACCACAACACTCAGCAGCCCCACCCTCCCCATGAAGCTCTGCAGCAGCTGAGAAAAGGAGAGAGAGAGAGAGAGAGAGAGAGAGAGAGAGAGAGAGAAAATTACCTGCTGGTTACCTAAGCTGTTCCCCCCCCCCCCCGGTCCCCCGCCAGCCCCAGACTTTCCCCATCCAGGTTGCAGCTTCGAAAAAAACGATCAAGGGGTTAATATGGCGCACAATGGAGGTAGCCGAGTACATATAACTAAAAATGGTGGGGGGAAGGGGGTGGGTTGGGGGTTCCTGAGAGGGGGAACTTGATGGTGGTAGTTAATGTTTCACAACAAGTTTGGTTATTAGTCCATGTAAGGATAAAATGATGCTGAATAAATGGAAGGCAGCCAGTCTATAAAAGCTAGAAGAAGCTCTGGAACAAATAAAAAAGAAAGAAGGACGGCGCCCTCTAAGTGCAGCATGTATGTTAAAAATATTTATTACAATAGATAAAAACACTCACATTTGAGTTGCTAAAAACCAGCATGTAAAGTAGTTTCATCCGCGTGCTCTCGGGGGATGTGGGTGTCACGGGCCAGTTCAGGGGTTCCTGGGATGTGAGTCCTGTAACCTGGGTCCTGGTAGCTGTTCCGGTGGTACCGAGGGTCCTCAGAGCCTCCGGGCGGCCAGGATATCGGTCATGGATCCTCCGTGGAGCGCCGTGCTGACCTGCGTCTTCACTTCCGGGAGCGGGGTGAGGCGGGCGGTGCTTCGCGTTCGGAGCATGCGTGCTCCTTCATCAGGCTATGCATAGCCTGATGAAGGAGCACGCATGCTCCGAACGCGAAGCACCGCCCGCCTCACCCCGCTCCCGGAAGTGAAGACGCAGGTCAGCACGGCGCTCCACGGAGGATCCATGACCGATATCCTGGCCGCCCGGAGGCTCTGAGGACCCTCGGTACCACCGGAACAGCTACCAGGACCCAGGTTACAGGACTCACATCCCAGGAACCCCTGAACTGGCCCGTGACACCCACATCCCCCGAGAGCATGCGGATGAAACTACTTTACATGCTGGTTTTTAGCAACTCAAATGTGAGTGTTTTTATCTATTGTAATAAATATTTTTAACATACATGCTGCACTTAGAGGTTGCAGCTTCGGCAGCTTCCTCCCCTGCGTCTCCTTCCGAATCCCGGCGGTTGCTTCTCTTCCTGGCCAATCAGAAGTTAGGACTCACAGCCAATCGGGTCTTAGGACTCCAGGCCAATCGGGTCTCAGGACCCGCTTCCTGATTACTAAAGAGATTTATTGTTGGGGGTTACATAAACTTTAAATCTTTAAAACAGTTTTTTTTTGTCTGTCTGTTTGTTTCCCATTGGGGGCATTTTCTCTCTTTTTTTCATAGACACAACAGGAAGCAAGGAGAAATCTTTTCAAAATTAGGCAAATCCTCACTATCAATGGAAAGAATAAAGATTTCCATTTTCTGTTCTGGTGACAACTCAAAAATTTACATTTCCCCCCACTACTGTTTCTGGCTGCAGTTGTCATCACCAGGAGAAGCAGAGAAGGAAAAACATTCCATCATGAAAACAAACAGCAATAAAACCTGAGAGAGAGATTTTAAATCTTTCAGGTACATTTTAGGTTTCTCCACTTGATGGCAGCAATTTACAGTACAGAGACCAGATTTTTAACCGTTTATCTATGTTACTTTGCATCAGAATTACTGTATATCATTGTATGTGTTTCCCTTTAAAGTAGAACTATGAGCAAAACATTTTTTTCCTTTTGGATAGAGCAAGGGAGGATTATAACCCCTGTCAGTTTTTTTCTCCACCGTGTCCCATTGTGGAGATTCACCTTCACTTCCTGTCCCATAGCCAAGTGAGAAGAAATCCCTGAAAATTAAGGGAATTCCTTGGGGACCACTGCAGTAGGTCACCAGAACTAGTGTCTCCATTGGAAGATTTCCCCTCTATTACTTTTTTGGTAACAACCTAAAATGTGGGATTTTTTTTAACTTTCACTGAAAATGGTAAACAGTAGGAATGGGTGAACGATTCAGCCCGAGCATGAGTTCAGGCCGAACATTGGCTGTTCGCACTTTCGCCGAACAACTGAATTATCAGGGCGTTCGACCGTTTGTCCGGCCCGCCGAACAACCACAATGCACTGCGCGGCCGCACAGTGCATTGAAAGCTCTGGCTGAAGCAATGAAAGCTTTGCCCAATCAGGGCACAGAGCACTGTCAGAGCCATGATTGGACATTGGCATAATGACTGTATCCAATCATGGCTCATTGCTGTTAGTCCCGCCCCACATTATAATGCCGTGTACACATGAGCGGACTTTTCGACAGCAAAGGTCCGATGGAACGAATCTGCCGGACAATTCGATTGTTTGTGGGCTTCATCGGATCTTTGCTGTCGAAAAATCAGACGGACTTTAGAAATAGAACATGTTTCAAATCTTTCCAACAGACTCGCGTCCGGTCGAAAAATCTGTTCGTCTGTATGCTAGTCTGATGGACAAAAAGGGACGCAAGGGCAGCTATTGGCTACTGGCTATGAACTTCCTTATTCTAGTCCAGTCGTACGTCACCACGTTCAAATCCGTCGGACTTTGGTGTGATCGTGTGTAGGCAAGTCAGTTTCGTTGGAACTCTGTCGAAAGTCCGTCAAAGTCCTTCGGAGTTCAGTCCATCGAAAGTCCGCTCGTGTGTACACAGCATAAAAGTATTCTTATGCCGTATACCGTGAAAAGTATTCCCTCCGTGCCGTTTCTTCACTAGCAAGTGCCGTGACTGACGGCTCCCGCTTGCATGCCAGTCACAGAGCCGAAGTCCGCGGCCCCAGAAGAAAGAGGGTCAAAGATGGATGCGGGCACCAACTGGGACAACACGGGCTTCGTTTGCAGGTAAGTGCCATATAATGGGCTAGTATGCGATGCATACTAGCCCATTATGCTTTTACTTTGCAGGGGAGAAAAGAGGAAGTAGAGGGTTTTCTTCCTATTGAATGCAGTATATTTCAGTGCGTTACTACAAGTTTAATGCCGTACAGTTCAGTGTGTTACTGCAAGTTTAACGCTTTATATTTCAGTTTGTTACGTGCCGTTTAACGCAGTACATTTCTGTGCATTAGTGCATGCTTAATGCAGTATATTTCAGTGTGTTATCTTCCGTTTAACACAGTACAGTTCAGTGCATTACTGCAAGTTTAACACAGTATATTTCAGTGCGTTATCTTTCATTTAATGCAGTACAGTTCAGTGTGTTCCTGCAAGTTTAACGCTGTATATTTCAGTGTGTTACATGCCGTTTAACGCAGAACATTTCTGTGCGTTAGTACAAGCTTAACGCTGCATATTGCAGTGCGTTACCTTCCGTTTAATACAGTACATTTCTGTGCATTAGTGCTTGTTTGAAGCAGTATATTGCAGTGCATCAGTGCTGTTTTACTGCAGTATAATATAGTGTATTAGTGGAGTGTGTCTGTGTAGTAGTGAGTACTCAAGTTAAAGTGAACCAAACATCACTTTCTATTGATTAAAGTGCATCCACGTACAAATTTCCACACCTATATTACATTGTGCTAATAAGCACCCCCCCAATCATGTCTGGGAGGACAACAAGGAGAGGCAGACGTTCCCATGGCACTGTGAGGGGGCCAGCAGCGTATATGTGTCCACAGGCAAAGGTGGACGTGGCTAAATCTGCCTACTTGTCCACAGCTATTCCTGTCATAGCCTGAGCATCAGGCATTGAAGAGTCAGCTGAGGTTTTTGAACACAGCGTCAGCCACTTGCTCGTTGACGATGCACAGCCATTACTTGATTCAGATGTTGGTTCTGAGTTTGAGGCTGAGGAAGGCAGGAACATGAGCCTACAAAGAGGGGAGAACACTGTTACAAAAATTGGCAGTCATTTTTATGCTTTCACTTTAAACACCAATAAATCGCTGCTCATTTAAAAATGACTTTTTACAAATAAAATTTTTCATTGATATAGTGAGGACGGAAAGTATTCAGACCCCCTTAAATTTTTCACTTTGTTATATTGCAGCCATTTGCTAATATCATTTGAGTTAATTTTTTTCCTCATTAATGTACACACAGCCCCCAATATTGACAGAAAAACACAGAATTGTTGACATTTTTGCAGATTTATTAAAAAAGAAAAAATTAAATATCACATGGTCCTAAGTATTCAGACCCTTTGCTCAGTATTTAGTAGAAGCACCCTTTTGATCTAATACAGCCATGAGTCTTTTTGGGAAAGATGCAACAAGTTTTTCACACCTGGATTTGGGGATCCTCTGTCCTTGCAGATCCTCTCCAGTTCTGTCAGGTTGGATGGTAAACGTTGGTGGACAGCCATTTTTAGGTCTCTCCAGAGATGCTCAATTGGGTTTAAGTCAGGGCTCTGGCTGGGCCATTCAAGAACAGTCACGGAGTTCTTGTGAAGCCACTCCTTCGTTATTTTAGCTGTGTGCTTAGGGTCATTGTCTTGTTGGAAGGTAAACCTTCGGCCCAGTCTGAGGTCCTGAGCACTCTGGAGAAGGTTTTCGTCCAGGATATCCCTGTACTTGGCCGCATTCATCTTTCCCTCGATTGCAACCAATCGTCCTGTCCCTGCAGCTGAAAAACACCCCCACAGCATGATGCTGCCACCACCATGCTTCATTGTTGGGACTGTATTGGACAGGTGATGAGCAGTGCCTGGTTTTCTCCACACATACTGCTTAGAATTAAGGCCAAAAAGTTCTATCTTGGTCTCATCAGACTAAAGAATTTCAAAGAATCTTATTTCTCACCATCTTGGATTCCTTCAGGTGTTTTTTAGCAAATGCCATGCGGGCTTTCATGTGTCTTGCACTGAGGAGAGGCTTCCATCGGGCCACTCTGCCATAAAGCCCCGACTGGTGGAGGGCTGCAGTGATGGTTGACTTTCTACAACTTTCTCCCATCTCCCGACTGCATCTCTGAAGCTCAGCCACAGTGATCTTTGGGTTCTTCTTTACCTCTCTCACCAAGGCTCTTCTCCCCCGATAACTCACTTTGGCCGGGCGGCCAGCTCTAGGAAGGGTTCTAGTCATCCCAAACGTCTTCCATTTAAGGATTATGGAGGCCACTGTGCTCTTAGGAACCTTAAGTGAAGCAGAAATTTTTTTGTAACCTTGGCCAGATCTGTGCCTTGCCACAATCCTGTTTTGAGCTCTTCAGGCAGTTCCTTTGACCTCATGATTCTCATTTGCTCTGACATGCACTGTGAGCTGTAAGGCCTTATATAGACAGGTGTGTGGCTTTCCTAATCAAGTTCAATCAGTATAATCAAACACACCTGAACTCAAATGAAGGTGTAGAACCATTTTAAGGATGATCAGAAGAAATGGACAGTACCTGAGTTAAATATATGAGTGTCACAGCCAAGGGTCTGAATACTTAGGACCATCTGATATTTCAGTTTTTCTTTTTTAATAAATCTGCAAAAATGTCAACAATTCTGTGTTTTTCTGTCAATATGGGGTGCTGTGTGTACATTAATGAGGAAAAAAAATGACCTTAAAGATTTAGAAAATGGCTGCAATATAACAAAGAGTGAAAAATTTAAGGGGGTCTGAATACTTTCCATCCCCACTGTACATGTCCTCCAGGGCAGTACCCAGACCCCCATAGTCCCATAGACTTCAATGTGGTTCGTTATTCGGTTCCGAACTTTTGCGAAGTTCAAAATTTCTGGTGCGAACCAAACTGGGGGTTGTTCAGCACATCCCTAATAAACAGGACAAATGAAGAGGATAAATCCCCTCAATGTGGGCACAGACAGCAATACAAACTGACAAGCCTTCTTATTCCTTTGCACTTTATCCAAAACTAAAAAAAAAGTTTTGCCTTTACTTATACTTTAAGGATAATGTATCTAAATTACAAACCCATTAGGCTTCTTAGAAACAGAGTTTTCCAAATACTTTGTTTTTCTGTAGGGTTGGGGAATGGCATAAACCTCAAATACCAACAATCCACTCCTTTGTTGTTCATGTGTGTTCTGTTTAAAATGCTACATTATGCATCAACATACCTCCTAATGCCCCTTTCTCACTTGTATGACTTGTCCTGCGACTTGGGACTGCAAAAGTCACATGACAAGCTGTACCCCATGATTTTCAATGAGTACCATTCATATCTGTGCGACTTCAAGTTGTCCTTGTACTACTTTGGTCTGACGTTGATGCGAGTTGAGGTCCATAGACTTCAGGTTTACACAGGCATTCCCTGAAATCGCATCAAAATCGTGGTAAAACCACTGCCAAATTGCAGCAGTGTGAAAGGGGCCTTAGACTCAGTTAGTTTAGCATCCCCCCTGATACCCCAGAGGCATGGTGGCACCTCCAGAAGTAGGAGGCAGGCCAGCATTTCACTTCAGGGCAGCAGCATCCATAGCTAAAATGGTAAACTAAGAAAGAACATTGGGCGCCAGTCACTTTGGTCATTTTTAAAAAGTTATTGTAGAAAAGACAAAGAGCCGAGGGTTAGGGTTCCCAGATACCAAGCAGCTCGCTCACACACTTTCGGAGATCCAGATCCATGTCCAGCTTCACAGAACCAGAACCATCAAAGCGATATTAAAGATTTTTTTTTTAAATAACAAACATGTTATACTTGCCTGCTCTGTGCAGTGGTTTTGCACAGAGCAGCCTGGATCCTCTTCTCAGGTCCCCCACTGGCACTCCTGGCCCCTCGCTCTTGCTGAGTGCCCCTAGAGCAAGCAGTTTGCAATGTGGGCACCCAGGCAGGCTCACTACCGAGCCGCAGCTCTGCGTGTCCATTCACACACAGAGCCACAGCTCGCCCCCCTGCCCCCTTTCTCTCCTCATTGGCTGTGATTGATAGAATGCATGAAGGTAAAAAACCTTGAGACTTTAGAACCACTTTAAGCCAACACAGTGACACTGTAGGCAGTACCTTAGCATGTTCACAGACTTCTCTCTCCATTTCCTAGGCTCAGTTTTTCCTCCCTCAAGTGATTCACCAGGCCCTTCTGAGAAACTGGCTTTTTTCCCACCTTCTCCATCAAGGATCTTCCCCATGGGTCTCCTCCTTGGCATAGCTTTCTCCATCACCAAGCAGGACAGCTCCAGTATCACTTCAGGCCTAGCTCCAACATTCAGCACATGGTAGGTCCCACACAGGCTATGGGGCTAATAGCACAGCTCAATTCAGCAGCACCACCCCAGCGCCGCAGTCCAGAGTTAGAGAGTGAGCACAAAGCCTGTCCCAAATATTTACATCTTCCCCCCAGGGGGCCTGAACATCCTACAAATTTGGCTGAAGGAAATACAAATATTTATAACTCTAATGCCCTGTACACACAATAGCATTTTCTGACAACAAAATCCATGTTTTTTTTCCGACGGATGTTGGCTCAAACTTGTCTTGCATACACACGGTCACACAAAGTTGGTCGGAAATGCCGAACGTCAAGAACGCGGTGACGTACAATACGTACGACGAGCCGAGAAAAATGAAGTTCAATAGCCAGTGCTGCTCCTCTGCGTGGATTTTGTTGTCGGAAAATTTGAGAACCAGCTCTCAAATTTTGTGTGACGGAAATTCCGATGGAAAATGTCTGATGGCGCCTACATATGGATGGAATTTCCGACAACAAACTCCTATCAAACATTTTCCGTCGGAAAATCCTATCGTGTGTACGGGGCATTATACAGTCTTGTTTGTAAAATCTCATACTATTGCCAGTGGTACCATTGACACCTACTGGGAGCAGTAATAAATCACAAACCAACTGAAGTTTAGGGAAAGATTAAGTGACAAACTACACAATCAGTCTGGGCTTACTACCACCCAGTCAAAAACGAAATGAAGATAGTAGCTCCTGTTTAGGACAGGGTGGCTACACAATGCATAAAAAATACACGAAAGTGGGGCAGAGCAATGTGTTAATAAAGTGATGCCAAATACTGTGGTTTAAAGCCCTACTCTCAATTTTTTGTATGAGCTCCCCTATTTATGTTCTTACATGAATAGAACCACAGGGGCAACTGAGACCATAGATTACATAAGAAGTGAAACATGTATTGAACTTCTTGATTAGGGATGAGCCGAACACCCCCCCCGGTTCGGTTTGCACCAGAACCTGCGAACGGACCGTTAGAACCCCATTGACGTCTATGGGACTCGAACGTTCGAAATCAAAAGTGCTCATTTTAAAGGCTAATTTGCATGGTATTGTCCTAAAAAGGGTTTGGGAACCCGGGTTCTACCCCAGGGAACATGTATCAATGCAAGAAAAACTTTTAAAAACTGACGTTTTTTCGGGAGCATTGATTTTAATGATGCTTAAAGTAAAAAAAAAAAAGTGAAATATTCCTTTAAATATCGTACCTGGAGTGTGTCTATAGTATGCCTGTAAAGTGGCACATGTTTCCCGTGTTTAGAACAGTCCCTGCACAAAATGTAATTTTTAAAGGAAAAAATCTCATTTAAAACTGCTCACGGGTTTAATGTAATGTCGGGTCCTGGCAATATGGATGAAAATCAGTGGGACAAACGGCATGGGTACCCCCCAGTCCATTACCAGGCCCTTTGGGTCTTGTATGGATATTAAGGGGAACCCCGCACCCAAATTAAAAAAAGGAAAGGCGTGGGGCCCCCATGCTCTATATATTCTAAACCGCAGTATACAGGCGGTGCAAACAAGACAGGGACTTTAGGTTTGTTGTTAGGTAGAATCTGTTTGTAATTTTGGACTGGTACATTTTTAAAGTGTAGCTCCAGCCAAAGAATCTATTTTTAAGCTTTTTAGAAAACATAGGGAAGGGTTATTACCCCTGTAACATTTGTTTTGCTGCCTGTGCACCTCTTCAGAAGATTTCACCTCACTTTCTGTCCCAATGACAAATGTTTTTTGAAAATTTGGGTTTTTTTGTGAAACAAGGATTGGTGATAAAGCATCAGTGGAGAGGCGACATGTTTTTCTCATATTAACTCTTACAGGAGAGAATTTCCCTTCCTAGGGGTAGATTTCATCTCACTTCCTGTTGTCTCCTTCCGTTTGCAAGTAGGAGTCGTTTGTAAGTTAGATGTTTGAAAGTAGGGGCCTGCCCTATATACTCAGCAGAAATTTGGGCCTTAGGTGTTGTTGTGGCCACAACACTGTAAGCCCTCACAATGCCCTGCTGTGAAATATTAGATCAAGAATTGTAATTACATGCCCCTGTTGAACAGGGGCAGAAAAACTGGGCCTTTGGTGGTGGTGCTGGTGCCACAACACTGTAAGTCCTCACTCGCTCTTGGTGGGTGCAGAAATGGGCCCTGCTGTGAAATATTAGATCAAGAATTGTAATTACATGCCCCTGTTGAACAAGGGCAGAAAAATTGGGCCTTTGGTGGTAGTGGTGCTGGTGCCAAAACACTGCAACCCCTCACAGACACTCTAGTTGGAACGCAGGAAGGAGCACTGCTGCTAAGTATTGCATCAAAAATTGTAATTACACGCCCCTGTTGAACAGGGGCAGAAAAATTGGGCCTTAGGCACTGGTGCTGGTGCCACAACACTGCAACCCCTCACAGATACTCTAGTTGGAATGCTGAAAAGAGCCCTGCTGCAAAGTATTGCATCAAAAATTGTAATTACACGCCCCTGTTAAACAAGGGCTGAAAAATTGGGCCTTAGGCACTGGTGCTGGTGCCACAACACTGCAACCCCTCACAGACACTCTAGTTGTAATGCAGAAACGAGCCCTGCTGCAAAGTATTGCATCAAAAATTGTAATTACACGCCCCTGTTAAACAGGGGCTGAAAAATTGTGCCTTAGGCACTGGTGGTGGCGCCCAGAACCAGAAATGTTCTTACAAGCTATCAGCGTGATGATTGAGGAGGAAGAGGATAATTTCTCAGGGATAGTCACTCAGCATCAGTATAGGCAGTCTTTGAAGGGATCTGAGATTTCAAAAAAAATTATTTGGTTACATCAGCATCAGGTGCTTGGTAGCTGGTGGTGATCCAAGACTGATTCATTTTTATGAAGGCCAGTCGATTGACCGAGTCGGTGGACAGACGCACCCTGTGATCGGTTACAAAGCCTCCAGCAGCACTGAATGTGCGTTCCGAAAGAACGCTGGATGCAGGACAGGCCAGTAGCTCAATTGCATAGTGTGCAAGCTCTGGCCAGTGATCCATCCTCAAGACCCAGTAACCCAGAGGATTTTCGGTGGGAAAGGTGTCCAAGTCAGATCTTGCCCCTAGGTATTCCTGCACCATGTAAAACAGACGCTGGCGATGGTTGCTGGAACCGATTATACCTTGGGGCTGCAGACCAAAAAATTGTCTGAACGCATCGGTCAGACGGCCACCTTCTCCACCGCTCCTTCTTTGACTGACCAAAGCCTCAGCAACACGTTGTCCAGAAACAGGAGTTTGTAACCTCCCAGTCTCTGAGAACGCGTTGCACAGACCTTTCTGCAAGGCCTCCCGAAGATGTTTCATCCTCTGCTCCCTCTGCGATGGCAAGATAAGGTCCGCAACCTTACCCTTGTAACGTGGATCAAGGAGGGTTGCCAGCCAGTATTGGTCCTTCTCCTTGATACCACGAATACGAGGATCCTTACGCAGGCTTTGCAGGATCAGGGAGGCCATGCAGCGTAGGTTTGCTAGGCATTCGGTCCGGAGTCCTCTGGGTCACTAAGGACGACATAGTCCGCAGCCACCTCCTCCCAGCCACGTACTAGTCCATGTGTTTCTTGGGACTGATCCCTTAAAGACTGCTGCTGATGCTGAGTGCCAGGCTCCACCTCCATACTGACACAATCTTCCTCCTCCTCTTCCTCCTCCTCGTCCTCTTCCTGTGTGATCAGCGGGCACGCAGGAACACTGTCTGGATAAAGGGGGCCTTGAGAGCTAAGGAAGTCCTCCTCTTCCTGCCTCTGTTCTGCCTCAAGTGCCCTGTCCATTATTCCACGCAGTGTGTGCTCCAACAGGTGGACAAGGGGGACAGTGTCACTGATGCATGCACTGTCACTGCTCACCATCCTTGTGGCCTCCTCAAATGGTGACAGGACAGTGCGTGCATCCCTGATCATGGCCCACTGGCGTGGGGAAAAAAAACAAGCTCCCCTGACCCTGTCCTGGTGCCATAGTCGCACAGGTACTCATTGATGGCCCTCTGCTGCGTGTGCAGCTGCTGCAGCATGGCCAATGTTGAGTTCCACCTGGTGGGCATGTCACAGATTAGGCGGTTCTTGGGCAGGTTAAACTCCTTTTGGAGGTCCGTCAGCCGAGCACTGGCATTATATGACCGGTGGAAATGCACACAGACTTTCCTGACCTGCCTTAGGACATCCTGTAAGCCCGGGTACCTGCCCAAGAACTGCTGCACCACCAAGTTAAGGACGTGAGCCAAACAGGGCACATGGGTCATTTGTCCCTGTCGGAGGGCAGAGAGGAGGTTGGTGCCATTGTCGCAAACCACCATTCCTGCCTTACGTTGGCATGGCGTCAACCACCTCTGAACCTGCCCCTGCAGAGCTGACAGAACCTCTGCCCCAGTGTGACTCCTGTCCCCCAAGCACACCAGCTCAAGCACCGCATGGCATCTTTTGGGCTGCGTACTTGCGTAGCCCCTTGAACGGCTACGGAGCACCGCTGGTTCCGAGGACAAAGCACAGGAAGAGGCCATGGAGGAAGAAGAAGAGGGGGTGGAGGAGAGAGGTGTGTCACAATCATTAGCATTTTGGAGGCGTGGTGGCGGAACAACCTCCAACACTACTGCACCTTGTCCTGCATTCTTCCCAGCTGCCAGCAGAGTCACCCAATGCGCCGTGAAACTTAGGTAACGTCCCTGTCCATGCCTGCTGGACCATGAGTCAATGGTAATATGCACCTTACCACTGACCGCCCTGTCCAGCGAGGCATGGACATTGCCTTCCACATGCCAGTAGAGAGCCGAAATCGCCTTCCGTGAGAAAAAGTGGCGTTTTGGGTACCTGCCACTGAGGAACCGCACATTCCACAAACTCACGGAAGGGGGCAGAGTCTACCAACTGAAAAGGCAGCAGTTGAAGTGCTAGCAATTTTGCCAAGCTAGCATTCAACTGCTGGGCATGTGGATGGCTGGGAGCAAACTTCTTTCGGCGGTGCAGCAGCTGGGGCAGGGAAATTTGCCTGGTACAATCTGAGGTCGGTGTACCAAAAGCAGATTGCCCACAAGTACTTGGCTGTGACACACCTAATTCTACACCTTCATTCCTCTCAGTGCAGGTCTCAGAAAGGACTGAAGGTATAGTGGGGTTGGAGATCTCAGCTGATGAGGAGCAAGGAGAGGTCCTCTTGGTTCTTTGGTGTGGGTCTTTTAGATACGCTTGCCAACGAACTGCATGGCAGGTCAACATATGTCTGGTCAAGCATGTGGTACCCAGGCGGGAGATGTTTTGGCCACGCGAGATACGCTTGAGACATATGTTGCAAATAGCAGCGGTGCAATCTAATGCACTCGTCTCAAAAAAGGCCCACACCAAAGAACTTTTTGAATAACGCGCAGAGACTGCAGCGCCCTGCACATGTGGAGCTTTGGGGTGTGATGCAGTCAATGTGCTGCCCTTAGGCTGGCCCCTGGAGGGCATCCTGCCTCGTTGGTGATGTGCCTCCTCCTCCTCCTCCTCCTCCTCTCTCCTATCAGGCACCCACGTTGAGTCAGTAACCTCATCATCCCCTCCCTCCTCATCACTGGAGCAAACCTGGCAGTATGCTGCAGCAGGGGGAGCATGACTGCCAGATTGCTGTCCTTCTTGGGCACCCCCTCTGTCCGTGCTCATGTTACTGCCTTCATCGAGCTCAGTATCATCATCAGAGCCTTCCAAACGCTGGGCATCCTCCTGGAGCATGTACCCAACACTGTGGTCAAACAGTTCGAGGGACTCCTCAGGAGGACATGGTGGGGCTAGGGAAGGAGTCACTGATGACATTGAGCCGAGGGAAGAGGCCGCTGCTTTGCCAGACAAAGTACCCTGGGCATGGGTGAGAGAGGATTCGGAGGATGAGGACGGCTTGGTCATCCACTCGACCAAGTCTTCCGCATGTTGCGGCTCAACATGGCCAGCTGCCGAAAAAAAGGCCAAGCGTGTCCCACGGCCACGTGCTGATGAGGATGCACCGTCTCTACGACCAGCACTAGACACAGAGCCTGCTTGCCCTCTCTTATTGGCTTGTGACTGTCTGCCTCTCCTTCTTGGCCTTCCAGACATACTAATGGCCTGTAGCTGTACTAAGCTGGGATATATATATATATATAAATATATATGTACTGATACTGCAGCTAGCAAAATCAACTGCCTGCCTGTAGTATGAGAACACCACCAACCTTCTACAGGTAGCTTTAGCTGAACACTGTGAGGTGGACGCACCCCACTAACTTGTAGGTTTAGCTGAACACTGTGAACAGGACGCACCCCACTAACTTGTAGGTTTAGCTGAACACTGTGAGCAGGACACACCCCACTAACTTGTAGGTTTAGCTGAACACTGTGAGCAGGATGCACTGCACTAACTGTAAATAGTCTAGCTGCCTGACTGTGGTACTAATAGGATCAAAAGAACACCAGTAGTTTTCTTCAGGTAGCTGTATATACTATAACAAGACAAGCCTGCCTGTCAGTAAGAAGATAACAGGAACGGATCTAGCTGAACACTGTGAGCAGGACGCACTGCACTAAACTTGTAGGTTTAGCTGAACACTGTGAGCAGGACGCACCCCACTAACTTGTAGGTTTAGCTGAACTCTGTGAGCAGGACGCACCCCACTAACTTGTAGGTTTAGCTGAACACTGTGAGGTGGACGCACCACACTAACTTGTAGGTTTAGCTGAACACTGTGAGCAGGACGCACCCCACTAACTTGTAGGTTTAGCTGAACACTGTGAGCAGGACGCACTGCACTAACTGTAAATAGTCTAGCTGCCTGACTGTGGTACTAATAGGATCAAAAGAACACCAGTAATTTTCTTCAGGTAGCTGTATATACTGTAACAAGACAAGCCTGCCTGTCAGTAAGAAGATAACAGGAACGGATCTAGCAGAAAACTGTGAGCAGGACGCACTGCACTAACTTGTAGGTTTAGCTGAACACTGTGAGGTGGACGCACCCCACTAACTTGTAGGTTTAGCTGAACACTGTGAACAGGACGCACCCCACTAACTTGTAGGTTTAGCTGAACACTGTGAGCAGGACGCACCCCACTAACTTGTAGGTTTAGCCGAACACTGTGAGCAGGACGCACTGCACTAACTGTAAATAGTCTAGCTGCCTGACTGTGGTACTAATAGGATCAAAAGAACACCAGTAATTTTCTTCAGGTAGCTGTATATACTATAACAAGACAAGCCTGCCTGTCAGTAAGAAGATAACAGGAACGGATCTAGCTGAAAACTGTGAGCAGGACGCACTGCACTAACTTGTAGATTTAGCTGAACACTGTGAGCAGGACGCACCCCACTAACTTGTAGGTTTAGCTGAACACTGTGAACAGGACCCACCCCGCTAACTTGTAGGTTTAGCTGAACACCGTGAGCAGGATGCACCCCACTAACTTGTAGGTTTAGCCGAACACTGTGAGCAGGACGCACTGCACTAACTGTAAATAGTCTAGCTGCCTGACTGTGGTACTAATAGGATCAAAAGAACACCAGTAATTTTCTTCAGGTAGCTGTATATACTATAACAAGACAAGCCTGCCTGTCAGTAAGAAGATAACGGGAACGGATCTAGCTGAACACTGTGAGCAGGACGCACTGCACTAAACTTGTAGGTTTAGCTGAACACTGTGAGCAGGACGCACCCCACTAACTTGTAGGTTTAGCTGAACACTGTGTGCAGGACGCACCCCACTAACTTGTAGGTTTAGCTGAACACTGTGAGGTGGACGCACCACACTAACTTGTAGGTTTAGCTGAACACTGTGAGCAGGACGCACCCCACTAACTTGTAGGTTTAGCTGAACACTGTGAGCAGGACGCACCCCACTAACTTGTAGGTTTAGCTGAACACTGTGAGGTGGACGCACCACACTAACTTGTAGGTTTAGCTGAACACTGTGAGCAGGACGCACCCCACTAACTTGTAGGTTTAGCTGAACTCTGTGAGCAGGACGCACTGCACTAACTGTAAATAGTCTAGCTGTCTGACTGTGGTACTAATAGGATCAAAAAAACACCAGTAATTTTCTTCAGGTAGCTGTATTTACTGTAACAAGACAAGCCTGCCTGTCAGTAAGAAGATAACAGGAACGGATCTAGCTGAACACTGTGAGCAGGACGCACCCCACTAACTTGTAGGTTTAGCTGAACACTGTGAGCAGGACGCACCCCACTAACTTGTAGGTTTAGCTGAACACTGTGATCAGGACGCACCCCACTAACATGTATGTTTAGCTGAACACTGTGAGCAGGACGCACCCCACTAACTTGTAGGTTTAGCTGAACACTGTGAGCAGGACGCACCACACTAACTTGTAGTTTTAGCTGAACACTGTGATCAGGACGCACTGCACTAAATGTAAATAGTCTAGCTGCCTGACTGTGGTACTAAAAGGATCAAAAGAACACCAGCAATTTTCTTCAGGTAGCTGTATATACTGTAACAAGACAAGCCTGCCTGTCAGTAAGAAGATAACAGGAACGGATCTAGCTGAACACTGTGAGCAGGACGCACTGCACTAACTGTAAATAGTCTAGCTGCCTGACTGTGGTACTAATAGGATCAAAAGAACACCAGCAATTTTCTTCAGGTAGCTGTATATACTGTAACAAGACAAGCCTGCCTGTCAGTAAGAAGATAGCAGGAACGGATCTAGCTGAACACTGTGAGCAGGACGCACTGCACTAACTGTAAATAGTCTAGCTGCCTGACTGTGGTACTAATAGGATCAAAAGAACACCAGTAATTTTCTTCAGGTAGCTGTAAATACTGTAACAAGACAAGCCTGCCTGTCAGTAGGAAGATAACAAGAACGGATCTAGCTAAACTGAATACAGTGTATATATATATATATATATATATATATATATATATATATGCAACACCTGGGATGCATATATATATAGACAATACACTGTAAGTGCAGCTAACTGACTGACTGTTCTTCCTAATCTATCTAACTCAAATCAAATGTCACTGTCTGTCTCTCTCTCTCTCAATGAACGCCGGAACACACACTACACAGGGCCGCTGTGCAGGCGGCCTTATATAGTGTGGGGCATGTACTAAATCCCCTGAGCCATAATTGGAGGCTTTGGCCAATTACGGCTCTCTGTTCAGGCGGCGCTGTGATTGGCCAAGCATGCGGGTCATAGTGCATGCTTGGCCAATCATCAGCCAGCAATGCACTGCGATGCCGCAGTGAATTATGGGCCGTGACGCGCCACACAAATTTGGCCGTGAACGGCCCATATCGTTCGCAATTCGGCGAACGACCGAACAGCCGATGTTCGAGTCGAACATGGGTTCGTCTCGAACACGAAGCTCATCCCTACTGGTGGACAAATGAAAACCTAGAGGAGACAAGATGCATGGCAATGCTTCCTTTCTACATGTTTCAGGAACATTAGTGTTTTGTAAAGGAATAATATCAGCTGTAGAAGATCCCTTGAAGTGCAGACCACCGGGATATGATTTCCTTGGGGTTGTTGCCCGACATCCAGAGGGTCTTGACACCCTGGCCGGGAACCTCTCTCTTCCAGCGCCCCTTGTGACCCGGGCGGCGCTATTCTCGCTGGGCTCCTTCTTCCTGCGTTGCACTCCCCCACCTGCTTCCAGTTGTGCTACCCTTGCGCCGAGGGGGACCCCCTGTGCTATGGGAAGAGACAGTGCGGGGCGATTAGGGGGAGTAACGCTGACTCCTGTAGCGCTGCCTCTCTGGCCGGAAGGGAAGTGACACGTTAAGCTGACGGCCGACCCGGAACTTCCTTCGTGGGTGGGGCATTCTTTTCCTCCAAACCCACCGCTGGGCTCCAGACCTCTCCTTCTTCCAAAGCCTCAGCTGCTCTGATGGTGCTCCTGGGTGTAGCATCAACGACGGTGGCTGCAGTGGCAGCGGCTGTGTCTGTGGTGGCTGTTGTGGTGGAGGCAGACCTGCCGACGATGGCTCCGGGAACTTTGGCTGTGACTTGACCCGCAGATCGAGGTAGGTCGAGGCATGTTCGGATTCATTTCTCCCTCGCTTCTTCTCTGGCTCTTTCGATTAGGTGCCTCAGAAGGGACATCTTCTTTAGCCTCAGTAGCACTGTTTGCTCTGAGGAGAGACTCCCTGAACACCACAGCTGTTGCTTCTGAGGCGACTGAACCTCTGGGGCTTGGAACCCCCTTTTTATTTGAAATTCCACACAGAAAACCCCTTAAACTGCCCAGATACAGTGGTCACTTGACCTTCCCAGAGGTCAAGGGCCAATGGGAAGTCTTCCCATAATTTTTAAAACGTGAGGGGATCTTTTTCAATTCCACACCACAATCCCCTTAAACTGCCCAGATAGAGTGGTCACCTGACCTTTCCAGAGGCCAAGGGCCAATGGGAAGTCTTCCCGCAAATTTTAAACCTGAGAGGATACTAGAAACCCTGCTGCCACAATCTCATGAGGCAAGGGGGGCTTAATCACTTGGCAGGCGCCATATAGCAAACTGACGGCGGAAAAGTGGTTGCAATATCCTGACCGGACGTCATATGACGTGATCAGGATATTAAGCCAATGCGCGCCCCCGGGGGAGCGCATCATGGCGATCGTTGTTGCGGTGTGTCAGTCTGACACACCGCAACTCCGATCTAGATAAAGATTTTCTGACGGAGACTCTTTACCACGTAATCAGCCGATCATGATGTAAATAGGAAGAGCCGTTGATTGTCTTTTCCTTCCTCATTGTTTATCAGCACAGCCCCCCCTTGGATCCCACCCAGGACCACAAGGGAAGCCGCCCAGGACCACCAGGACGGCCATCCACACTGGACCACCAGGTATGCCCCCTAGACCCCCAGGGAAATACTAATCTGTGCCCAGGCAGCTGCCAATCAATGCCCAGGCAGCTGCCAATCATGGCCCACTCACAATGCCTACTACTGCCAGTGCCACCAGGGATGCCTATCAGTGCCTCATATCAGTGCCGCGTATCAGTACCCACCAGTGCCACGTATCAGTGCTCAGCAGTGCTGCCTATCAGTGCCCATCAGTGCCGCCTATCAGTGCCACCCATAAGAACCCATCTTTACAGCCTTTCAGTGCCCATCAGTGTCGCCTATCAGTGCCCAGCAGTGCCACCCATGAGTGCCCATCAGTGCCGCCTATCAATGCCCATCAGTGCAGCATATCAGTGCCACCCATCAGTGCTGCCTACCAGTGCCCATCAGTGCCGCATAGCAGTGCCCATCGTCAGTGCGCGCTCATTGGTGCCACCTCATTGGTGCCGCCTTATCAGTGCCCATCAGTGAAAGAGAAAACTTACTTATTTACAACATTTTTTAACAGAAACAAAAGCAAAACTTTTATTTTTTTCAAAAGTTTTGGTCTTTTTTTATTTGTTCAGCGGAGAGGTGATCAAATACCACCAAAAGAAAGCTCTATTTGTGGGAACAAAATGATAAAAACGTAGTTTGGGTACAGTGTAGCATGACTGTGCAATTGTCATTTAAACTGCGACAGTGCTGAAAGCTGAAAATTGGTCTGGGCAGGAAGGGGTATAAGTGCCCGGTATTGAAGTAGTTAAAACTGTTCCCCCCCCCTTTTCCTTACATTCTATGATTAGTTCCTGAGATTCTCAGCAAGCAGGGCTCCCAGCTTTAACATAGTTGGGACATATTGTAGTTAGTCAGGTTGAAAAAAGACACAAGTCCATCTAGTTCAACCATAAACCTCGATGAACATAGGCAGAATTTAAGCTGGGCTGCCTAGAAGGGCCATAGCCTTTTAGGCTGGGAACTTCTCCCCCTGGACAAGGCTGCTCCAAACCCCAGACTATTTATGTGCTCTGCAGCCACCTGTATCTACTTTCATCATTTCTCATTATCTGCATTTTCTTCATGCCCCACCTTGTATCAATGTTATGAAAAACAAGCACTACGTGAATGATAGGTTACTAAGTGGAATTGTCGTAGAAATATCTATCAGTTTGGAATAGGTTCCAGTCACCCACGCACAAGGAAACACCTCTACAGACACAACAGCAGTGCTAATAGCAGTGCTGAGCTGTAGTCATGTGATCTCATCATATGATTCCCTCACCGTGAGCTCTTGCACATACACAACAGAAACCATTTTTCAGTTGTACAAAGAAAGTGTCCCTGCCTTCCTTTAGATGTGTCTGTTTCTTGCTTAGTCTTTAGACTTTGATTACATGTGTGTACATTTCTGTCTGTCAGACGCTTGTGATGTATTGTGTCTGGGCAAAAAGCTTGTTTTGTTTGGGGTAAAGTAGGGAGGAGTAAAACTTCCTGTCAGGGTTTTATTGCTTTAAGAGGATATATATTATTGAAGGGTCTTGGTGTGGGCAAGGCCATGCTGCCCATGAAGCCAATTGAGGCAGCTACCTCAGATGGCACAGTTTGGGGGGGGGGGGGGGGGTCGTGGCACTGAGGCCTGCCATACTGGACACTCCATCCTCAGGGCAGTTCAGTGATGCTGAACTTTTAGAAAATCACAGGTTAAGAGCCCTTTCACACCTAGACTGCCCCACGGTCGCTGTAAAGCGCTGCTTGTTTGAGGGGCACCTTACCGGTGCTGCAGAGCTGATTTGCGGGCGGGAGCAGGGCGCTTTTAACCCCAAAGAAGGGGTTAACAAGGGGTTAAAAGGGCCGGTGTGTGGAATCGCTTTTCAGATGCTTCGGCAGCACTGCCCAATTCATTTCAATGGGTGGGCGGTTTGGAAGCGGTGTATACAGAACTGCTTGCAGAACTTTTTTTCCGTCCCGCAAGCGCACTACTTTTTTCCTGTCCTGCTGAAAGCACTCTGGCTTTCACACTGGGGTGGCTTGAGAGGTGCTTTTCCAGCACTTTACAGTCGCTATTTTTAGCGCTAAAACGCCTGAAAGTGCCTTAGTGTGAAAGGGGTCTTAGTGTTACTAGGCTCCCTTTTCAGCCGCTGCAACTGTCACAAAGGCAGGCGCAGTGCCTGAGCCTCTTCAGCGACAGAGGCCTGTTAACAATGCAGGCTCTGAGCACAGCACTGTTTGCCCACTGTGCCTGCCTGTGTGACATATGCAGCTGCCGGGCAGGAAACTCTGCTCAGTAATACACTGTAAAGTGCAAAAAAAAGGTAGGTATAACTATATCAATCCACTATATAAGATTCCTCATATATTGTGATAATAAAATATATGTAAACCTGTGGAGTATCTTCCATGTGTGCAGGGTGTTCACTGCACACGGGTCCACGGGGGGGGCACTGTGAACAACACTGCACACATTGATGATACATGGCAGGCGCTACAGCTGTATCCCGTATCCTCTACTGGACCTGACCCCTCCCGCGACAGCCACACCCCCTACCGCGATGGTCATGCCCCCTCCTGCGACGGCCACGTCCCTGCCTTGTGTCCTCCCAGTGATGTGCCTCCCCTCCTTGGGCTCCTCATCACTAAAATCTCCTATAAGCTTTATTAAGTAAAGGTATTAGGGTTTGTTTTATTATAGCTGTTGGACAAGTGCAAAGAAAAAAAAAAAAAGGTTTGTTCATCCTGCCAGAAATCTTGTGAGTTGATGTCCTGTGCTCTCTTCCTTTGGACTGTTATCAGTTAGGATTGTTCCCAGCTATATCTCTCTGTGTTACTGTAGTGCTACTCTCTCAGGAGCCGCTGGTATTTTGTCCAGGTCTTCTGCAATTTTTGTCCCGCAGCCAGGCACAAGGTATTTCCCACAGCCATGTGCACGCTCACTTCAGCTTGTTACTCCAATGACCAGTTTAGGGGTTTTGTTTTCATTGTTTTTTTTTGATAACTTGGATAGGGTAAAGGGATATATTGGGATACTTCCAAACTGAACTATTAACACAGAGAACTCGAACTTCCTTACCTTATGAAACTTGGCTGAAGTCCTTGCAGAAGGCAGATAAAGACTTCTTCACAGCAGCAGCAAACTAACTGCAGAACTGAGCAATGTGGCAGGATCACCATGTCAAAGTAAAGGAAAAAAAGTGTGGAAAAAATAAAATGAATGCAGCCATTACATCCAGTGACTCATTTACACCAAATGCAGTCAAACACATTTTAACCACTTGCTGACCAGCCACCATCATTATACTGCGGCAGGTCAGCACAGTCCCGCGAACTGTCATATCTATACGTCGTTCCCTTTACGCGGGATAGCAGGTGTGCACGTGCCCCCGCTGCATGGGGTACCGATGCTTGTGAACGGCGGTCGCCATGAGCAATCACAGGCACGAGAGGCAGAACAGGGCCGTGTGTATGTAAACAAACAAATCCCTGTTCTGTAGGGAGAGAGAGATCGTGAGTTCCTACGAGCTCTCCTATAGTCAGTCTCATCCCTCACAGTTAGAACACACACATAGGGAACACAGTTAACCTCTTGATCACCCCCTAGTGTTAACCCCATTCCCTGCCAGTGACATTTATACAGTAATCAGTGCATTTTTATAGCACTGATCGCTGTATAATTGTCAATCGACCCAAAAATGTGTCAATAGTGTCTGATATGTCCGCCATAATGTCGCAGTCTCGATAAAAATTGCAGATCGCTGCCATTACTAGTAAAAAAAAAAATAATAATAAAAATGCCATGAAAATATCCCCTATTTTGTAGACGCTATAACTTTTGTGCAAACCAATCAATATACGCTTTTTGCGATTTTTATTACCAAACATATGTAGAAGAATACATATCGGCCTAAACTGAAAAAAAAATGGCTTTTTTTAAAAAAAAATTCGGGCTATTTATTACAGCAAAAAGTACAAAATATTATGTTTTTTTTTTCAAAATTGTCGCTATTTTTTTGTTTATAGCGCAAAAAATAAAAACCGCAGACATGATCAAATACCACCAAAAGAAAGCTCTATTTGTGGGAAAAAAAGGACGTCAATTTTGTTTGGGTACAGCGTCGCACAACCGCGCAATTGTCAGTTAAAGCGACGCAGTGCCGTAACGCAAAAAATGGCCTGGTCTTTGAGCAGCCAATTCTTCCAGGGCTGAAGTGGTTAAACTCAGTACCAATGCACATGCAAGAAGAATTAATGTAAGTCTAGATTACACCATTGTGCTGTTTTCGCATGTGTTTTACACAAAATACACCACTCTGCATGTTTGGCATGTGAACACGCATGTAAATGCAAAGTATGTAAGAAAAAAAAATGAAAAAAGAGTACTGCAAACACATGAAAACATATTACAAATGCATGAAAACGTACATGTGGAATGGCACACTGAATGCAGGGTATTGTTGCCACCTGTCCGGGGATTTACCTGGACAGTTCAGGTTTTGAATCATGTGTCCGGGTTTCAGTCCATATGAAACCCGGACACAATATTCAGCCAGGAATGTAGCTAAGAACAGTGCCCGACAGGAGGGTGAGGGGCACTATGCACACCACATTATTATTCTCTTTGGAGCGCCCAAATGTGTCCCAGGTCTTTTACAATCATATAGAGTATGCTAAAAAAAAAGAAAAAAAAAAAGCTGTGCGTCTCTAAAGTGTTTGGATTTGGCTTGAAGAAAAAGTGGCAACCCTAACGCAGGGGTTAAAGCTGTAGGGTGGACAGTTTTGACCCATTTATAGACAATATCAATTAAATGAAATCAATGAATCTATAAATGATTAGGTTTACTGCAATCTTTATTTGAGTTTTTTTTATTAATAGCACACAACACTGGACAATCTAAATATACAGTGTACTGTATATAGAGTGCAGAAGCCGCTCGGCAGCCCCCTAATGGCCGTCAGCCGCAAGTACAGCACGTCTAAAGGGATGCCTGATGTGTGCGCTTTTGCTGGCAGTGTGGAGGCGACCAATGAGAGCGCTTGTAGTCGTTCCAGGGCAGGAAGTGGCTGGCAGAGCGGGGAGTGCTGTGATCGGGCGGAGTGTATGTGTGCAGTCATATGACTAGAGACAGTGATGGAGTGTTGCTGGAGATAGTTGGTAGTGGCGGCTGGCGTTATGTGTCCAATGCTGACACTTTAATGTCACTTTGTAGCTGGGACTTTCCAGCAATATGCCGCCCACACTTTTCCAGAAGCTTTTCAGCAAGAGGAACGGGCAGCTGTCCCCAAGCAGAGACCACAGAGAGGACTATGCCTTCAGGTACCTCCATTATTTCTATTATTATTGCTGGGGGTAGGGGATAACCTGGAACTGTCATCATGTGATATGACAGAACCTGCAATATCTAGAAGGATATCTAATCTAGGAGCAGCTCTGCCTTGCATCGTCTCATCATGGTGACCATACACACTTCAATGCATGATCGATTCATTTTCACAGCAATATCTGTAGTCAGCAGAATAATCAATTGCTATGACATACATAGGGAAATGAAATACGATTGATAGCTGCAAGATAACATTGTAAGTTATCAATTGTATCTCTGTTTCCACCATGCAGCTGTAATCTAATTGATCGAAAAATTATCAAATTTATCTCAGTGTTGCCGAATGATGCAAAACTATTGATTATTTTCTGCCTTGGGCAATTGACTCTGTTCTAAATGGATCAGATGGGAAGTTATGGCTTATCAATTGGTTTCTAATTAGATTGTTTTGATTAATCGGGTAATACAATTGAAGTGTGAATGGCCACCAGAAGATGTCCTGATGATGTTCTTCATCCAATTAACCTGTCCTAGGAGCTTGTTTGCTCACGAATTGTATTTGCTGTGTGATCATTGGATGTGTTGATTAATAGTGTGCACACCACACTTCTCCTGCCCTTTGGCTTCCTATATGAAGGTACCTGAGTAGTTCTGGGGCCAACACCACTTAGCTAAGCTAGTGGCATAACGCCAATGGCCAGCGTGAGGGGCATGTTTCCCCACTGGCCGCCGGCGTGAGGGGCATGTTTCCCCACTGGCCGCCGGCGTGAGGGGCATGTTTCCCCACTGGCCGCCGGCGTGAGGGGCATGTTTCCCCACTGTGTAGATATTTGCCAGCACACCAAGGATCAGCACACGGTGGCGTCCAAACGGTTTAATTTATTGCATGATCACAACACAAAAGGTGCAACGTTTCAGAGTCGGGCAGGACCCCTTCGTCAGGCATGTGATCACATGCCTAACGAAGGGGTCCTGCGCGACTCCGAATCGTTGCACCTTTTGTGTTGTGATCATGCAATAAATTAAACCGTTTGGACGCCACCGTGTGCTGATCCTTGGTGTGCTGGCAAATATCTACATTGTGACTTGAACCAGTATCCAGCTGGTTATTGCTGCAGCACCCGACCTTTAAGAGCTTATACCAGGAACGTGTGCGATGGGAATATGAAACAATGTTTCCCCACTGGCCGCCGGCGTGAGGGGCACGTTTCCCCACTGGCCGCCGGCGTGAGGGGCACGTTTCCCCACTGGCCGCCGGCGTGAGGGGCACGTTTCCCCACTGGCCGCCGGCGTGAGGGGCACGTTTCCCCACTGGCCGCCGGCGTGAGGGGCACGTTCCCCCACTGGCCGCCGGCGTGAGGGGCACGTTCCCCCACTGGCCGCCGGCGTGAGGGGCACGTTCCCCCACTGGCCGCCGGCGTGAGGGGCACGTTCCCCCACTGGCCGCCGGCGTGAGGGGCACGTTCCCCCACTGGCCGCCGGCGTGAGGGGCACGTTCCCCCACTGGCCACCAAGGAACTAATTTCAACAAGGGTTCCCCAAAAGTTGAAAATGATTTCAAGGGTTCCTCTGGGGCAAATAGGTTGAGAGGGTGTTATTGACAATGGCTGGAATGTCAGCTGCTCTAGAATTGGGGAAGATACAGATGTAACGTATAGGAAATGATCTGAGGCATAAATACAAAGTACTAAAGTCCAAATGTTTACACACATCTTATGTAATATTTTGAAGTTCTCTAGGCAAAAGGCCAACAATTTTATAACAGCTAAATGCCAAATATTGATGTTATTTAGTGGAGACTGTGCTGGTGATCTGGTTGGGCTTAGTTTATACTTGGGTGGAAAAAATAGGCGGTTGATCCCCAAACCTTCCTCTTAAGTTACAAATGCAGCCAGGCAGGGTTATAAACATGTCATGGCTGCGATGCTTTTCTCATGGCATGACAAAAAATGAGCCCCTCTGTCATGTTTGGCAGGCTGTACCGCTGCCAAACATGACCTGTTCAAGTGATGAATAGGGCTGAGCTACAGTTGTGGTCGACTGTCCAAAAACCCCCCAAAAAAAAACAAAACAAAAAAACGACAGGATCGCCTCCTAAAATGCCTGCACCAATCTCTGAAAAGCAATCTATTGTGAATTTCTCTTCAAAAACGCAGGTGTAAGCAGGCCCTTAAAGTATACGTGCATGATAGGGAAAATATGTATTTTCTTTATGTCCAAAGAACCCCTCTGATCATTCTAGAATAGAAAGTACCTTTTTGACACAGAAGCCAGTTTCCATAGAAACATAAGTGCTGAGACCTCGTGAACTTGGCCCTTAGGATGTCATTGATTCCTATTGGGCTTCTTGCTCACAGACCTGATTGTTGGGATCCTAAGTATAAAACGCAAGTTATGTTCCATGAAGATCGTGCGTAAAAGTGTATAAAAAAGGAAAATATTTCTTCATCCTCTTCAAAGCACCAGCGTTTCAATGTATGCTTATAAGCCCATACATATTTGAGTATGTGTGTAAAAATGTTAATATCCAGATCTTTAAACAGCTGTGTTGTCTACTGTCCAGTAGACCACATTGCACTTGCGTTCAGATCCATATTTAAAAAATAAAATACGTGGCTGCAAAAAGTTTTTTTTTTTTTTTTTCCCGCCCGAGTGCAAGCAAGTTTGATGTCAGGGGCAGGACCCAATTGCAGCCTGAGACTACTGCTCTAAATTTTTATGGGAACCTAGTTGCTAACTTCCTGGACAGTGTACATCATCTTCTGCATTGGAAGTATGTGGATTTCAGGTTCCATTCTTACTGTTGTGCTGCGCTAATTCACCAAAAAAGCGCAAGTACTATTTTCTGTAACACGGTGCATTACTGTACATTGTGGTGAACTGCAAAGTCTGTCTGGTGGGAGGATGCATGGGGGTGCCATTCAGGATGATGCACACCATCCTGATAAGACTATGGATGTTTCCACTGTTTACTTTTAAAGGTGCATGCCCTTGGATCTATCATGCTTATCCTTGCTTTACATCTTAGAACTCTTGAAATAATTCTCAGGTTTCAGGGAGCTCCTGCTGATAACTACTGTATGTAGGGCTCACACCACATTAGTATGAGCTGGAAGTTGAGGTATACAAATCGATAAAAGAATAAGGAATGTGGTACAGCTTAGCATATTTGACACCCTGAGCTGCTTCTTACTCCAAAATAGTTTTCTGTAATAATAATAAAATGAAGCTAGTAGTAACCAGAACAGAGATACAGCTAATACAAATTGTAGCGTTACCTTTGGTGGTCATTGAACAAATGTTCACTTATGTTGATGGTCAGCTGGGTCGTGTCTTCTTATTTATGCTGTTCAAGGATGAGCCCCAATTTTTTTTTTTTTTTCTACTTTCATATGCATCTATTTCCTAAGCAAAACCAATTCCTTCAGGGCTCATTCACACCTCTTCTGGTGTGGGAAATGCCCATTTCTCTGTGCGTTTGCAGGGTGCACGCTGCTCTCTTTAGATGTGTGCAGTTGCCATTCATTTTTAATGGCTCCCCAATCACATCTACCAAATGCCCGCACACAGTGGTACAGTGCGATTTTAAAAGTTGCACTTGCTGGATTTTTTTGTGCATTCCCACACCTTTGGCAGCCCATTGAAATAAATGGTCCGTAAAAAAACACGCCTTGCGGGAACCTGCAGAAATGCGTTGTGGTGTGAACCTGCCCTTAACCCCCATTCTCACTGGAGCGACTTGTCATGCAATTTGACAGGTCAAATCGCATGACAAGTCGCACCCGATTGTCGGCAATGGCACTGTTCAAATCAGTGCGATGTCGACTTTGTGGTGCCGCATCAATTTGAAAAAGAAGTTTCTGCTCTACTTTTGGCGATTTCAGGTGCGATTTGCATAGGCATCTGTGCATGAAGCCATACAGATGTCTTCCAAGTTGTACCTGAAGTCGCAGTGACATGCGGCTTTGAAATTGTGTGATTGTTGATGGGGGGGGGGGTTTGAGGGAGGAAATCTCTGTGTTGTGTTTTTTTTTTTTTTTTTTTTTTTCCGTTCAACTGCCCGGTTGAACGAAAAAAAAACCTGAACGTGTATACCCAGCTTTAGTTTACACACTTCAACATGGTTCAGATGATTAGGAGTAGGCTGGAAATGATTGAAATACAATGTGAAATGGTTATATGATTGTACATATTGACCATAGATCCGCTTTAAACCTGATAAACGTTCTGACCCTTCGATCTAAACCTAAATGAAAGCCTGTAGATCTACTTTAACATACCATTTTTGATCAATGTGTCACACCTTTGCCATAAAGTATCAGAATAGCCTATGACTAGTATGTAATATAGCAATAAAGAGTGTGTCACTCTGTTGTCAAACGGAATATTGAGAAAACAACTTCTTACCTGATGATTTCAGTATCGTGGAATTTTATATGTATTAATTTGTTGTGACAAGACTTGTCTCGCATAATTCAAACAGGTCTGTCAGGTGATTTGCGTCCATGTGTTGATGCGTTGATTATGTGTCATCCAACTTGTTGGAATTCTTGTATTGCTATCTGGCGTATGAATTTATGTGTATTCAGCATGTTCTATTTTTATCTTCTAAGGAAGCTATGTACTTGGAATAAAAAGTGGAGAGATTCATGCATAATTTTGAAGAATCTAGGTACAGTAACAGGAACTCTTATTGTCAAATATATAAAATGGCCAATAAAGATATATAATATGGCAATTTTATATACTTATTGGATACTTTGCTCCTAGCAGTTGTCCAGCCCTGCTGAGTTACCCATGATGGGCAACATGGCTCCTAAGTGGGCAGAATCTGCATAGGTTTTTGCTGGGTGCTTTGGCTCTGTTTCACAATCCTGATAGATTAATTCATGCTTTCTTCTCAACTGCTACTAGTGTGGTAGAGACACAATGGGGTTTATTTACTAAAGCTGGAAAGTGCAAAATCAGGCTCACTTCTGCATAAAAGCCAATCGGCTTCCAGAATATGTCACCACCACTATTTAACTGCAACCAGTAATATTATGATTTAGTACGGTTACCGTATGATTATATTTGGATAGCGAAGCATTATATTGGTATAAGGCTTCCAGGTTTTATTGCCAAATCTTAAAAAGTTTGTAAAGGCAGACATTTTTTTATATTAATACATTCTATGCATTAGGATAAAAAGCCTTCTGTGTGCAGCAGCCCCCCTAATACTTACCTGAGCCCCTTATCTATCCAGCGATGTCCACAAGTCCCTCGGCCTTCAGGGACTCTCCCTCCTGATTGGCTGAGACACAGCAGCGGTACCATTGTAAATCAGCAGCGGCACTGCTGTCAAAGTCAGTTAGCCAATCAGGAGAGGAGCTTGCTGTGGGGGCTCTCGACAGGAGGGAGGGGCCAGGAGCACAGAAGAGGGACCCGAGAAGAGGAGGATCCAGGCTGCTCTGTGCAAATCCACTACACAGAGCAGGTAAGTATTACACGTTTGTTATTTAAAATAAATAAATCAGACTTTACAATCGTTTTCTTTGAACAAGCTGAGGTTAGAATCTGATTTCTATGCAGAAGTGAGACTCATTTTGCACTCTCCAGCTTTAGTAAATAAACACCAGTATGTCCTCTGTCCTTTCCTCTTTAAAGTACTTTTAACGTGCTTGGCAGCTAACATGTGAAATTAGGTTCCTTTCCTTAACAAACACAAAGGACCTGTCACGGGTGCAGTCCCTTTATGAGGACGCTTTTGGGGATACAATTATTTTGCATTGCTCATGTAAGCTAAATCATGTTGTATCAGCTGATGTTTCCCTGTCTCTCAAAGAAAAAAGGGAATATTTTTGGGACTTTGAATGAGACGTAATGGGGAATCTTGCACTTCCATCCCTGGTTGCTTTTGCAAAAAAGAGGGGGGGAAGGGGAGGGGGGGACTTTAGATGAGGTGTGTGGGGTAAAGCCAGACAAAACCATATACATATGTAAAAAATTGTATTCTTTATTAGACCAAAGATAGGGCATGGATCAACCCATATAAACGCATAATAGCACATTGGCATATAAAATACAAAGTATCAACATACATATTGAGAATAGTCACCAACATGACTTAGAAAGTAAATGTTATGCATCGCAGTCCCCCAAATGGAGTAGGCATAATATTATATCAGGGTGGTAGAGCAATAAAAACCATCTAGAATCATAAATATGAGATGGATGCATTCTATACACTCATCAGGAGCAAGTGCATCCATGTACAAAAAAGGGGATAAAAAAATCACCATTATAGTTTGATATAACCACAGACTGGAGGGGTAGAGGGATAAAGGATGATGATGAACAAATAAACGGCCAAAACTGAAAGTACTCACATAAGAGCCTTGTCTCTCAAAAGTTTTCTGATCTTCCACGGAAAGTACAATCCTTCGCAATCTGCACCTCTAAAATTCTTTTTCATTTTTGCAGATATCTGAAACATTCAACTGTCTTTTATAGATAGAAATTAAACTAACCTGGAAAAAAATGGCAAATAATAAAAAAAAATATAGTTAATTATATGAGCAGACTGCAGTTCCTTCTTAACCACTTCAGTACCCGGCCATAGTAATATGACGTCCACAGATAGGATCTCCCATCCTTGGTGGACTTCATATGACGGCCTGGGATTCCTGGCCGTCTAGGGGGCGCGCGCCGTGTTGCTGGGGACCCGGTGCGTGTGCCCGGCGGCCTGCGATGTCCGCCGGGCACCCGCAATTGCCTGTTAACCGGGCCGGACCGTGGATCTGTGTGTGTAAACACACAGATCCACGTCCTGTAAGTTGTGAGGAGACCGGTCTGTGTTCCCAGTACAGAGGAACACTGATCGGTCTCCTCCCCTTATACGTCCCCGCCCCCTACAGTTAGAAACACTCCCTTAGGAAACATATTTAACCCCTTGTCTCCCCCTAGTGGTTAACCCCTTCACTGCCTGTCACATTTACACAGTAATCAATGCAATTTTATAGCATTGATCGCTGTATAAATGTGAATGTTCCCAAAAATGTGTCAAAAGTGTCCGATATGTCCGCCATAATGTCGCAGTCATGAAAGAAAATCGCGATCGCCGCTATTACTAGTAAAAAAAATAAATAAATAATTTTTTAAAAAAAATGCCATAAATCTATCCCGTATTTTGTAGACGCTATAACTTTTGTGCAAACCAATCAATATACGCTTATTGCGTTTTTTTTTTTTTTTTACCAAAAATATGTAGAAGAATACGTATCGGCCGAAACTGGGGGGAAAAAATTTGTTTTTGTTTCAAAAAATTGGGATATTTATTATAGCAAAAAGTAAAAAATATTGTGTTTTTTTTTTTTTTTTTTTTTTTTTTTTTTTTTCAAAATTGTCGCTCTTCTTTTGTTTATAGCGCAAAAAATTAAAAACCGCAGAGGTGATCAAATACCACCAAAAGAAAGCTCTATTTGTGGGAAAAAAAGGACGTCAATTTTGTTTGGGTACAACGTCGCACAACCGCGCAATTGTCATTTAAAGTGCGACAGCGCTGAAAACTAAAAATTGGTCTGGGAAGGAAGGGGGTGAAAATGCCCTGTATTGAACCGGTTAAATACTCTAAAATCCTATAAGTTCTCTTTATTGGTAAGGGAGTTAGGCAGATCTTCGTTTGTAAACTAGATTTGGACACTCTGGGGGTTATTTACGAAAGGCAAATCCATTTTGCACTGCAAGTGCACTTGGAAGTGCAGTCGCACTAAATCTAAGGGGTAGATCTGAAATTAGGGGAAGCTCTGCTGATTTTATCATCCAATCATGTGCAAGATAAAATGCTGTTTTTTTTATTCTCCTTGCATGCTCCCCTCAGATCTACAGCGACTTTACTTCCAAGTGCACTTTCAGTGCAAAGTGGATTTTCCTTTCGTAAATAACCCCCTCTCTGTCCTCATAAAGGTGAAAGTGACACTAAGCTCTGGTTTAAAAAAAATCTATTTCTATATTTTTAATTGCCCTCACCCTTCTCTAAACCTCCAAATTTCTTTATTCCTTATTTTTTAGTGTTTTATTTTATATGATGATTATTATTTTATTATATACAGTCACAGTATCTCACAAAAGTGAGTATACCCCTCACATTTTTGTAAATATTTTAATATGTCTTTTCATGTGACAACACTGAAGAAATAACACTTTGCTACAATGTAAATTAGTGATTGTACTGCTTGTATAACAGTGTAAATGTGCAAAGTGATTACACCTCTAAGTGAAAATGTCCAAATTGGGCCCAAATTGTCTATCTTGTGTGACCATCATATTTTCCAGCACTGCCTTATCCCTCTTGGGCATGGAGTTCATCAGAGCTTCACAGGTTGCCACTAGAGTCCTCTTCCACTCCTCCATGACGGAGGTGGTGGATGTTAGAGACCTTGTGCTCCTCTACCCACCATTTGAGGATGACCCACAGATGCTTAATAGGGTTCAAGTCTGGAGACATGCTTGGCCAGTCCATCACTTTTACCCTCAGCTTCTTTAGCAAGGCAGTGGTCATCTTGGAGGTGTGTTTGGGGTTGTTATCATGTTGGAATACTGCCCTGCGGCCCAGTCTCCAAAAGGAGGGGGATCATGCTCTGCTTCAGTATGTCACTGTACATGTTGGCATTCATGGTTCCCTCAATGGACTGTAGCTCCCCAGTGCTGGCAGCACTCATGCAGCCCCAGACCTTGACACTTCCACCACGATGCTTGACTGTAAGCAAGACACACTTGTCTTTGTACTCCTTACCTGGTTGCTGCCACAAACGCATGACACCAACTGAAGCAAATATGTTTATCTTGGTCTCATTAGACCACAGGACATGGTTCCAGTAATCTATGTCCTAGTTTTCTTGTCTTCAGCAAACTGTTTGCGGGCTTTCTTGTGCATCATCTTTAGAAGAGGCTTCCTTCTGGGATGACAGCCATGCAGACCAATTGATGCAGTGTGCGCCGTGCGTTTATGGTCTGAGCACTGACAGACTGACCCCCACCCCTTCAACCTCTGCAGCAATGCTGGCAGCACTCATACGTCTATTTCCCAAAGACAACCTCTGGATATGATGCTGAGTACATGCACTCAACTTCTTTGGTCAACCATGGCGAGGCCTGTTCAAAGTGGAACCTGTCCTGTTAAACCGCTATATGGTCTTGGCCACTGTGCTGCAGCTCAGTTTCAGGGTCCTGTCAATCTTCTTATAGCCTGGGCCATCTTTATGTAGAGCAACAATTCTTTTTTTTCAGATCCTCAGAGAGTTCTCTGCCATGAGGTGCCATGTTGAACTTCCAGTGACCAGTATAAGAGAGTGAGAGTGATAACACTAAATTTAACAAACCTGCTCCCCATTCACACCTGAGACCTTGTAATACTAAAAAGTCACATGACACTGTGAAGGAAAATGGCTAAAAGGGCCCAATTTGGACATTTTCACTTAGGGGTGTACTCACTTTCGTTGCCAGCGCCTTAGACATTAATAACTGTGTGTTGAGTTTTTTTTGCTGGGACAGCAAATTTACACTGTTATACCAGCTGTACACTCACTACTTTACATTGTAGCAAAGTGTCATTTCTTCAGTGTTGTCACATGAAAAGATAGAATAAAATATTTACAAAAATGTGAGGGGTGTACTCACTTATGTGAGATTGAGTGTGTGTATATATATATATATATATATATATATATATATATATATATATATATATATATATATATATATATATATATATATATATATATATAATATATATATAATTTTTTTTTTTTTTTTGCTGCTTTGATCCACCCTCCCGTTAAAGGGTGGGTATGTTCGTTCTTCATATTCCCACTGTTTGTAAGAACATAGCCACCTTCTCTAGCACGCTTCCAAGATGGGCAATGGGATGTGTAGCGTGCACTGCTCCTTCCAAGCAAATGGAAGTAAGAGGGGAAAAAAGGTTTGGGCGCTCATGTTACAAGGAGGCAAAAAAACACAGTAAAGCAAGCCATACATTATGCAATTTTCTTTTCTTTAATCACAAATTAGGAAAAGAAAATTGCTCCCTCCCACTGCATTATTATGTTCTGATAGCAAGAGACTTCCCATCTATCCCAGAATACAATGATCACTGCTAGCATCTATAGCCTTGGGCAGTGATTGTACTAAAAAAGCCAGACGGTCAGGTTGTACTGAAGTCAATCGATAGACTGACTGAAGTACAACCAGCCTGCCCATAGCTGTATCAAAATTTTTCTGGTTCAGCAGGAACTGGCCGAATTTTATTTTGACTATGGCTGGCTTAAAGAGGATGTAAACCCTCTCCTATGCCCAGTGAAGTGAACTGCCTCAGATGATACACAGGAATAAAACAAATCTCCCTAAATAAGTTTTACTTGCCATATATGCTGTCTTCAGCTTGCTATATACTTTAGAATTCTTACATTGTGTTAGAATTTTTACTTCCTCATTCAGCAGTAGGTGTGGATTCTTGGCTCACACAGTGTGACAGCTGATTGGAGGAAAGGCACACCCCTCCACCACATAGGCAGAGGAAGAAAGATACTCTCAAAGCTGTGCTGTGACAAGACAAGCTCTCTGATAATCTATTTATAGCAACCTCCCCAACACAAATTTCCAGCTGCTTTTATCTCCCGTCTCGGAGAACTTGTCAGAAGTTATCATGCTGATAACAGAGGAACGAAACAGCAGAAAGACATGGGTCTCAGGGCTTTGGAGAGAGATAAGTAAACACTACAGATATATGTGCCTAGGTCAAATTTCTGAATCGTTTACATCCACTTTAAGATACATTTTCAGGGCCATTAAAGAGAAGCTCCAGTCTCTTAAGTGAAAAACTGTAGCTGCTGACTTTTTTAATAAACATCCACTCGCCTGTCCTATGATCCAGCGGTGTGCTCACCCCAGCCAGTTTCTCCCTGTGTCCTGTCTCGCTGGTATCTTTACTATGGGCACCCGGCTGTGACAGCTTGCGGCTTCACAGCCGGGTGCCCACTGTGCATGCACGAGTGGCGCTGCGCACTGTGAATGGCTCTGCAGTCTTCTGGGACAGGCCATGTGTTCCAGAAGACTTCGAGAGGGTGGTGGTGGTGGTGGGGGAGGGCGAGAGAACGTTCGCTTCCGATCGCCTAGGCAGTCAGAGCGCAAGTGGGAACGGGTACCTGTCAAAATCGGGTACCTGCTCCCTCACCCCCCCCCCTCCTCCCCAAAAGCTCAATTTCACCAACAGGAGCTGGGGAGGAGGCCTTAAAGCGAAACTTTGACTTTTGGGTGGAGCTCCTTTTAAGTAGTGGATGTGTATGGATTGTCTTTGAAGAATAAAGATATTGTTTAATGTCACTTCATGTATATGGCAGCATTACTTGCCCAAGTAGAGTTTGGAACCAAGACCTTAGCATTTTCCTCTTCCTTTTATGTAACATTACATACTTTCTCATTATGCCCAACGGTATAGCAAGTTACTTTCCATATGTATACTGCCATGTAGGTAACTGGAAATTCATTCATACTTCTTATAACTTTCCTTTTTCTATGGTAGCCTACGCTTCCCCCTTTCTATCCCCCCTTCCCTTATACACATTGAGCTATTTACAAAAATAGATACTGTGGGTTGTCCAGGGGCAGAGCCTAGTGCAATATGTATGCTACAAATGGATAGGTGCTAGGATTGAAAAGTTACAGTAGATATGACCCTATATACTGGAAATAAATATTGGTTGCAGTAGATTAGCTTTAATGATTCTTCAGATTATGGCTCTTAGAATAAAGATGTTATCTTCTGATTTGTTTGCTCTGTAGCTATTCCTTTCATGAATGCATATAAGCCCAGTTGTATTTTTAATGTCTTTTTATTCTGTTAATATACGTAACATCTCTGTCATTGGCTGACTAATATCTTCACAGATAATAATAAAAAAAAAAAAAAACTCTACCCTTCAACTGACGTACTGATGTAGTATTTTATATCATTTCTTTGTTGATAACGATTGCAGCAATGGTAGGCGGCCTTCCATGTAGCCTTGTCACCTCCTATGTGACCACTCAGTTTAATATATGTCAATTTGCTTAGAAAAGGGAGCATAAAGATGTACATCTGTTATATTTTTGTCATGTAACTGATTGAATACTCATCACAGATCCTGAGTAATATGTACAACACTAGAGTTTTAGGCTCCCAAGTTCAAATGAGAAAGGAGATAAATCTAATATGTTTTTAGGCTCGTTCTCTGAAAATGTAAGTGCTTGTAGATGTTTGAATTTGTTTTTTCAACCATTAATTGTTGTAACGTTTGGAGTGGTTTTCACATTGCTAATGAAGTATAGGAGAATCATATTGATTGCTGTGAAAAGCAAGAGCGGTTGTTGCATCATACGCCTTCAATTAGGAGGCAGGTTAAATGTGATGTCGCCTGTATAGTCCTTCAGAACAGACACAATTAGGACCGCTTCTGAAACTAGCACAAGCTGAAGACTGGCCAGTTTTTGCATATTTTCCTCTGAAGTGTCATTTTTTTGGCTGTGCTTAGTACTTTGTAATCTCTCTTCTTCTTCTTTTTTTGCTACATGGGAAAAAAAAAAAAAAAAAGTTTAATGCAAGGCAAAATATCTATCTATTATACACTTTTTTATTTTTTTTTTTAATCTATCCCCCCGCCTCTAACCCATCCTTCCAGGTGTAAGTTACTTTTGATCCTGAAGTTGGGCTTTTACTAAATATTTTATCCAGCATTATATGTCCTATAGCAGCGCCCCAGATGTTTTGGAACTACAATTCCCATGATGCTCAACTACACTGCAGAGTGCATGAGCATCATGGGAAATGTAGTTCCAAAACATCTGGAGTGCCAAGGTTTGCCATCACTGTCCTATAGCATGTTTGAGGTCGTCTGTCAGAATTTTTCCTGTATTTGAAATCGTAGCCATATTTAGATAGTGGAAGTAAGTGTAAAACTAATTGAAAGTGAGTACACCCCTCATATTTTTGTAAATATTTCATTCTATCTTTTCATGTGACAACACTGAAGAAATGACACTTTGATACAATGTAAAGTAGTGAGTCTACAGCTTGTATAACAGTGTAAATTTGCTGTCCCCTCAAAATAACTCAACACACAGCCATTAATGTGTAAACCACTGTCAACAAAAGTGAGTACACCCATAAGTGAAAATGTCCAAATTGGGCCAGAAATGTCAATATTTTGTGTGCCCACCATTATTTTCCAGGAAAGCCTTAACCCTCCTGGGGATGGAGTTCACCAGAGCTTCACAGGTTGCCACTGGAGGCCTCTTCCACTCCTCCATGACGACATAACGGTTCGGGTAGGTACAGTTTGAATGGCCTAGAATGGTCCGGTCTATTCTGGTGAGCGTTTCCACTGCAAGTGGGACCACAAGGGGCCATACAGGGTTTAGAAAAAAATGCCTCAGCCTAGCACAGCAGAGGGTTTTCTGTCAGCCAATCAGTGGAATGTATCGTAGCTCCGCCCTAACCGGACCGTTCCTTTTTCTATGGCCCCACATCTGAAGCAGGACCCTGAATGGAGCGGTACCGTTCAGTTGTATGAGCCGCTTTCATAATGGAAACACCCAAAATAGCGTACCGTACCGAACCGAACCGATCCGCTCAGTGGAAACGAGGCATTAGAGACCTTGCGCTCCTCCACCTTCCGTTTTGAGGATGCCCCACAGATGCTCAATATTGTTTAGGTCTGGACAGGATGGGTTTGATTTAAATCAAGTCGATTTAAATCATGATTTTTAAAGAGCAGCTGTCATCTCTGCCCAGCAGCAGCTCCTCCTCTGACTCTGTTGACTCACCAACAGTCCCATTCACTTTAATGGGAAGGCTGGTAATCCCACAGCAAGGTGTGGGACGCGGCGGCAGCAGCAGGTGAGTGGATGCCCGCTAACAGGCACTGCCATGATGGATCTAAAATGACAGGTGCTCTTTAAATGAAAGGACTTATTCTTCTTCCTATTTAGAATAATAAGCTGTCAGGTTAGTAAAACAGCCATATCAGAACCGATTCAATCCTACAGTTTGTAGTTTATATAGATTTGTAAAACAATGGGATAAAGGAATATTCCTGAACTTTGTTTTATCTCCTGGTTATTGTGATACTGTGTGAATGCATTAATGCAGTGCATGTTATCTCCGCTTGCAGAGCTTGGATTCATTGAATGAGTTTACCAAAAATGTAAATATTGCAGAATATACAGCCTCATGCTACATTACTAATCTCCATTTCATGCTGAATAAACTAAATTATAAATGTATCTTGAATAGAAAACTATCTTTGGATAGATTTCAACTCCAAAAGCATATTATTAAAATAAATTTGATTACAAAAAAAAATTGATTTTAAATAAAAAAATCAGATTTTTATTCACCCTGGGTCTGGAGACATGCTTGGTCAGTCCATCACCTTTACTCTCAGCAAGGCAATGGTCGTTATCATGTTGGAATACTGCCCAGCGGCCCAGTCTCTGAAGGGAGAGGATCATGCTCGGCTTCAGTATGTCACAGTACATGTTGGCATTCATGGTTCCCTCAATGAACTGTAGCTCCCCAGTGCTGGCAAGACTCATGCAGTCCCAGACCATGACACTCCCACCACCATGCTTGACTGTAGGCAAGACACACTTGTCGCCTCACCTGGTTGACACCACACACGCTTGACACCATCTGAACCAAATACATTTATCTTGATCTCATCAGACCACAGGACATGGTTCCAGTAATCCATGTCCTTAGTCTGCTTGTCTTCAGCAAACTGAATACAAATGCACACCACTCTTTTCACATACTTCTTTGTAAAGAATTTTGAAAACCATTTATCGTTTTCCTTCCACTTCACAATTATGTATCACTTTGTGTTGGTCTATTATATAAAATCCCAATAAAATACATTTATGATTTTTGGTTGTAACATCACAAAATGTGGAAAATTTCAGGAGGTATGAATACTTTTCTATGCTTAGGACCTTTGCAGCCTGGCATGATGAAAATAACTGACACTTATACTGTAGGTCTTCTATTAAAACATATCTGTCGATCAAACATCTGTCTGTAATGTTTATTGGCATTCTTTAATTTTAACTTCAATACCATTTGACATACTGTACTGCCATCAGCAGGCAACCGCCGATCCGTTCGCACATAGTGTCAGAGGCGCGGCGGCGGAGGACTGTGTCTGTGTCCGACTCCCAAATGAATGGAAGCAAGCAAACATTCATTGATGGGCGCTGGTGAGGCTGCATTTGATGGGCGCTGGTGAGGCTGCATTTGATGGGCGCTGGTGAGGCTGCATTTGATGGGCGCTGGTGAGGCTGCATTTGATGGGCGCTGGTGAGGCTGCATTTGATGGGCGCTGGTGAGGTTGCACCAGCCCTGCATACCTAGATGTTAAATGTTCCAGGTTTTCTGCTGTATTACACATTGATACACCAGGAGATACACACAGCTTCAGCTTGGCCGTATCCTCTCGGCTTGTACCATAGTTAATTGTAAGATGTTACGGTAACAAGATCTCCTCACATAGCGTTCCCATTACTAGGTGGCATATCCCTTTCACTTGTATGAAGAGTGTAGTGTCTAATACTTTTTTATTGTTGGGTGCCAGAAGCGTGATTAAACATTTGTAAGCATAAACAAAAAGTCATCGGTCTGAACAGCAATATCTAGTCAAAGCTGGTAGCAAATTGTGTCTGAGTTGTACCTGGGACCCCAGTGCTTCTCTGTTTTATTTTACTCTGAATTGTTCAAATGACAACTAACCTAAAGAACAATCATGCAAGTAGTTTGAATCTCTATTATTAGAATATGTAAATGATCAACAACTAGCAAGCTATTGATCTCATCCACCCAGTTTTCACCATGATTGAGCAATGCTTTATTTGGCCTTAATTAGGTCATTCCGCTAGAGAAGACATCAAGATCAAAAGTTTGTTGCATTAGAAACTAGGGTAGAGTGGGTGTTTAATGAGGAGATGTAGGGGCTGGATTCGCTAAGTCTCAAACATGTACTTTTCTTGTGATGCCCATTAGTGCTAATTTAATATAAGAGGGGGCACAAGATAACCTTTAATAAATTGTATTGTACAATTCTCTTTTTTAATAATAATATTTTTTCCAACCATTTGCCAGTGTATGGGAGAGAGGTATAGGTGGAAGGCTGATGTTTGCTCAGAGATGGGTGTTAAACGATAAACTGGGAAAGATCTTTTCAATAAGTATATCAATGGGGCAAAGCAGCCCTTAGGTAGAAGAAAAAACAACCTAATTTAATAAACCACCGTATTGGGATTAAATGTTTTTTTTTTTCCTGCACAGCATGAAGGTGATTTATTTTTAGCATGTTCCCAGTTTTACATTTTGTATCCCAGAGTAAACATTTGATTTGAGTTCATTTTAATATACCGACAATGTGATAAGGCAGGTTGTTGGATTTCAATGTTAAAAACACATCAACTTTTTGGTGTCAGAATTTCTAGTCAAGTGTGAATTTAAAATAAAAAATTCCCTTACCTTCAGGCTATCCTTCAGTGCGGACCATTGGTTGCCAATGTTTTGAGTCACTGACTTGGAGCAATCCAACACTTTCCTGGCATCCTTTTTGTTCTGGGACTGTGACTTCAAATCAGGGTGGATTTGATTTAAATCAAGTTGTTTTAAATCATGATTTAAATGACTAGTAAAAAGGCTTGATTTAAATCAACTCAATTTAACTCATAATTTGTAGAGCAACTATCATCTCTGTCCCGCAGCTGCTCCTCCTCTGACCTGCTGTTGACCCACCAACAGTCCCATTCACTTTAATGGGATGGCTGGTGATGTGGCAGCAAGGTGTGGGAAGTGGCGGCAGCAGGTGACTGGATGCCCGCTAACAGGTGCTGCCATGATGGATCTGAAACGACAGGCGCTCTTTAAATGTAAGGACTTATTCTTGCTGGTAGTTAGAAACTTTAACATTTGCAAACACATTGAAGGTTTCCTATTTAGAATAATAAGTTGTCAGGTTAGTAAAACGGTGCTATCAGAACCGAATTTAGGTTAATAGGTTAATCACACATAGTTGGAGAACTACGCAAATTCTTTTATTTAATTAAAACAATAACATTAAATTGCATACTGAATTATTGCTCTCGTTCTAACGATCATGGCGATATCTCATGTGTGGGTTGAACACCATTTTCATATGCGGGCACTACTCACGTATGCATTCGCTTCTGCGCGTGAGCTCATCAGGACAGGGCGCTTTAAAAATTTATTTTTTCTTATTTATTTTACTTTTAATTTTTTATTTTGACAATTTGATACACACTTTTTGGGTTACGTTTATTCCTATTACAAGGAATGTAAACATCCCTTGTAATAGAAAAAAGCATGCCAGGGCCTCCTTAAATATGAGATCTGGGATCAAAAAGACCTCAGATCTGATAGTTACACTAAAATGCAATAAAAAAAATAAAAATGTCACTTGAAAAAAAAAAAAAAAAATTCTTCTTTTAAAAGCTATGGGCGTAAGTGACGTTTGACGTCGCTTCCTCCCTCCCATGCTATGGAGCCGAGCGGGGACCATCTTCCACTCAGTCGACAGCTAGGCATCCACAGGAAAGGACGCGATCTTCTCCGCCACTTCCAGCGGGTCCAGCAAGCGGCAGAGGCGACTGGAGCGTGGCGGGAGGGGGGTGGGCACCTCTCCCGCCATCGATAAGTGATCTCACGGCGAATCTGCTGCGGAGACCACTTTTATCTTAAAGAGAAATGCATAGTGTTCCCAAAAATAGGGGGGTTATGGCAGCTAGCTGCTGCCATAACCCCGGTATTTAGTATCAAAGTACTGACGTACAGGTACGTCGTTTTGCGTAAAGTGGTTAAATCAAAAAATTTTGATTGTTTAAAAAAATCATCAATTTTTATCCACCTTGCTTCAAAGTATTGAGGCAACCAGAACTTTCCAAAAAAAGGCGAGAAGTGGCCTTTGTACTTGCCTAATTTCATAATGGGGGGTGGGAATTAAATTCTATATTAACTTGAACTAGGGCGTGGGGTTGTGAGACAGGAAGTGCATTACTGGTTTTATCACCAGGTGAAAACAAAGGAAAAGAAGCCTGGAAAAGTGAAAGTAATGTAGCTATAATATGTAAGGACTGGTAAGCTGAAGTATATTACCTTCTAGTTGTTCTGGGGTTTAGAAAATTTAGTGGCCCTTTAAAGAATCCTTCACACAAGTGGCTGCATTTTACTGTTGTAATGACACATTGGAGTGTTTTTACCTTTTTTTTTTTTTTTTTTTTTTTTTTACAACTTTGATGTGTTACAAAATAGCTTTTTTATTTATCTTTATGCACTGCAGCACATTGTGTTATGGTGTAGTGTGCCGCATAAAAATGGAGCATGTCTTACTGTTTTTAAGCACACACCACTGCAGTCCAGTGCCGTGAACGGAACTCGTCGGACAGTTTTAAGTCTCTAAAATTCAAAAAAAAAAAAAAAAATTAGAAAAACAATCAATTATCATTTTTCAGACTTCCGTTTACTTGTTTATCGTGACTAATCTGGTGCTATGACTGTGCATACCTAGGATTACAGTTGTTAAACTCAACATCAGGTACAACTGCTAAAGGTTTTTTTTTTTTTTTAAATAATTTAACAAAATGGCTCTTTTGGTTCCATTAGCAGCCAGCTAAAGTGGCAATCAATTCAAAACGCCAAATCCTGAGGCTTCCTTTTTTGTGGGTGTTCTGTGCATGGTTTTGGTAGGGAACGCCATCAAAAAATGTTAAGCTGGCCATACACCATACAATTTTCTTATTCAATTTTCTTTAGCTTTACCTCCTATGTAGTGCAAGGGGCCTGTCTGATTGCATACAAATTGAAAGTGTTTAGGTTTGACCTCCTAATATATGGTTTTGGTAAATCCTAAAGGAAAATTGTATAATGTATGGCTGGCCTTTGTTCCTTCTTATGTAGTTCTAATGTTGTTCCCAGCTGTTTCCTCTTATTATGCAGTGGAAGTGGAAGCCACGTGAGTTCCACTACAAACAGAAATGATTGTGCGGTGACGTTTGCTGGGATCATTACAATGTAAATTATTAAGCAGGGGAGGATTGTTTGTTTTTGTTTTTTTTTTCTGCCATGGTGGAGTTTATATTTTTTTAAAAGCTTAAATATATAGTGCGATGCACTGGCTTGGTTTTTTTTTTTTAGCACATTTTGTTCCTCTTCCTGGTCTTTATTCAGATAATTCACAAAGTCAGTGCAGTTTCAGTGTTTGAATGAACTGAGCTTTGGGGCAGCACAGGGCGTTCTGGTTTCCACAGGGGAATTTACTGTTACTCAAAATAGCACCTCTGACATCTCAGCACCAGATAATTGTATCAGGTTAGTGATGTGACTAAAAGTCACTCACAAAGTTCTCCTTTGTCCTACTCCCACAAATAAAATGTCTCAGATGTTAGAATTTACGGGGATTCACAGAGCAGTTCAGCCATTTACAAACCGTGACATTCCTCTGCTGTGTACACAAATCTGCTTATAGTATTGGCAGATCTTTAGTAAAGGGAGCTCTCACATTTACCTGGGAGCAACTAATCTGACAGTGTACAGTTGTATGTCTGAAAGAAAGTGCTTTTCAAACAGATCGTGCTAGATTATATTAAACATGATTCTTTTTTTTTAACACGGGTTCTTTCACTTTTAGCTATAATAAAGGTCCTGAAAAAAAATAAAAAACTCACAGGAGGGTGCAAACGCTTAGTGCATTACCACCACAAATGTTTATTGGATCCAAAAGTCAATTATATACTCAAACATAATAGGGAACAAATGTATTAAATATCAACTCTAGCCATGAGGTGATGGTACCTGACCATGTATGGACACTGTTGGAAGGCTTACCTGTTTCAGGGGACATGCCCCCTTTTACGTGCTGCACTGAACTTCATGGTGCTGTGCCACCATGTGGTTTAGGGGGCAGGTTAGCAGATGCATGGGGGTTCTATTAACAACAATTAATGGCACCACTGTGCATCTGCTAAAGGGCAGTACTTTTTCCCAATTTGTAAAGGTGTGAACGTATCCTAAACGGATAACCCTGCTACACTCTTAAAAAGCTCAGTGATATAACACTAGCTCAAGTTTTTTTGCTATGCAGCACCAAGAGCATAACCTACCTGTACCAAGAGAGCCCCATGGCTGGCTGCTGCACAATCTTTTCCCAGTGTTGCATGGTCCTCCCCTCAACCCAGATCTTCTGGAGCTCCTGGGGTTAGCATAAGCTGCTGCCAACAAGAGTTTCACCACTAGCTTACCTCTTCCACTCGCCTCCTCCATTCATAGAACTCATAGTGTTCTTTCCAAGAATGCAAGGCGTTTTGTGATCGGCAGAGGAATGACAGAATCTCTGTCCTCCAATCACAGAACACTTTGCATTCTGTGTTTTGAAGCATCAAGTTTCCAGCTGTGAGTGCAAAAATGTAAATGTGTTCTTTGAGTGTGACTAGCTTCCATTTTCCAACAATGTAAACTATTTTTCTCAACAACAACAAAAAAAAAGTTGACGCAAATGGCCACCTAAAAAAAAAAAAAAAGTCTAAACTGCTACCTACCCCCAAAAAAGCTGTTGTCCTGTACAGAGGTAGCCATATAGAGGTAGAAAAATATTAGGGCTAAACCTTCCGGTACTACCCATTTTTTAGAAAACAACAAAACCAAGTATCATTTTGTGGGGCTAAAACAGCCTACAGATTATGCAATGTTCTTTCTTTCCACCACAGATGGAAGGAAAGAAAATCTGGCTGTTACCCCATAAATGCAGTCAGTGTTGGTGAGGGAATCCCTCCTGCAGTGCTATTGTGTTCTGCTGATGGAGAGCGTTCCTTGCAGAACACAATGATCACTGCTGGCTGCTATAGACGCCGGTAGTGATTGGATGAAAAAGAAATCCGACAGGGTGGCTTTACTGAAGTCAATCGATGGAAACTTGAAATATTTTACGGTCTGAATGTAATGTTTGTTGTTAGTCTGTTCTTTTTGGCTCAGGATATGGTGTCTTGTTTATAATTTTTAGCCATTTACAGTTAATAAGGCAAATTGCAGTAACCTATCAAGAGTTTAAACATTTGTATTTATTTTTTCTGTTCTGCTGGGAAAATGTTACATTTTGCTGCTGCCGAGTGTTACATCATGACTAGGGATGAGCTTCGTGTTCGAGTCGAACCCATGTTCGACTCGAACATCGGCTGTTCGACCGTCCGTCGAATTGCGAACGATATGGGCCGTTCGCGCCAAATTCGTGTGGCGCGTCACGGCCCATAATTCACTGCGGCATCGCAGTGCATTGCTGGCTGATGATTGGCCAAGCATGCACTATGACCCGCATGCTTGGCCAATCACAGCGCCGTCAGTAGAGAGAGCTGTAATTGGCCAAAGCCAGGGTGGCTTTGGCCAATTATGGCTCAGGGGATTTAGTACACACCCCACACTATATAAGGCCGCCTGCACGGCGGCCCTGTGTAGTGTGTGTTCCGGTGTGCTGAGCGATAGAGAGAGAGAGAGACAGTGTCATTTGATTTGAGTTAGATAGATTAGGCAGAACAGTCAGTCAGTTAGCTGCACTTACAGTGTATTGTGTATATATATGCATCCCAGGTGTTGCATATATATATATACACTGTATTCAGTTTAGCTAGATCCGTTCCTGTTATCTTCTATCTAGACTATTTACATTCAGTGCAGTGTGTCCTGCTCACAGTGTTCAGCTAGATCCGTTCCTGCTATTTACATTCAGTACAGTGCTTCCTGCTCACAGTGTTCAGCTAGATCCGTTCCTGCTATTTACATTCAGTGCAGTGCGTCCTGCTCACAGTGTTCAGCTAGATCCGTTCCTGCTATTTACATTCAGTGCAGTGCGTCCTGCTCACAGTGTTCAGCTAGATCCGTTCCTGCTATTTACATTCAGTGCAGTGCGTCCTGCTCACAGTGTTCAGCTAGATCCGTTCCTGCTATTTACATTCAGTGCAGTGCGTCCTGCTCACAGTGTTCAGCTAGATCCGTTCCTGCTATTTACATTCAGTGCAGTGCGTGCTGCTCACAGTGTTCAGCTAGATCCGTTCCTGCTATTTACATTCAGTGCAGTGCGTCCTGCTCACAGTGTTCAGCTAGATCCGTTGCTGCTATTTACATTCAGTGCAGTGCGTCCTGCTCACAGTGTTCAGCTAGATCCGTTCCTGCTATATACATTTAGTGCAGTACGTCCTGCTCACAGTGTTCAGCTAGATCCGTTCCTGTTATCTTCCTACTGACAGGCAGGCTTGTCTGGTTACAGTATATAAAGCTACCTGAAGAAAATTACAGGTGTTCTTTTTGATCCTATTAGTACCACGGTCAGGCAGCTAGACTATTTACATTTAGTACAGTGTGTCCTGCTCACAGTGTTCAGCTAGATCCGTTCCTGTTATTTACATTCAGTGCAGTGCGTCCTGCTCACAGTGTTCAGCTAGATCCGTTCCTGCTATTTACATTCAGTGCAGTGCGTCCTGCTCACAGTGTTCAGCTAGATCCGTTCCTGCTATTTACATTCAGTGCAGTGCGTCCTGCTCACAGTGTTCAGCTAGATCCGTTCCTGCTATTTACATTCAGTGCAGTGCGTGCTGCTCACAGTGTTCAGCTAGATCCGTTCCTGCTATTTACATTCAGTGCAGTGCGTCCTGCTCACAGTGTTCAGCTACATCCGTTCCTGCTGTTTACATTCAGTGCAGTGCGTCCTGCTCACAGTGTTCAGCTAGATCCGTTCCTGCTATTTACATTCAGTGCAGTGCGTCCTGCTCACAGTGTTCAGCTAGATCCGTTGCTGCTATTTACATTCAGTGCAGTGCGTCCTGCTCACAGTGTTCAGCTAGATCCGTTCCTGCTATATACATTTAGTGCAGTACGTCCTGCTCACAGTGTTCAGCTAGATCCGTTCCTGTTATCTTCCTACTGACAGGCAGGCTTGTCTGGTTACAGTATATAAAGCTACCTGAAGAAAATTACAGGTGTTCTTTTTGATCCTATTAGTACCACGGTCAGGCAGCTAGACTATTTACATTTAGTACAGTGTGTCCTGCTCACAGTGTTCAGCTAGATCCGTTCCTGTTATTTACATTCAGTGCAGTGCGTCCTGCTCACAGTGTTCAGCTAGATCCGTTCCTGCTATTTACATTCAGTGCAGTGCGTCCTGCTCACAGTGTTCAGCTAGATCCGTTCCTGCTATTTACATTCAGTGCAGTGCGTCCTGCTCACAGTGTTCAGCTAGATCCGTTCCTGCTATTTACATTCAGTGCAGTGCGTCCTGCTCACAGTGTTCAGCTAGATCCGTTCCTGCTATTTACATTCAGTGCAGTGCGTGCTGCTCACAGTGTTCAGCTAGATCCGTTCCTGCTATTTACATTCAGTGCAGTGCGTCCTGCTCACAGTGTTCAGCTACATCCGTTCCTGCTGTTTACATTCAGTGCAGTGCGTCCTGCTCACAGTGTTCAGCTAGATCCGTTCCTGCTATTTACATTCAGTGCAGTGCGTCCTGCTCACAGTGTTCAGCTAGATCCGTTGCTGCTATTTACATTCAGTGCAGTGCGTCCTGCTCACAGTGTTCAGCTAGATCCGTTCCTGCTATATACATTTAGTGCAGTACGTCCTGCTCACAGTGTTCAGCTAGATCCGTTCCTGTTATCTTCCTACTGACAGGCAGGCTTGTCTGGTTACAGTATATAAAGCTACCTGAAGAAAATTACAGGTGTTCTTTTTGATCCTATTAGTACCACGGTCAGGCAGCTAGACTATTTACATTTAGTACAGTGTGTCCTGCTCACAGTGTTCAGCTAGATCCGTTCCTGTTATTTACATTCAGTGCAGTGCGTCCTGCTCACAGTGTTCAGCTAGATCCGTTCCTGCTATTTACATTCAGTGCAGTGCGTCCTGCTCACAGTGTTCAGCTAGATCCGTTCCTGCTATTTACATTCAGTGCAGTGCGTGCTGCTCACAGTGTTCAGCTAGATCCGTTCCTGCTATTTACATTCAGTGCAGTGCGTCCTGCTCACAGTGTTCAGCTAGATCCGTTCCTGCTATATACATTTAGTGCAGTACGTCCTGCTCACAGTGTTCAGCTAGATCCGTTCCTGTTATCTTCCTACTGACAGGCAGGCTTGTCTGGTTACAGTATATAAAGCTACCTGAAGAAAATTACAGGTGTTCTATCCCAGCTTAGTGCAGCTACAGGCCATTAGTATGTCTGGAAGGCCAAGAAGGAGAGGCAGACAGTCACAAGCCAATAAGAGAGGGCAAGCAGGCTCTGTGTCTAGTGCTGGTCGTGGAGATGGTGCATCCTCATCAGCACGTGGCCATGGGACACGCTTGGCCTTTTTTTCGGCAGCTGGCCGTGTTGAGCCGCAACATGCGGAAGACTTGGTCGAGTGGATGACCAAGCCGTCCTCATCCTCCTCATCCTCTCTCACCCATGCCCAGGGTGCTTTGTCTGGCAAAGCAGCGGCCTCTTCCCTCAGCTCAATGTCATCAGTGACTCCTTCCCTAGCTCCACCATGTCCTCATGAGGATTCCCTCGAACTGTTTGACCACAGTGTTGGGTACATGCTCCAGGAGGATGCCCAGCGTTTGGAAGGCTCTGATGATGATACTGAGCTCAATGAAGGCAGTAACATGAGCACGGACAGAGGGGGTGCCCAAGAAGGACAGCAATCTGGCAGTCATGCTCCCCCTGCTGCAGCATACTGCCAGGTTTGCTCCAGTGATGAGGAGGGAGGGGATGATGAGGTCACTGACTCAACGTGGGTGCCTGATAGGAGAGAGGAGGAGGAGGAGGAGGAGGAGGAGGTGGCACATCACCAACTAGGCAGGATGCCCTCCAGGGGCCAGCCTAAGGGCAGCACATTGACTGCATCACACCCCAAAGCTCCACATGTGCAGGGCGCTGCAGTCTCTGCGCGTTATTCAAAAAGTTCTTTGGTGTGGGCCTTTTTTGAGACGAGTGCATCAGATCGCACCGCTGCTATTTGCAATATATGTCTCAAGCGTATCTCGCGTGGCCAAAACATCTCCCGCTTGGGTACCACATGCTTGACCAGACATATGTTGACCTGCCATGCAGTTCGTTGGCAAGCGTATCTAAAAGACCCACACCAAAGAACAAAGACGATCTCTCCTTGCTCCTCATCAGCTGAGATTTCCAACCCCACTAGACCTTCAGTCCTCTCTGCGACCTGCAGTGAGAGGAATGAAGGTGTAGAATTAGGTGTGTCACAGCCAAGTACTTATGGGCAATCTGCTTTTGGTACACCGACGTCAGATTGTACCAGGCAAATTTCCCTGCCCCAGCTGCTGCACCGCCGAAAGAAGTTTGCTCCCAGCCATCCACATGCCCAGCGGTTGAATGCTAGCTTGGCAAAATTGCTAGCACTTCAACTGCTGCCTTTTCAGTTGGTAGACTCTGCCCCCTTCCGTGAGTTTGTGGAATGTGCGGTTCCTTAGTGGCAGGTACCCAAACGCCACTTTTTCTCACGGAAGGCGATTCCGGCTCTCTACCGGCATGTGGAAGGCAATGTCCATGCCTCGCTGGACAGGGCGGTCAGCGGTAAGGTGCATATTACCGCTGACTCATGGTCCAGCAGGCATGGACAGGGACGTTACTTAAGTTTCACGGCGCATTGGGTGACTCTGCTGGCAGCTGGGAAGGATGCAGGACAAGGTGCAGTAGTGTTGGAGGTTGTTCCGCCACCACGCCTCCAAAATGCTGATTGTGACACACCTCTCTCCTCCACCCCCTCCTCTTCTTCTTCCTCCATGGCCTCTTCCTCGGAACCAGCGGTGCTCCGTAGGCGTTCAAGGGGCTACGCAAGTACGCAGGCCAAAAGATGCCATGCGGTGCTTGAGCTGGTGTGCTTGGGGGACAGGAGCCACACTGGGGCAGAGGTTCTGTCAGCTCTGCAGGGGCAGGTTCAGAGGTGGTTGACGCCACGCCAACTTAAGGCAGGAATGGTGGTTTGCGACAATGGCACCAACCTCCTCTCTGCCCTCCGACAGGGACAACTGACCCATGTGCCCTGTTTGGCTCACGTCCTTAACTTGGTGGTGCAGCGGTTCTTGGGCAGGTACCCGGGCTTACAGGATGTCCTGAGGCAGGCCAGGAAAGTCTGTGTGCATTTCCGCCGGTCATATAATGCCAGTGCTCGGCTGACGGACCTCCAAAAGGAGTTTAACCTGCCCAAGAACCGCCTAATCTGTGACATGCCCACCAGGTGGAACTCGACGTTGGCCATGCTGCAGCGGCTGCACACGCAGCAGAGGGCCATCAATGAGTACCTGTGCGACTATGGCACCAGGACAGGGTCAGGGGACCTTGGTTTTTTTTCCCCACGCCAGTGGGCCATGATCAGGGATGCATGCACTGTCCTGTCACCATTCGAGGAGGCCACGAGGATGGTGAGCACTGACAGTGCATGCATCAGTGACACTGTCCCCCTTGTCCACCTGTTGGAGCACACGCTGCGTGGAATAATGGACAGGGCACTTGAGGCAGAACAGAGGCAGGAAGAGGAGGACTTCCTTAGCTCTCAAGGCCCCCTTTATCCAGACAGTGTTCCTGCGTGCCCGCCGATCACACAGGAAGAGGACGAGGAGGAGGAGGAGGAGGAGGAGGAAGATTGTGTCAGTATGGAGGTGGAGCCTGGCACTCAGCATCAGCAGTCTTTAAGGGATCAGTCCCAAGGAACACATGGACTTGTACGTGGCTGGGAGGAGGTGGCTGCGGACGTTGTTGTCCTTAGTGACCCAGAGGACTCCGGACCGAATGCCTCAGCAAACCTACGCTGCATGGCCTCCCTGATCCTGCAAAGCCTGCGTAAGGATCCTCGTATTCGTGGTATCAAGGAGAAGGACCAATACTGGCTGGCAACCCTCCTTGATCCACGTTACAAGGGTAAGGTTGCGGACCTTATCTTGCCATCGCAGAGGGAGCAGAGGATGAAACATCTTCGGGAGGCCTTGCAGAAAGGTCTGTGCAACGCGTTCCCAGAGACTGGGAGGTTACAAACTCCTGTTTCTGGACAACGTGTTGCTGAGGCTTCGGTCAGTCAAAGAAGGAGCGGTGGAGAAGGTGGCCGTCTGACCGATGCGTTCAGACAATTTTTTGGTCCGCAGCCCCAAGGTATGATCGGTTCCAGCAACCATCGCCAGCGTCTGTTTTACATGGTGCAGGAATACCTAGGGGCAAGATCAGACTTGGACACCTTTCCCACCGAAAATCCTCTGGGTTACTGGGTCTTGAGGATGGATCACTGGCCAGAGCTTGCACAGTATGCAATTGAGCTACTGGCCTGTCCTGCATCCAGCGTTCTTTCGGAACGCACATTCAGTGCTGCTGGAGGCGTGGTAACCGATCACAGGGTGCGTCTGTCCACCGACTCGGTCGATCGGCTGACCTTCATAAAAATGAATCAGTCTTGGATCAAAACCAGCTACCAAGCACCTGATGCAGATGTAACCGAATAATTTTTTTTGAAATCTCAGATCCCTTCAAAGACTGCCTATGCTGATGCTGAGTGACTATCCCTGAGTAATTATCCTCTTCCTCCTCAATCATCACGCTGATAGCTTGTAAGAACATTTTTGGTTCTGGGCGCCACCACCAGTGCCTAAGGCACAATTTTTCAGCCCCTGTTTAACAGGGGCGTGTAATTACAATTTTTGATGTAATACTTTGCAGCAGGGCTCGTTCCTGCATTCCAACTAGAGTGTCTGTGAGGGGTTGCAGTGTTGTGGCACCAGCACCAGTGCCTAAGACCCAATTTTTCTGCCCCTGTCTAACAGGGGCGTGTAATTACAATTTTTGATGCAATACTTTGCAGCAGGGCTCGTTCCTGCGTTCCAACTAGAGTGTCTGTGAGGGGTTGCAGTGTTGTGGCACCAGCACCAGTGCCTAAGGCCTAATTTTTCAGCTCCTGTTCAACAGGGGCATGTAATTACAATTCTTGATCTAATATTTCACAGCAGGGCCCTGTGAGGGCTTACAGTGTTTTGGCCACAGCAACACCTAAGGCCCAAATTTCTGCTGAGTATATAGGGCAGGACCCTACTTTCAAACATCTAACTTACAAACGACTCCTACTTGCAAACGGAAGGAGACAACAGGAAGTGAGATGAAATCTACCCCTAAGGAAGGGAAATTCTCTCCTGTAAGAGTTAATATGGGAAAACAATTTTTCCTTTCCACTGATGCTTTCCAATCCTTGTTCCACAAAAAAACCCAAATTTTCAAAAAACATTTTTCATTGGGACAAAAAAGTGAGGTGAAATCTTCTGAAGAGGAGGAAAGACGCAAAACAAATGTCACAGGGGTGATAACCCTTCCCTATGTTTTCCAAAAAGCTTAGAAAAGATTTTTTGGCTGGAGCTAAACACATTAAAAATGTTCAAAATTACAAACAGATTCTACTTAACAACAAACCTACAGTCCCTGTCTTGTTTGCACCGCCTGTATACTGCTGTTCAGAGTATATAGGGACCTTTCCTTATTTTAATTTGGGTGCGGGGTTCCCCTTAATATCCATACAAGACCCAAAGGGCCTGGTAATGGACTGGGGGGTACCCATGCCGTTTGTCTCACTGATTTTCATCCATATTGCCATGACCCGACATGACATTAAACCCGCAAGCAGTTTTAAATGAGATTTTTTCCTTTAAAAATGACATTTGGTGCAGGGACTGTTCTAAACATGGGAAACACGCGTCACTTTACAGGCATACTATAGACACCCCCCAGGTACGATATTTAAAGGAATATTTCACTTTTTTTTTTTTACTTTAAGCATCATTAAAATCACTGCTCCCGAAAAAACGGCCGTTTTTAAAAGTTTTTTTTGCATTGATACATGTCCCCTGGGGTAGGACCCGGGTCCCCAAACCCTTTTTAGGACAATACCATGCAAATTAGCCTTTAAAATGAGCACTTTTGATTTCGAACGTTCGAGTCCCATAGACGTCAATGGGGTTCTAACGTTCGTGCGAACTTGCGGTCCGTTCGCGGGTTCTGGTGCGAACCGAACCGGGGGGTGTTCGGCTCATCCCTAATCATGACCTAGCATTGCTGGTGATAAGCTTACATTCTTTATGGCGGTTTTTAACATGAGCGAGGAAAGTGGTTATGTAAGTATTGCAAGTTTGCCTGGAGACATTAGATTGGGAATTTAGGTAAACATTGAGTTTTGGCATCTGTTTAGGTCAAGGCAACTTCCTTATATTTAGAGTAACAATGAGTCTTTCTTAAGTGTACCAAGACACAAACTGTGCAACAAAGAACAACATGACCAGCCTTACAGCTAAAGGCCAGGATACGCAAAACGTACTCAATAAGGGCACTTTCAAACTGGGGCGTTGGGGACGTCAGTGGTAAAGCGCCAATATTTTTTGCGACGTTTTAACGGTGCATTTTGGTTGCTAGTGGGGGCGCTTTTAACCCCCGCTTGTGGCCTAAAAAGGGTTAACGCCGCTCCTAAGGCTCCATACACACTGGACGCTCCAAAAACTTTCTGGACGTCGGATTGCTGGCAGGAAACCGCTGCTTGAAAAATGCGCTTTTATCAGCATTTTGTAATCTCGTTTATGCACGTTTTTTAGCTTCAGGGTTTTGGGCGGTTTTTGTAAAATTACACCAAGGACACTCCCAAACTCTCACAATGCATTGTAAAAATTGAATTTTAGGAGAGCAGGGAGCTGTCTACTGTTGCTAGCTGCATTCACTATGCATCCAGCCCTGAAGACAATGCAGGAAATGCTCCTCCTCATTTTGTTGCGTCGATTCAGAAGGCTGAGAGAATTTCATGAGAGGACCAGAGTTCGTCGGTACTGGACCCATCCGTTGATGGACCAACGCACATCTTCCGGATATTTCACCAGCGTATACGTTCAGCTGCGTAACTATTCTGAAAAGTTTTTTAACTTTTTACAAGGATGTCTGTTGGCACATTTGGCAATCTTTCCGAGAGGCTGTGACCACGTCTTACTCGAATAGACACCCAGATGAGGATAAGCGTGTCTCCTAAAGCAACGTCTCTTGGTGACACTCAGGTATGTCATTATATTTGTCACATGTATTTTAAATGTTAAAAAAAAGATTTTTATTTTTTGTTCATTTAATTATTATTTTATTTTTTTTAACCGTCATGTTTTCTGTATTTAAAAGAAAAAAAAAATACATGGCAAATATTTTTTTTAATGGATAATTTTTTTTTTTTTTTTTTTTTTTTTTTATAACTTTTTTTTTTTTTTTGGATAATGTTTTATCAAAAAAAATTTGCAGGCTTGTTGTTTTTTTTATATATATTTTTTTAAACAATATTTTTTTTCAAATAAGTATTAAATAGAAAAAATGTTTTTAAAGTTTGACTTTTTTTCACGTGTAAAAATTTTATTCACAATATTTTGTATTTTTTTTTTAAGGTTCCTGGCCACAGGACAAGTGTTTGCTTCGCTACATCATTACTTTCTGATGGATGTAAGCACGGTGGCAAAAGTGACTCTGGAGACCTGCCTTGCTCTGTGGGAGGCGTTAAATAATGATATGATGCCTGAGCCAACGGAAGAAACGTGGTAACGGGTGGCTAAGGAATTTTGGGAAAAGACACAGTAGCCAAACTTTATAGGAGCTCTGGATGGAAAGCATGTCCGAGTGAAAAACCTCCTAACTCCGGGTCATGTTATTTTTATAAAAAGTACTTTTTCAGTTATACTTCTGGCATCGGCGAATGCAAATCTACGCTTCACATTTGTTGATGTGGGGGCCTATGGGAGTTGGAGATGCCCGAATATTTCAGGATTCTGCATTGTGTCGTCGGCTACATGAAGGACGGCTAGGGATTCCTTCTTATAGGCCACTTCTGGGCACTACTCTTTTTAGAGTGTTCCCGATACAGGTCCCAGCATACTTCCTATGAATCTCTCAGCACAAAGCCTCTCAATTCATTTGGGGCAAACTTAAACCCCGTCTACCACAACCTACTCTGTATACACCGCAAATCTGTAGGGGGCAAAGTGTGCCCAATTTCTCCAAATACTACTGTGCCGCCCAACTAGCGAGTCAGTTGACTGTGACCCGCTTTCCACAGCAAATCTCCTATGGCTCAGACCTGCTCAACGCTGAACAATCACGAACCCTGTCAGTAAACAATAGCCTCTCAATTTGGGACAGGCTAAGAACCTGCTTCGGTCTCCAATCTCAACACAATCCCCTCCTCTCCTTCCTGAGAAACCCCTCGTTCTACCCAGCTTGGTCTTCTCCATCCTTCTTCTCTGCATGGTCAAATGCAGGACTAATATGGGCCCATCATTTCTACAAATCCGCTACTATCACACCTTACAATACATGATCTACCACATAAGGAAACTTTTAGATAAGTTTAGACAGTCCCAAAATGCTCCCCCAAACTCAACAACTTCGGGCTTCACAAGCTTTGTGCAAACTTATAAATCCAACCCTCATTGACGTGGACTCATCTCAGATTTGTATGCCCAGCTATTCTCACACAAAACCTCTTCCGCCCCTCGTCCTACACTACCAAATGGGAGATTGACCTAAACCTCCAACCTCCAATCGGACACATTGGATTAGGCTCAAATCTGGCAGGCTACCAAATCAGCCACACCAAACATATCAGCCCTTGAAACTAATTACAAGGTACTTACCAGATGGTACCTGGTCCCCTCCAGGATATTAACATTTCTCCCCCAAAACCCTTCCACTGCTTCCGAGGCTGTAGCGACCCAGGTACGCATCTACACATCTGGTGGGACTGTCCCATAGCCTACGCGTTTTGTCGGAAGTGTTTAATATTCTCTCTACCATGTTCAAAGCCACCTGACCCAACGGTACCGCTCCTGAATAGCAAACCACAAGCCATAACACACGCAGCAAAACAAACCATTGCGGAACCTGGAAATAGACACGATTAAAACACGATTAACACAGGCAATGATCCACGCCAAAACTGAGGCAATCTTACTAAATACACTATCCAAATTTGAATCACTGTGGCTCCCATGGATTGAACACCACCTACCACCGGGTTTATATTGCTCACTTCTATTACCCCGAGGGTGCATACCACCCACCACACCACTACCCATAAATCATACCTGGTTCGCTGAACCACTGATCCTCTCTGGAGATGCCTCCTTTCCTCCATCTTCCCTCCAAACCTCACTCCTCCCCCCTTTTTTTTTTTTTTTCTCCCCACCCATCTGATATACCGTTTTTGTTCTCAACCTTCACACTACCTGTAACCTTGGTTCCCCTGTACATAAGAACCTAATACAATAAAGGTCACCTACACATAGTTCAATGACAAACCTTCAATGGGGACACTTGGGATAGTTCAGACTATTGACCCTCTCCCCACAAAGCCAGATCATGGCCCTGGAAAAAGTACATACCTCCCCCCAACTATCCCACAGATAACCATCCTATCAACCCACAAGATACCTGGTCTCCACCAGACCCATGTTTCAAGATTGTATTACACGGTTTTAGTTTTAACTCTTCTCCGTTTGCAATTTGTGACTGCCATAGTCAGAGATGTATCCCTTAGGAAACACACTGTACCGGATAACTTAATGAAAAATAACAATACCACTTGTTAAGCTATTGAGAAGCCTTGCTATCTGTACCTGTTTTCTTTCAAATATTCTTGACTAATAACGTGTATTGTATTATTCGCAATAAAGAGTTTGAATATGAAAAGAAATAAAGGGGATAAAAAAAAGCTTTAAAAAGAAACGTAATACAGCTACCTCATCTTAAGGACTGGTAAGCTGCAATACACTTATTCCGCATACACACGATCGGATTTTCCGATGGGAAATGTTGGATGTGAGCTTGTTGGCGGTAAGTCTGACCGTGTGTATGCTCCATCGGACATTTGTTGTCGGACTTTCCGCCAACAAATGTTGGCTAGCAGGTTCTTAAATTTTCCGCCAACAAATATTTGTTGTCGGACTTTCCAATCGTGTGTACAAAAGTCCACGCATGCTTGGAATCAAGGACGAGCTGGAAGCGCTCGATCTTGTAAAACTAGCATTCGTAATGGAGATATCACGTACGTCATTACGTTCGTAATTGTTGGCCCACATTTGTGTGACCATGTGTATGCAAGACAAGTTGAAGCCAACACCCAACAAAAATCCACAGTTTTGTGGTCGGAAAGTCCGATCTTGTGTACGAGGCATTAGTCTTATTATGATGAGGATTGCCTGTACAAAATATGGGTAATTTGCTGAATATGCACACAATTTACAAGTATGCAGTAGCTACTGTAAATTATGTATATGTGAGAGAGAAAAATGTTAGTACATTTCACGCAATTGCAAAATAAAGCACGACACACAGGAATAGGAAAAAAGACCCAATGCAACTTACTATGAATGTCACCCTGTGACTTTTAGATGCTATATATTATAGACCTGTGTGCTGTCTGCGAGAATGGTGGTGCTGCAGAGCCTGTAACAGAAACCTTGCATTAATGTCATTATGTTACATCTGGTGGTGTGTGTTATTGCATGGAAACCCATGACAAGGACTAATTGGGGACCCTCTTGAATTCTACATTTACCAGGGAGGCTAGTGTGATGTCCAAGTCCCTTTTTGAAGGATATCGTGGCAACTGCTGCAACATCTGTGAACTGTTCTCATGGCACTAGGATAGATTGTATTGCATATTATTGTATATTGTACATATTGTAGTTTTTTTTAATTGACCTAAACGTTATGAACGATTAAATATAAAGCCTGTGCAGCAAAACCTATATTTTAGTTGTTGATGGGTTGGTGAGGGTAGGTGTCCCTGCCTGGGAGATTCACAGTCTCTATTTGTCTTGGATTGTTAGTAGGAAAAGTTGTGGGGAAAGGTGAAAACTTTCTGAGAGGGTTTTCCTCTCATGTTCAGGCCAGGAAGTGAAGGGAAATCTCCCAATGGGATGCTGATGGTGTAAACATCTAATAGGGGTTTAACATTTTGCCTATGGAGTAATAAATAGCCTGTCAGGGAAATCACTTCACCAGATTTTCTAGCTAGATGGGAGTTTTTACAGAGCAATCACAATGCTATGAAGAAGTGTGAAAGAGATGCAAAATCAGTGGAAACAAAATTCAAAACCAGCATAATAAATATAATGGTACCACTGTGAGAAAATGTCGCCTTCTCCCACTGTGCTACTTTGAAAGTAGGCTAAAAATGTTACTAAAATAAACTTTACATTTCTGCAAAGCACTGTTTGCACTGAAATAACCATTCCCTGTTTCCTGTGGCTTGCCTGTGTAGTCAAAAGATATGAAGAATCAGAATCCTAGACTGACTGCTAAATACACAGATGAAATGCATATCATTTTACCTTTATACCTGTCCATCCAGCCCTGAGGTAGCTCTGCCACACAACACAGCCTTGTCTGGTAAGTTTTCTCTGCTACAGTAACTCTTGCAGGCTTTGTCCCTCCCCCAGTCTGTTAGTGGATAGTGAAAGGAGAAGCAGGACACTGGTGAGCTCACCTCCCTGCTCTTTCCACCTTGTTAGTCCTTGAGCGGTACAGCAGAACTGTTTGGCTCCTTGTGCTGCATCTTCCTTTCCCAGTTTCTACTATACACTGGATTGCAAGAGATTGATACTAAGTCAAATTCAGGTACCTTCACTGCTTACATTTTAAAGTGATTTTTAGAGTGTTTTTTTTTTAACCACTTCAATACAGGGCACTTATACACCTTCCTGCCCAGACCAATTTTCAGCTTTCAGCGCTCTCACATTTTGAATTGCACGGTCATGCAACACTATTCCCAAATAAAATTTTTATCACTTTTTTTTTTTTCCGCAAGGAGAGCTTTTCTTTGGTGGTACATGATCACCTCTGGGTTTTTTTTTTTGCGCTACAAATAAAAAAAGAATGAAAATTTTGAAGAGAAAAAAAAGGTTTTCTTTGATTCTGTTACAAAACTTTGTAAATAAGTACGTTTTTCTCCTTCACTGATGAGGTGGCACTTATATGCAGCACTGATAGGCGGCGCTGATGGGCACTCATAGGCAGCACTGATGGGTGACACTGATCAGAGGCGCTGGCAGGCATCACTGATGGGCACAGAGTGCCATCTCTAATGGGCAATGATTGCCATCCCTGGTGGGCTTACCTGGGGGCCATTGGTGGGCTTACCTGCTGGCCATGGGTGGGCATCCCTGATGGTCCTAGGTGGGCATCCTTGGGGGGGCTGCACTGATAATCAGTACAGACCCTCCCGCCAGTCAGGAGAGCAGCCAATCGGCTCTCCTCTGCTCGCGTCTGTCAGCGCAAGTAGGGGAAAAGCCGATACACGGCTTTTCCTGTTTACACTGTGATCAGCTGTGATTGGACACAGCTGATCATGTGGTAAAGAGCCTCCACCAGAGGCTCTTTACCTAGATCGGAGATGCAGTGCGTCAGACTGACACACCGCACCATGATCGGCGCGCTGCCTGCCCTCGTGGGTGCGTGATCACAGCTTATCCTGCTGGACATCATATGACGCCCAGTCAGGATAACTGAACCACTTCCTGGCCATCATTCTGCTATAGTCCGGGTGGAAAGTGGTTAAATAACAAACAGATTTATACTTGCCTGCTCTGTGCAATTCCATTGCACAGAGCAGCCCTGAACCTCCTATTCCCATGTCCCCTGTCAGTGATTCTTGTTCCTCCTCCCAGCCAAATGCCTCAAAAACAAAACTGCTTCCCATGGGAACACTCGCGCGGGCTTGCTCACAAACCTACTTGTCCTGCAGGCCATAGATGATACGATTTACTTTCCTGCATCAATGGGTTACAGGAAAGAAAATCGTTCAATTCCCCCATCAATACAGTCCGATCGGATTGGGGAACACCTCCCGCAGAGCTATTGTGTTCTCCTAGTGGGGGGAGCCGTCCCTGCCAGGAGAACCCAGTGATTATTGCTAGCAGCTATAATCGTGTGAAAAATCTGACATGCTGGCTGTACCCAAATTGGTTGATGGATCAACTTGGCTACCATCAGCCTGCCCATACATGGTTTGAATCTCGGCCGGTTCAGCAGGGACTCAAACTGTCTACGGCTGGCTTTAGTCTTCTAGTCTGAAAGGCACACCTGCACACTTTCATGGACGTTTTTCAAGTTTAGCAAAATGGTTAGAAGCAAATTTGGATTCTACCTTAAGCACAGTATCTAACAGGTTTACGGTGTATTTAGGAGCTTTGCATCTATATTCTTGGACAGCCAAGAAGTCGCCAAGATTAGGTTTTATTCTTTCATTGTGTTACTTTAGAGGGAGGAAGTTATGACTCAGAAACTATGAACTATATAATTCTAATGCAAAAGTTCCAGCAGTATGCTACTATATTTACTAATCTATATCTCCATGTGAGTGCCTTGTTATCTGGGCTGCATGCATTTGATTAGCTGGGATTTCCTGCATCACTCATTTCAGTCCTAGAAGTCTCAGGAAACGCACGTGGTTTCAAGAAAAGGAGTTTACTCAAGTTCTTGTGATACTAGTAATATAAGAAAGGTCTTTCACCCTTCCCACGCTGTTCAACACATACCATAAGATAATCTGTGAATATCAATATGTAAAGTAAGTTATCTGGAAACTATATTTGTTTTTTTTTTTCATTTACACACAAGGAGTTTGTACTAAATAAAGTCCAATGATGTTGTGTTGCAAAGTGTATCTAGCGGTCATTATTTTCCAGTATAGGAAGGGGTGTTTTTATTTTTTTAATTTCAACAGGCAATCTATTAGGGATCATGCATATGGGCACAACATATGCTGGCTGCTTTCAGATCTCTAGTGCACCCTTTATTTTTTATGGCTGTGAACTCGGTTGTATGATATGCTATGAGGCTGAGCACATGCACACAGGGCTACGTAAAAGAAAATTGTAAAATCTACCGTAGTCCTGCAGACCCTTTTTAATGCTGTATGCTGTAAACATTTCTGATAATGTTTTACATGTGTTTTTTTGAAGGATCTTACTGCCAGCAAGATTCTATGTAAAATCATATGCTTGTCATTTAAGCTCAATGGCAGCTCAACTCACTCACTGTATCCACATTATACAATATAATGGAAGCTACATATTAACCAATCTGGAGCAATTTTTCATATTTTGCACACCTGTAAAAATCTGCATTTTTGTTACATTTGTACATTTTTGGTTCTAAATTTACTCCCAGAACATTGTGAAATAAAAAAATACTAGTTGCAATTGTTATTTGTGCAATGGTTAATCAAACACATATTATAATAAAATGAATTTTAGTGCAAACACACATAATATAACCTTTTTGTTTTTCACAAACCCCATATCATAGCATTGAGCATGTGACTGGTACTCTTCATGGAAACATTGGGGGTCTCCCAATGTCTCCCATGCTCTCCAAAGCAACTAACCAAACACAGATCGTGCTTGGTTAGAGGCTTCCCTGGCTGTATCAGCCAGGGAATGATGGCTCAGAAACTGGAAGTAAAAAAAAAAAAAAGATCACTTTGAATCATTCACTGTAGAGGGGATCTCCCTCACGTGCTGCATCCTGAAAACATTTGATGAGGTCTCAGGCACCTGGTAAGAATTGGGGGACCCCTGAAACTGTGCTGCCCACACTCTAAAAGTGACCGGGCCGATATACAGCTCCTAGGCAGGAGCTGGCTGATATGCTACGTATGTCTGAAGAACTTAACTTGAGTATGTAAAATGGTTGAATTTCATAACCCCAATAGTCGTCCTATACAGCTTTCTCTCCTGCTCCTCATCCTCTCCCACCATCTATATATCCCAGCTATCCTGATGGCACTTGATCCTCTGAAGTCAAGTGGCTGACATGTCCCCCTCTCCTAGTGTACTCTCTCAAAGTCTCTGGCTTTAGTTGATATACATACAGTGTACATATGAGTAAGACCATACATATCTGTCCATATTATTTCTTTACGTTATCTGTCAAACCTGCTGGGAGAGGTAAGCTGTCAATCGTAAACACAGAATCCAGGCTTCAGGTGGGGTGAATGGAGTTCCTTCACGGTCCAGCTGAAAACAAAAAGCCCTGACTGGAACGCATAGAAAATAACAGTATATTAGTGCATAGTGGTAGGACCACACATATCATGCACAGATGCTGGACATTCCACTGAGCTGGTGGTAAGGGTACTGCTTGTTCCTCAATACCTTTCAGGGACCACAGAAATGCTGGTAAAGAAGTAGGTAGAGCACGTTCTGTACATAATTTTAGAGGTAAACTGACACCAAATGTGTTACTTGGATATCGTGAAGGATTTATTAATGTTACAAATGCTACAGGTTCATACTTGTATACACTTTCACTCTTAGGACTCTGCATAGTTATTTATTAACTACTTGACCACTGGACACTTAAACCCCCTTCCTAACCAGACCAATTTTCAGCTTTCGGTGCTCTCACATTTTGAATGACAATTACTCAGTCATGCAACACTGTACCTATATTATTTTTTTGTCCTTTTTTTCCACACAAATAGAGCTTTCTTTTGGTGGTATTTAATCGCCGCTGAGTTTTTTATTTTTTGCACTATAAAAGAAAAAAGACCGAAAATTCTGTAACACAACAAAACTTTTTTTCTTCTTTTCTTTTATAAAATTTTGCAAATTAGTGATTTTTCTTCATAAATTTTGGCCAAAATTTATACTGCTACATAGCTTTGGTAAAAATAACCAAAAACGGTGTATATTACTTGGTCTTTGTGAAAGTTAGACTACTTTCACACTGAGGTGCTATATCGCTAAAAATAGCGCCTGCAAAGCGCCCTGAAAGAGCCGCTCAGTTCACACTAATGTGAAAGCCCGAGGGCTTTCACACTGGACCGGTGCGCTTGCAGGACGGTCAAAAAAGTCCTGCAAGCCGCATCTTTGCAGCGCTATAGGAGCGGTGTATTCAGGGCTCCTAAAGCGCCCCTTCCCATTGAAAACAATGGGGCAGCGCCGCAAACCCGCCGGCAAAGCTTTGCGGGTGGTTTTAACCTTTTTTCGGACGATAGCTGGACTCTTGGTCTGGTGAGTACCTGTTCGTGAAAAGTCAGCAGGTACAGTATTTGTAGTTGACTTTTTTTGTTTTTGTTTTTTAAAGCAAACCACTTTTTTAACTGCTTGCCGACCGGCGCACGCCGATGTACGTCGGCACAATGGCACGGCTAGGCAAAAGGACGTACCTGTAAGCCCTTTTGAAATTGCCGCCATGCCATTGCGTGCGCACGCCGGCCGGGAGCTCCGCGAGTCGGTTTGCGGGTCCCGCAGACTCGATCGCCGCCGGGATACCCGTGTTCGCCTCACGGAGAGGAAGACGGGGAGATGCTAAGGTAAACAAGCATCTCCCCGTTCTGCCTAGTGACAGTGTCACTGATTTCTGCTCCCTGTAATTGGGAGCAGCGATCAGTGTAGTGACACTGCTAGCCCATCCCCCCTACAGTTAGAACACATCCCTAGGATACATTTAACCCCTACAGCGCCACCTAGTGTTAACCCCTTCACTGCCAGTCACATTTACACAGTAATCAATGCGATTTTAATCGCACTGATCGCTGTATAAATGTGAATGGACCCAAAATCACGCCAAAGTTGTCCGACGTGTCCGCCATAATGTCGCAGTCAAGATAAAAATCGCTGATCGCCGCCACTACTAGTAAAAAAAATAAATAAAAATGCCATAAAACTATCCCCTATTTTGTAAACGCTATAACTTTTGCGCAAACCAATCAAACGCTTATTGCGTTTTTTTTTTTTTTCTACCAAAAATATATAAAAGAATACGTATCGGCCTAAACTGAGGAAAAAAAAACGTTTTTTTATATATTTTTGGGGGATATTTATTATTGCAAAAAGCAAAAAATAATGCGTTTTTTTTTTTTTTTCAAAATTGACGGTTTTTTTTTCTTGTTTATAGCGCAAAAAATAAAAACCGCAGGGGTGATCAAATACCACCAAAAGAAAGCTCTATTTGTGGGGAAAAAAAGGACACCAATTTTGTTTAGGAGCCACGTCGCACGACCGCGCAATTGTCAGTTAAAGCGACGCAGTGCCGAATCGCAAAAAGTGCTCTGGTCAGGAAGGGGGTACATTCTTCCGGGGCTGAAGTGGTTAAGGAGACATTTGGATCATTTTAGTTTTATGACTGTGTATATAATATATATAATACAGTATCTCACAAAAGTGGATACACCCCTCACATGAAGAAATGACACTTTGCTACAATGTAAAGTAGTGAGTGTACAGCTTCTATAACAGTGTAAATTTGCTGTCCCTTCAAAATAACTCAACACACAGCCATTAATGTCTAAACCGCTGGCAACAAAAGTGAGTACACCCCTAAGTAAAAATGTCTAAATCGAGCCCGGTGTCATGTGACTCATTAATGTTACAAGGTCTCAGGTGTGAATGGGTAGCAGGTGTGTTAAATTGGTGTTATCACTCTCGCTCTCTCATACTGGTCACTGGAAGTTCAACATGGCACCTCATTGCAAAGAACTCTGGGGATCTGAAAAAAAGAATTGTTGCTCTACATAAAGATGGCCTAGGCTATAAGAAAATTGCCAAGACCCTGAAACTGAGCTTCAGCACGGTGGCCAGGACCATACAGCAGTTTAAAAGGACAGGTTCCACTCAGAACAGGCCTCACCATGGTCAACCAAAGAAGTTGAGTGCACGTGCTCAGCGTCATATCCAGAGGTTGTCTTTTGGAAATAGACGTATGAGTGCTGCCAGCGTTGCTGCAGAGGTTGAAGGGGTGGGGGTCAGCCTGTCAGTGCTCAGACCATATGCAGCACACTGCATTAATTTGGTCTGCATGGCTGTCGTCCCAGAAGGAAGCCTCTTCTAAAGATGATGCACAAGAAAGCCCAAAAACAGTTTGCTGAGGACAAGCAGACCAAGGACATAGAGCCATGTCCTGTGGTCTGATGAGACCAAGATAAACTTATTTGGTTCAGATGGTGTCATTCATGTGTGGCGGCAACCCGGTGAGGAGTACAAAGACAATGTGTGTCTTGCCTACAGTCAAGGATGGTGGTAGGAGCGTCATGGTCTTGGGGCTGCATGAGTGCTGCCGGCGCTGAGGAGCTACAGTTCATTGAGGGAACCATGAATGACAACATGTACTGTGACATACTGAAGCAGAGCACGATCCCTTCCTTACGGAGACTGGTTCACAGGGCAGTATTCCAACATACCGACCACAAGCACACCAAGATGACCACTGCCTTGCTAAAGAAGCTGAGGGTAAAGGTGATGGACTGGCCAAGCATATCTCCAGACCTAAACCCTATTGAGCATCTGTGGGGCATCCTCAGACGGAAGGTGGAGAAGCGCAAGGTCTCTAACATCCACCAGCTTTGTGGTGTCGTCATGGAGGAGTGGAAGAGGACTCCGGTGGCAACCTGTGAAGCTCTGGTGAACTCCATGCCCAAGAGGGTTAATGCAGTGCTGGATGATTTTCACTTAGGGGTGTACTCACTTTTGTTGCCAGCGGTTTAGACATTAATGGCTGTGTAGTTAATTTGAAGGGAAAGCAAATTTACACTGTTATACAAGCTGTACACTCACTACTTTACATTGTAGCAAAGTGTCATTTCTTCAGTGTTGTCACATGAAAAGATAGAATAAAATATTTACAAAAATGTGAGGACTGTACTCACTTTTGTGAGATACTGTGTGTATGTATATATGTATGTACAGTTGTGCTCATAAGTTTACATACCCTGACAATTTGATTTCTTGGCCTTTTTCCAGAGAATATTAATAACACAAAAACGTTTTTTTTTCACTCATGGTTAGTAGTGTGATATATATATATATATATACACACTCATAGTGTTTGCCTGAAGCCATTTATTATCAATCTCCGTCATGTTACGGCAGCTCCGCTTTAAGTGTGTCCCCCTTCAGGTAGTACACACTTAACCCCTTCACCGCCCCCTAGTGGTTAAATCCTTCACTGCCAGTGACGTTTTTACAGTAATCAATGCATTTTTATCGCACAGATCGCTGTATTAATGCAATTGGTCCCAAAAATGTGTCAAAATTGTCCGACGTGTCCGCCATAGTGTCGCAGTCCCGATTAAAAATCGCAGATTGCCGCCATTACTAGTAAAAAAAAAAATAATAAAAATGCCAAAAAACTCCCCTATTTTGTAGACGCTATAACTTTTGCGCAAACCAATCAATATACGCTTATTGCAAATTTTTTTTTTTTTTAACCAAACATATGCAGAAGAATACATATCGGCCTAAACTGAGGAAAAAAAAAAAATCTATATATTCAGTGTATTTTTTTCCTGAAAACATGCGTTTTATAAATAGCTGTGAAAATGTTGTGCAATATAAAAATTTGCAACTGGCACTTTTTTTTTTTTTTATATGCAAGGGTCTCTGCTTTTGACAAATATATAATTGTTTGGGGGTCATTTCTAGTTAAAAAAAAAAATCCAGATTTTTTTTTTTTCTTGTGCAAAAAATTGCCAATGGTTAAATAGTGACTTACATATTGTAAGTTCTATATTACATGTATACTTGCATAATGCACACCTTTTTTTGTTTTTATGTGCTTGGAATGGATTTAGCCTTGCCTCACACTGACAGCGGGATTGAGTTTGTGCAAGTTCAGCACTCACACAATTTATTCCCGCATGTCAGTCCGACTTCGGGGGCGATTTCAGAGACATCTGTGCGGGTTCCTGCACAGATGTCTATACAAGTCGCACCCCAAAATCTCCAAAAGTAGTTACAGAAACTGTTTTGGGACCAGTGTGGCGTCGCACCGATTCAGACGGCGCCATTGCCTGCAATAGCGACCGATTTGGCATGCCTTTTGACATGTCAAATCGCATGCCAAATCTCATCAATGTGAACCTAGGCTTAAGGCCGGTTCACACCAGGAATTGCACAGGAACGTGATGTGCGATTTCAGCCCATTCATTTTTAAAGGGCTGAAACCGTACCAAAAGTAGTGCATGTAAAACTCACTGCAATTCTGCATAACCGACCTTTATCAGAAATTGTTCGTATAAGCACTAATCATAACAAAATTTTCAGAAATATGCACTTTTTTTTTTTTTTTAATTGTAATCAATCTTATTTGTACCATCTATCCATGTGATGATCCATCTGCTTGTAACATCTCTTCCAAGAAAATGTGTCAGACCAAGTAGAAGGTCATATATTTTGGTTCTAGCTAGTAAGAGCTTTTACAGGTTTGTTTGCTCCATTGCTTATAGTCTGTTATGTCAGCAAATAGCTCAGGTGATAGCGAGTCTGCTAATTGCAGAGATGGTGAAGCTTCAAGATTAACTATAAGAAGGCACATAGGATTTTACTGCGACTCCTTGGGATGGAACTGGTCTTTACTAGCTTTTACTGCAAAGAGCTTGGTGAGAAGTTTACTTCGATATGCTTATGTTTAGATGAAAAGCTTTCTCTTGACATTCTGTTTGGGGAGGCAGTGTTTTGCTTAAAAAGTATGCCAAGCCACAATAACCAAAATAACCCCAAAGAAAACAAAAACATTCAGCATCTCTGCAATGCATGCACTTTGAAATGCATAGCAATGTGCATGAAAATGCACATCAAAGTCATCCATTGTAAGGCTTAATGTACACGGGATGTTTTTACAACCTGTCCTTAATGATTGATTCAACTTGACAGATAGTAACCCATGTTTAAAACGTCCGTTTTGCCACGTTTACATGCCGCGTTTGTTTTTACAAGCGTTTGAAAAAAACTTTTTTTTCTAAAATAGCCAAAAATGAGAAACGCCTGTATGCTAAACACGGCTAAACGCGAGTTACTTCGTCTAGCTGCGCTTAGAAGCGTCTGACCCTTGAAATGCCTCTAAACTCAGTGTCTGAACTCATTATTTTGCTTTCCAAAAAAAGCCTCTAAACTCAACTGCCTAGAAACGACTATAAACAACCCTGTGTACATATACTAATAAGATAACATAGAGGAGAGTTCAGGAACAGTTGAAAAAAATACCCAACTGCTCCTAAACATTCGTTTACCAGCAGCAGTATACATGAGGCCTAAGGCAACAGGTCCCTGAAAGGGCCATGATAAAAACAATTTATTTATTTTCAGTTCACTGGCAGTTCATTTGCATGCGTTCATTGTGTTGCATTTTAGCACAACACACCTCAGCGCATATCTATGTGGCATTGTGGTGTGAGCAAGGCACATAGAAAATGATTGTTTTCTATGCGCTGTTGCCTTGATGTGTGTTAACCCTTTTGCTGCCATAGCTTCTCCAATTTTCTCCAATTTTTCATTTCAGATTTATCAAAACCATGTAGTGGAAGGGAGTGCCTGATTGCATACAAATTGAAACTCTTATGGTTTGACCTCATATTATATGGTTTTGATAAATCTGAAGACGAAAATCTGCAGAGAATCGTATAGTGTGTATGGGGTCTTATGCCGCGTGCACACGGTCGGACTTTCCGACGGGAAATGTTCGGTGTGAGCTTGTTGTCGGAAAGTCCGACCGTGTGTATGCTCCATCGAACATTTGCTGTTGGAATTTCTGCTCATAAATGTTTGAGAGCAGGTTCTCGTATTTTCCGCAAACAAAACATTGTTGTCCGATCGTGTGTACACAAGTCTGTTACACAAAATTCCCGGCATGCTCTAATTCAAGCAGAAGGAACCGCCCTGACTATAGAACATCTTCTCGGCACGTCGCACGTGTTGTACATCAACACGTTCTCACGTTCGGAATTTTGGGCCAACATTTGTGTGACCGTGTGTATGCAAGACAAGTTTGAGCCAACACCCTTCGGAAAAAAATCCATGGTTTTGTTGGCGGAAAGTCCGATCGTGTGTACGGGGCATAAGACTAGGTTCACACCTAGTGTATTGTGAGCGTGTGTTTTTCTTGAAGGCCTTTTTGCGCTACATGCATAGGGCAGCCTATTTATTTGCAATAATGCCAGTGTATCTTTTTTTTAGGCGTTGAGATTTCTATGTTTTGTAACCGCATGTTTTTTTTAAATTATTATTTATTTGCCGCATTTGGAGTGCCTTTAGCAATAAATCGAACTGCTAGTGTGATGCACATTTTTTTCACATGTTCTATGAGCGCCAATGAAAATGCAAGCTTTTGGGCACGTTCACGGAACACTCAGATGTGAATGGAGCTTCCAGTGTGGCCTTCTGCAGCTTTTTGTATCCACACCAAGTTTTTGGGGATGTTGGCTTCAAGTGCCCTGCTTGTCTCTCTTTTTTTTAGGCATGTCAGCCATGGCAGTCTGCTGGTAAAACAGAGTACTTATTAGCAGACCTCACTGGTATTCTCCTGTATAGAGCACTCAAAATCTTGGAAGAAGTGATGAATCTGCTGGAAACAATTTGTGTGCCTTGTCACTGGCCTTTTCCATAGTGTATCATGCTGGAAATTAAAACGGACGTTATTAATCTGTGAAGGCAGCTCAGGTTACTCCTTTCTTTTTATTCCAGGCTTAGTTGGTGAAACTCACAATAATGAGGAAGTTTTATTTACTACATTGTATTGCCACTTTCTTTTAAAATCATACAGTACCACCAATACTACTTCACAGAGCGATGAAGGCTGCGTTTTGTGTTAGTCATTAGAGGAAGTAGAGTTTCTGGAAATCACCCATGTTTCTTACTACACCGGAAAGTTGTGCTTCTGGAAATACGCTGCTGAATTGTAAACAAAGATTAACCGCTATACTACACCACTTGGTGGCCATCATTCAGGAAAGCAGAAAGGTGTTGTCAAAACTGTCATTAAGTTTACCAGTCTGCACGAATAAATTCCTGAAATGTCCCAATAAACACATATAGCAGCAGAATGCTTTTTCAGAAAAGTTCTGTTTTTTTAAAAAGCTGCCCTTGAGCTCCAAGCTTTTATCTAGGCAGTATTATCTCACTAGTGTTACCAGCAGTAGTAAACATAGGAAATTTAAATGATCAGAAAAGTTAAAAAATTAAAATCAATAACGTAAACAAAAGGAATACAACTTTTAGTTTTCCAGTGTGAGCATTTTAAAACCACTAATATTTCAGTTAATACGGCCCCGTTCACACAAGTGCACAGACCGCGTCCGCCTGACCATTTTTCAGGGGGACCCAATCGGACCACCCATTGTTCTCTATTGGGAGGAGAATGTAAACGGACATATCCGATTTGGTCTACCAAAAACAGACGGATGGGGATCCTCTGTCCCCTGGTTACCCCTGCAGCTGTGACCTTCGGGTGCTGTGGGGGTTATTACAAATGGCTTCATCTATCAGAAGTGCCCACTATGCCTGCTTCTTCCGCTCCCCTTCTCAATTAATATAAGCTGTACTATCCCTTCCCTCAATGAAAAGAACTATATACATGGCAGACCTTTCCTCCATCTAGCACTTTACAATGCAGGAACTGATCGTGTGTTTAGTGCAGGGCTTGACAAATTTGATTTGAATCTAGAAGCTTGTGTGTGTGTGTGTGTGTGTGTGTGTGTGTGTGTGTGTTTTTGTGTGTGTTTTTAATTTTTTTTAATTTTTTTTATTTTTTTTTTACAACGCACTCCTACTCACCGAACACAACTCATTCAAATAAAAGGGACACTGCCTGTCAGATGCCTCTGATGGGGAGGGGGAACTGTCAGTGCAGACTCTGGGCTGTGTGAAAGAGACACTCTGAGCCCTACAGCCAGCAACCCCAGCAGGCGCTAGGACACAATTTTACTAGCCATGGCGACCTGGCACATGGGATTTGTCAAGGCATGGTTTAGTGTACTATAATCGGTGAAATCCATAAATAAATCTGGACCTTTTTCCTGTTGGTGATCCATCTAGTGATAAAGATCTAAAGAGGGGAATCAGGACCTCCTTTCTCCTGCTGGTGATCTATCTAGTGTTACACCCCAGAATTCTATTGGCTTTCTCCACCGGCAGGTCACACTGTTTGCTCATTTTGCACTAATCTGAAATATACACCCCCAAATCCTTTTCTCTTATAGTTCTGGCCTATACCCCAAATATTGTACCCCTATATGAGGATTATTTTTGCTTTTGGAAACTTAACCACATTTTCATCTACTTGACCAATCTTGCAGAAATGCCAAATTTTGTTCCATGTTACAAACACCTCCAATATCAACTCTATTACACACCTTTTTCGTGACCACAAACACGTTACCCACCAATCCTTTAGTTATATCACTTACAAACAGATTGAATTGAACAGGACCTAGTACAGAGCCTTACGGTACAACAGTGGTGACAGGTCTCTGTTGTGACTGAACCCCCATTTACATCCACACTCTGGTATCTATCCATTTAGCCCAGGGGTCTCCAAACTACAGCCCTTCAGCTGTTGTGGAACTACACATCCCATGAAGCATTGTAAAACTCTGACATTCACAGACATGACTAGGCATTATGGCAATTGTAGTTCCTGAACAACTTGGAGATCCCTGCTTTAGCCAACTGCTTATCCATGAAATCACCCAAGGGTTAAGTCCTAGCTTGTACAACTTTTTTATGACATCTTTTTGTGCAGGTTTTTTGTGAAAATCTTGTTGCTATGATGCAAATTAGTCATAGACTGATATCCCTATTTAGCAATTCCAGAACATATGTACATAATGTAATTCCTTCTGTATTGTGTAACATTTACTTTGAATTCAGTGTCCTGTTTATCTTAATCATAGATCTCACACAACTGTTCCTGTTATTTCAGTGTCTTTTTTGTGTCCTAATTTGCTCACTCACAATTGGTGTCTCATGACTAACTGAATCAACTTTCAACTTAGCAGGTCACATGTCAGGCTGAGTAGGAAGCTCTTGATAGCCTAATGACAAATTCCTGAGATAGACTTTTGTCAACTGTTCTTGGGATGTCTGCTCATTCATTCTCCAAATTGCAATCCTCTTTTTTTTTTTTTCCTTTCTACACATCCAGACATGCAAGTGAACGACAGAATATAGATATTGTTGCCTACAGCTTATCTGAAATCAAAATCTGTGTGTTTGTGTTATATCTCTATCTATCTATCTATCTATCTATCTATCTATCTATCTATCTATCTATCTATCTATCTATCTATCTATCTATCTATCTATCTATCTATCTATCTATGCACAGTGGTTGCTATTTTGTTCACAGTATTTGGTGTGATATCAGTGTATCGCATTTCCATTGCCTGCGTACTCTAAACTGATCATGTTTGACTGATTGCATTACTGTGCACCCACAAAAGGGTAATTAAACTGAAATGGCACAGGGATTCTCATATATGCAGAAATTTGGAGGTGCTCTATTGGCTACTTTTGTGGGATGGGTAGCTGCACCAATGTGTTCAGAAACCCACTAGATACATCTCTAGCTCACGGCACGTTTTGCATGGTCAGTAAGTTGTAAATATAATATGTAAAAGAATATAGAATGCAGTGTATCTAGCATGTTTGACACCCAGAACTGTTTTTTTTTTTTTCCAGCATTCACCTGCTGTATAAGAAAACTGTTTGAGTAACAATTGTGAAATGGAACAAATAATAAAAAAATGAGGGAAAAAAAACCCAGCAATGGTGAAAATTGTAGTGCCCCTACACCCGTGGTCAGTCCTTCCTAGGTCTCATGCACACATGGTTTAAGAAATACCACTTACAGACGTTTGGTATTTTTATTTTTTCTGCCTGTAAATGCGTTCTTTGTTAGCCTACAGTATGTCCATGCACACATGGATTTATTATTACATGGATGCATTTATAGGCATATTAGAAGAAGATTATTATTATTATTATTATTATTATAATATTATTATAATAATATTATTATTATTTATATATATATATAATATTATTATTATTATTATTATTATTATTATTATTATTATTATTATTATTATATATATATATATATATATATATATATATATATATATATATTTGAAAACCATTTTCATATGCGAGCGCTACTTATGTATGCGTTCGCTTCTGCACGCAATCTTGACGGGACGGGGCGTGTTTAAAAAATGTATTTTTTTTTTCTTTTTTCTTTTTCTTTTTTCTTTTTTTTTTACACTGTTCTTTTAAAAAAAAGTGTCACTTTTATTCCATTTATTCTATTACAAAAAAAAAAAATTGTGTCACTTTTATTCTATTACAAGGGTAAACATCCCTTGTAATAGAAAAAAAGCATGACACCAACTGCAATAATAAAAAAATATTGTCATTGGAAACAAAAAAAAAAATAAAAATGGCCCTTTAAGAGCTATGGGCGTAAGTGACGTTTTGACGTCACTTCCGCCTTGCAATGATATGGCGATGGGTCGGGGCCATCTTCCCCTCACTCGTCTCCATGTCATGCCAGGAGAAGGATCCGATCGTCTCTCTGCTGCTACCGACGGCTCCGGTAAGGGGCGGAGGGCACTGGACATGGGGGCCCTCTCCCACCGCCGATTAAAAGTGTTCTTGTGGCGAATCTGCCACAGAGACCACGTTTATCTGAAAGTGGACTGCCGGCTGAAGAAGAGGATGCCGGGGTTATGGCAGCTAGCCATAACAACGATGTTCCGCTTCAAAGGTGGGTGGGTGGTCTGTAAGTGGTTAAAGCACTTCTAAGTCAGGACCATGCGTTTACTATATCTGGTCTCCCACAGTGCACAGAATTGCAATTATTTTAGTAAATATAAACTGCTAAATACCTTTTCTCATCAGCAGTCTATAGCAGTCTTGTGCTTTCTATCATTATCTGGTTAAAGCTTGAAGGATGAGTTTTCATTCTACTCTGACTGTCCTATGAAGCTGCAGGACCCCTGGCCCTCTGTTTGGACAGTGCTGATGGGCCCCTGTGCTGATAACATGCACTCAACCAAGGAAAAAAAAAAACTCTCTGGCAATACGCCCCAACCTAAGTATGTGCAGAGTGACTCCAAAGGCTCTTTACTATCAGGGGATGGATTGGGGACAGTGGAAGAAGGGGGGGAGCATAGAAAATAGGATTAAACTGCCTCTTTACACAATGCGGGGCATTAACCCCTTAGGTTTCACAGTAAGTATACCAAGCATGCTTTACTGCAAATACACACTGATTTTACTGTTGGTGGGTATAGTAACAAAGAAGAAATGGTACTGTATTTGTAATTTATGTGAACGCTCCTGGGTAATTTAACATTTACATGTAACAGAGATTATGGCACGGCAAGTATAAAGCCCACAAGGGACTATAGTAAAATGTCATCCTCTACAAGTTAAGTCTTCCTGAATCACGAGACCTGAACCGTGTGGGCTCATATTGTTATATCTGATCTGTCACAAGGGTTAGTGTTGTACGCCCAGCAAGCAAAAACAGGTGATGTAGCCAACACAACCAAACAGGAGAACCAGTGCGGCCCCAGACTTATCTACCATGTGTGCTGTTAGGCCACTTTCACACGATCGGACCTTTCAGGTCCGCCTGTCAGTTTTGACGGCGGACCTGAACAGGCGCTCCATGTTAGCCTATGGAGCGATGGATGTCAGCGGACAAATGTCCGCTGACATCCGACCCGGTCCGATCCGCTAAAAGCAGACGGATGGCCCTACGTTCAGGTCCGTCGCTATCGGATCGGGTGAGATCTGACGAAAACGGACATGCGGTCTGTTTTCATCCGATCCCTCCATAGGCGGCAGCAGCGCCTGACAAGCCCCTCCCCGTTCAGTTAACAGAGAGGGACCTGTCATCCGCCGGCTCAGCGGAGATCAACGGAGAGATCTCCCGCTGAGCCGGCGGACAGAGGCGGGCTCCGTGGAAACTGAGTCCACCTCGTGTGAAAGGGGGCTTACTCTACTGTCTGTGCTCAGCCTATTCCTTCTGAATAGCATTTAGTCTCCTTAGGCCTCATGCACACTGGACGTTAAAATAACTAACGTTATAACAACGTCAGCAGCTTTGCAGTGAGTTTTTGAACTTCTTTCATCATTTTTGCAATAGCGGTTTTTAGTGTTTTTTAGCATTAATTAGTGTTTTTCCGCGTTAGCGTTTTTTTTTTTTTGAAAAAAAAAACATTTTTTTTTTTCTTTTTTCAATGGATCAAAAACATTAAACACTAGTGAGCGATGTTTTCGAGCTTTTATCAGTTTTAGAGCGTTTTTACAGCTGAAAAACATCTCTCAGAACCCACTAGTTTTTTTTTTTTTTTTACTGCTCAAACGCCACTGCCCAAAACTGCTGATAACAGCCTATGTGTGCATGGACACATAGGATAACATGATAGAGAGTTTAACGATTGTAGAAAAAAACGTCTACAGCCAAAAACAGCAGCTGTAAAAACATCAAAAACCGTCCAGTGTGCATGAGGCCTTAGTATTAGCAGAGCACCAAGGCCAGTAGTTATGCTTTATGCATATTCTGGCTCTTCTGTTAAGTGTATTGCATTTCTTAGGCCTCAGACTTAGATTTGATCTTTGATTTGCATGTACTGTATGTTGATGCAGTTTTTCTCAGCATTACAATTTGAGAGGAGATCTGTCTATCTATAGAGATGACCTCACAGTTGAATATCTTTATAAACCCTCTCAGTTTCCATGCAGCGAAGGCTTCTGTTGAGAAAGGTCATGGAATCTGAATCTACAGTATGGATGGCACAGCTAAAGGCTTGTCTGGGTATAAAATGCTTCATTGTCTTCCAGTACCAGCTGGTATTATGTTTGCCTGTTCATTTGTGTTTTACTGTGAACATAGACCAGTCTCTGGATTCTACTCACTGGGACTTAGGAATCAAACAGTTTGGCAGCTTTCTTTCACAGATGATTGCCAGAAACTGTTTATTTCTAATAATATATTTTTGGGGATGTACCATCTAGTGGATACAGCTACAATTACAAATCGCCTTAAGGACCATGGTCCTTATATGTGCTGAGAACCGTTATGTGCACCATGTAAATCGCATAGAAGATGCAACTAAGCACAACCTTCAACCATTTTCTTGCCAATTATCATTCATTGTATGCTTTGATTACAACTGTAACCTTGTCATTGTACATGGAAGACTATGGGATTAATAAGATATGACTGGTTGTTATGTGTTAGTTTAGTAATATTGGATCCAGTGCACCTCAGTGTTGGTTCTTCTTTGACCGTTACTACTGCTATGTGAGGAAGAGTGGCCAAGCAATCCCTACATATTCTTATTACCAGTGGTGGGTGAGCTTATGTAAAATTCTACTATTTAGGTTATGCAATACAAAGATGATTTTCTTATTTCATCAGATTATAATGCAGTGGGTGTCATTGTCCCTTGGTAACCCTGAACAGTCACTGCCGAAAATTCAGTTAGTATCACGAGTGTCATTCCAGCAATGTTCCTTTATTTTTATTCTTCACACTGCTGGTCACTTGGTGTCTTTGGAGAAGTTGCAGCCATAATGTGAATGTAAAGCTTCCTCCTCTCTTCCAGCAAGCAAGGGTAGAGGTTAGAGTAGCACATGACTTCTAGGTCTGTTATATTTAGCATTACCCTTGTGTGAATGTAGAAATTTCCTTATGACACTTGATGAGCATACAGTTTCCTTCTGTATGGGATGCTGCTTTATGCATTGCCATAAATCCCTTTTGTACCTGTAGTGTATGCCAAGCCATGGGTTTCAAGTTTATGATAATGGATCTGTGTTAAGCAACACTCACATACTTTACACAGCAAGGATCGTATTTGTTGGGCTTGGGAACCCAACATTTTATTGCAGTTTTATGCAGTCGAATTTATTTTCCATGCAAGAAGATCTTAGCTTGGAAGAACTCAAGTGCACTTCAGTTATTTCACTTAGAATAGTTACTTCATATGTAAACTATCCAGCTAAAGTACAGAGCAGGCAACAAAACAAACAAGTAAACAATGATGTCATAAGAAGATCGTGATTTGATATCCAATTTTCATTCCCACTTTGTAAATAATCCATGTCCATGGACATACTCTATATTTGAATTGTGGAATAAGAGAGTGCAGCTCAATAAACCATGACAAATTGGTTCTCTAATTCAGTGTTTCTCAACCTTTTTCCAGTCAAGGCACTATATAAATTATTAATAGGCACCCCATTGTAAAAAATAACCCCCCCCCTCTCTTAAACTAATAGTTTTTCACATTGCAGCAACAACTAAACACGTAGGACACCCAACATTAGAGGTGATTTATTCTTACAAAGCAAATACACTTTTGTGCATTGGTACTGACTAGTATTTCAGCATTTCTTCTCCCTCACCCCCCCCCCCCCCCCCCACAGCTTGCATAGCATGCTTATGGGGACATCCTTGTTATCAGTCGTTGACATCAGTGGTAGTTAGGATTTTGGTGGCTGGCCCAAGCTTGTAATTTTGTACAATGAAAACCTGTGGCTTTGATCCACCCACTGGCTTGAAAACAATTTTTGGGCTATTTTTAGGCATTTTGCCAATCTGTGGGTGGGAGTTGGGGGCTGACACACAAAAGCCTTGTTTTGGGATCGAGCCCACACGAGTGCCGTCATAGCATGCGATTTGCTATGGAGGCACTTAGCAGGGCGGAAGAGGCAGGAGCGCAAAGTAGCTCATGAAACTTGTGGTGTTCTGGTTTGTAGGTTTTTTACTGTACATTTTGTTTTGTGTGTTTTTGCTTGCAGCAAATATGTGTGTTTGCTGCGTTTGGGGGCTATTAACAGTGGCACCTCAAGTGCGGTGCATGTTTTTCAACATAACTTATGCAAGGTACACACCAGAAGCTTTTTTTCATTAAATCCAGCGGGCTGAGCAAAAAAAAAAAAAAGAAACAGACAGAGTTCCATACTAACAAAAGTGATGTTTGTGCAGGGCGATCTCCCCTGCTGTGCAGAACAACACTAATCGGTGTTTGCGGTCATTGGCTGCCAGCGCTGATTGGATGCTCGCATGCCCATTTGATCAGACAGCTGTACACATGGGCTAAAAGTTGGCCGGTTCCTGCTGAACAGTGCCGGCCGAAGACATTGTGTTGCCTGGTACCAAGAATGAAATGCTGCCCCGCCCCCAAAAAAAGTCACGCCCACCAAAATGCCCCCACATCCATTATTTTATATCATGATAACTAAAGTGGACCTGTCATGGCTCTATACATGTAAAGAGTATAAAGAGGACCTGTAAAAATACAAACCGCGGAGGTGATCAAATACCACCGAAAGAAAGCTCTATTTGTGGGGAAAAAAGGACGTAATTTTGTTTGGGTGCAACGTCGCACGACCGCGCAATTGTCAGTTAAAGCGATGCAGTGCCGTATCACAAAAAAAATGATTGAAGGGCAATATTTCTATTATTACATTGTTATATAAAATAAAATAGTTCAACTCACCATAATGCAGAATCAGTGGGAGCTCTGAGCGTGTCACTTGCCAACGTCACCTGCCATCAGATGCAGATTGTCACTTGCCACGACGCCACCTGCCATCAGATGTGGATTGTCACTTGCCACGACGCCACCTGCCACACATTGTGTATTGTCACTTGCCACGATGCCACCCGCCACATATTGCGGATTGCCACGACGCCACCTGCCACACATTGGGGATTGCCACGACTCCACCTGCCACACATTGCGGATTGTCACTTGCCACGACTCCACCTGCAACACATTGCGGATTGTCACTTGCCACGACTCCACCTGCCACACATTGCGGATTGTCACTTGCCACGACTCCACCTGCCACACATTGCGGATTGTCACTTGCCACGACTCCACCTGCCACACATTGCGGATTGTCACTTGCCACGACTCCACCTGCCACACATTGCGGATTGTCACTTGCCACGACTCCACCTGCCACACATTGCGGATTGTCGCTTGCCACGACTCCACCCGCCACACATTGCAGATTGTCACGACGCCACCTGCCACACATTGCGGATTGTCACTTGCCACAATGCCACCTGCCACAGATTGCGGATTTTCACTTGCCACCATGCCACCTGCCACACATTGCGGATTGTCACTTGCCACAACGCCACCTGCCACACATTGCGGATTGTCACTTGCCACGTCACCTGCCACACGTACTGGATTGACGCTTGTCACGTCGCCTACAACACGTACCAGATTGACGCTTGCCACGTCACCTGCCACACATTGTGGATTGTCACTTGCCATAGCTGCTGATCCCACTGTGAGGAGCCCTGTACTGTGCTTGTGCAGTACGGAGGACAAAGGAGATGCCGAAAGTCTCCGAACAGCGGCAGCGTGTGGCACAATGTACTCTGAAGCGCAGGCGCCGTGTAGAGCTCATGAACAGCTGTTCATGTTCGGAGACTTTCGGCATCTCCTTTGTCCTACGTACTGCGTAAGCGCTGCTTATGTGCAGTACAGGGTGGACAGTATCTGATGGGGACCTTTCTCGGCGGATCCTCACAGTGGGATCCGCAGCGGAGTGGGTGGAACAGGCTGGCTGGTGGGCGGCAATTTGCTGCCCCCCTGAATGTGCCACCTGGAACCATGGCTCCATCGGGTCCCATGGTAGGGCCGGCCCTGCTGCTGAACCAACTGTTTTTTGACTGATTTTAAGCTTGTGTGTACCCAGCTTTAATATTAAATAATTTCATGATAAAGCATATATTTCTGTATCTGCAGTCTGGCTGCATTCCCATAATAGTGAAGGTTCATTTGGGCTTTAAAATGTGTGAGGTCTTGGTTTCAGAATGTGATGTCACAGAAACCGGTCAGAATTCAGTTGCTAGTGCATTGTTTTCTCCGGCGCTTTCTTTGCTTTTCTTTATTAGGTTTGTCGTCTTTTACAGATATTTGATACTAAACTTGTATTCAGAACAGTCCACACAACAGAGTTGGAGCAAAGCACCTTTTTGTCATTTATTGCAACAATCTGTCCTTAGTTCTTTTATATTTTTGCCTTAATACCTTTTTTTTCTGAAAAATGGCTTTAAATGCAGTTGTATATTTCTATCCCTGAGTATGCCAAAGTATTGCTGTGCTACAGGCAGCAAGCTCCAGTTTCTCGCAGAGATTTGTGAAGTGCTTGAAATGAACAGAAAGCGTTTCAAGGATTGGTTGGCACTAGTGCCTCAGATCCAGGTGGCAAGCACTGACAGCTCCATGTCACATGGTGGCTGTCGTTGCCTGCTTTTCTGTTTGTCTGGCTCGCCTTTCAGCAGAACACAGGCATCCTGCTGCTCCCAAGAATGTCACCCATGGAGGTGGAGGATAAGAAGGGACAGAATTACAGCAAAGGCATCTTCAGCTTGCAGCCTCCACACTCCTTTAACATTGATCTGTCTGACACTTTTTGGCTGAGGACACGCACTGTCACATCTGCCAAGAGATCATAGTCAGGTGGTTGAAGAGACATGAGATTTGTTTAAGAAGTGACAGAGAAACTCAGCTGGCACAAGGCTCGGTCAGCACAGAGTTTTGTCCCTGCTAATTAGCAGAGTCCTAGAGTGCCTTCAGAAAGCATCACGTACAAGAATTAAAGAAGAGCACGACTGTTTGCCACCTCTCAAGAATCAATGGCTCTTGGTGTGACAGTAAAGACTGTACCACTGGCAGCAGATGTTTTTAAGGTGTCTCTTCTGATGTCGATGGTGCTGTGCAGCTTACTACACAACATGGACAGCATATTGTTCAAGCTCCAGCTCTCCGTTTATCACATGCCAACCTTTTTGTTTTGGCTTAATCTGGCCTATTGCTATTTTTAACGATCGGCTGGCTCCTGAGTGATTTTCCTTTTTTTTTTTTTTTTTTTTTTTTTTTAATTTAATCGCCTCTACTTTTTTTAGAGAGGGAAGCTGCATACAAGGCGAGATGCAGACCAGGTACTCTGAATATAGCTGATATTTCCAAATTTTAATAATAGTACAACTGTATGGCTGCTATTTGATTGCATAAAGATCATCATTCTTTTTTTTTTATTTTTTCATAAAATACATTTTGGTGATATATATATATATATATATATATATATATATATATATATATATATATATATATATATATATATATATATATATATATATTCCTTTTTTTTGTATTATACTAGAATAGTTTTTAATTTAGCAAATAACAAGACATTCATTTTTAAATGATTTTGTTCATTACTGAGAGAGTCATTGCTGGCAGTTATGCCGTGAGTGTTTAAAGGAGGCTTTAGGTCTCATTTCTAAAACTGTAGAGAAAAGGGGTTTGTTTCCGATAGCAATCAATAAAATCTTAAATGGCAGTGAAGCACTTTTTTGGTGGCAGTCTCATCATCATCTTTTTTTTTTTTTCTTCTTTTTCCTAGACTAGCCCAGTTTCATATTGGAATATATGCGGCAAACATTTGTCATTTGTAGTGGAAACCTTGGGTCTTTATGGTGGTACAGTAGCTTTCTGCTATGGCAAGCTACTGAACAAGACCAATTGCTGTTGAAAAAGCTTTATTTCTGGTGATTTAAATCCTGACTTGAGTTAAAGCAATGTACATATCTATGAGAATTTTAGAAATGGCACTAACGTGGCAAGCATGCAAAGCAGATAAGCCTTGGGGATCTATAAATACAGTAGGTGCGTAGATTCTTTAAAAATAGTCTTTAGATTTGTCCATTAGGGCACTGGGTTCATACCCAAAGTGGCACAGTCATAGATACTTAGGAACTTCACTGCTTTAACTGCACGCAACATGGAGCATGTTTGGAAAAGAATTCCAAGAAGTCAGAAGTGTATGTTGCTGAAGAATCAGTGTGGACAGGGTCTGATAAAGCAGCGTTGTGTGGTCACAGGAGATAACTGCAGAATGAAGCTTCCTGCTGTATTCTCTCTAGAAGCTCAGTGACTGAGGTGCTGGTCACAGACTGGGGACCAGAACTAGGTACTAATTGAACAGCTAACATACTGTCTGTTCAGTCAGAACAGTAGTACTAGTACCCTAGAATTTTTTTTTTTTTTCTTGTATAACTGTTTAATTAAAAGAAGTTCATTGCTGACATCAGTTGTCATGCTAATAGTTGGCAAAATTCCTTCTAGTGTTTAACGAGATAAACTGCAATCCAGTCTTATGACAGTGATAACCACGTCATAATACAAAGTAATAATTTTCTGTTTTGAGGAATTCTAGATCGGAACGCATACAGTGGTGGCAAAAATCATGGATGCTTTTGGAAATTGTAATGTTTTGCAACTTTGCAGGCGTGTAGGAAATGTTATTTTGCACAAAATGCAAATGTTTAAATGTCAAGTTAAAGACAATTTAATTCTGAATTCAATACAAAAACCAGAATTCAGATATATGCAGCTACAGGCATCATCCCGGTTTTTGTTTTTTACAGGAGGCGATAAGCCATCTTGAGCAGATAATTAACTGCTTGATTGCTTTTACAGGCAATGGGAGGGGTCGCCCCCTCCTGCCACCCACTAGTGTCTCTTCAGGATGTCCGACCCACCAGACGATATGTTATGTTACGTTGGGTATCCATTTACTCGGCATAACACCATGTTTTATATTTTACCAAGTAGTTGGGTATTATATTGTGTTTGTGTGCATTAAAATTCGTTAACATGTAATTTTTACAAAAAATTTGTGTTCAAGAAACTGCGCAAATCCATAAATAAAAAAAAAATTGCAAAACCCACCATTTCTATTCTCTAGGCCTAGGGCCTCTGCTTAAAATATATATAATGTTTGGGGGTTCTAAGTAATTTTCTAGCAAAAGAAAATAATTTTTACGTGTAAAGAAAAAGTAGCAGAAAAGACCTGCTCTTCACACTTTTGTGTTTCTTTTTTAGACTAAAGTAAGCATAACTTTTTTTGTACTGCATATATTTGAATTCTATTTTTATATTGAATTCAGCATTAAAATGTCTTTAAAGTGACGTATAAACATTTGGTGCAAAATAACATTTCCTATAAGCCTGCAAGGTTGCAAAACAAAAACATTTCCAAGTGGGTCCACAATTTTTTAGCATCTCGATTAATTTCCTGACTGAATGGCGATTGTATTATGTTAGCTGTTTTTCTGAGATCTGCATGCTATAAACCTATTGGCATGTTTGGGGATCAAGGGTGCAGTGTGGATCTGGCAGCTAACATGGGAATGTAGCGGATTTGATACCAATATGTGTTCAGTTAGGCTGCATAGGTTCTCAACCTGTGGCCCTCCAGCTGTTGCAGAACTACAAGTCCCATGAGGCATTGAAAAGGTGTCAGTTAAACAAGCATGACTCCCAAAAGTCCCTGCTCAGCTCTTTATATAAACACATAGATGTCCTAAAAAAATCCAGCAATGGCTTCTCACTTAGAAAATGAAACACTCTATACCAACTGGTATGTGATTATTTTGGCATTGTGACCTTCATTAACTACTTGCCGACTAGCCGCTGTAGCTGTATGGCAGCCGCTGTTAAGGGCTATAGGGAGCGCGGCGCGACCCCGGGGCCAGTGCACGTGGCTGGCGGTCGCGATTTCCACCGGTGACCCGCGTTCGCTCCTCACAGAGCCAGAACGGGAATCTGTCCATGTAAACAGACAGATCCCCGTTCTGCCAGAGAAGTAGTGAGAGATTTTCTGTTCCTAGTGATCTCTCTCTCTCTCTCTCTCTCTCTCTCTCTCTCTCTCTCTCTCTCTCTCTCTCTCTCTCTCTCTCTCTCTCTCTCTCTCTCTCTCTCTCTCTCTCTCTCTCTCTCTCTCTCTCTCTCTCTCTCTCTCTCTCTCTCTCTCTCTCTCTCTCTCTCTCTCTCTCTCCTCCCTGTCAGTACACTCCCTCACAGTTATAAAAACCTCCCAGGAAACACATTTAACCTCTTGATCGCCCCCTAGTGTTAACCCCTTCCCTGACGGTGACATTTATACAGTAATCCATGGCTATTTTTAGCTCTGATCACTGTATAAATGTCAATGGTCCCTTTTAAAAGTGTCCGCCGCAATGTTGCAGTACTGCTAAAAATCGCTGACCCCGCCTTACTAGTAAAAAAAATTGTACAATAAAAATACCGTAAATCCATCCCATCCCCTATTTTGTAGACGTTATAACTTTTTGCGTTTTTTTTTTTTTTTTTTTTTTTTCTTCTTTACCAAAAATATGTAGAATACATATTGGTCTAAACTGATGAAGAAATTTGTTTTTTTTTTTTGTTTTTTTTTTTGTAAATTCATTATAAAGTAAAAAATAATGTGTTTTTTTTCAAGATTGTTGCTCTTTTTTTTTTGTTTACAGCGCAAAAAATAAAAACCGCAGAGGTGATCAAATACCACCAAAAGAAAGCTCTATTTAAAATTAAAGTTCCTTCTAATGAGTTTTTTTTTTTTTTATCAACTTGTCCAACTGGGTTGAAGCTGCAATCTAGGAATTTTTTGGCATCTTCTGATGATTTAAAATGTATAGGGGATGTTTCTTACTTTTCTTCATTTGAAAGGTGTAATATAGTCCTACTCAAAGCTGTTGCAAATCAAGATCAACTTTTTGTAGGGGGTTGCGCATCATTGTTCTTGTGTACAATTTTCTAATATCTGGTTGTAAGGGGGGAAAAAACTAAAAAACTGTTGATCTTTCATTATGAGGTTGTAATCCTATTTCTGTAAAGTTGTTTTCTTATGTGAACAAACTGTATTTATTTATTTATAGCTGGCCATCATATGAGTTTGATCCAAGTCAGATCCGCTTGATTGTGTACCAGGACTGTGAGAAGCGAGGACGAAATGTCTTGTTTGATTCCAATGCCAAGAGAAAGACTGAGGAGCTTTCTGTTTCGGTAAGTTGCCTCTCTCCATAATTTACATTTTTAATAGTGCCGTGGAGAAAGCATCTTAAAACAAAAGGAGATTTTTCAGGGCCTGGTTTTAGTGTGTCAACAGACCCAGTCGGTCCAATGTGTGCATGTTTCCCTGCAAACTAAACGATGCTTCCTTGTTTTTTTTTTTTTTTTGTATAATCAATCATCTGTCAACATTATTGATAGAATGTCACATTATGTCAGTGTATGCCCGTTTTGTAAAACCTTTGGGGGCTTTATCTAAGTTGTAATAGTCATTCTAGACAATTTTACTCACTTTGTTAATGTAAAGTAGCATCATCATGAAAGTTATGTTCTATAGTCCTGCAGAAAATCTGATGCAGATACAAACTGCTACTGTTTTTCCAAGATCTTCAACCTCACAAGCTTCTTACTGGTCAATGGGGCCACTCTGATTAAGCAAAAGTGATGATCAGGGGAAGCTGAGCCTGTGTCTGTTTGTTCTATTTCAGTGACTTGGTAATTTTTGCACCCAATCACTTCTTCATGAAGTTGCTTGTAGACTCTTTTATTTATTTATTTATTTTTAACTTAATAGTGTAGGTTGTGCCATGATACTGAATGGCCAGATGCTGGACCTTCCAGATATATGTATATTTAATTTATACTACAATCATTAAAACCCTCTTGAGGATTATTGCACACATGGCTTAGAAAATACAGCTTTTACAGGGCTTTGGCTTTTTATTTATTTTTTCCTGCCTGTAAACGCACCTCCTATGCAAGGCTGTAGGTATTTACAGGCATATTTAGAAAAAGAACATTTACATGCAGAAAATGTGTGTTGGCAGGTTAATGCATTCTAATGCCCGGAATAAATTAATATTCTGACCAATAGAATGCATTAATGTGTGCAATATGCACCTTCTAACACATTTTTAAGCAGTTTTTCTCCTTTCAGGGGAAAAGGCGTTCAGGGGAGCAGAGCAAATGCTCTGTGTGTATGAGAACATACAGGTTATCTGTATTTAATCACGTGGATTTGGAATTTGCGGTTCTTTGGCAATAAAACCTGAAAGCTTTTAGGTAATCAATGCCTTATTATAGTTCCTAATAGGACTTGTGGGATGTACGCACACCAGTTTGCTCTACCAAGATATGCTTGCCCAGTGATTCATCATCTGGTGGTGTGTTGCCCCATAGCATCAAGTTAATTGCTACATCTACTATTTTGGTCTATTTTGCCGTCTATGGTCACCTGTAGCAGTTACCACTAATCGCCCTGGCAGTAGAAACCTGTCCCCTATCTATAAGAGATATGGAAAGCACTGTACCGTGCATGTGATCAGCATCCCCTGAAGAAGCCCGATATAGGGGCGAAACATGTAGGGAAGTCCATTCTATATTGCTGTATCATTGTTTATGTGCCAAACTGTACTTGCCATAATTTATGTCCTATTTTGATGTTTTTACTGGATGAATTCCCATCTTTCTAATTGTTAAATACAATTTTTTATATTTTTTATATACATTTGATAATTTCCTGTTTCCTGCGCCTAAAAAATCACCCAATCCCTCCATTTACTATTTATAGTTCCTAATAGTTTACAAACATCTTCTCTTGGCAGTAAGATCTATAATGTTAATGGATCAATCTGTACAAAAGTGACATTGGGAGAATCTGTTGTCCTGAGCCATTCTGTGGTTATTATAATGAACTCCAGTGGTAAAAGCTTGATTAAAAAGTCTATTCCTATTCATCTTGTAATTTGTTCCTCTCTACCATTTGGGATTTTCTCCTAATATAAATATTACGCTAGATTAGACCCCTCCATGATGTTGGTGCAGCGTTTGTGTTCTAAGAGTGTGAGTATGCGTTATATAATACGTGTGAGTATGCTCTGTGAGTAATAAAATGGAATTGTGTATATGCAAAAGAACAGCACTAATTGTAAACCAAGTTACAGAATGATCTATAGGAATAAGCAAAATAACTGTAAAATATAAAATAGTTTTGTTACAGTTTGAGGTTTACTTGAGGTTGAATTTGTGTGGTAATCCATAAAGTTCTTTTCCCGGTTTAAAGGAAACGTAACGTTCACCTTTTGCAAAAGATAATAAATACACATTTTTTGCCGGTCCACCTCCTGCCTGCTGTATTGTCAAATGCTATGCAGGCAGTGGCTCTCTGGTTCTGGGACGACGTCATATGACATTGTACCTGGGACATGGCGCATCACCGATCTCAGTAAAGAGCTCATGAAGAGGCTCTTTACTCATGTGATCAGCTGTGTTCAATCACATGTAAACAAGGAATTGCTGGTTATCTGCATTCCTTTTTTGACAGCGCGTGAGGAGAGCCGATCAATGGCATTTCCTCACAGGGGAGATCTGCACTGATTATCAGTGCAGCGCCATTTAGTGCCCAGCAGTGATGCCTTTCAGTACCATGTCATCAGTGCCCATCAGTGAAGGAGAAAAATTACTTATTTTCCAAATGTTGTAACCAAAACAAAGAACCTTTTTTTGTTTTTTCCAAAATGTTCGGTCTATTTGCATTTTTGTTGAAAATAAAGAACCCGGTAAAAATAAAAAACCCAGTGGGGATTACATATGACCAAAATAAATCTCTATCTGTCTCAAAAAATGATAAAAATTTTGTTTGGGTACAGCGTTGTATCGCCGTGCAATTGTCATTCAAAGTGCGACAGCGCTGAAAGCTGAAAATTGGCCTGGGCAGGAAGAGGGTAAAAGTGCCCAGTAAGCAAGTAGTTAATAAAAACATATTGATGCCCAGTATCAAACAGATGGAGTGGTCAGGTTGACATCTATTGTGCTAAGTCACCTCCGATATTCCCCAAATGACATTGGTAATAATATGTTTTACCATCCATGTATTATAAATGTTTTTGTGAAGGACTCTCTGGTTATAGCTCATTTATATATGTAAGTGTACTTTGTAAGGGCGACCATTCACTATACAATTTGTGTCAGTAATTGGACCAATCCAAGCATCAATTATGGTTATGGCAAAGTATAAATTAACAAAAAACAAGCAATAAGGAAGCATCGTTAATTTCGTCGATTAAAAAATATTTTTGTCAGCTGCTTTGTTTCAGTGATGCAAATTAAATGAAAATAAAATTCAGTTTCAATTCAGATGACTAAAGTACAACTAAAACTGAAATGGCATTTTAGTCAAAAGGCTATGATTAACCACTTAAAGACCAGCCTCATTTTGAGATTTTGGTGCTTTCATGTTTAAAACAGTTTTTTTTTTTGCTAGAAAATTACTTAGAACCCCCAAACATTATATAAAATGGCGGTCATTGCAATACTTTTTTTTTCACACCCTATTTGCGCAGCGGTTTTACAAGCGCACTTTTTTTGGAAAAAAAATCACTTTTTTGAATAAAAATAAAAGGCAACAGTAAAGTTAGCCCAATTTTTTATTTATATTGTCAAAGATAATGTTAAGTAAGCTGATACCCAACATGTCACGCTTCAAAATTGCGCCCGCTCGTGGAATGGCGTCAAACTTTTATCCTCAAAAATCTCCATAGGCGTTGTTTAAAAAATTCTACAGGTTGCATGTTTTGCTATACAGAGGAGGTCTAGGGCTAGAATTATTTCTCTTGCTCTAACAATTGCGATGATCCCTCACGTGTGGTTTGACCACCGTTTTCATATGCGGATGCTACTCGCGTATGCGTTCGCTTCTGCGCGCGAGCTCGTCGGAACGGGGCGTTCTAAAAAAAATTTTTTTTTTCTTCTTTATTTTACTTGATTTTTTTTATTTTTACCCTGTTTTAAAAAAAAATAAAAATTGGATCACTTTTATTCCTATTACAAGGAATGTAAGCATCCCTTGTAATAGAAAAAAGCATAACAGGTCCTCTTAAATATGAGATCTGGGGTCAAAAAGTCCTCAGATCTCATATTTGGACTTAAATGCAATAAAAAAAATAAAAAATTGTCATTTGAAAAAATTACATTGAAAAAATGTGGCTTTAAGTGGTATGGGCGGAAGTGACATTTTTTCAGTGTCATGGAGACGGGTGGGGCCATCTTCCCCTCACTCGTCTCCATGTCAGCCCAGGGGACAGACGCAGTCGCCTCCGCCGCTGAATGAATATGAAGAATACAGGAGATTGTTGTCACATGAACCACACAGCCAGTACTTGTCAGATATTCCTGCAGCTCCTTTAATGTTGCTGTAGGCCTCTTGGCAGCCTCCCTGACCAGTTTTCTTCTCGTCTTTTCATCAATTTTGGAGGGACGTCCAGTTCTTGGTAATGTCACTGTTGTGCTATATTTTCTCCACATGATGATGACTGTCTTCACCGTGTTCCATGTCTACCATATGTACCATATCTAATGCCTTGGAAATTCTTTTGTACCCTTCTCCTGACTGATACCTTTTAACAATGAGATCCCCCTGATGCTTTCGGAAGCTCTCTGCGGACCATGGCTTTTGCTGTGGGATGCGACTATGAAAATGTCAGGAAAGACCTACTAGAACAGCTGAACTTTATTTGGGGTTAATCAGAGGCACTCTAAATGATGGCAGGTGTGCACTCATGTACACTTATGACACCACATTATTTTTTTTTATAAATAAAAATAAAATAAAGTTGCACTTCTGTTTGTTAAAAAGCAATATTTTTTTTGGTTTATGATGCTGGAGATTTTAGTTGACTAAAATACCGCTAAAATTATAACAATTCAGATGACTGAAATACGGCTAAAACTAAAATGGCATTTAAGTCTAAAGACTATGACTAAAACTAAATAGAAATTTGACATCATAATGAACTCTATAATGTAGACCATATTTATGCCAAAAGTTTTTTGTGAATTCTGTGCATCTTTAAAAATTGCTGTATGATCTTTGTGAAGTATCTTAGCCATAGGTATGAACTTGTCATTGCACATGACTGTTTAAAGTTGCACCAAAAACCTAAAGTATCTGTGCTAATTTGACATAGCAGGATTTGGATTCAGAGTAAGAATCTTTGTGCTCTTCTCCTTCATTGCCCGTGTTTTTGGACTCATTCACTCTGCTCAGACCAAAGTGGAATGTATTGCATGTAGGTGTGGTGTTTTTTAAACCTTATTTTTAGGATGTGATCTGTCACGAGACATTCAGAACTCCTCTAAAAATTCCATGACCATCAGCGGGAGGTAATTGATCACTGGCTTTTTTTTAAAAGCTCACATAACTCTGTCAGTGTCATGGGATGCTAATTGTTGTAATGAATCAGATTGTTTTTAAATATATTGGCATTTTTTTATTTTTTATTTAGCAGACTCTTATTTATCTACTAGTTAAACCTTGTTGCATAACTTTGCAACATTAACATCTTGCTGTGATTGATGTGGCTCCGTATTACAGTTCTGTTACCCTGTCAGTCTCCAGTATTTTTACAGCACTCCGTCCTATTGCAAACGGTTAAATCAAGCTGATGAATAACCAGACACTACCAAACTTTTTGTGTAGCCTCATGTATATTTGCTAGAAGCCTCAAACCCTGCAGACTAAGATATGTTTAAAATTCTGTTTTTAAGCTTCTGTCTGCATTTTTCAAAGCAAAACCGCATTTCATGACCTGGCCGAGGGTGCAGGCGTTCTGCCTTTGCAGCTGTTGCCACTGCTTTTGTGACCCAGCTGGTCAGGATAAAAGGTGGCCAATCTGAATTTAGAAGCAGGAACTTTGGCAACACTGAACACTAAGTTCTTAAAGGTTTGTGAACCCGTATACATTTTCAGCTAGTATGGCTCATAAAAGGTGAACTGATCCTCATGTTGGTTGTGACCAAATTGTTGGCCTTGGGTGGTAATTCACTTTGTTCATAGGCATCAGTCAGCAGAAAGGTGTAAGTACTGGTCAGCACCGATTGCCAGAGTTCTACGTTTTAAGCATGATTTGTAGCTTGGAAGTCGCTGACAGGTAGTATCCGGAATATGCTGACTGCTGCCCTGCTGGATTCAGCTATTCCACACTAAGGATCATATGGCTCGGGGAGAAACTGCTATGTGCTTATTGGACTTGTCTCTATAGTGCCACATCGCACCTTGCAACCTTGTCAAGAAACTTGATCTTGTGTGTCTAAATCTCTCTCTCTATCTATCCATATATATATATATATATATATATATATATATATATATATATATATATATATATATATATACACAGTACTGTGCAAAAGTTTTAGGCAGGTGTGAAGAAATGCTGTAAAGTGAGGAATGCTTTCAAAAATATCTTTTTATTGTTTGTTTATTTTTTATCAATTTACAAAATGGAAAGCGAGGGAACAGACCAAAAATCTAAATCAAATCAAAATTTGGTGTGACTACCCTTTGGCTTCAAACCAGCATAAATTCTTACACGTGCACAGTTTGTACACTTGCGCAAAGTCAGGGATTTTGTAGGTTCAGAGTCAGATGTATGGTTAACCAGTTATAGCAAGCAGGTGCTAATGTTCATCAGTTTCATATGTAGATTGAAACACAGTCAATACCTGCAACAGAAAGCTATGCAGGAGGCCTTAAACTGGGTGATAAACAGTCAAACTCTGCTCCTAAGGTGAGGTTGTAGAAGACCGTTTTCATGTTCATGTCACAGGTCCTACACCATGGCAAGACTGAGCACAGCAACAAGGCACAAGGTAGCTATACTGCATCAGCAAGGTCTCTCCCAGGCAAAGATTTCAAAGCAGACTGGGGTTTTAAGCTGTGCTCTTCAAGCTCCTTTGCAGGTGATAAATACGTCTTGAATGCCACATCCAAATGTATATCTCAGAATTCTTTTAAAAACGGGCATCAAACTTTACTGGCATGAAGAGGAACAAATGCAGTGGTGTATAAAACATACAATATTTTATTACAAAACAATAAAATACATTCAAAACCAAAAAAGGTCAATAAGAACAAATTGTACTTGTTGCTTAGCTAAATAACCAACTGCAACTTATTTACCACATTATACGCTATATAATATATTCACAGGCTAATTGCTTTATAAAAGACTGTTATGTGAAAATAAGTCCTCATGGGTCAATGCGTTTCCCGTTTCCCCTTTTTCAGGACACATGAAAAAATTAGCAGTGGTACCTGAACAAGTTAAAAAAGTAAAATAATAATTGTAATGTATGTATGTCAAAATTGCATATTCATTTACATTCTACAGCTGAATTCAATTCATATGGTTAACACCTTACATATGTGTGGAGTTGGAAGTATGCAAGATACCCCTGGGTGGGCACCGGAGTATTGGGAGGCGAGGGAGGCGGCAGTCAAAATGTCAACATGAATACTGCAACACAACATAATGGTGCCATAAATAAGGGAAAAAATTCAAACCTGTAAGCAAATCAACTCCCCAGTGTTTTACCTACACATACCTAAAAAGGGGTAGATGGTAAACCTTCATTCATAGAATTACCACACCAATCTGAAAAGGTCTTAGATCAACCCCCATGATACACAAATCTATAATAAAAATATAAATGCCAAATTCGTGTATGAAAGAATTAATTAGCCTGGACCACATTATGATGAATACTCCACAGGGATAGACGAGGGGAAACAAGACAAAATGCTGACCTTATGAGTCTGACGTGGAATCCACCAAATGTGGGAATAAGGATTATATAGCGAGTGGTGTCTACATGCAGGTTATTAAAAAACACAAAAGCACAGATCATCACCATTACAGCATACCTGTTGCTAAGGGCTCCCCACATGTGGCTATAGCAATGTAGGCACCACCAATTCCATGCCAGCTATAAAACATAGCACAATGAAAAGCCAGTTAAGACCCCACAGCAGAAAGGACCAAGTCAAATAGAAAAATGGCAGATGACTAGCTATCTCACCTAAGCAAAACACAGTGCAGACAAGTGCATCACAGGGAGAACCGCTAGGCAGGTAGAATTTTATTTTATTTATTTTTTTTACTTTTTCAGTTACCACTGCTATTTTGTACGTGTCCTGAAGAAGTAGAAATGGGAAACGTGTTGACCCAAGAGGACTTTTTTCCACAAGTCTTTTTGTAAGGCAATAGCCGCTGTGTGAATAAAATATTTTATACTGTATAGCGTATAATGTGGTAAGTCCTAGCTTGTTATTTAGCTATGCAACAAATACAATATGTTCGTATCAACCTTTATTTTGGTCTTAGATGTATTTTATTGTTCTGCAATAAAATATTGTATATTTTTATACACCATTGCGTTCTACTTCATGGCAGTAAAGTCCAATTCCAATGTTTAAAGATCTCTTTTGAAAAAGCACAAAGAAACGGACAGCGTTGAGGACCGTAGACACAGTGGTCAGCCAAGGAAACTTGATGCAGCAGATGAAAGACACATCCTGTTTATTTCCCTTCCACATCGGAAGAAGTCCAGCAGTGCCATCAGAGCAGAACTGGTGGAAAGCAGTGGGACCCAGGTACACCCATCTACTGTCCAGAGAAGTCTGGCCAGAAGTGGTCTTTTGATCGAATGCTGGGCTTCCAGCATGCCCATTCAACAGAAGCCAACATCTACTGATTTTTAGCCTGTGTGTACAAGGCTTTGCAAATTTAAGACAGCAATCAAGGATAGGCTGATACACAGACCAGGGCATGTTCGAGGATGTCTTTAATTTCCACATGGAGAAAGCACCCCGGTGAGGCACCCCCAGGATCTCTTCTCCAGTGTACCATTGGGATCTCCTCTCCATTGCCAGTGGGCAATTTTAAGCCTGTTTGACTCATCCAGCATACGCTGTTTTGGGTCCCAACCTTTCGGTAAGCCTCCATTCATATGGGTGGTGGTATTTGCACAAGTGTGGTTTTTCACAAATCCCTGAGAAAGCTTCTAAGACCGTTGATCTTCCTTTGGTCCTCATCTTCTATACCATTGCCATTGGGCAATAAAGGCTTGTGTTGACCTATGTAGCATATGCTATTTTTAGGTCCAAAATCTATGGTACGCCTTCATTACCTTGGGGATTGTCTAATCACTATTTTAGTCATATATTCACGTGGTGATTTCAATATTTTCACAACAAAAAAATGGACTTTGATTTATTGATAATGGACATTTATTATTATGGGATTTTTATATGTTGATATTCACAATTGCTATTTCACTTTTGTATAAATTATAGCGCTGCATGTATTTATATATTCTATGGTTTACAGCAAAAATTCTATTTGCAGTGTTAGCAGCTTACACGTTTGAGTTAGCGCAAAGTTATTTTGTTTTTTCCAGCAATCAAGGATGTATGATAACAAAGAAAGGGAAACATTTCAGAAGAAGCTAACCACAAAGCAAGTCCTACCATCAGTATCAAGAGCTGCCCTTTGTGAATAGCTGGATATTGTGCCTTACAAGAAAATTCCTTTATCCGGTGTCCTCCTACATATTGCTTTTATGGACTTCCCTTGAACTATGGACTGCTTTTTAGCATTTTATAATTTTTTTAAAATAATTTCCATGCAATATCTGGATCATTTCAGTAGATGACTTTCTGATTGATTTATAGTCATTTTTGCTTCAGTATCTCTGAGCGCCAGTGCATTTTTATTTTTTATTTACCATCAGTATCATATCCCTGGAAAAATAGGGTGTACTATTAATTTAATGCTGTTCATATATTAAGTTTTTAGGTACGGTAATTTCAGTCAGTTTTCAATTGGAAAGACAACTACACGAATCAAAGCTACCTCGCTCCAATGATTTAAAAAATTTTACTTCAGCTTTAGAAACCATTGTTGGTAAATTGCACTAATCTGTTTAATTTTTGTAACTGAAAGTTGCTTTAAATTGATAATTGCAGTTTGTGTAGCCAGCATCAGGGGACATTGTTGGTATTGCATTTAAATTAAAGGGATAGCATCTATTATCGGGGCTTGGAGTTTTCTAGATTTTTTAAAACTGCCTAAACTAAAAATCCCAGATTTCCCCATTCTTCCCTCTATGTACGTAGCTAACCACTTCTGACAGCTTTGCTTCTGCAATTCATATGTACTGGGTTTACTAAAATTTCTTGTGCAATAACCATCTTGTCCCCGGGAAGACAGTTGTTTGTGATCTGGAGAGTGTGCTGGTTTCTAGTAGCCAGCTAAATCAGTGTGGTGTCTGTCACATGCTTGCTGAGCGTAGCCAGAATTTTGTTTGTCGGGTCAGAGATAAATTGCAGTGTTAGTTCACGAGGCTCTACAGCGATCATATGACTGCTTCTCTCGGACTCCACCCTGTTTGCTCTGTGTGTGTCAGCCTGTGTGTGAGCAATGGGGTGGTTCACATCTGCTAATTAATAACCAGATTGTGTGTATTTGTGTGTGTGTGTGTGTGTAAATAAGTACATGAGCAAATGTGTTTCTAAATAGATCAGGAAAACTAACCAAAAGGGTTATGTATAAGAGCTTCTGTTAACACTTCAAAGTATCTCTATATAAACTGACTTTTATCTTTTGAGAAAATCAAATATTTTCTATTTATGTTAGGATGTTGTTTTTTATGTTTCAATCATTTTTATTATAAATTTTGCATAATAAAGAAATGGACAATATCGGTTACAAGCTTCAAGAAGATATGTGTAACCCTAGGGTTGCATATTTAAGGAGCTATTGACATTATAATATTGTTATAAGTTATCTGTTGTAATATAGTATCCAGGAAACATGAAAATTACCTAAGGCCTCAAACACACTCTTATTGGTCCATGCACATTTGGACATTTACAGGCGTATTTGCAGAGGAGTGTTTTCAGCCTGAAAAACATCACAAGTGTATTTTTCAGAGGAGCTTCTGGCAGAAAAAAATGCTTGATGTAAATAAACACAGTGCTTAGGAGCATTCAGCATTTTCAATTGTACATTGATTATGGTGAAAAGATGAGCAGGGGGGAACGTTTTTGGGGGAAAAAGCTTATAAAAGCAAATGCCCATAAATGCACATACAGTAAACTCTTGTGCATTATGAGCCACTTTAAGCATTTTTTATACTGATTTTTCTGCCAGAGATTTGGGATTTTTTTCCCCAGCCACCTAATGTGTATGGGCCCTAAAATGTTTTTTGCATCTAGAAAAAAAATGACAGACAAAACTTTTTTCCTCTTTGGTTCTAGTTAGAGAGGTTACTGGAAAAAATGCCCCCTTACACATGGCTAAAAAGATTGTGCCAGTGGTTACTTATCTGTCTAGTAACTTCTGGAGGATCCCTAGGGTCTTTTTGAAACCCTGGTTGAGAGAGACTGCTCTAACAGAATCCCAGGGTAACCATAAAAAAAATAAGACCATAGTTCAATCCTTCCTCAGGTTTTCCAAAACTAGAAAACTAGGCATACACTTTATTTGGGGGTGCCGCCATCAGCTTCCCATCCCTTATCCCTGCTCTGTTGACTGCAGGTTAATTTTTTGTTATTTCCAGGTACCTGGCACAAGATACTCCTAGTTCCTGTCACATAACTACTCAGATACCTTCACTGTCACTTTGGGATTACATATCTTCTGTTCACTCAAGGCAGCCAAACTAAGTCTGGAGAATGTTCATATAAGGAGCCATTAAAATGAACCTGTTTGCTTTAAAGGCTAATTATTGTATATGTTTAGATAATAGTTTAATGGGCATCCAATCAAATTTTCCACAAGGATTTGGCTGGCTTTTGGAGCGTAGGAATCTATATTGATCTGTGGAGTCACATGAGAATATGAGTCATACATGGGCATGTGAGATGAGCCATTGTCATAACAGCTAGTCTGGATTTCTCATTACACTGTACTAAATTCCTCTCCTAGTTGGTAATCAGCCTCACAATGCACGGAAAACGAAGGCTTCATTTAGTAGCTAACTAGACTTTTTTTTTTTTTTTGCTGCCCATGTGTAAGACTGATTCATAAATGAGCATAATTTGGGTCCTGGAAAATGAAGACCGCTAAACGAGATGTTTGCAGCCTCCAATGTTTTGGTATAATATATTGTATTTGGGAAAATCCAACTTTGTACTTTGACTCAGTCTTGGCTCACCATGCTGCTTTCCACTATTTTATTAAAATTAATACAGCATGCATCTCTGCACACTGATGTGAAATCCTCTATCACTGTGTTGTTGTTTTTTTGTTTTTTTTTAATTATTTTTACGATTTTCCTTTTTTATTCGTGTTCTTCAATATCAGTGACCTAAAAATTTGTTTAAAGCAAAGCCTGATACCTATCCCCAGAATTTGAGGATACCCATGTAGTACTAAGCATGCCTGTAGTGGCCAGGGTTTCCTGGCTTGTGCCAGGTTTCAAAACATAATTCACTATTCTGATAGCCAGCATCTATTTCTTGAACATATGTGGGTGATGTGTGAGCAAAACAGTGTTGGCGTTTACTTGAAAGAGAACAAAAATATTATGTAAAAGATCAGATCATTTTCACATTGCATCATTTATGTACTTTTTAACAGGCTGGTTCAAAAGCTAAGGGTGAATTGGATTTTAGTTTGCTCAGTTGAAGCTTACAAAGGCTAATGTCAACCAGGATGTATAGTGCCAGCTCGGGTGGTCAACAGGCGTGTGTTATACAAAATCTGTGCTATACATACAGAATGTCTAGGTCATTATAAAACAAGCAATCCAATCACACGATGAAGGCATACAAAAATTGATGTGGTTATTATCCAATGGGATTTTCCATTCCGAGTTGTGGATTGAGAAGGAACGTGACACAGAAGATGTGTTGTGCAACAGCAGCAATGTACGTGTCATTTTTATTGCCGAGCAGTCCTGAAAGGAAAGGATGAAAGTTAGGATTGCTCTTTGATGGACGGCAATGACATGGAATGTAGCCGATGGTTCTGTAACCTTGTACCAGGCTCATACATATCTTGAAAGCGAGACCTGTCCAGTTGCATTCCGTGTGGATACAGAAGCTGGCAAAGTCACCAGACAGATAACTGACTGTCCAAAAATGCCTTCACAGCATCTTGTTAATAGTGTGTCAAAACATTTCTAATGTTAAGTTTCTTAAAGAGAACCAGTCAGTGTTGTTCAAGAATGTAAATATCGGGTGTTGGTTTTCCAATGTTAATTTTGACGTCAAATTTTAATTACGTTTTACTCAGTCTTTTTGACTAAAATGCCATTTTAGTTTTTAGTCACCTGAATTGTTTTAGTTGTATTTTAGTAACATAATATAAGGTCTGGTGTCACCCCAACATCACCTCCATCCATAATACAATACATATATACATGGGGTTCGCCCTGGACTTTAAATGAGGTGAATATGGTAAGCCAAAGAACTTATGATAGTAAAAAAGTAGATTTATTACAGTTTGCTGCGCATGTAAGACACAACAGCAATAAATACAGGCCCATAAAATATGCATACACTGTGAACATGGGTCAGTCCACATACATGGTAAACTGGTATATACTGTTTTACCGTGTATGTGGACTGACCCATGTATAAATAATAACTCATTAGATTTTTACTCCAGAAGTATAGGAGTTTGGAAATTCTAGAGGAATGCTTAAATAATGCATTACAATTTCACTAAACCCTTTAGATTTTAGTCAACTAAAACATGACTAAATGAAAATTGGAATAGATTTTCGTCATGGTTTTCATCAATTGACTCAAATTTTATTCTCGTTTTAGTTTTTGTCACTAAAAACATGCAGCTGATGAAAACTATGACGAAAATATTTTGGTTGACAAAATGAACACTGCTTCTTTTTCCCCCTGGCAGTTTTAGTTAAAGTGACACTAAATGGTATCTGTATTCTCCAAAAATAATCTATACACATTCACTACTTAACCGCTTGCCGACCGACTCACGCCGATATACGTCGACAGAATGGCACGCCTGCGCAAACTGATGTACCTGTATGTCGGTCCGCCAAAGCAGGAGCGTGCTCGCGGGTCCTGTGGACTTCATGTCCACCGGCGGTCCGTGATCACGGCGAGGAGAGGCAGAACAGGGAACTGCCTATGTAAACAAGGCATTTCCCTGTTCTGCCTAGTGACATGACAGAGATCTACCATTTCCTGTCATCGGGAACATCGATCTCTGCCTTGTCAGTGGTAGCCCATCCCCCTACAGTTAAAACACGCTGAAGGAACAAACTCAACCCCTTGTATACAGTAATCAGTGGCTATTTTTTAGCTCTGGTCGCTGTAAAAAGTAAATGGTCCCAAAATAGTATCAGAAGTGTCCGATCTGTCCGCCACAATGTCACAGTCCCGATAAAAATCGCAGATCGCAGCCATTACTAATTAAAAAAAAATAAAAACCACAGAGGTGATCAAATACCACCAAAAGAAAGCTCCATTTGTGGGAAAATAAAAGGACGCAAATTTTGTTTGGGTACAGTGTCGCACGACCGCGCAATTGTCGGTTAAAGCGACAAAGTGCCAAGTTGTATAAAGTGCGCTGGTCAGGAAGGGGGTAAAATCTGAAGTGGTTAAAGGCCCTTTAATATTCTTTGTCATGTCTTTGTTTCTTACCGTGTTTTTCTACCTCCTTGTAATTCTCTGTGAGCGCCCAAAAGTCTCCTTTTCCCTCTCACTTCTGTTTATTTGGAACAAGCAGCGCGCATTAATTGTGGTCATGTGCACTGCCCATTCACACTACAAATCCCATAGTCCATGATCCCTAGTCCATCTCCAGAGCGAGCAACAATAGAGTAGTCCACATTCCCACTTACAGTAGAACCATGGAGAACGAATGTAGTCACCCTCTAACAGAGAGATGTGGTGGAGGCTGAGAACAATAGAAGGCACTTTTTATTGCTTTAAGCTTGCATACTTGTATAGATTTTATTTTAATTCATAGTTTAATATCAATTAAATTTGCTTTTGAATCTTCCTTGAAGAGTGGTTAAGTATGTTTATATTATAGCATAGTGTAGCATTATGTTATAGCATAGTTGTTTTTATAACATTGTTAAATTATTTATTTTACTTTAGTATGTCCAAATACAGAAGCAGCGCCACTGGATTTTATTAACCTTTCTTACCAAAACTAAAGGAAATGCTTAAAGAGGGGTACTAAAAAACTGGGCATCTTCCTCGCAATGCAAGAGCCACGCGCTGGCCAAAGGCAGTTCTATATCACTTGTATTTCGCTATGCAGGATTGGGGAGGTTATGTGTAGCTTACCTGATCCCATGCAGGTTCTAGGTACTAGGTTCTAGGTAAGTTCATCTAGGTACAAAAAAAAAAAAAAAAGAAAACAATGGAAAAGATCTGCATCTTTCTCCATTTTTTTGGACAGATAGGTGATGGATCTGAGGTTATCTGATGTAAGTGGATGCACTTTTGTTACATTTGTCTGCCTATAGACATGGGTCATTTTAAACTCCTGGAGGGCAAACTGAACAGACACAGGCGTCACAGAATTACAGTTCAACAACAATTCCGCAGGGCAACTGTTCACTGATCCCTGGAAATCCGAACAGATGCATTTGGTGTAAAAGTGATTTGGTGCCATTAGAGAGGCATTTTATGCAATGTATTTTTTTTCTAAATGTTTTATTTTTACCTTGTGTTAGTTTTAGAAGTATCTCCCATTATCCCTGCCACTAAGACCTCATGTGATGAAACCGCTAATGCTCTTCATCCTCTGGTTATACTGTGGAATTTGTTTGAGATCAGGAGATGCAAAAGAAGCACGTGAGACCCAGCTAGAAAGGCATTCTGCACCTGCTCTGCCCTGTATAGAGATATAGAATGTATTGTGGCCTGTGGGCGACTCTGGGAAATGAATGTTTGAGTGTCTTGTTTCATTCTGTGCAGAGATTTTCAGAAATGAGCTAACATTTCTTTTCTTTCCATTCTGTTTCCACAGAAACTTGTGAGCGATGCTCCAGTGAGGGTGTTCGGGAAGTGTTGCCAGCTCAGACCTGGAGGCGACAGCTCTTCATCTTTAGATAGTTCGGCTAACTCTTCTGACACAAAAGAACAATGCCCCAAATACCAGGTAGTTAATTTTGTTTGTCTTTGCTGAGAAATTATTCAAACAGCAACAGTAAAATCTTAGTGAAATGGTAGTTTAATATACAATTTATAACCTCACGACTAAATACCGTAATGTCAGACTAGCACCAAGGAAACACATCTGTTAGGCTCCATTTAGATGTGTGGTTGGGGGGGGCAGCAAAAGTTGCATGTTTGCTCCTTCCCTTTTATGCTGCAATAGGCAGCGGATGGGGGTGTTTACATGCTGTGTTCATGCTTCGCAACTGCTGCAAAGTCTCGCAACCCGACATGCAGCAATCGGCGGGTGACATGCCCACCAAACACCTACACATTCAAGCAAATAGGGGAGCATCACAAATGCCCTGCAACTGTGAGCAATGCACACAGTTGTGGAGCGTTTGTCAGCAAAAATGGGGTTAAAGCAGGTGGTGAGGAGGTGTCGCATCGCTTCCTCATCGCCTGTCAGTAGTCTCTGAAGCACAATCTGAGCATGGAATGGGCTTCAGAGGAAAGGGAGATTTAGACTTGTGTAATGAGTACCTGAACGGAAAATGTGCTTATTTGCTATATTAACCCCTTCACACCGATGTAACGCAAATATGCAGCCTTTGTCTTGAAGGGGTTGTACCGGGAGGCCCGAGCGACCATCCGGCACGTCCGCTGGCTGGCCGGAGACCCGAATGAAGCCAGAATCGGGTCTTGGATCTAGTAACCCAGAAGCGATGTCATGACATCACTTCCAGTTTACTGAAGTTTTGAGGGTGCCAAATTTAAAAAAATTACCCTATTAAAAACGGCCAAACTTGGCGTTTTAAATGCTTTTAAGTGCAAATGAAGGATTTGGACCCCAGATCTCCCCATAAATAATATCTATCACTGCCTATTGTCGCAAGGGATGAAAAAAATAAAAATAATTTAAAGCGCCACATCCCTCCGTGCACGCAGAAGCGAACGCATTCGTAAGTCGCGTCTGCAAATGTAAACTGTGTTCAAACAACACATGTGATTTATCGCTGCGATCATTAGAGTGAGAGCAATAATTCTAGCACTAGACCTCCTCTGTAACTCTAAACTGGTAACCTGTAGACATTTTTAAACCGTCACATATAGAGATTTTTAAGTACCGTAGTTTGTCGCAATTCCACGAGTGTGCGCAATTTTAAAGCATGACATGTTAGGTATCTATTTACTCAGCGTAACATCATCTTTCACATTATATAAAAAAAATTGTGCTAACTTTACGGTTTGTTTATTTTTTTTTAAATTCCTGAAAGTGTATTTCTTTAACCGCTTCCCACCTGGTCCATAGCAGATGACGGCTGGGCGGTGGTTCAGTTATCCTGACTGGGCGTCCTATGACATCCAGCAGGATAACATGCCCCCGGGGGCGCGCATCGTGGCGATCGGTGGAGCAGTGTGTCAGCCTTACACACCGCTCCACCGATCTTGGTATAAAGCCTCCGGCGGAGGCTCTTTACCACGTGATCAGCCCTGTCCAATCACGGCTGATCACGCTGACAGACGCGAGTAGAGGACAGCCGATCGGCGGTTCTCCTGACAGGGGGGGGTCTGCGCTGATTGTTTATCAGCGCAGCCCCCCCCTCAGATCACCACACTGGACCACCAGGGATCGCCACTAGGACCACCAGGGAAGGGGCAACATAAGGATGGCCAGGTATGTACCCCATGGCCATCCACATGTGCCCAATCTGTGCCAATCAGTGCCCACAAATGGGCACTGATTGGCACCATTATGTTCCAGATCTGTGCAGCAATGCCCCCAATATGTTTTATCAGTGCCACCTGTCATTGCCTATCAGTACCACCTGTCAGTGCCTATCGGTACCACCTGTCAGTGCCTATCTGTGCCCACCTATCAGTGCCCATCAGTGCCACACATCAGTGCCACCCATAAGTACTCATCAGTTTCACCCATATGTACCAATCAATGCCGCCTATTGAGTGCCCATCGGTGCCACCTATTGAGTGCCCATCGGTGCCACCTATTGAGTGCCCATCGGTGCCACCTATTGAGTGCCCATCGGTGCCACCTATTGAGTGCCCATCGGTGCCACCTATTGAGTGCCCATCGGTGCCACCTATTGAGTGCCCATCAGTGCCGCATACCAGTGCCACCTATCAGTGCCCGTCAGTGCCGCCGTATTGGTGCCTGTCAGTGCCGCCGTATCGGTGCCCGTCAGTGCCGCCGTATCGGTGCCCGTCAGTGCCGCCGTATCGGTGCCCGTCATTGAAGGAGAAAACATAATTATTTACAAAAAATTTTAACAGAAACAAAGAAAAACTCAAAATTTTCGGTCTTTTTTTATTTGTTGTGCAAAAAATAAAAACCACAGAGGTGATCAAATACCACCAAAAGAAAGCTCTATTTGTGGGAACAAAATGATAAAAAATTTGTTTGGGTACAGTGTTGGATGACCGCGCAATTTTCATTCAAATTGCGACAGCGCTGAAAGCTGAAAATTGGCCTGGGCGGGAAGGTGTCTAAATGCCTGGTATTGAAGTGGTTAAAAAAAAAATTGCATTTGAAAGACCGCAACACAAATATGGTCTTACATAAAATATTGCAACGATCGCCATTTTATTCTCTAGGGTCTCTGCTAAAAAAATGTATATAATGTTTGGGGGTTCTAAGTAATTTTCTAGCAAAAAATATGGTTTTTAACTTGTAAGCAACAAGTATCAGAAAAAGGCTTAGTCATGAAGGGGTTAAAGGGGAAAAGATCTGCTGCAGGGCAACCCCACTGTCTACTTTTGGCTAGTCCTTTGCCTTCTGCCTTTTTTTGGAGGGGGGCACAGCTTTTAGTGTTCCTCTTTAACAACGAGGCACATTCCAACATCCAAGTTTTAGTACAGTCTTGAAAATAAAATAATCTGGCTATTGTTGGAAACAAGATCTCTTTTTACCATTTTTTTTTTCCGTGAATTCAAGTTTGTTTTACCACTGTCATCTTCCTATCACAGCACAAAAGACTCCAGGTACACACACCTTGGATCCCGTTTGTGTGTCGTAATTGTATGTACCTAAAAACGATCTGTCTACAGTACTAGGTTACAATTTGCAGGCTGAAAGCTGACATCTGGCGTGCAATGGAAATGAATAAAAACCCATGGTTAGGAGGAGGTTCTTTTTAGGTGGGAGACAGCTACAGATGGATATATTTAAGCAATTTGTGTTTTTCGGGTTCACAGTTTAGTTTGAATGTTGTTAAACAAGCTGTATGTCCTAGCATTAGTAAAGGGTTTAGTATCAACAATGGAATGCTGACTTTGGCAGTCATTCCAAATATATTTGGTATTTCATGCTTACGGCAGGCAAGGAGTTAAACCGCAAGCACATGTGACTGTTGAATGCTGAGTTGTTCTTCTGGCTCTTGGTTTGGGATCTCCTCACTTGGCTTGAGTTATATTTTACATAAGAGAAGGGGTTTTGGCCAGAGGAGAAGGCAGTCATCTGATGCAGATAAATATTCTTCCTGTCAAGAGAACCTGCAGAGATCACAAGCATCTCATTACAGCGTCCCTAAAATAGTAACCCTGCAGCAATTCAGGTTTGTGTTATTTTAAGTGAAGCTGAAGATTGATTATTATGCTGCTTTTTAAGAATATGATCTGATCCGTAACAACATCATTCCCTGACTCGTGCTTTATACTGGCTCAAACTATTCACTGCTCTGGGATGGTTTGTATCACAAGTCCACAAATGGCTGTTTCCGTCAAACTGGAGTGAATCTCATTACTTGAACAAAACCTACAAGGGGAAGACAATTGCCAAAACATTTTAGTCTGCTGGCTTTTTATCTAAAAGGAAAAAAAGTTTTTAGAAATCTTTTTGGTATATAGTCGCTGTTGTGAATGGGCCTTAAATAGCAGTGATTGATTCTCTAGAGTCATATTCTCTGTTTTGTGTTTTAGTTACCTCTGTGAAGATTACACCTCCAACTTTATTGGTTGGTTGTTGTGTAGGACACCTCTGCATTCTTTTTTTTTTTTTTACTTACATTTTATTGAAAAAAAAAAAAAATAGAAAAGGATAACATGCTGACAGATTGGACGTCACAGTCATATAGACATAGTAGCCCAGAAAACCTCTGTATTCTTTAAGCCCAGGTTCACACCTATGCAAATTAGATGTGCGTTTTCTCGCATCTATTTCGCATAGTAGGAGAATGTGACTGGCTCCCTATGGAGCCGGTTCACATATCCCCGGGGGCGGCTGCGGAGCGCACTGCACAAAAACGCTGTTAGTCTTTGGCTCCGTTTCAGGGCCGAATTCAGGCATAGAATCGGCCCTGATTCATCCCTGAAATGGGGAACAGGGACGCACAGCACTCCTGTGCAATCCGCAGCCCGGTATAGTGTGAACCCGGGCTTACAGATTTGAATTGAGGACTTACACAGATCAGCGATTGTATTATGACCACTGACCGGTGAATAACATTGATTATCTCATTACAATGGCACCCAAAAATATATGACAAAATATAACACAGTACAGCCAAAAAGATTGCTAGTATGCAATATCAAGGCTGCTATAAAGGTCTTTTTGATCAATAATGGAAATATGGTTGTCACAAAAGAGGACCATGGGTAAAACTGAAGTTTGGCTGGAGGCCCATGTAAAGAACAAAGAACAAAGGAAAAGTAGAAGAGAAAAAGCAGTAAGAAGGGCAATATACCGTCTTGGATTAGGAAAGAAACAAGGCATGTACTGGCTAACCTTTGATGGGTCATTATCCAAGACACCTTATGTTTTGACCATAGAATAAGAGGTCACTGGATTCTTTCAGGTCACGATTGTGATATTGGCTGCCAGTAGTATACAGAACATTAAGGTTTGGGAGTGTCTGGGAGTCTTTGAACAATACACATTGTGGGGTTCTGAGAACACGGATACCAGAAACCTTAAAGTGCGGCATTTTTTTTCTTAAAAAAAACCCACAAACATTCATACTTCCCTATGTGGCTGCAGCATCGACTAGACTCGAAGACAGAGAATTGAGCGATCATCTGCGGGCTCAGGACTGGCATGGTGGCTGCCATCAGGTAGAGGAGAGGGATCTGAGTGGACGTGACTGCTCGCCTCCCCTTCTTGCTGACTGTAAGTGACTTGTATGACATCACCTCCAGGTCCCCTCTCACTTTTCCAGCCATACAGCCCGTGGAAGAATCTAATGCAGTGCAATCGTTTAGGCCCCGGATGTCTCTTTAAAAAGAACCTGTCACCAAAAAAAAATCATCATGTAGGGGACTTTTTGTCACCTGTGTGATCATTCGGAAAAAAGGTAAGTTGGTCATACTGGTATGGCTGATCGGTGTGCATGTTTTCTCACTCACTGATGTCTTTTGGATTTAATATGTTACAATTTGTGTCTTTACTACATATGTATAACATATTAGAAAATGTTCCAGTTATACGAGTTTTATTTTTCTTTCCACCCTTGAAATTGTTACTGTGCAACAATGAGCACAATCAGAACAGTAAACAGCCGAAAGCAAACTGTGAGCTTAGTTATGGGATGTGAGTAGTGAGCTGCAAACCACAAGCAATCTGTACTCTTTCTTTCTAGTTAGCCCAAAGCAGTAAAAGTGTCATATATTGCATCTCAAGTGGTGGCTGGCAGCTCTGCTAATTTGCTTGTTCTTTATTTGTGTTGTGGGAAAAAGAAACAGTAAGTGTAACCAAATAAGATACCAGGCTTAGTAAAGGAAGTGTGAACTCGGTGCATTTGTGACCGCCAATTATATTTTAGACATGTAGAGAGATTTCAAACCTCCAAGCCTGCATTAAAATCACCGACATGCTTTACAAAGTCAGCAGGAGAGCAGGAAGTTGCACATGAATGATGTCAGATTGCATCCAACTTTAATAAAGCTAGACAAAGCACACTGAAGCCTGTTTTTTTTATAAATTTGGATGCAGTCAGTGACATTTTGTTAACTTGACAACATCAGTAAAGGGTTCTGTTTAAAGTATAACTAAAGGCAAAACTTTTTTTTTAGATTTGAATAGAGTGGAGAGGTTTTAGAACACCTGTCAATTTATTGTGGTCTATGTCCCCATTAGGGAGATCCACCCCCTCTATTTGCCCTGTTTACCATTATCACTGAAAGTAAAAGAAAATCCCAAATTTTTGGTTGTCCCCAGAAAAGCAATAGAGGGGAAATCTCCCAGAGGGACATTAGTTCTCTTGACCTGGTGGTCCCCAAGAGATTCCCTTAATTTTTAGGGATTTCCTCTGACTTCCTGTTTGGATATGGTTCAGGAAGTGCACAAGGCTTTTGACCCTCCCCTGCTCTATCCAAAATGAAAAAAAAGTTTTATCTATACTTAGACTTTAATGCTATGTGTTTCTTTGCACCATTACATTTTGTTCAGTAAGGTTTCTTAACACTTCTATCAAATACCTGTCATTTTACTGTTCTATTGTTTTAACAGTTTTAATTTGGGTTTGTAAAGTTTAATACTTACCAGATTATTTTTGGTTAGCACCTCTGCTCACAACACTTGAATCTAATGGTTCATTGGTTCTGATCCCTACTAAGACAATACCTGCATTGAGTGTGCATATTTTCTCAGTGCCTGAATGGGTTTCTGGTACTCCAGTGTCCTCCCACACTCCATAGATATGCTCGTAGGTTAATTGGGTCTTGTCTAATCGGCCCTAGTATTGTGAATGTGAGTTGGGGACCTTAGATTGTTCCTTGAGGACAGGGACTAAAGTGAATATAATATATATATCTATTACAGCATAACTGTATGGTGCTAAACAAATACTTGTAATATGTAAAAAATGAAATAAATCAAGATAATATAATAGGAACGTTAGACTTAATTGTACATGGAAATTAAGTTGGACATTTTGCAAGGCTTCAAAGTACAAATCATTTGTATAAGACCGCTTGCGTTTTGTAAAACTAAAAAAATACAACTGTAATCCTACGTCTCCTTCAATTTATAGAGTTCTCGATGTTCTTCGGATTGCAACATGCTTGGGGAAATGATGTTTGGTTCCGTGGCCATGAGCTACAAAGGCTCGACCCTAAAAATTCATCAGATACGGTAGGCTTTTAGATCTATATTAGTTTTATCTGTTGTAGAAGAGCTTACTGTATAAATATTGTGTGTTTTGTTGCACCATTCTTTTCAAAAAGGAGGTTTGTGTTATGAATATTATTAGAATAGCATTTTCCAGTTTGTTTAACCATGTACCACCATCACCTTGCTGTGCTACCTTTATAACTGGCCTGTAAAGGACCATATATATTACCCCTCTACATCGACATAGGTTTATATGTAATGTCTGCCATTACACTGTATGGTTTACAAGCTACTCTGCCTTTTACCTCCCTGTGGCACTGATGTGCTTACTCCCTTCTAAAATTGCCATAGCCAATACAATGAAGGCTGCAATCATCCATATATAATTTTGTTCTTTCCAGAATGGCTCTCTGAGTCCATAGAAGCAGAAACGTCCAGTTCATCAGTTAAGATGACAACCAGATTAGGCATATTCTTCCATGATGTAGTCATACACATTACGCAGTGGTTTCGTAGACTGCTAAACATAGCCAGGACAAATGGCACCAGTGGGAGGACAGTTGTATTATGTGAAGTAATTTCAGCATCACTGTGTTTTGTATTTTGAATATTCATGTGAAATGTGAATAAGGCCCCTTTCACGCGGGGGCGGCGTCGGCGGTAAAGAAAGGGTCAAAAACCCTCACGGCTTTCACATTGGAGAGACAGCAGCGGCTGTTTCGGGTCAGTTTGCAGGCGCTGCTATTAGCACGAAAGCGCCTGCAAACCGCCCCAGTGTGAAAGGGTCATTTTGTATTGTCATGATAGCACAAGTGATGTATGAGTTTAGGGTGAACTCCAGAAAAATATAAAGGACAAAAATTGTGTTCAGTAAAATGAATTCAGTATTACAGCAACACATGGATTTGATATCTGTTCATTGCAGTCCTCTTACAGCAGATTCTAGACTAGGGAAGGGAGAAGCAGCACAAAGAGACAGCCAGTTGCGTTGCAGTGCTAATGTGCTAAAAGGGAACATGCTGATAGGAGGAGAGAGCAGAGTGACAGGGAGGTGAGCTTATACGTTTTCCGCTTTTATTTTCACTGTCACAAGTGGAAAAAGGGACAAGATCTGTAAGTGTCACTTACTGTAGCTGCAGCAGTGAAAAAAAAAAAATCAGGCTCTTTGCGTCAGGGTGGGCAGAGTTGTGGAAATCCGAGGGCTCGATGGACATAATACCTATTTAGCTGCTTGCGTAGGGTTCAGGTTTAACTTAAGGCAAAACATTTTTTTTTTGGATAGAGTAAAGGATGGTTATAACCCCTGTCAGGTTTTTTTTTTTTTTGCCATCTGTGTCCCAAAGGAGAGATTTCTCTTCACTTCCTGTCCCATAGACAAAACAGTGAGAGGAAATCCCTCCAAAGTGAGGGAGCCCCGATGTGTCACAGGGGTCACCAGTACTAGTGTCCCTAGTGGAAGATCCCCCCCTAATTCTGTTCTGGTGTTAACTCAAAATTTGCGATTTTCTTTGAGTTTCACTTTTGATGATAATAGTCAACAGGACAAATAGAGAGGATGATATTCCCTAATGGTGGCACAGACTGCAATAAAAGCTGACAGGCGTTCTAATCCATCTCCACTCTATCCAAATCTTTAAAAAAAAAAAAGAAATAATTTTAGTTACACTTTAATGCTTAGGCTTAGGAATAGGTTGGAGTTAAAGTGGTTGTAAAGTCAGAAGGTTTTTTTGTATCCTTATGCATTAAGATGAAAAGCGTTCAGTGTGCAGCAGCCCGCCTTCAGGCCCCTAATACTTAACTGAGCCCCATCTCTATCCAGTGATGTCCATGACTGCCTTGTAAGCCCTGGACTCTCCCTCCTGATTGGCTGAGACACAACAGTTGTTCCATTGGCCCCCACTGCTGTCAATAAAACTCAGCTAATCAGGAGGGGGGGGGGGGGCTGAACTGCAGCTCCATGTCTGAATGGACACACGGAGCTGCAGCTCAGCTTGGATGCCCCCATAGCAAGCTGCTTGCTGTGGGGGCACTCAACAGGAGGGAGGAGCCAGGAGCCCCAGCCAGGGACCCGGGAAGTGGAGGATCTGGGCTGCTCTGTGCAAAACCACTGTATAACATGTTTGTTTTTTAATAGAAAAAAAAGAGACTTCCCGGTCAGTTTAAGTTTAGGGGTTGGGTCAAGCTGCTTTTTCTGGAAGAGGGTAAGGTTTAGTGGTAGGTTAATAGGTAAATTTGTGGTTGGGAATAATTTTAAATTAAATAGTTACACCCCATACTACTATGCCAAGTTTAATTTGCTAACAAAATATACTGCATTAGTGGTGAAACTCCATCAGTGCTATATAAAGTGGCATTGAAAAGCTAGACTTAGAAATGTAATTGTTAATGAAGATTTAATCCTCCTCACAAGTGAGCCCAGCTTTTTTTAATTTGGTGTGTTATCAAATGTCAGCTAACTACTGTCGTTTTCTTTTTTGGGCTTTATGTCCTACATTTTATAATGTATGCTATAAAATACATGACTACTGCAACTACTTGTAATATATCTCTGAAGTATTCAGATCAGGGGTAGGCAACCTTAAAGAGATTGAAATCTACCTAAACAACATGGGAGAAGTCGAAGATCACCGGGCACGGTGTCGCCTGCTCACACCTGATTTAAACCTCTAATTGCTATACTACCTTGTCGCAATCGTGTTCATTGCACGGCAATCATGGGTTTAAATCGGGTGGTAAGAAGGCAACACACACTCAGATTTTCAGAGGAACATCAGTGCCTGCTGCACTTGTGAATGACTCCTTCGTTGCATTCGGCAGTGGCACCCTTGGGGCTCATTCACACTTAAAGTTTGTGGGTGGTAAAACAGCAGGATATATAAGAAGCCTGTGGCTAAGCGCAGCAAACCCGCAGGAAAGCTGCAGGTACACTGCACTGCACCTGCTGTGTGGGTAAACCACAGCACATCAGTGTGAAAGCAGCCCTATACTATTATGCTCAATGTTTTGCTTCACACTGACCTGAAGATCTCTTCTTTCGTTCTGCTGGCACCACTCTGGAGACAACTAGCCAGGATAAGAGATGGAGTGCAGTTGGTATCGCTCCTCATGGGACAGGAGCCAGCACTACAGAGGAGGCATCGACTTATGTGGCTCTTGCTCCCTACTACATATTCAGCTTTACAAGTAGTTCCTCTGCATTGTACTCTGTCTGATGCTCTGGAATGGTGGGTCAGCAAGCCCAGACGGCGATCTACCGGTTGCTGAACCCTGATTTAGATCATGTAATTAGAATGCAGTTGGTGTACAACAAAATAGGAATTCCTATTTTTACTGAGGGTCCGATTCAAAGTGAACTTTTCCCAGAGGAAATATGGGACTGCCATTACTGAATTCTTCCTAAAATGCTAGTTCCTGGCTGATAAGGTAACTTGTTGGTTTTAGTATTTTCCCAGTCTGTGTTGGAGAACAAGCATGGAGATGAGGGAAGCTGAAGTAATGTCAGAAATCCTTGTCTGTATACTATACAAGCTTTCTTTTGGTGTTATTTGATCACCTCTGCGGTTTTTATTTATTTTTTTCAAAAAAAGACTAACAATTTTGATAAAAAAGCAATATTTTTACTTTTTGCTATAATAATTATCCCCAAAAAAAAATTAAAAAAAATTTCTTTCTCAGTTTAGGCCGATATGTATTCTTCTACATAATTTTGGTAAAAAAAAATTTGATCACCTCTGCGGTTTTTATTTTTTGCGCTATAAACAAAAAAAGAGTGATAATTTTGAGAAAAAAAGCAATATTTTTTACTTTTTGCTATAATATCCCCCAAAAATATATAAAAAAACCTAATTTCTTTCTCAGTTTTGGCCTGTACATATTGTTGGTAAAAAAAGATTGCAATAAGTGTATATTGATTGGTTTGCGCAAAAGTTATAGCGTCTGCAAAAAAGGGGATAGATTTATGGCATTTTTATTATTTTTTATTATTATTAGTATTGGCGGTGATCTGCAATTTTTATCAAGACTGTGATATTGCGGCGGACAGATCGGCAGATCGGACACTTTTGACACTATTTTGGGACCATTGACATTTTTACAGCGATCAGAGCTAAAAATAGCCACTGATTACTGTATAAATGTCACTGGCAGGGAAGGGGATTCCGCTTGGGGGCGATCAAGGGGTTAAGTGTGTTCCCTAGGTGTGTTCTAACTGTGGGGGGATGGGCTACCTAGGACATGACCGAGATCACTGCTCCTGATGACAGGAAGCAGTAGATCCCTTTCATGTCAGTAGGCAGAACAGGGAAATGCCTTGTTTGCATTTCCCCGTTCTGCCTCTTCTCGACGCGATTGCCTGCCACCGGCAGACATCGAGTCCGCAGGACGCACGGGCACACTCCCAACACGCGCCCACTAGCCCTGAATTACAAAGGGACGTACAGCTACGTCCTTTTGTGCACCCGTGCCATTCTGCTGATGTACATTGGCGCGCGGTGGTCGGGAATCAGTTCATTTTGAAAATAGCGGATATCAATATTATGCATTGCCTTTTTTTTTCCACAGGGTGGAGTTTAAGGCCCCTTTCACACTTATACGACTTCAAAGTCGCACGATTTTACCGCGATTTTGCCGCTATTTTACCGCGATTTGCCGCGATTTTACTGCGATTTGGGAGCAGTACTACTTTGCCACGTTTTTGGCATTAACAAATGAAAACATACAGTAGTTGGTATGAATCATAAGGGGAAACTCCACGCCAAGTTTTAAATAAAAAAACTGGCGTGGGTTCCCCCTCAGGGACATACCAAGCCCTTAGGTCTGGTATGAATTGTAAGAAGAACCCCCTACGCCGAAAAATCGGCGTGGGGGTCCCCCCAAAATCCATACCAGACCCTTATCCGAGCACGCAGCCCGGCCGGTCAGGAATGGGGGTGGGGACGAGCTAGCGCCCCCCCCCTCCTGGACCGTACCAGGCCGCATGCCCTCAACATGGGGGGTGGGTGCTTTGGGGCATGGGGGGCGCAGTGCGGCCCCCCCCACCCCAAAGCACCTTGTCCCCATGTTGATGAGGACAAGGGCCTCTTCCCGACAACCCTGGCCGTTGGTTGTCGGGGTCTGCGGGCGGGGGGCTTATCGGAATCTGGGAGCCCCCTTTAATAAGGGGGCCCCCAGATCCCGGCCCCCCACCCTATGTGAATAAGTATGGGGTACATGGTACCCCTACCCATTCACCTAGGGGAAAAAAGCGTCAATAAAAAACACAGTACACAGGTTTTTAAAATAATTTATTAGGCAGCTCCGGGGTCTTCTTCCGACTTCGGGGGTCTCTCCGGCGTCTTCTCCCGGTGTCCGCATCTTCTGCCAGCTCCACCGCTATCTTCTGGCGCTCTTTTGCCAGCGGTGGTCCGGACCTCTGGATCGTCTTCTTCCCTCTTCTCTTCCAGAGATGTTGACACGACGCTCTCTCCAGCCAGAATGGTCTCTGTGCGCTCCGCACCGGACTTATATAGGCGGTGACCCCGCCCCCTTATGCCGTCACAGTCCCTGGGCATGCTGGGACTGTGACGTTTTAGGAGGCGTGGTCACTGGGTGATGACCACGCCCCCTTATGACGGCACAGTCCCAGCATGCCCAGGGACTGTGACGGCATAGGGGGGCGGGGTCACCGCCTATATAAGTCCGGTGCGGAGCGCACAGAGACCATTCTGGCTGGAGAGAGCGTCGTGTCAACATCTCTGGAAGAGAAGAGGGAAGAAGACGATCCAGAGGTCCGGACCACCGCTGGCAAAAGAGCGCCAGAAGATAGCGGTGGAGCCGGGAGAAGATGCGGACACCGGGAGAAGACGCCGGAGAGACCCCCGAAGTCGGAAGAGGACCCCCGAAATCGGAAGAAGACCCCGGAGCTGCCTAATAAATTATTTTAAAAACCTGTGTACTGTGTTTTTTTTATTGACGCTTTTTTCCCTAGGTGAATGGGTAGGGGTACCATGTACCCCATACTTATTCACATAGGGTGGGGGGCCGGGATCTGGGGGCCCCCTTATTAAAGGGGGCTCCCAGATTCCGATAAGCCCCCCGCCCGCAGACCCCGACAACCAACGGCCAGGGTTGTCGGGAAGAGGCCCTTGTCCTCATCAACATGGGGACAAGGTGCTTTGGGGTGGGGGGGGCCGCACTGCGCCCCCCATGCCCCAAAGCACCCACCCCCCATGTTGAGGGCATGCGGCCTGGTACGGTCCAGGAGGGGGGGGGCCGCTAGCTCGTCCCCACCCCCATTCCTGACCGGCCAGGCTGCGTGCTCGGATAAGGGTCTGGTATGGATTTTGGGGGGGACCCCACGGCGATTTTTCGGCGTAGGGGGTTCCCCTTAGATCCATACCAGACCTAAGGGCCTGGTATGCCCCTGGGGGGGAACCCACGCCGGTTTTTTCATTTAAAACTTGGCGCGGCGTTCCCCCTCTGGATTCATACCAGACAGCTGTCAGCACTGCCTGTCGCTCATCGGGAAAGGAAAGAAAAGTTTTCCTTTCCCGAATAGCGAGGCCAGGCTTGTGCTTACAAAGTCGTACTGAAGTCGTGTCTATATTATTCAGGCACGACTTGCATGCTACTTCAGGGTTTAACATTGAGGTCTATGGAGTACAACTCGCATAGAAGTTGGACCAAAGTAGTGCAGGGACTACTTTCAAGTCGGCACGACTTAAAGTCGTGCCAATATGAATGGTAGTCATTGAAAATCATGGAGAATGACTTGTCATACGATTTTGCAGTACAAAATCGTGGGACAAGTCGTATAAGTGTGAAAGGGGCCTAAGGCTCCATTCACACTTGTGCGACTTGTCATGTGACTTTGGACATGGCAAGTTGCAGCCATTCTTTTCAATGGCACCTGTTCAGATCGATGCAATTTAAAGTTGCAGCGATTTTGATAAGGTGCCTGCACCACTTTGGTGCGACTTTTGATCAGACTTGGATCCAATGAGTGTAAAGTCGGGTCAAAGTCGCACTGGAAATCATGCAACTTTGGAGTTGTGTTAGTGTGAATGGAGCCTTAGACTTGTTTTCAAATGTTTTCTATTTTCCCCTTATCCTACTCCCCACTATAAAGTGATTTTATAGCTCAGTAGCTCAAAGTGATGTTAAAGTGATAAGTAAAGAGCAAAGACACCCTTCTCTCCCTCTCCCTTCGGAATCCCCTGAGGTTTTAGTGGGAGACCTCATGCTTGTAAGAAGATAATTATCATTCTACTCAGTGCTCTGAGAGTTCTTCGTTTATGTATCAAATGTTTATTTGTGAAACTTAAAACATCTACTCATGTTCATCATTCCTGTTTGTTTTGCTATTCATACTGTCTGCCTTAATTGCTTGTAATTAATAGTACAGTAAATGTTCTGTCTGGTTTAATTTTGCTTCATTTATGGTAAAACCTTTTGAACAGTCAGTTTAATAGTCTTTATCTTTGTCTAGCTCACCTCCTCAACTGATGCTGAGCAAAGTGTTCACTGCACGGACTGGAAGCAGCATCTATGGCAGCCTTAACACGTGAGTTTGTTTTCACATCCACAGACTAGCTTGGAGCATCTTAGTTATTAGAAGGTGTAGTAATTCTATATACGCTGTGAACAAGATTGCATGAGTTTAGCTCTGCTGGACTGTTCGCTTTGAACAGAACAGCTGCTGGATTATGTCATTATCTATTGTGAAGGCCACTGTGGTATCACTGGCACAGAATCAAGCTTTCATCTCCAAAGCATTTTTGCCATCAGCTTTTTAACTGTTTATGCTGTTTTGCTCTGTTAATAGAAAGCATGGCACAAAACAGGTTGTACCTAGTAAGCCATAGTATATATGACCATTGCTCAGGTTACCAGGTATATTTAACATGTATTAGTGTACAGGAAGCCAAGCGCACCCAGTCCGATTTCACCATTATCACTGTAGAGCAGGCAGAACTGTGCAGAATGTTTTCTGATCTGCTGTTGCACAGATTTTGCACAATACTCTACATAAACCATTAAAATATGTACCTATAGTGAGTTAGTTAGGTATCAAACACACCCTTTCAGCATATCAGCAGGTAAGATTACCAAAAGGTAGCACTGTAGACAGCTTTGTGGGTGTCACCTTGAAAGTAATTTGAATTGTTTTTCATGTGTTTTCAACTACAGATTACAAGACAGCCTTGAGTACATAAGCCATGACAACAACACACTAAAAGCTGAGAACAGCAGCATTATGAATGGTCTCCTTGGAAACATAGGTAATATTTTATAGAGTAATGTCATCTAATGGTCATAATTACATTTCACATACATGTGACTTAAAATCTGACTGACGTGTCATGAGAGAAACATGCACGCTACCATTGGAAACCTGAAAATACTAGTTTGCTGGCTGTCATTCTGGTTGCCTTATCCCAGGGCCAGTATGCAGACTTCTGCTTTTTTTTCAATTTTTCTGATCTGCATACTTGTTCCTGGGTAAGTGAATCAAAAAATATTAATATATGAGCCAATTAGCACTGTATGGAAAGGTGATCATTGGCAGCTCCTATGTTTTACTTGACAGCGTTGCATTAAAGGAACAGTCCACATTTGGGCAAATTAAGTCTGTTTTACTTAATATTTTTTTTTTTATGTAATATTTAACCACTTTGCACTCGTAGGACGTTCAGGAACATCATTGACTTTGTGCAGTGATATCTGAATGATGCCTGCAGCTACAGACATCATTCAGATATTGCCATTTTCAGCCAGTGATTCCCTGCACCATAAGAATGTTCATAGCTGGTGTTCCGCCGCTTGATCGTTCTTACGGGCGGCAGGGAGGGGACGCCTCCCTCCGGTGCTTTTACCGACTCACCGCTTCCATCGGAGAGTCGGAGAATGGATCCGCCGGCCCCAGATGGTAACGATAGAGATTTCCAGCGGACCAGATGATCGCCGGAGTCTCTGCATTCAAAAAAATGGCGTTGCCGCGGCTGAGAAGCCGCGATCGTTTTTTTTTTTTTTTTTTAATTTTAGGCTTACCAGCCTAGAGGTGAGATATGGGGTCTTATTGACCCCATATCTCACTGTAAAAAGAACAGATCGTGCCATATTCCTATTACAAGAAATGTTTACATTCCTTGTAATAGGAATAAAAGTGATCAAAAATGTTTTTTGTTTTTTTTTAAAGTGTCAAACTAAAAAAAAAAACAAAGTCAAATTAACAATAAAAAAAAAAAAAAAATTTAAAGCGCCCCTGTCCCGTGAGCTCGCACACAGAAGTGAATGCATACGTAAGTCCCGCCCACATATGAAAACGGTGTTCAAACCACACATGTGAGGTATCACCGCGAACGTTAGAGCGAAATAAATAATTCTAGCCCTAGACGTCCTCTGTAGCTTAAAACATGTAACCAGTAAAAATTTTTTAAATTTTTAAAATGGGGATTTTTAAGTACCAAAGTTTGGAGCCATTCCACGAGCGTGTGCAAATTTGAAGCATGACATGTTAGGTATCTATTTACTTGGCGTAACTTCATCTTTCACATTATGCAAACAAATTGGGCTAACTTTAATGTTTTGATTTTTTTTAAAGCATGAAACTGTTTTTTTCCCCAAAAAAAACGTGTTTGAAAAATTGCCGCGCAAATACCGTGCAAGATAAAAAGTTGCAACGACCGCCATTGTATTCTCTAGGGTCTTTGCTAAAAAAAAAAACATATAAATTGTTTAGGGGTTCTATGTAATTTTCTAGCAAAAAATTGATGAATTTTACATGTAGGAGAGAAATGTCAGAATTGGCCTGGGTGTGAAGTGGTTAAGTAGAAAGCTGTTGATAGAGTATAGAGTCTGCTCATGCCTGCTCAAGTGCTTTCTCAATGACAGTTGGAAATTAGAAACTCATGTTGCCAAAACAGTTTGTACAACTTTCATTGTTGTCATTTATAAAAAAAAATAAAACACACTGGTGTAAATGAAAGTTTTGGTCCTGAGCCTGCTGCACATGGGAATCTTTTTACTGATCTGAAATGAGATGCATTGTAGTCTATGGGACATTGCACACAGCTGAGGAACGATCACTAATACAGCAATGAGAACAGAGCATTAAAACAAAAATAGAACATTCTCCATTTGTGTGCAGTAATTTACTTGCGTGTTTACTCGTTTTTGGCCACTTGCATACAGGCATCAGAAGTATAAATGAGACTATTACAATACTGGCAATGAAGAAAAATGTTACTGGTCTATACTCAACATTACTCAGGTCTTTACACACAGTTTTTGGCCCCTTGTACAAAGATGTCACAAGTTCCTGAGTAAACATCAGTAAATTATGACGCCCCTGTGCAAGGGGCCCTAAATCCAAAAGCAAATATTTATTTTTGCAGCAGGAGGATGCAGGATGAATTTGTCCATCCATGCCATTTGTGCGGATGGAGGACACTGTTAATTAGAAATCTGTTAGTGTATGGCTAGCTTTATCATTTTTTATTTATTTATTTTTAGATAGTTTGTTTCCCTACTATAGTACTCACTATAATCACATGCAGCATTCAGTAACAGTGCGAAAGAGTCTTTAACACAACCTTATGCTATAGTAACACGCAGCCATGGGAAAGAGTCTCACACAAACATTTCTGCGACCTACAAGGAACAACCCCCCGAAGTAGGAAGATTCAATGAGAGATGATTCAATGTGTCTTAGAAAGAGCTACTTCTGCTGTTTTGTGTCTTACGCAAAACCACAATTCTTTTGGAAACCTGTGTTTTCCAAATAAACGGTTAATATATGGCAGAGGTTATATACATCTAGTAAAAATAATTGGTTTACAATGGGAAAAATGTAACAAGTTGACCCATAACAATTTCCCTCAATAATCCTGCTGTTTGTTATGCATTATTATTTTATTTATATGAAAAAACATTCTTGCTCTAATAATGTGTTAATCATTTACTTTTCTGGATTTACTTGACTAGATTTAAGTCTCCGGTTTACAATTCTGTTTAATTCTACAAATGCTTTTTTTGTGCTTTATGTTGCAGATTTGTATATACTATAAATAACCTTGTTATACATAAACTTATTTCTTGACCATTCTGTTTATTAGACTTTTAAAGAAATTAAATATATTTTATTTTTATTAGCCAAAATAAGCCCTTTAGAAAGCATAACCATTACTACAGAAAAGCATAGTTTAACCAGTAATGTAATGAAAGCAGTGCATGTTTGTTTCTAGTATATATTTAATCCTGATAAATGTAATATACTGTATCTGTTTTGCTGACATCTCCCTCTGACTCAATTTACTGATACAGATATATTTATTTTATTGATGTGTATAGTTATATAAAAATAAGTCTGTATAAAAGCAGTTTATCTGGATTGGCCATTTGTTTAATTCAGCAGATTAAGGCTGCTTTCACACTGAGGCGCTTGAAAACTGCCCACAAAACACTGTGTGCTTTTGCGGCGCTGTTGAGGCATTAGCGGTGTACTTTTTTGAAGGTCACGTGACTCAAAAGAACCATTGTGAGGCGCTTTTGAGGCACTTCCCATTCATATCAATGGAGAGGGGCTCTTTTGAGGCACTTTTTTTAGCGCTTCAAACATGCTCCAAAGATGCTGCTTGCAGGAAATTTTTCACGGCAGTTTACCCTAGTGTGAAATCATTTATAATTTATTTTAATGGAAATTGGTTTTCGTGAGCTTTTCAGGTGCTTTTTTTTTTTTTTTTTTTTGCGTGAAAGCGCCTTAGTGTGAAAGGGGTCTAATAGTTGTCTTATTTATTTAGTATAAACAATAATGTGCAGAGTGCAATAACCTGTGCTAACCATCAGTCGTTTTTCTATTGGCTGATTATTTAGTTAAATGTTAAAATCCAATACTACTCTATTTGCACTTATGTTGAGTATTTTCACGCAGCTGTAAAAGTGATAGTTTTTGTTTTTTTTCAGCAAAGAAATTTGAGTTATTAGGAGTGGAAAGTATTTTCTATCACAGGGGAGCTTTCTTTCTATCCAATTTATATTTAACATAGGAAAAGCAAAGCTCAACTTGAGCAGCTCTCAGAATTTGTTACAGTGGAACTCCAGACAAAAATCTTTAATTTTAGGATCTCAATAAAATGGCCCAGTTTTATGTCCCACCAGCATCCTGACTTTATTCTGCACGTCACACTGACATCATGCATGTTGAAATTGTTCACCTGTCTTATTGCAGAACTAGGTGCAATATGCTCAATTCACAAACATACCAGGATAAGGATCCATATTTTTAGAAAAGTGGCAGTTTTTTTTGGAGGAGTCCAATGGGACACCTATGTTTTGTTAAAGATTTGTGAATGACAACTTTTTTAGTCTTTTACTTTGATTTACGAAAACTAGTGCAACGAACAATAAAGTTATTGCTCTCTGCAACCAATCAAGTTTCAGCTTTTATTCTAAAATCTGAACTGACGACAGAACATTGCTGCTTTGAGTAGCAACTTCATTTTTCCCTTCCCCATTTTTTAAAAATCATATACAGTTGGAGTTTTATGTAGCAAATTTGCTCACTTCCATCTTAAAGCAGATCTTTGGGAGAACTGCTAAATTTAGAGTGTAAATGTAGTTTTATCTGCCAAAACCTATGCGAAAATGTTCAGACAGTCATGTAATTCACATACCGCTGCCACTTTACATAGCCAGGCAAGTTGACACCATTATTTCCCATTTCTGCTGTGTACCATTCTTTCACTACCTATTCATTATCCAATAAACAGATAAGAGATGCCGGAAGCTGCAAAGTTGTTTATTCTTAGTAGATTGCCTGGAATTCCACTTAAATCAAATGACTGTCTCCGGCCTGTGTTTTTCCCCTGTACTTTTTATTTTCTCTCCATGCTGTTATACTTCCCTTTTAACTGTATTCTTTTCCATATGTGTTCTGCATTTGAACATTTAGGTCTGTCTCAGCTCTGCAGCCCCAGGCGGGCATTCTCTGAGCAGGGCCCGCTCCGCCTCATCCGGAGTGCTTCTTTTTTTGCAGGTGTGCTGTGTGAGGTGTAGTGTAGCCTCTGTATTCCATTGCATGCGCTACATTTGGCATCTACTGTGGAAATAAGGATTAAAAAAAAAACCCATTTAGTATAGTTTGGATGACTTGGCTGGAAAGGATGGATGGAGGAGATGGGTCAGCACAGAGGGTAATTAGATCTTCCTCAAAGAGTACAGGGCTATGACATGAAAGAATGGAGGGAGATGGCCTCAGGAATTGACTAGTCTCAGTACTAGTTCAGAGGCACATTGCAAGTTAAGAAAAAAAAAATATGAATAGGAATAACACTGGCAATAAGCATTTAAAATACTTCATTTTTGTGCTTTTACCTGCAACTTTTTAAGTTGCTGACATTGTTTCTTTATCTGTGCACCGCCTAGCGCATATTTACTATGGCAGTGCGGCCCTGCTGTGCTGGATCACGTAAATGTACATGATCGGATATTTTGGGGTAGAGGGTGCATGCTATCATTCGCTACAGCACAAGCCAATCACCAGGTCCCAGCATTTATGACTTATGGTTGGGACTTGCTGATCGGCTTCACTAATGACAGTTTAGAGCCCTATTTTTACTAACGGCACACAGCTCTGAATGGTAAAGAGCAGCAATGTGCCTGTTTTTTTTTTTTTTTTTTTTTTTTTTTTTTTTTTTTAGCTTAGTCAAAGCAGCATACATTACACTTTGTTAGGCACACAGTTAACCCTTTGATTGTCCCTAGTTAACACCTTCCCGGCCAATGTCCTTAGTACAGTGACCGTGTATAGAATTATCACTGATCACTGTATTAGTGTCACTGGAGATGTCAGTGTCAGTTAATCAGTTCCCACCCAGCATCAGTCAGCATCAGATTCCCATCCACACTATCACAGTCCCACTATAACACTGATTGCTGCTATTACTGGTATAAAAAGAATAAATAAATATTGCAATATATACTATCATTTGTGGATGCTATACCTGTCACGCAAACCAATTATACACTTATTGGGATTTTCTTTGGCCGAAGACACGTAGCAGAATACATTTTAGCCTACATTTGTGAAGAAATTCGATTTTTAAAAACCTTTTCAATTGGACATATTTTATAGCGGAAAGTAAAAAATATATATTATTTTTTTTTTAAATTTTCGGTCTTTTTTTGTTTATGATCAAATGCCACCAAAAGAAAGCTCTATTTGTGTGAAAAAAAAAAAATTATATAAATTGAATTTGCTTACAGTGTTGCATGACCGTGCAAATGCCAGATAAAGTAGTGCGGTGCCGAATAGCAAAAAAAAATGCCCTGGTCATGAAGGGGGTAAGACCTTCCAGAAGCCAAGTGGTTAAACCAATTGTTTTTGCCATCTGTTTCAAAATGTCTTACCAGGAGATACTGTCAGTAAGAGCACTCCTGTTGCGGGCTGACAAAGCTAAGCCACTGGCTCACAATTAACAGACGTGCCATCAACCTGCTGCGCACATTCTCTCTGTTGAGTGTTACACTGTCTGGGGAGACAAGAAATGGGAAGTGTTGGTACTAGCAGGATCTCCAGGAAAGAAATGTTGAGGTTTACTTAAAGCCATAATCAGTAAGGCATAATAGCAAACATACTGGAAAATACAAGGTTGGTTTACATACATTTTATTGTTGCAAAGAATTTATTCTGGGTAGGAGCAAAAGGAAAACCTTATTTCCACAGCTGACTTTCACTCTTTTCAACATACCTTTGCACGCCTCTGTCGGTTTTAAAATGTTGAGTTTCTGGTTTCCTTCACAAACACATGGCCTGTCAATCCAGGTGTGTAAAAGCCCGGCTGAACAATAGTAGGCCTCTTAATTGTATAGCTAATGTTTCCACAAAGTTATTTTTGTAAAATTGCAGCATTTTTAAATCTATATATTAGCTATACAAAGGAGTCATTACAGCACAAAGATCTTTAAAATTACTTTTTGTATTGTAAAGCTTTTTTACTGTCACCTTCATTGTGCTAATGGACATTTCCACAAATGGAACATGGTCAGATGTGTTGTTTTATATTGCCATTTGGTGACACTGATTTGAGGTTGTTTATCAAACCGCTTTGGTAAATTGTTCTGAACTGCACATACACTATTACATAGTGTAATAATGTACTGGAAAAAAATTTGGATCCACATTTTTATTGTATCCAAACAACAAATATAGCATATAAACAGAACTCTGACCTTTTTAATGCCAATGAAAGGCTTTTTAGGATAATTCACTGTTGCTAATGGGATTGATATATTCAACTATTCAATTGGACTGATGTGAGATATAATCTTGTTCAGCTGAGCTGTGGCTTTTGGTGGTGGGTTTGCATGACTGCTACACTTGGTTATCAATATCCCTCACTAGACATTATCTTCAATTTTAGTTCACTTCACTTTAGAAGGGTGCCCAATTATCTGCTTGGTGCTTACAGGGTCTCTGCATTTGTTTTGTATGACTTACCGGTTTTGTTTTACAGTACATAGCAATCCAATGGACATGCCTGGCCGGGGGTTGAATGATGACAGAGATAGTGGAATAGCAAGATCTGGTGAGGCTCTTTCTGTTAAGACTATTTCTGTAACATGTATACTGACATGCATTTTGAAAACATTGAATTATACTGTGTTTGTCCATTTTAACTATCTACAGCCTCGCTCAGCAGTCTTCTGATCACCCCTTTCCCATCTCCAAGCTCATCACTTAACAGCAGCTGTGCCAGTAGCTACCAGCGACGCTGGCGTCGTAGTCAAACTACTAGCCTGGAGAATGGCGTATTTCCTCGATGGTAAGAACAAACATATTGCTTCTTGTGTTTAAAGGAGTCAGTCAGCCAATCAGGGGAGAGAGAGGGGGCGGGCTGGGTTGGGGCTCTGTGTCTGAATGTACACATGGAGCTGTGACTTGGCTCCAGTGCCCCCATAGGAAGCTGCTGACTGTGGGGGCACTTGATAGGAGGGAGGGGCCAGGAGCAGGAAAGAGGGACCTGAGAAGAGGAGGATCCAGGCTGCTGTGTGCAAAACTAACTGAACCAAGGAGGTAAGTATTTAAAAAAAAAAAACTAGACTTTACAATCTTTTTTAGCACATGTTTTCTCTTAGTAGGAATGTAACTAAAAGTTGTACATGATTTTCTTTAACCGCTTCCCGACCGACGCACACGCCGATGTACGTCAGCAGAATGGCATGGATGCGCAAAAGGGCGTACCCGTACATCCCTTCGTAATCCCGGGCGCGCGCACGCCGCTGGTGGCGTGGTCCTGCGGACTCTATGTCCGCCGGTGGCCCGCGATCGCAACGAGGAGTGGCAGAACAGGGAAATGTAAACAAGGCCTTTCCCTGTTCTGCTTAGTGACATGACAGTGATCTACTGTTCCCTGCCATCGGAAGCAGTGATCTCTGTCATGTCCTAGGTAGCCCATCCTCCCTACAGTAAGAACACGCTGAGGGAACACATTTAACTCTTTGATCGCCCCCTAGTGTTTAACCCCTTCCCTGCCAGTGAAATTTACCCAATAATCAGTGGCTGTTTTTAGCTCCGATCGCTGTATAGATGTCAGTGGTCCCAAAATAGTGTCAAAAGCATCCGATCTGCCTGCTGCAATATCGCAGTCCCAATAAAAATCGCAGATCGCCGCCATTACTAATAAATAAATAAATAAAAATGCCATAAATCCATCCCCTATTTTGTAGACACTATAACTTTTGCGCAAACCAATCAATATACACTTACTTTTTTTTTTTTTCCCAAAATTATGTAGAAGAATACATATCGGCCTAAACTGAGAAAGAAAATTATTTTTTAATATTTTTTGGGGGGATATTTATTATAGCAAAAAGTAAAAATATTGTGTTTTTTTTTCCAAAATTGTGAGTCTTTTTTTGATTATAACGCAAAAAATAAAAACCGCAGAGGTGATCAAATACCACCAAAAGAAAGCTCTATTTGTGGGGAAAAAAAAGGACGTCAATTTTGTTGGGGTACAACTTTGCACGGCCGTGCAATTGTCAGTTAAAGCGACGCAGTGCCGTATCGTAAAAAATGCTCCATGTTCATTGGGGTCATTTTCTCAAATTGGACATTGATCATCCAGTTTTATCTCATGTATGTATGGGCATAATAAGATTTCTGAAAAGTAAAATTTGTTGTGCACAATGATCATGATAGGTTTTCTGGTATACATAAAAACACATTTATTTTGAATGGTTTTATAGGATTTGCGTTTTAATTTAATGGAGCTTTTGTTTCATTTATTCAAATGGTTTCATGGAGCTTCTGCTTCATTTATTCAAATGGTTATAGGCATAAATCAAGGCTTTTCCTTTTTACAGGTCGGTAGAGGAAAGCTTTAACATGTCAGACGAAAGCTGTGGGCCCAGCCTGGGCGTTGTGCGGAAGAAGAAGATCGCCATAGGTGTAATTTTCTCTTTGTCATCTGATGAGGACGAAAATGAAAAATTCCATGAGTTTTTCTTCTCTCACTTTCCTCTCTTTGAGAGTCACATGAACAAGTTGAAGAGTGCCATAGAACAGGTACACTTAAACGGTGTCTTTGTATATATGGGTTGACATTAAACACAACTTATAAAAGTTGTAATCACAAAGTACTTATGACATTATTTCTTGCATTCTGGCAAATTGGTTGAAAAAAAAAGAACATTTCTGCACTCCGGGCTGCAACAACAATTCTTGTTTATTAAATAGCAGCAGGTGTCACTCTGACGCGTTTTGTGATAAAAATGACTGTTTCAAAGGTTGTTTGAAAAAACTATTTTCTATATAAAACATGTTTGTCCCTGCTACTATTTGATAAACCTGAAACATTGAATAGGAAAGAGTGGGTATGGCATTGCTCTGCTGAGTATGTTCTAAATACAGTTGTGTGGTTCCCTTTGAATAATGTGTATGGAATCACATAAAACTGTGACAATAGAAAATACCTGTAAATCATAAATACTCAGCGCCCATACTCACTCTTTCCTATTCAATATCTAAGACTACCCTGGTAGTTATCCTAGTTGAGGCACAGCTCTTTTAGGAATAAAAACAGGCACTGCACGGAACAATCTCAGTTTTTCTTATTAAACATTTAAAGTAATTGCAGTCCAGAGGGCAGTAATTAAAAAAAAAAAAGTTCAGAAAAAAAAAAATCATACGGACCTAGGTGGACGCAGTGTCTGATTTTGTATCTGTCCCCGATACCTCTACACCTAGAAAGGAGTGACCAAAGACCGCTCCTGTGATTCTCAGGAGAAGCGGGGCCAAAAGAGCTTTGGACCTACTTCTCCTTTTAAGTTTATTTTCAGATTAGTTTTTAACTAAACATTAGCACAATAAATGGTCATACTGATTTTGAATAGGGCATTTTTTTTGAAGATGTTAGAGAAATGATCATATGTCTAGAGGCCCTTAGTTTCTTGTTTCTAAGTATAACAGAATTGTCACCCTTCATCGAATGTGAATATTTGTTCACTACAGTAAAACTTACTATTCAGGCCTAAATTTGTGGATTATCCTCATGGGTGTGAGCCTAGTTTATTAAATTTTCAGGATGCGACCAGCTGCTGTTTGTCCCAATAAGGGCAACTATTTCTTCACTTTCTGTCCAGGTGACACCTGCCACAAGAAGCATAAGCAAAGTGAAATCTCACAAAAACAATGGGGTACTTTTTGAAAAATGTGATTTGTAAAGGGGTACATGAAGACCAGAAGACACTGGCCTGTTGGGCTTAGAAATAAAATCTACCTCTATTCCTGTATTAAAAAAAGAAGAGGAGAACCTTGCAGGCTTAAGGCCTCATGTACACTGCTGCTGCTAAACGGACGTTTAGGAGCAGTTGGGCATTTTTTTCAACTGCTCCTGAACTCTCCTCTGTTATCTTATCAGTACATGTACACAGGGTCATTTATAGACATTTCTAGGCGGTTTAGAGGCTTTTTTTGGAACGCAAAAAAATGAGTTCAGACGTGAGTTTAGAGGCATTTCAAGTGCTTATAAACACGACTACTCTCATTTAGCCGCGTTTCCTTTTACATGCGTTTTTCATTTTTGGCTATTTTGAAAAAAAAAAGATTTTTTTTTAAAGCGCTTCTAAACACAAATGCAGAAAAACGCCGCTAGATGCGGCATGTAAATGCAGCAAAATGGACGTTTTAAACGTGGGTTACTATCTGTCAAGTTAAATCGTTCAGGACAGGTTGTAAAAACATCCTGTGTACATGAAGCCTAAACGTGCTAAAAAGAAAATTCATTACTTTAAACTGCAATTGGTTTAAGTTTTTTTTTAATTAGAATGGTTTAGAATATTCATAAAATAGCTGCTGTGCTTAAAGAAACTCAATTAACATTTGCCTTCACCTGGGTAAACATGTGTAAGAAAATATATAATCCAGTTTTTAATATCTATGTTATATTTTTCCTTAAAAGGCAATGAAAATGAGTCGCAGATCCGCAGATGCCAGCCAGAGAAGCATGGCCTACAATAGGATTGTGGAGGCCTTGAATGAATTTCGGTAAGTGCAGTGTTTTAAGTGTAGCCTTAATCAAAAGGGACCAACTCACCCCTGTGGGTTGGAGCTGTGACTTGGAAGTACATATTAAAGTGGATGTAAACCTGATTCATGAAATTTGACCTGTGCACGTATATCTGTAGTGTTTTCTTATCTCTCTCCAAAGCTCTACGTCCTGTGTCTTTTTTGCTGCTCCGTTTTTCTGTTATCAGCATGATAACTTCTGACAAGCTCTCCGACACAGGAGATAAAACCTGCCTGAAATTTGTGTCTGGGGAGGGTGCTATAAATAGGTTAGCAGAGAGCTGGTCTGTTCACAGCACAGCTCTGCAAGTCTCTACCTATGTAGTGTGTGTGTGTGTGTGTGTGTGTATTCTTTCTAAAGAATATAGCAAGTTGACAGCAGATATACATGTAAACTTATGTAGGAGGGTTTGTTTAATCTCTGTGTATCACCTGAGGCTGTTCACTTCACTGGGTATATGTGAAGTTTACATTCACTTTAAGTTCTACAAGTGGAAATATCTGAGATCAGTAGTCCAGATGTGTGAACAGAGAATTGATACAAACACTGCATTAGTGGTTATACAGTGGTTGTGTGTATTTGTATATAATTTAATCCTAGTCTGTGGTAATCAGAAAAGGAAGGGACTGTTTTCTGGACTCTTGAGTACATCACAGTTACCTCTTTGTCTACCACATAATCTAGTTGCTTGTGGTGGAATGACCAACTTTTAAATAATAATAGAAGTAGTTTTACTATTATGTATTCTGTTGAAAAGTCAATTTGGAGGTTTCTGCCAACCACATTTCTATGAGAAACTCCTTTACTTGCTTGTCTGATCTCTTGTCTTCTATTTAAATCTGGCCTTAGGCCAAGGAGGATGGTTAAATGTGTAGGCATGATCTATTAAAAGAGAAGTATGGGTTTGGGGTTTTTTTCCTAATCATACTTGCCTAGGTGGATGCTGCATCAGTCCCCCGGCGCCTCTGCACTGAGAACCGAGCAATCGAACACCACAGATGGCTCGGTTCTCATAGCTCCCCACGCAGAGAGCTGATTACTATCAATCAGCAGCTCTCCGCTCTGCTCGCTCATTGGAGCGCTGGGCTGTGGAGGGGCGGGGAGCGGCCGTCTCAGACTCTCAGTGGCTTGCTAAGAGCCTGAGACGGGTGTCAGGCCAGGCACCTGGCAGATCCAGACTCCCATTGTTGGGATGATGTGGTGCCTGGACTGATTTTTGTGAAAACTGGTCGCAGGAGTGCAAAGCGAATTGCACTCCTGTGTTCCATAGGAGAAGTACAGCCAAACGAGCTTTGGCTGTACTTCTCCTTTAACTGAAGTGTAAAAAAGCACACCAAAATTTCCTAAGCTTGTTTTCTTATCTCTAAGGATATACATGCCTCCTGCATGTATCCTTACCTGTCAAATATCTCCCCTTTTTCTATTTGTAGCTCTGCAAAACGCCGGATTCTGTTGGTGGGTCTGTTGTCCTTAATGAACTGCAAGGGTGCTGGTGAGGGTGCTGCTTTCAGTTAACTGCCTGCCCATATGATGTGCAGGCAGACCGCTATCCTAGGAGACCGCAGGAGCCTGATATTGCCCCTGCAAAAAAAATGTACATTTTTCTTACATTTTTTTTAAAAGGTGAACTTGGCATTTAAAATGCCATAGCTTAAAGTGTTTCTAAAGACTGAAGGTCTTTTTTACCTTCATGCATTCTATGCTTAAATGTAAAAAACCTTCTGTGTGCAGCTCTCCTTCCAGCCTTCTTTTATACCTACCTGAGCCTGATCTCAATCCAGCGATGTGCATGAGAGCAGCTGCTCCCCCAGCTCTCTCCCTACTCATTGGCTCAGACACAGCAGTGGGAGCTATTGGCTCCTGCTGCTGTAAATTGTAGCCAGTGAGGAAGAAGCGGGGACAAGGCCGAGCCATGCTCTGTGTGTCTCATGGACACACACAGTGGGGCTCGGAAGGAAGCATGCCCACGTGCCCCCATAGCAAGCAGCTTGCTATGAGGTCACTCGACAGGGGGGAGGAGCCAGATCGCCGGCTGGAGACCCGAGAAGAGGAGGATGGGTGCTGCTCTGTGCAAAACCATTACAAAGAGCAGGTAAGTATAACACATTTGTTTAAAAAAAAAAATTGTTTAGTAAATTACATTTTAGTTATGGTGTTTAAGTGCCAGTTTGGCCATTGGTGATTGAAGAAAGCTAAACCAGCTTTTTGGTTTCCTTTTTGTTTTCACTGCATGCTTTTGTCTCAAAGGCATACAATCAGCACTTGACTAAGTCATGAGATGCATAGATTTGCAGTTCTGGTCACATTTTTTTTACAGACATGTGATAGCGAAACATTCGCCTCTATAGAGATTTATTTAAGCAATCTTTCTGCAAGGTTCACAAAAGCAAAAAATAAAATTGATATTTATAATTGGAAGTCTGGTCATATGCTTTAATTATAAATCCTGTTACTTTGTCATTGAGACTACAAAGAACTTTTTGCTCTGTTAGAACTTTCATCATCAGTATACAACAGTGGTGATCAACCCTGTCCTCAGGGCCCACTAACAGGCCAGGTTTTATGTATTACCTTGGGGAGATGTAGACTAGAATACTGCAAACACTGAGCAGCAAATTATGATGTATTTCAGTTATCTTGCAAATCTGGCCTGTTAGTGGGCCTTGAGGACAGGGTTGATGACCACTGGTATACAGCATTCTGTTTAGCGATATTAAAAGTGAGCTAGAGTAAGGTATTTCAGTTGCTAGTATTTGCTGATGGGCTGAATTACTCAATTGTGAAGCTTTCTTTTGGATTACATTAAATTGAAGAAACCCTCTAAACTGAAAAAAACTCTCCACTCCAAGTAGCTTCTCCCCACTGCTGTTCAAACCCCAGGCGCTAAGTGCAAGCCAAGCCATCTTTGCTCACGGTCTAGATGAAAAGATCAGAGCCGCCACACATCGAATAAAATCACAAATGTCCACACAGGTTATTGTAAAGTATCCACAAACATGGCAGTGACAGTCCATGACCTAGGACTGCCCCCTGTAATGCTTTTCACCTAATCAATGCTTAATTGTAGAGATCTCTAAGACTAAGCCCTGACTTGGTGAAACGCATTAGTAGGGCGGTCCAAAGGAGGACTTTGACTGCCATGTTTGTGGATGTTTGTGATTTATCGGTTCTAATATTTGCTTGTGAAGCTTCCTTGTTGAATTTTCTGCTCATATTGCCACTTGGGTCTTACCCCTTGTCCTGCTGTATTGCCTGTAATGTAATTTAAATGACATATCCCAATGGTCCTTTCCTTTCTACCCTACCTTTTTTTTTCCTCTACTGTTAACTTCTCCCCCCATTATACATTCCTCTCCTAGTGATAGATCTCATCTGTAAAATATAGATAGTTCGGCCCTGTTTGAGGCCATATTATTGTTCTTGCCTCTCAACCTAAGACTCAGTACATCCCAAATCGACTCCTATTGTAGATTCTTCCACTTTTTTTACTTGACTGTGAAGTTGGTTAAAACGAATATTTACTGGCAGCTGTATTTTCTTAACTCCTGCTATGAGGTAGGCTTTGGATGAAATGCGTTGGCACATATGGATTATGCTGTTGCTGTAGTGCACCAGTAAAGTTCCTAAATGAAGAAGCTATCAAATGACCGGCTATTTGTTTGATTCAATCATTCAACTGTGCTGGAGACAAAGCAAGTATTGCAACAAAAGCTGCATTTTATTTTTATAACAGCTCAGCGATTCATTTTATGTAGGTTTAGATAAAAAATGTTCAATGAAAGATCTGCTTTAAAATGATATTTACTCACTTAGACTAGAGGGAACACTTCTACTTTCATGGTTGTTTTTTTATGGTAAATCTGATGTAGCTGTATCTGTCGTAAATGTATAAAATCAAAAGTGCCTGTATGTGAAGAGTTGTATTTGTAAGTCTCTGCTCCACTTTTGAAATTGAACATATGGGTAGCAGGTGTACAAATTCCTCCTCTTAAGTTTACAGTCAATGTGTTGGCAAGAGCCAGGCTTGGAGTCCTGTTTCCCATAATCTGCCTCTAAATTTAAACTAGTTTCATTTGTGATCAGTGGCAGAAGCCTGGTCTCAGGCGGTCTGGGTTTTGGCTGGCGGTGTTTATTAAGGTCAAGGGCACTTGGCCTCTGATCTATACAACCAGAAATTCCCTTAAGAGGAGATAGGTAGATGCCCAGAATTCTGCTTCTTACCTTAGCACAGATCACATCACATGTTGTTTATTAGGAACTGAACTCTGCTACTCACGAGGTGTATGCACTACCAACAAAATAATCAGGCAACTTCAAGCAGCCACTAACCTCAGAAGCCCTTAAAGAGGTATTAAACCCCAAACCAAAAATGGAATATTATTGCAGCTCACCAGTCATTTTTTGTGTAGTTGCATTAGTATTCTTTGTTTAATCCTCTGTGTTCACCTGGTGATCAGCCAGTAACCCACCTCTTGTATTAGAGTGCCCCCCCCCCCCCCCCACTGGCTGAAGGAGCAACAGGGGCACCTTTGGAGAGCAGGATTAGCCGTTTCGGGGAGGGGAGTGTTAAATGCTCTAGCACAGTGGTCATCAACCCTGTCCTCAGGGCCCACTAACAGGCCAGGTTTTATGTATTACCTTGGGGAGATGCAGACTAGAATACTGCAATCACTGAGCAGCAAATGATATCACCTGTGATGTATTTCAGTTATCTTGCAAATCTGGCCTGTTAGTGGGCCCCGATGACAGGGTTGATGACCACTGCTCTAGCACATTTAGATGCATTAACAAATTGAAGCCAAACTCCAGCTAGTACTTTATAAGCAATTACAGGTACAGTTTCCTTTTGGGAAAAGGTTTTACATAAATTAAAGTGGTCATTGTAAGCACCCCTGTCAGTGTTAAATGGTTTGTTTCATCTCTCTAATTGCTACATCAGCAGGTGAGCTTGTTCTTTTGTAAAGCAACAGACTTGCTGGTCAGATCACCAGGTGAAAAAAGAAAGAGAGCCTAAAAAAGAAATCAAATGCAGCCATCACATCTAAGAATTGGTAATCTGCAGTATAATACATGTTTGCTTTTGGGATTAATACTGCTTTAAATTCTATATGTTAAAACAGTATTCCATTTCATATGAACATGTTATGACCGGTTCATGAATCTTGGAGCGACTGAAGGAAATTGTTTAGACTACATCAAGCAGTTAAATGGTGACTTTAGTTTTCTAAACTTTGCAAGACAGATGTCTGGTTACGAAGAGAGACATCACTATTTACTTCAAGCGTATGTAATCCCAGTTACTTAAAGCTTTTCCTTTTTTTTTTTTTTTTTTATCATGTGGATGCAACTTCAAAAGTAATATTTTCAAAATATTTAAACCTACCACTTTCATTAAAATAGTACATGGTGTCCTACCAGGAAGGTCCTAGTTCAGACACTTCTCTTTATAAGGTCCCCTTTACACTTGTGCTACTTGTCCTCAGGCTTAGGACTGCAAAGTCGCATGACAAGTCTTACCCCATGATTTCCCTTGAGTACCATTCATATCTGTGTGGCTTCAAAGTAGTCCCTGCACTAATTTGGTCTGACTTTGATGCGACTTGAGGTCCATAGACCTCAAGATTATACAGGTATTGTTTCAAGTCACATCAAAATCGCAGCAATATTGTGCAACTTTCAGGTCGCACAAGTGTGAAAGGGGCCTTAGTTGACAATGCTCTGTCCTCATTGTGCTCATGTGATGTCACACAGGCTTTCAAAGACTACAAGTAGTTTTTAAATACACATTGTGCAGACGTGGTCCACTGTAGCCGTTGCTAGATTGCATTTAGACAGAAAGTGGCTGCAGAATGGCTACAGATGATCAATGACAATGAGCAGTAGCAGAATATGGAATAAATGTAAAAAAAACCCCAAAAAACAAACACGTACAGTGGAACCTCAGTTTGCGAGTAACACGGTTAACGAGCATTTCGCAAAACCAGCACTGTATTTCTAAAAATCCTAACTTGGTTTGCGAGTGTTGTCTCGCAAAACGAGCAGGATTGAGGCCAAAAGCAGTGTGCATTACCGCTTTTGGCCTGGTGGGGGGCGCTGGAGCCGAACAGCGCTGATAGTTGGTGTTCGTAAATGCTCGGAAAGGCCCGAGGACAGTTCAGCTGACCTGGGCAAACCTCGGAAAGGCTCGTGAACGGAGTCTTTCCAAGGTCAGCCAAAGTGTGCTAGGGCCTTTTCGGCCGTTTCCGAGGCTCTCCGGTGCCTCCCCCCCGCCTCTGGCCGCATGCGGTATTGCATCCCATTGAAGTCAACACGGAACAAATTAATTTAGTTTCCATTGACTTCAATGGGAAAACTCGCTTTGATATGCAAGTACATTGGATTACGAGCATACTCCTGGAACGGATTATGCTCGTAATCTGAGATTCCACTGTACTTAGAAAATATAATTTGTTTTAATATACATTTCTTTTGAAAACTGTCATTACATTAGGGTTCACATCTACTTTAAATGAGAGTAAAAGAAGCTAATTTCATGAGTGGTCAGGTTTCTTGCCCTATTCTTGGTGTAGAGCAGGTGCCCCATTTTGACATGCGGGACTCTTGGTATGTGGCTGAGTCAGTTGCTGTTAACATCCACTGATTAAATAATTAGCTCTGCTAAAAATAATTAGTAGCCTAAGTAGACATAGGCCGTATAGAGGAGAAAACCTGAAGCATTGGCTAGATGAGGCAGAACACATGTGCGAAGCAGTCATAACAAGTATTGTTCCATGTCAGAGTTTACAGATTCCTTACTCATCACATTGCATATACCATGTCTGTCAAAGGCCTGGTAATGACTGTGGGCTATTAAGGATTCTAATGTAATGATTTAAATATTATATGTATACCATGTCAGTCTTGGTATTGGCGCCAGATTGATGTACACTATGTAGAACAGTTAAAACAATAATGGAAAACAGACATTTACTTTCGTATGCCTGGAGATGCAGTGGAGTCATACCATTGTATATGATGTAGGGGAATGTCAAGAAATAGTGCATTCATTTAAAGGCTAAATTCACTTTCCTGAAAGTGTTACAAGTAAATGTATGTACCCTGTATTTTAGGGTATTTGGCACTTGACCCCACCCCTTCTATGTGAAAATGGGTGGGGATCTTCTCCCCTCACCAACTGTCACAATTTGAAATCAGCATTCAAACACCCATAGAACTGCGCCACCCATTCACAGTTTCCTGTGAGTAAATGGACTACAAGTACTGTCAAACTTTGCGGTTGACTACCTGTATTTCTCAATGAACTGTGAGGGAGCTAGCAAGCGCTCTCTCATAATTTATTGATCTTCCAGCTGCCCGTATTGGGCGACTATTGCTGAAAACTGCATTAAACATCCAAGCAGGGTTTTTTCTAACCCTTCGCACCCAAATCGTGTGATGAATTGGAAAAAATCCTGCTTGCAAGTTTAATGCAGTTTACAGTCGCACATAATGCTCATTGATGCCCCGTTCACACCTACACGGTTTATGCAACTGTAAACTGGCCATCCGTGAGCTTTATGTGTGACTGTACGATGTAATCACAACTATGTATTGTGAAGACCTGCTTGATTGATTGGATGCAGATTGAATGGATTGTTTAGTTCCATCAGCCTTTCTTAACTTTTTTTTTTTCAAATATTTTATTTAACTGGAAAGAAGGCAATTCCATATTACTAAATCAATACTTTTCAGGCCTTGGAAGCCCCTGCTAATATATACTTTAGCTTCAGCTCACAGGACATTAGTATGATCATTAAACTGAGATTTAAAAATAAATAAATATGACAATGCATATTTAAAATCTGGAGCTGTATTTTCAGTAATTATAATGAAATGTATAAATATGGACAAAAAAGAAATACAGGCAGTGAAAATTGTAGTGTTCCTCCACATTAGAGCCCATTCCATTTGTGGTCAATATAGGGCTCCCTTACTTTATTGATCAGTGCTAGAGGTGTCCTCTTATGCCCATTACACACGGTCGGACTTTCCGACAACAAAATCCTAGGATTTTTTCCGTCGGATGTTGGCTCAAACTTGTCTTGCATACACACGGTCACACAAAGTTGTCGGAAAATCCGATCGTTCTAAACGCGGTGACGTAAAACACGTACGCCGAGACTATAAACGGGGCAGTGGCCAATAGCTTTCATCTCTTTATTTATTCTGAGCATGCGTGGCACTTTGTCCGTCGGATTTGTGTACACACGATCGGAATTTCCGACAACGGATTTTGTTGTCGGAAAATTTTATCTCCTGCTGTCCAACTTTGTGTGTCGGAAAATCCGATGGAAAATGTCCGATGGAGCCTACACACGGTCAGAATTTCCGACAACACGCTCCGATCGGACATTTTCCATCGGAAAATCCGACCGTGTGTACGGAGCATTACACTGGTGGTTTCTTGTGAAGTGCACCCTTATATTGGTAGCCAGAGGAGAAGGACCCCATTACACTAGTGGTAAGTGGGAAGAATGCTTTCCTTACAAATGGCTAAAAAGGCAATTTGGCATTAGTGGTTATCAAAGAGTCTGAAATTGATCATTGCTCAGAGCACCCTCTAGATCAGGGGTAGGCAAAGAGGTGGAGATCTACCTGAACAACATGGGAGAAGTCAAAGATCACCGGGCACAGTGTCGCCTCCTCACACCTGATTTAAATTTCTAATTGCCGTACTACCATGTCGCAAGCTCATGCATTGCACGGCAATCATTCAGGTGGTAATGAGTCAACATATCACTTCCTCACCACCTGTCAAACACACTCTTTTCAGAGAAGCACTTGTGAATGAGCCCTTCGTGGCATTCGGCAGTGTATCAGTGTAAAAGCAAGCCTATACTATTATGCTCAGTGTATTGCTTCACACTGACCTGAAGATCTCTTCTTCCCTGCTGCTGGCACCCATCTGGAGACCGCTAGCCGGGATAAGAGGTGGAGTGCAGTTGGTATCACTACGCATGGGACAGGAGCCAGCACTACACAGGAGGCATCGGCTTATGCGGCTCTTGCTTCTTACTACAGATCCAGCTTTACAAGTAGTCCCTCTGCATTGCACTCTGTTTGATGCTCCGCAATGGCAGGTCAGCAAGCCCAGACCATAATCTACCAATCACCTGTCCGCGATCTAAAGGTTGCTGACCCCGCTCTAGAGGAACCCTAGGGTTTCAAAGAATCCTGGTTAAAGCAGTAGTAAACTGCAGCAAAAAAATAAATTAAAAAATTGGGCCCTGGCCAGTTTAAGTCATAATGTGCTATTATGAACGGCATACTAGCACATGTGTGCGGGAGTCAGTTTACGGCACAGGACGGGTATGCCGTTCCCTTTGAGCATGTGCACTGGTGATGTTAGCGGCTGCATCTAAAGTAAATATCTCCAATACAGTGCACATTTTGGAGATATTTACTGTACCTATAGGTAAGCCTTATTATAGATTTACCTATAGGTAAAAATGACCTTAAGGGAGTTTGCTACCCCTTTAAGGAAGGCTAAGCTGGTCTCCTACACTACATAGTTGTTGGTAAATGTAAAGATTGTACAGAGTTTTTATAGGCCGATTTTGTTTTTTTGTTTTTTTTTTATATATAAGATCATGAATTGTTCAGTATAATAATTCCCACAGAAAAAGATTTAGCAAATTTAGCACAAGTGACTAGTAAATTAATCTCAAATGACAATTAAAGACTCTATGCTTCGTTCATGCAAAACAGACGTACTGGTAAATGATGTCTGTATCAATAGGGAATAGGGTGTGTGCTGTGTACACTGTCTATGCTGTGCCCTTGGTCTGTGAGCCATTAATACGCTCATTTCTGCTATGGAGGGTTCCCTTTATTGCAGTCACATGTCTGCTGGACAGCAGCCAGTGCAATCTGATCTGTCTTGGAGGCAACACTATCAGCAGCAGATTCAGCCAGGGTTACCAGAATAGTAAATAATGTATCACAAGACTCGGTCTATTTGCTCGTTGCAAACACATTTTAACAGCTTCTAGAGTAATGGATTTCACAAGTAGTTGGTTTACATAAAGCATTTCCATTTGTTCAGTTTTGTAATGACTAACCATATAGGAAAGGATAAAAATAAACGCAGGGGAGGGTTTTAATATGTTTTATATTGTTTTTTTCCACTTGCTTAAAACAAGTATTTTAGATAAAAAATTAAAATTAAAATTATTTTAAATAAAAAATTAAGAGCAGTTAATGTGCAGCTGTCATTTCAGAATCTCTACTTCAATTTCAGATGGTTTTATGTTGACGGGCTGTGAGCTCTGTCTTTGCAAAAATAACAATGAGCCCTTTTCTAATGACAATGTTATTGTGGTTTTGCCTTTTTCCCATTTTTTATTTTTTTTAATGTGAAATTAAAAAAATGTACAGTTTTTAGTCAGCTTAATATTATATATTTCCCTCTGTTGTATAGTGGAAATCTTCTTAAATGTATACTGGTCCATTAAACTGACAACTGAAGAAAGAATTGCTGAAATTGCATGTCTTTACTTCAAAATGTGTTGTTATAAGCCAGCCATACATGGAGCTCAATTTGTACCATTATCTAGCTGCAATGTACAGGAATTACAGAACAGAGTAGCCTTATAATTTGATTGTAGGCCCTCTTTAAAGTGTTTGTCATGTTAGTGAGGAGTACTACACAGCGCTGTTAAGTTGTCACACAGACTATGTAATATAAGCGATCTGCAAGAAAGTATGCATTTACACAAAAAGGGTATATTTACTAAACCTAAGATGGAAAAAGGTATACTGAAATGTAAATGCTAATATGTGGAGAGTTCATAGCTGGTCAAACCTTCTTTGGCAGCTATTATTTTAAGCAAGAACTTTTGCTAGCTCTGGATCAGACTTGCACAAGGTTCAGGATGAATTTGTGACCATTCCTCTTTACAAAACTGCTTCAGCTCAGACACATTTGTAGGATGTCTGGTGTGAAGGGCACACTTGAGGTCATTCCACAGCATGTCTATGGTCTAGACTGACTGGCCACTCCAAAACATGACATGGGGGGTTAGTTACGAAAGGCAAATCCACTTTGCACTACAAGTGCAAAGTGCACTCGAAATTGCACTGAAAGTGCACTTGGAAGTGCAGTCGCTGTATATCCGAGGGGGACTTGCAAGGAAAATGATAAACAGCATTTTATCTTGCACATGATTGGATGATAAAATCAGCAGAGCTTCCCCTCATTTCAGATTTACCCCTCAGATTTAAAGTGACTGCACTATCAGTGCAATTTCAAGTGCACTTGTAGTGCAAAGTGGATTTGCCTTTCGTAAATAACTCCCAATGTCATCTTGTTATCTGGTGAGTTTTCAAGTGTGGTGGTGCATAAGCACAATGGAGGACTAGAAGCACAGAAGAGTGTGTGTGTGTGTGTGTGTATATATATATATATATATATATATATATATATATATATATATATATATATATATATATATATATATATATGTATGTATATATATATATATATGTATATATATATATATATATATATAATATATTTGCACGTCACTGATTGATTTGCAGAGGAACAGCATTGGAAAGTATTTATCGGCGTATAACACGCACCCCAAGTTTAGGAGGGAATTTTAAGGAAAAAAACTTTTAGGAGGGAAGTTTAAGGAAAAAAATGACATTTAAATGCCCATCAATACAGCCTTATCAGTGTCCATCTGGAGCCTTGTCCATCATTGCAACCTTGCCCAGTGTCTATCTCCAGCCTTGTCCAGTGCCTCTGCAGCCTTGCCCCAGTGCCTTTGCATCCTTGCCCAGTGCCTTTGCATCCTTGCCCAGTGCCTTTGCATCCTTGCCCAGTGCCTTTGCATCCTTGCCAAGTGCCTTTGCAGCCTTGCCCAGTGTCTCTGCATCCTTGCCCAGTGTCTCTGCATCCTTGCCCAGTGTCTCTGCATCCTTGCCCAGTGTCTCTGCATCCTTGCCCAGTGTCTCTGCATCCTTGCCCAGTGTCTCTGCATCTTTGCCCAGTGTCTCTGCATCCTTGCCCAGTGTCTCTGCATCCTTGTCCAGTGTCTCTGCAGCCTTGCCCAGTGCCTCTGCATCTTTGCCCAGTGCCCCTGCATCTTTGCCCAGTGCCTCTGCATCTTTGCCCAGTGCCTCTGCATCTTTGCCCAGTGCCTCTGCATCTTTGCCCAGTGCCTCTGCATCTTTGCCCAGTGCCTCTGCATCTTTGCCCAGTGCCTCTGCATCTTTGCCCAGTGCCTCTGCATCTTTGCCCAGTGCCTCTGCATCTTTGCCCAGTGCCTCTGCATCCTTGCCCAGTGCCTCTGCATCCTTGCCCAGTGCCTCTGCATCCTTGCCCAGTGTCTCTGCAGCCTTGCCCAGTGTCTCTGCAGCCTTGCCCAGTGTCTCTGCAGCCTTGCCCAGTGTCTCTGCAGCCTTGCCCAGTGTCTCTGCAGCCTTGCCCAGTGCCTCTGCAGCCTTGCCCAGTGCCTCTGCAGCCTTGCCCAGTGCCTCTGCAGCCTTGCCCAGTGCCTCTGCAGCCTTGCCCAGTGCCTCTGCAGCCTTGGCAGTCTCTTTGCAGCCGCTTATTATTTAAAATTGGCGCCGATCTACGCTGACTGTGAGCGGAGAGAAGCGAGCACCGAGTGTACTCGGCTAGTTTCTGCTCCTCTCGCAGTCCCACCCATCTCCACTGATTGCGAGAGGAGAGGAACGATCGGCGCCGAAAAAAAAACCACATAGCCGAGTGTAATCAGCTAGTTTCGGCTCCTCTCGCAGTCCCGCCCTTGACTGTGAGTAGAGCCGAGAATAGCCGAGTACACTCGGCTATGTGTATATCGCTGGCGCTCGCTCCGCTCACAATCAGTGGAGATCGTCAGGGATCGGCGTATAACACGCACCCACGATTTTCCCCTGATTTTTAAGGGGGGAAAAAGTGCGTGTTTTACGCCGATAAATATGGTAGACACTTTTATATGGACTGTTATGTTCAATAATGAAATGGAAACACTTACTATTTTTGCACTTTTTTGATGTTTAAAAATTTTTATGCACTGGAGCACTTTATATAAATGATGAGGTTAGTTTTTCACAGTTAATTTGTTGGTAATATTTATGTTGTATTACAATATAAGATAATAGCATCAGGATAACTTGTGTTGTGTACTGAGGTTTAATAATGCCAAAGAATAATGGATTACTGCAAGACTACAGAGGAAGGACTATGGGAGGTTATTATGAAGGTGTTTCCTTCATATGTAAATGAATCACTTCACAGAAAGCAGGGCTCTGGGAGGGAGGGATCAGAGGGGTGAAACTCTGTGTTCACACTGCTCGGCATATTTACCTGGGGAGGATTGAATTCTAATTGTGATCCATTCAATCCTGCCCAGAACAGGCTGTGTATGAAGGGGTTTCCTTTTTGAATAATGCTGTGATGTGGGACTTGGGAGGTTTGGTCTAAGGATGGGCTCAGTTAGCGCTGCACAGTGTAAGCTTCCTGGGCCCACGCCTGAGCCCATCCTTAGTTTGGCCATTTGTTTTGTAGGTGTGACTGTGTGGGATTGAATGCTAATTGGGATGTATTCAATCCCACCCACCATCAGAGCTGTAGACTCTAGCTCCTGCAGGAAGTGGCTGTGGAAGGGACAGAGTCTATAAGCAGGATTTACAGAGTGTCACATGGTACAAAGCCAATACTAAATCCAGAATATTAGGTAATCTGCAGACAACAGAGCAACATGGTATAGTGGTATGATCTATGCTGAGATTGATCATTTCATTCAGCTCTAGTGAAAAAAGTTCAGCTTTGTGTTTTTTTGCACGTTTTATGTACGTGTGAAAAAATGGGTAGTTTTGTGAGTTCAAGAGCTGTTATAGTATGAATGGAGCTTTATTGTTGCAGAGTAAAATGGTTTGTAGTTGCATGTTTGTGTCATCAGTTGAGGGGAGTAATTTTCCAATGCACATACTATGAATGCTTGGCCAGAACTTACTATATCTTCTTACTTGGAATGATACCAGGAAGTGCTCAAAAAGAGTATGTCTGTGTCATGGAAAATTTTTCCCCAATCCACACAGCTATCTCCCAGTCTTTTTCTTTCTACCTTGCCACTGTTCACATGTGCTTCACAAGTCATGCAGTCGTATCATTCTGGAGCTCTGACCTGCTGTTTAACCATTTGTTATAATAAATATTGATTTCATTTGCTTTTTCAAGAACCAAAATCATTTAAAATGTAACTGAAGGCAAAACTTTTTTTTTTTTTTTTTTTTAGTTTTGGACAGAGTGGAGATGATTTCTATCTCTGCCCCCTTTAGGGAGATCCACCTTCTCTGTTTGTTTTGTTTACCATTATCAAAAATGAAAGTAAAAAAAAAATCCCAAATTAGGGGTTGTCCCCAGAACAGTAATAGAGGGGAAATATTCAATGGGGACATTAGTTTTGATGACCTAGGAGGGCCGAATGGATTCCCATAATTTGTAGGGATTTCTTCTCACTACTTATTTTGCCTATGGGGCAGGAAGTGAAGGTAAATTTCCCCAATGGGACACAGATGAAAAAAAAATATTCAGGGGTTACAACCCTCTTTCATGTTATCCAAAATAAAAATAAAGTTTTGCCTATAGTTCTACTTTAAGCTCTCTGATGAATCGTATACTTCTGAAAACATGGATGAGAAGGAGAATAATACTCCTAGAATCCAGTATACACAAGTCAGGATTCCACTAAAATTTGAGAAAATCTATAATGCTTTATGTAAAAGACCAAGCTATTGTTTACAGAAAAACCTAGAAAAATGACATTTTTGTTTTTTCGTTTGATTTCTCCTTTTCAGCATGCCATAACATTAAGTACATTTAGTCTAGGTTCACAATGAACAAAAAACACAGTGCGATTGGCAGAATCGAATTGCATGGGTATGAAAACTGATTCTGATTCAGGTGCAGCAAAAAAAGGGTCTTACACCATTTTGGAAGGCATTTTGAGCCATACAAAATGTGGTGCAATTTTTGTGCGAATCACATGCAGTATCCTGCACCGCACAAGTGTGAACCCAGGCTTTAATTGGGAGCAAAAAATCCAGATGTGACATGCGGCAAAATATCTCCCCCTCTTTTCTCTGTCAATGGGATATAGTTGAGGGTGGGCACAGACACAGTTTAAGGGTCCCGGGTACATTTAACTGCTTTTCCATAGCCAGGAAAATAGGTAAGTGTTATTCAGCCGTGTTTAAATATTTCAACAGTTCCATTTTTAAAAACAACATCAAGAAGTTGTGAAGATCTGGCGTTCATCTAAAATAGTATTCAAGTCATTTTTATTGAGAAAGGAAACCTGAAGCAAGTCGGATGCTGCTTAGTGGGCACCATTGTGTTCCTTAGATTACATTTTCCTACTGCCTAAATCTGCCGCCCAGTGAAACACTTCACCCCACCCACAACTTCTCTATACTGGGTACTTATGGTCAGGCCTCAGTGCTGTGACTTAGCAGCAGTCAGAATGTTGGAACTTGCATAAGAATTTAAGATGGCTCTGGCAGGGGGGATAAGCATAGCTAAGGTAAATTATAGCATTTTATGGCATCCGGCTCAGGTTGATTTTTTTTCTCCTTCCATCTTGGTCCAAAAAAGTTTTCATGAGGGGACAAAAGGTTTAAAAAAATGAGGCACTTGCACATATGATGTGATTTGCTATTTTAGTAGTAGAGTCTTGTACTGCTTTAGCCATTGATTAATTAAGAAAGTATGGATTTAGGGGGAGCTAAAGTGACCGGTACTCGCCTCCTCTACAGCGGTGCAAGCTCCCTTCCTGCGATCTACTTCCAGGTTTGGCTTGTTTAGCCACCATTTAGGCCTGTGATGTCTATGGGCATGGAAGTTCGTTCATTCTAGCATCTGGAAGATGCTGGGACTGTGCATGGTTTAGTGTATATTCAGAAGATTTTCTGGCAAGCAGGTAAGATGCTTTTCTTGCAGAAAAGTCTCTTCTGCAATAAAAGGATTTCTGCTCGCAATTTTTCTTTTGAATACAAAAGTTCAGCTTTAGGTTATACCTTTGATTTGTTAACTTAAAGTGTATCTAACCCCCAAAAATGTTTGTCTTGTGGAGTACAAATCCTTAGATGCAATGGCTGCATTCGTTTTAGTCTCTTGCTTCTTTTATTTTCATCCAGCCAGCAAGTCTGGTTTTTTTACCTCCTTTTAACAGGCCAAGCTAACCAGCAAATATGGCAGTTAGAGGGTTGAGACAAACCATTTACCCATGACATGGGAGCTTAAAATGATCAGCTTGTATGGATTTAAACAAAACCATTATCCAAAAAGGAAAAATAACTTGTTCAGTAACTGCTTTAATTTGTTAGGCAAGTCCATCTAAAGCTGACCATGCACTATACAATTTTGTTGTACAATCTTTTTTAGATCTACCATTAACTATTTAGTACAAGGGCCTGTCTGAATTGTTTAGGTTTGCCCTCATATTACATAGTTTTGGCATAATGAGCTAGTATGCTAGTATACATCGCTTACTAGCTCATTATGACATACTTATCTTAGAACGATGCCCTGCAGTGCCGCCCGCACTCCACTCCAACGGCTGACATATTTCCCGGAGTTGCTTCCGGGCTCCGGCGCTGTGATTGGCCGGAGCCGCGATGACGTCATTCCCTTGCATGCGCGTGGGTGCCGCTGGTCAGTGCGCATACGCCGATGTCGGCGGTAACATATATAGTAAATATCTCCTAAACTGTACAGGTTTAGGAGACATTTACAGTACCTACAGGTAAACCTTATTATAGGCTTACCTGTAGGTACATTTAAAGAGGAAGACTTTACTTCCTCTTTAGGAATGAGTTAATTCACGTAAATTCCAAACATTCTGCAAATTCCTGTGGTAAAAATTGATTATGACTATTTGATTACCAGTATTTTTAGTTTGTATAATGAATTATTTACATAGTTGTTGCTGTACTATTCTTATGTAGTCTAATAGAAAAAAATATCTTAATTGCTTTTGTGTTTTTACCATATACAGGACAACGATCTGTAATCTGTACACCATGCCCAGAATATCTGAACCTGTTTGGCTAACAATGATGTCTGGATCACCAGAGAAAAATCACCTTTGTCAGCGATTTATGAAGGAGTTTGCCTTCCTCATGGAATACACATCAAAGAATCAGTACGTATTTACAGTTCATTGTTACAGTTCCAGAAATGCATATATAAAATAGTTGTGTTCAAATTTACATTTTTACATTCAAAAATTACAATAGGCATTTGGCAGCTGCTCTTTTTGCCTAGACCCACTTTGTTTACATTCCACAGTGCTGTGTGGCTGGTAAGCAGTTTCTGTATTCCCGAAGGTGCAGGTTATTACTAGGTAACTCTTCTGTTCCTAGATTCCATCCATGTAATCTAGTAATCAGAGGCAGGACCTGGAAAAAGATGATGTCAAAATCCTAAAAGGTGCATGTAAGTCTTCTTTTACACGGTTGAGGAGCGGTAAAAACATGCAGTATCATCCATTGGATGCAGCCCATCTTACTGAATGGGAGCGAACTGCAACCACATGCAATGGACACGGTTGAGACACAGTGCTGCAGGTTTTAGGGGTTAAAGCAGGTGGAGAGGAGATTACATAATGTGTCCTCACTGCCAGTAAAGTGCCCTCTGAAAAGCAAATCACTGTAGATCACTCTTCAAAGGGCTAACATTAAAGTGAACAATTCCTAAAAGAACAAAGGTATCTAGGAACTTTTAAATGTAGTGACATGGAGGGTCAGCAGGAACCGCTGAGAGCAGCTTGGGATCAGCGATCAACAATCAATGTTCTTTTCTGATAAGAGGATGATTCTTCTTAACAGAGGATGTTTGGCTGTGCAGGCAGCAGAAAAAGTATTCACCTTGTTCCTTGTCTGTCTGTAGTATTTTTAAAGAGAAATTATTACCTGATAATCCTGTTTGGCTTTATCTTTTATTACTGTAGTGCTTTAAAGTGGGGCTCCACCCAAAAGGGGAATTTTCCCTTTAAGGCCTCCTCTTCTCCCAATGTCACTTTTTGTTTGGGGGAGCAGGTAACTGGTTTTGATAGGTACCCACTCTCAATTCCGCTCGGATCACCTGGGCAAGTTCTCCATTCCCCCCACCCCCTTTCATGCATTCATCTGGCACATGTTACAGGTCCCAGAAGACTGCAGGACTATTCTCAATGCGTGGCGGACACCTAGCTGTGAAGCCACACGCTGTCACAGTCGGGTGTCCACAGTTGACAGGTCGGCGCCGGGGAAAGAGGATAGAGGGAAGGGACGACTCCAGTGAGAAAATTGCTGAATTCTGGGACAGGTGAGTTATAAGTCAGCAGCAACAGTTTTTGTAGCTGCTGACTTTTAATAAACACAAAAATGGCTGGAGCTTTTCTTTTAAGCTGGCCATACACAAATCAAAATCTTGCCAATTTAGCAGGGACGGACCAAATTTTGATCCTTGTATTGTCACCTTGGTTGAACAGAAGTTGATCCCCAATCGACACTTGTTAAACCACCCTGTCGGATTTTAGCTGATCGATCAGCACTGCAGGCTATAGACTGCAGCACTGATCAATGTATACTGACAGCGGGGATGTTCAGCGAGAGGATTTCTGCTGGTTGAATGACATGTATGGGCAACTTTACTTCCAGTACTACTAACAAAAGTCATGAATTAGGCCTCATGAACACTGGGCACAAAACATGCTGCTTATACAAGTATTTGTCTTTTTTTTTTCAGCCTGTAGAAGCAACACAATGTTAGCCTATGTATACATGCACATATTGGCATTGACGGGCATATTTGTAGATGAGCGGTTACAGGCTGAAAAAAACCCCAAAAAAAACATTGCAAGTGCGTTTTTGAGAGGAGCTTTCGGACAGAAAAAACGCTTGATGCTCCTAACGCTGTTTCAAGTGCCACTTCTGACATTTTTTTCTGCCCTAGTGTGCACGGACCCTCATTGTTTAGCTACAGTTTGTCAAATTTCTTACTCTGGGAGATAAAGAGTGAGGGTACAAAACAAAAAAGAGTTTTCATTAATACGGTTTGGTAGTTATTTTTAGGCATGGGAAGAGCTCCAGCTCTAAAGGTTTTCCAAGTATGCCACGTGGTAAATAGCTAAAGTCCAGAGTATTTTAATCTACACTGTGACCTGCACAACAAGCCCAGTCTAAATAGACAAATAGTGCTGGGGGGAAAAGAGTGGCCCTTTTTAAAAATACATATTGCAAAGAGCACTTATGTGCACTAAACCATTATAAGCCAAGAAAATTTCAGCATTCAGCAGTGCATTGTATTCCTACTGTGAAGAGTAGATTTTATGATTGATTGCAGCACTTGCCATGTTGCTGTTTGTCTTATTTTAACTATTATAGATACTTTACGGGATATTTACCTTTACAAATGTCTTACATTGCAAATAAGGTAAGCTTAAGATTACCAGCTGTACAGCGATACAAAGGCGGTCAGGGCTCAGGAGATATTACTACTGCTCTTTTAGGGCCAGTTCACACCACATGCAGTCCAGTGCGTTTTTCTTTTTTTTCTGCATCAAAAATGCATGGTTATATGGTTTTCAATGGCATAGTTCACACCAGTGCTTGTAGTTCCAGTGCGTTCCAGTTCCAGAAAAAAAAAAAGTAGAACATGTTGCATTTTTCCTGCACTGGACTATACTGCAACGGTGTAAATCGCATCAAAAAAGCACTTGAACACACCAGAACACACCTAACACACACATGTCATTATTTGAGGTTAAGAAAAAACGGGGGAAAATGCACTGGGGAAAGGTTAGAACCCCGTCAGATTTTACCCTCGCTTTCTGTTCTGGGGACAACCTTCACAGGGTGAGAACAGTAAAAAACAATAACGGACAACAATAAAAGCTGAAATGGGTTTACTTCCTGCTAGAGAGATTCTTTCCCTACCTTTTCACCCAGACAGGACGTGAATGAATCTCTTTTACTGAGCTTCTGAATGCAGTATTACCTGTCAGGAGTTCTAATCCTTACCCACTCTAAAACAAAAAAAAATGTTTTCAGTATTTAGATGCAGTTAAAAATAAAGCTGGCTATGTTTACACAGTGATACTTTTTCAGCACCATTTGTTTGACAGGCATCCAGGATTTAAGTGGGTATAATAAGTAGTCTATCAATCAAGCTTGCTTATTTTTGCTACTAAATCCTGTATACTCTTTTAGACCAAGCATATTATCTTCCAGTATAGAGCCAAGGCAGGGCAGGCTACCTAATCATGTGACACTAGGAGAGATTTTGTGTGCCAAGTGTCAGTTCCACTGTCACATCCCTCTCTCTGTATATCTGTGCTTACATATGGTTTATTTTTGAAAATGTTCCAGAGTAATTAGGAACACTATAAGCACTTTTTTTTGCTTTTTTTTTAACCACATCTACTTTTTACTTTGAATATAAATCTGTTTGTAGGCAGATCTGACAGCAATCAAACTACAGCTTACCCCTCTTCCCTTCTATCGGTTGTCTAAACCGCAAAAGGTGACAGTTTGCTGATTCAGCAGGCTTTGCCTGCCAGCCCAGCTCATCTTTAATGAAAAAGTTTTTGGTAGAATGAAATGTTTGTGTTTTTTGGACTTTGCTGTCTCTTTAATTGGATTGAGTTAGATCTGTCACTCTGCCACCAAAAGAGGCAGTTAAAGCATAAAATAAAAATGCTTGTTACAATTGATGAACCTATAAGTCAGTGTTTTCTTCTCCTGAACTGCAATTAATTCTTCCATAGATGGTTAGATCAGCTAAATCGATGGTCACATTTATCATTAGTTTGCTCTCCACATGTCATCTATTCCCCTGCTCCTCTATAGCAGTTAGCATAGCAGTTTCAGATCATATTTCTGTTGTTAGCACCGCTAAATGAAAGCCCTGGGGTGTTTCTTCTTTAAATATTAACTCATTGCGCATAGATTGCATTACTAAATACAGTTGGAAAACTCAGAAATGGCTGGGTTTCTAACCTTTAGGGGAAACGGGTTCACACTGTATGGTAAACCATATTAAAACACCTATTAAAATCTGTATATACTAGTAACTGATCATAACATAAACAAAAGCGTAGGCTGTACATCTGGATTATCAGAGTAGTGGAGGATTTGGTCACAGGAACTATTAAAATTCCAGCTATAGTTTTTATATTGTGGTTCTAGAAAATGAATGAAGATTTTGATTTAGAAACCTAGTGAGCACTGGGCTATTCATTTAACACCTCTGTGTATGAGTGTGTTTAAACAGTCCCAAGTTTGATATCCTTCACTGTTTCATATTTTTAATTGGTAATCAGGGGAAAAAAAGAGGTTTAAAGATGTTTGTGACTTTTTCCTTCTTTCAGGTTCCTTCCAGCGCTCCTTACAGCTGTCCTCACAAATCATCTTGCCTGGGTACCAACAGTCATGCCCAACGGGCAGCCACCAATTAAAATCTTCCTAGAAAAGCACTCATCACAAAGTGTGAATATGTTGGCAAAGACCCACCCATACAACCCTCTTTGGGCACAGCTAGGTAAGTCCTGAACAGGTATTGCTGCCTCTCACGTGTAACTCTTCTGCATCCAGTGACAAGATCTTCAGCACCCCTCTTCAGCTTTAGGCTGAGTAATTAGGAACTACTGCAAAATTCAATATGGCATATAAGCTAGAACATAAAAAAAAATAATGAAATGTTACCTTTTGATGCTAGTGTTGTATAGAAAATAAAAAGTTTGTGTATAGTACAGTATCTCACAAAATTACACCCCCCACATTTTTGTAAATATTTTATTATCTATTTTCATGCGACAACCCTTGTATAAGGCCGGGTTTACACTGGTGCAACAAACGCTCCGACATTGGGAGCTCATGTCGCATGATGTGTGAAAATCAATGTTTCCCTACGGGAGCCGTCTTAACTGGTCCGACACAAGTTGGCCCGACTTTGAAAATGCTCCCTGTACTACTTTGATCCGACTTTGATCCTACTTCAGCCCATTGACTATCATTGAAGTCGGATCAAAGTTGGATCACCGTCTTGCATGATCCGACTTTGGCATACGTCTTGTGCTCTGATGATCTTGAGGGTGAACTCCACGCCAAATTTTAAATAAAAAAATCGGCATGGGTTCCCCTTCCAAGAGCATACCAGGCCCTTCAGATTTTTGGGGGTCCCCCCAAAATCCATACCAGACCCTTATCCGAGCACGCAGCCCGGCCGGTCAAGAAAGGGGGTGGGGGCGGGCTCAAAAAAAGGAAAACGTTTTAATCCGCGTATAGCATCAAGTCATTTAAACTCCTGGGATATTGATCTGGTCAGTTAAGTAGCAGAGGGGGCTGTTTCAGTTGCTTTGGTGGTAATGACATTACCAACAGGTACACTAAATGGCACAAAAGAGACAACCTCCAAAACAGGAATGGTTTTAAAATGTGGAGGCCACTGACATTTTTTTTCTCTACTCCTCTTTTCTGACTGTTTTTCACTAGTTTTGCATTTGGCTAGGGTCAGTGTCACTACTGAGCATGAGGCGATACTTGGGCCCTATAGAGGTTGTACAGGCAACTCCTCCAGGATGGCACATTGTGCCATTGCCAGAAGGGTTGCTGTGTCTCCCAGAACAGTCTCGAGCATGGAGGAGATTTCAGGAGACAGGTAGTTACTCTAGGAGAGGTGGATAGGGCCATAGAAGGTACTTAACTTAAGCCCTGAAAGTTTTTTTCCCCCTTAATGACCAGAGCATTTTTTGCAAAACGACACTGTGTCGCTTTAACTGACAGCTGCACAGCTGTGCGACACTGTAGCCAAAAAAAATTGACGGTATTTTTTTCCCCACAAATAGAGTTTTCTTTCGGTGGTATTTGATCACCTCTGCGGTTTTTATTTTTTGTGCTATAAACAAAAAGAGCGACAGTTTTGAAAAAAAAAAAAAAAAAACTTTTTTTTTTTTACTTTCTGCTATAATACATATCCAAAAAAAATGTAAAAAAAACAAATGTATTCATCAGTTTAGACCGATATATATTCTTCTATGTATTTTTGGTAAAAAAAATTGCAATGGGCATATATTGATTGTTTTGCGCAAAAGTTATTGCGTCTACAAGCTATGGGATTGATTTAGGGACTTTTATTTATTTTTTTATTATTTTTACTGGTAATGGCGGCGCTCTACAAATTTTTAGCGGGACTGTGACATTGTGGCGGACATATCTGACCCCAAATTACACTTTTTGGGGACCAGTGACATTATTACATTGATCAGTGCTATAATAATGCACTGATCAATGTAAAAATGACACTGACAGGGAAGGAGTTTACACTAAGGGCTGATCAAGGGGTTAGGTTTGTTCCCTCAGCGTGTTCTAACTGTAGGGGGGGTGGGCTTACTAAAACATGATGAGATCACTGCTCCCGATCACTGGGAACAGAAGATCCCTGTCATGTCACTATGTAGAACGGGGAAATGCCTTTTTTACATAGGCAGTTCCCCGTTTTGCCTTTCCTCGCCGCATTGACAGGCCGCCGATGGATATTGAATCCGCAGGACCCTCGGGCACGCTCCCGTGGCACACGCACGCTCGCTATCCTGCTTTTACGGACTGACCTACAGGTACGTCAGTTTGCGCAGGAGAGCCATTCTGCCGACTATATTGGCAAGTGCTTAACCCATCAGCAAGACCGGTATCTGCTCCTTTGTGCAAGGTGGAACAGAATGAGCACTACCAGAGCCCTAAAAAATTACCTCCGGCAGGCCACTGGTGTAAATATCTCTGACCAAACAATCAGAAACAGACTTCATGAGGGTGGCCTGAGGGTCCAAGGTCCTCTAGTGGGCCTTGTGCTCACTGCCCAGTACTATGGAGCTCTATTGGCATTTGCCATTGAACACCAGAATTGGCAGGTCTGCCACAAGCGCCCTTTTTTTTTCACGGATGAGAGCAGGTTCACCCTGAGCACACGTGACAGATGTGAAAGGGTCTGGAGAAGCCGTGGAGAATGTTGTGCTGCCTGTAACATCATTTAGCATGGCCGGTGTTCCTTATATATGAGAGATTTAAAATATAACATTTTAGCAAGCAAATAGCACGAATGCATTACAGCAAACCACTAAAAGCTGGAGATTGTACTGTCAGTTTAGCAGCTTTGTTGGGTGTGGCATGGGTATATTGATTTTGTGAGCTATGCTGCCATCTATGGTTGTTTTTGAATATGGCAGAAAAGAAAAATTGTTAAATAGTAAACTACCTTTTTTTGAGCGTTTTTTTTACGTATATCCATTCCCACAGCTCCCACACCTGAATACCCCCTTCAAAGCAAGTAAAGTTAGATAGACAGACAGACAGACAGACAGACCTAGATATCCTTATAAGTACTAGCCTATAGTGAATGTAGTAAAAGTAGGGTGTATAATTGAGTTGCATTCCTGTGGCATAATTGAAATCATCGTAAGGACCTGCAGCGCCATCAGATAAGGAACCTACTTGACAAATTGCTGACCTGTTGCTTACAGCCTATGTTTGAGCAGCCTCTCTATCCTGAAGTGGTTAATTTATCCTATCTTGGTTAGTGTATGTATTATAGAAAAATATTTCCTTTTCCTCCATGTGAGGGGGAGCTTGCATATAGCCCTTATATTTAAAATGCAAAAAAAAAGTATATAATGCAAAGCATGGTGTGGTGTGAAGTGTGTCCAGAGCAGTCCAGAAATGCTTCCTTATATTTATGAAAAGTTGATTTGATAGAAAACTATCAAATGTGCATGCCCCCACTGCAAAGACTTGTGGCTTTCAGTTGGCAAGTCATGCTGTTCTGCAAAAATCCACAAGTGAGACGGTAAGAAAACACCCACCCTCACTTTCTGGTTTTTAGATGTAATATATCTATTGGGTTGTGCTCAGTAGTAAAAAAAAGACATTTTGCAGTATTTTAGTCTGAAGTTTCCTACATATAACATATGTTCTTTATAGAGCAGTGGAAATAAATGATCATAAATGTGATAGTCCCCAAATGCCATCTCCCAATGCACTGTTCATTTAAATTTTTTTAGTAAATATATAATTTTTTTTCTTAGAAAATTAAAGAATATCAATTTTTAGTTTTTTTTTTCAATAGTGTTTATGCTTACAAATATGCCATCGGTGCTCTAACCTTCCTCTTACAAATTCAAGAAACACAAGCAATGATTATATGGTAGCAGCAGTTACACAGAGCTTTGATTTGCATTGTGTCAGCTCTTTATTTGCACCAACCCTCCAAAAATTGTAAAAATATAAAACAACCAAATACTCACCTAAGAGGGCCTTCAGTTGGAAAGCAATTTAATAAACATAAGCCAAACATATACTTTGTATGATAGTTTTTCTTTTAGCGTAATAAAATATATGTGTTTTCTTTAGGAGATTTGTATGGAGCTATTGGGTCACCAGTGCGATTAGCAAGAACAGTTGTTGTTGGGAAAAGGCAAGATCTTGTGCAAAGGCTACTTTATTTCCTCACCTACTTTATAAGGTGTTCAGAACTTCAAGAGACCCACCTCCTGGAGAATGGCGAGGATGAAGCCATCGTTATGCCTGGTACAGTAATCACTACAATGCTGCAGAAGGGTGAAGTGGAGGAGTCAGACTATGTGCTCATTACAATGCACAAGAATAAGGGCTGCCTGCTAAACAATGATTCAAATGAAACAAGGACTTCTGAAAATAAATGTTGCTGCTGCCAGTGCCCCATTACTGACCAGCAGGAATCACAAGAGGAAAAGGAGGACCCTCCAAGGTCAGTGAAAGAATCATTGGAAGCAGATACCAGTGTAAGCCAGACATCCAGCCAAGAAGTTGCTGGTTATACTGAAGTCTACAAAGACAAATCAAGAACTTGCCTGGAAACAAAAATAGAGACGGTCATTAACATTCGAGCAGCTCCACTAGAGAAATGCTCCTTGTCGATTGCATGCCTAGAGCCATCAGTTCAAGTGGTGGAAAATGAGAACTTGCATGAGGAAAGTCTAGCAGTAAAATGTATGAGAACTAATGAAATCTGCATAGAGAAGAAACCTCCAGATAAGATCCCAACTGCAGCAATGCCGTGCGGTGCTGGTCAGCTTCTCAACAAGGTGAAGTTTCAGATAGGGGATTCTATGTCGCCAGACTCTGATATAGAAATAAAAAGCCAAAATGTAGTGGATCAGATCCAGAAGCACCATCTGAAACCGGTGCAGGAACAGAGGACACGTGTTTCTGATTCTATCAGTGTAGCAACGCAGAGTGCTGAGGACCAAAAAAGTAGTATGCCGAGTGAGAAGCTTTCCAGGGTGGCAAGCAAGCTTCAAAACTGGAATCCTTTTCATCAAGAGAACATTAGCATGTTTGATGAGTACTTTCCAGAAGATGGTTCTATTGAGGCAAAAATAATTGATGATATTCCACAGGCAAAACAAAAGAATACAGGGTGCTCACAAAGACTGTGTGAAACAAATAAAGCACCTAGTAATGTAAACACTTCTGTTCTTCCAAATTTATGCAAAAACTGCTGTGTTGAACGGGACCAAAGAGACAAAGTCTCTGTATCTGTCCCCCATGGGGATAAAGAAAAATCTGAGAATAAGGTTGTGGTGGGCGCTGACTGGGACATTCCGAGGAACGAAAGTTCAGATAGTGCCCTTGGTGACAGTGAGAGTGAGGACACAGGTCACGAGCTTCATGCACCAAGTATTAACTACTACGGGGCAGAACAAGTAGACTGGATGGAAGAAGAGGAGATTACTTTCCCGGGGTATGTATATCAGCACCTAACATTCATGTAGTTCCTTTTCTATCTCCTAGGCTAATACAGATGCAGTATATATGCGATATAACCTGTGAAATTGTATCTTTTGAATAGACATCATTTCCACTATGCCCATTTTTATGGAAAGCTTTTTGAGCTTTACAAGTACAAACAGTATATCTGGTGTTTTTATTATATTTATTATTACTTCATTGTTCTATCCCTGAAGTGGGTCATACCTGAGCAGTTTTTCATGCACTTCACAAAGTATACAAACATTCGTATGGAAATTCTTGGTACATTTGATGGCTTGATGAATGTCCTTCGAAAGTGCTCACACTTTGTTGGGAAAAAAAAATCCACCCTTCTCCTTTAAATTTTCTCAGCACTGTGATTTAAAATGAGCAACGTTTTGACCACACTGATGATTAGAAAATCGAACGTGTGTTCCTGAAACAAAAAATTTCAATGAAATTCTACTAGTGTATGACCAGCTTTAGCCTTTGGATCTCGTTTATGCCACACAGAGATGAAACAGATTTTTCTATTGCAGACATGTACACTACCTTTTTGAAGCTTATAATATGTCAGCTCTTGTTTTGTGAGCATGGCAATAATGACAGTTTTAAGTAGCTGATAATGGGTCGGGGTATTTTCATTGGTCAGGTAGTTTCTATGCTTTTCATTCAGGGAAATTTTCTGGTTTCACACACTTTGAATTGCAGAAATAATCAAACAGATCAAGTTACCATGCAAGCATCCCTGCCATATTAAAATGACACTAAATAATATAATTTTTTCCCCCAAAATCATCCATACATATTCTCTCTTTTGTTGCCTTGTAAACAATTACTTATGAAATTGCTTCTTGCTGTATTCTTTCTTCCTCTTTGTAACGTCAAGCTCAAAAACATCTCCTTTTCCCTCCCCACTTCCATTTGTTTGGAACGAGCAGTGGACGTTAGTTGCGGTCATTTACACTGCTCTAGGCATACTACACATAGGGGTTTATTTACTAAAGCTGGAAAGTACAAAATCAAGCTCACTTCTGCATAGAAGCCAATCAGCTTCCAGGTTTTATTGCCAAAGCTTTACTGAACATGCTGAGTTTAGAAGCTGATTGGTTTCTATACAGAAGTGAGTCAGATTTTGCACTCTTCAGCTTTAGTAAATAAACCCCATAGTCCCTAGCAAGAAAGGGTGACTACACACAGTGGCAGCATGAAGAACAAATATAGCCACCCTATAACAGGAAGTCTGATCAGAGATGTGAAGAAAAAAAAAGTGAAAAGAACAGTAGAAGGTACTTTTTTAACTAAGAAAACATAAATAATTCAATATTTTTTTTTTTAACCAGACAGAGTTTAGTGTTACCTTAAGATATTATCTGTTGGTGGTAGCCCGCATTAGAGCTTATTAAAAAAATATATATATACTCTCACACAGAAAAATATTTCTAAGTACATTTCCCATATGCTAATCTTCATTTAGGTCAAAGCTGGTGGAAGTCAATTGTGTGAAGCCTAATATTGCCAACTTTGGAAGATCCTTATTAGCAGGCTACTGTGCATCTTATGTACCAGACTTTGTTCTGCAAGGAATAGCAAGTGAGGAGAAGTTGAGGCAGTGCCTAATGTCAGATCTGTCACATGCTGTACAGGTATGTAGGCATATTATATGTCAAATACAGTAAACATTATTATTCATGTCCTTTAAATGTCATATTTACTTACTGATGTGTTTTGTTCTCTCATTATTGTGTAGCATCCAGTTTTGGATGAGCCCATTGCAGAGGCTGTCTGCATTATCGCAGACGTAGACAAGTGGTCTGTACAAGTTGCTAGTAGCCAGAGAAGGACAACAGACAATAAGCTAGGCAAGGAAGTGCTGGTATCCAGCCTGGTCTCCGGCCTGCTTCATTCCACCCTCCAACTTTACAAACACAATCTGTCAGCAAATTTCGTAAGTAAACTTGCCTTCATCTTTTGTATTTTGTTTGTATAAATTTTATATAATGTTAGAAATGTATTTCTACTTTTCCTTCGGTCTCAAATCCCTGCCCCCAATCCCCGCCCACCATTATATCTGAGTGTGTCCTCCTAAAAAAAAAAAAAAAAAAAAAAAATCTAAATAAATATATATATATATATATATATATATATATATATATATATATATATATATATATATATATATATATATATATATATATATATATATACATACATACAGTGAGGGGGAAAAAAGTATTTAATCCCCTGCTGATTTTTTACACTGACAAAGAAATGATCAGTCTATAATTTTTAAAGGTAGGTTTATTTTAACAGTGAGAGACAGAATAACAACAAAAAAATCCAGAAAAATGCATTTCAAAGGAGTTATGAATTGATTTGCATTTAATGAGTGAAATAAGTATTTGATCCCTTCGCGAAACACGATTTAGTACTTGGTGGCAAAACCCTTCTTGACCATCACAGAGGTCAGACGTTTCTTGTAGTTGGCCACCAGGTTTGCACACATCTCAGGAGGGATTTTGTCCCACTCCTCTTTGCAGATCCTCTCCAAGTCATTAAGGTTTCGAGGCTGACATTTGGTAACTTGAACCATCAGCTCCCTCCACATATTTTCTATGGTATTAAAGTCTGGAGACTGGCTAGGCCACTCCAGGACCTTAATGTGCTTCTTCTTGAGCCACTCTTTTGTTGCCTTGGCCGTGTGTTTTGGGTTATTGTCATGCTGGAATACCCATCCATGACCTATTTTCAATGCCCTGGCTGAACGAAGGAGGTTCTCACCCAAGATTTGATGTTACATGGCCCCGTCCATTGTCCCTTTGATGCAGTGAAGTTGTCCTGTCCCCTTAGCAGAAAAACATCCCCAAATCATAATGTTTCTACCTCCATGTTTGATGGCGGGGATGGTGTTCTTGGGGTCATAGGCAGCATTCCTTCTCCTCCAAACACGGCGAGTTGAGTTGATGGCAAAGAGCTCGATTTTGGTCTCATCTGACCACAACACTTTCAACCAGTCCTCCTCTGAATCATTCAGATATTCATTAGTAAACTTTTGACGGGCCTGTACAGGTGCTTTCTTGAGCAGGGGGACCTTGTGGGCGCTGGAGGATTTCAGTCCTGCAAGGCGTAGTGTGTTACCAATTGTTTTCTTGGTGACTATGGTCCCAGCTACCTTGAGATCATGGACATGATTCTCCCGTGTAGTTCTTGGCTGATTCCTCACTGTTCTCATGATCATTGAAACTCCATGAGGGTGGATCTTGCATTGAGCCCCAGACCGGGGGAGATTGACAGTTATTTTGTGCTTCTTTCATTTGCGAATAATCGCACCACCTGTTGTCACCCTCTCAACAAGCTGCTTGGCGATGGTCTTGTAGCTCATTCCAGCCTTGTGTAGGTCTACAATCTGATCCCTGACATCCTTGGTCAACTCTTTAGTCTTGGCCATGGTGGATAGATTGGAATCGGATTGATTGCTTTTGTGGACAGGTGTCTTTTATACAGGTAAAGTGCCTTGAAAAAGTATTCATACCCCTTGAAATTTTGCACATTTTGTCATGTTACAGGCAAAAACGTAAATGTATTTTATTGGGGTTTTATGTGACAGACCAACACAAAGTGGCACATAATTGTGAAGTGGAAGGAAAATGATAAATGGTTTTTAACATTTTTTACAAATAAATATGTGAAAAGTGTGGCATGCATTTGTATTCCATTGTAGCTTTGGCTGTATGTTTAGGGTCGTTGTCATGCTGGAAGTTGAACCTCCGCCCCAGTCTCAAGTCTTTTGCAGACTCTAACAGGTTTTCTTCTAAGATGGCCTTGTATTTGGCTCCATCCATCTTCCGATCAACTCTGACCAGCTTCCCTGTCCCTGCTGAAGAAAAGCATCCCCACAACATGATGCTACCACCACCATGTTTCACGTGGGGATGGTGTATTCAGGGTGATGTACAGTGTTAGTTTTCTGCCACGTGCAGCATTTTGCTTTTAGGCCAAAAAGTTCAATTTTGGTCTCCTCTGACCAGAACAGCTTCTTCCACATGTTTGTCCCTCACATGGCTTCTCGCAAACAGGACTTCTTATGGCTTTCTTTCAACAATGGCTTTCTTCTTGCCACTCTTCCATAAAGGCCAGATTTGTGAAGTGCATGACTGATTGTTGTCCTGTGGACAGATTCTCCCACCTGAGCTGTGGATCTCTGCAGCTCCTCCAGAGTTACCGTGGGCCTCTTGGCTGCTTCTCTCATTATTGCGCTCCTTGCCCGGCCTGTCAGTTTAGGTGGACGGCCATCTCTTGGTAGGTTTGCAGTTGTGCCATACTCTTTTAATAGTCTTCAATAGCCAGTGCGGCTCCTTCTGCTTGATTCCGAGCATGCGTGAACTTTTGTGCGTCGGACTTGTGTACAAACGATCAGAAATTCCGACAACAAAGTTTTGTTGGAGGAAAATTTGAGAACTTCAACATTTGTTGGCGTAAAGTCCGACAACAAATGTGCGATGGAGCATACACACAGTCGGGTTTTCAGGCAACAAGCTCACATCCACCATTTGTTGTCGGAAAATCCGATCATGTCTACGGGGCATAACTCTGCTTTAAACTTCTCCACAACTTTACCTGACCTGTCTGGTGTTTCTTGGCCTTCATGATGCTGTTTGTTCACTAAGGTTCTCCAACAAAGCTCTGAGGGCTTTACAGAACATCTGTATTTATACTGAGATTAAATTACACACAGGTGGACTCTATTTACTAATTGGGTGACTTCTGAAGGCAATTGGTTCCACTGGGGTTTAGTTAGGGGTATCAGAGTAAAGGGGGCTGAATACAAACGCACACTACACTTTTCAGATATTTGTAAAAAAAATTGAAAACCATTAATCATTTTCCTTCCACTGCACAATTATGTGCCACTTTGTTTTGGTCTATCACATAAAATACCAATAAAATACATTTACGTTTTTGGTTGTAACATGACAAAATGTGGAAAATTTCAAGGGGTATGAATACTTTTTCTAGGCACTGTAACAAGCTGAGATTAGGAGCACTGCCTTCAAGTGAGTGATTCTAATCTCGGCTCGTTACCTGAGCCCTGAAATTCACAACAACGAGCACACCAGCTCCGGCTTGTGTCCTGATTGGATAGATTGATAGCAGCGCAGCCATTGGCTCCTGCTGCTGTCAAGCAAATCCAATGACCAAGTCCTACATTCGGTGTACATTATGGACGCTGAATGCTGGACTCGGGAGCGCGCCTGCAAGGTAACCCTCCGGGAGAGCGCTTCTCCTAGGGATTATATGATGCGAGGAGGAGCCGCGAGAGCCGCCGGGGGACCCCAGAAGACAAGAATCGGGGCCACTCTGTGCAAAACGAACTGCACAGTGGAGGGAAGTATGACATGTTTAAAAAAAAAAACAAAGCCTTACAATCATTTTAAAGGCTAAGGGTCACATTTAAGGAAAAAATAATAAATGCACATATTTTTGCAGGAAAAAAATGCGCATTTATTATTTTTTCCAAAGAGGCATGCAAAGCATTGCACCTGCAATTAGTGGATCTTGAGTCCAGTGTTGGGTACCTGCAGACACTTCCTCCATCTCTCCGCCAGTATCTCCATATGGGCTTTCAGTTAGAAAGCTGGAGGACATGTCAATGGACTGTGAGTGCAATAATCAGCACACATGTAATTCATTGAGGACTACTTTTGCGTTGGTAGATAGGACTTGTAGATTTATTCTCAGATCCTAGTAAATGAATGACACTGCGGTGCAGGCATAGCTCCACACAGACACACCCATTTAAAATGTGACACCGACTGCAGGGGGAGAGGTACCCCTCTGGCCACTGTCCTGAAAGAAGGTGAGGGATGCTGGAGCATATTATATGGGTGTACTCTAAATATGGGTGTAAAATGATGTAAAGGTGAAACTATCCTGTGAAGTGCACCTGTACCCAAACTATCACCATTAACGGGTTTATATATTCCTAGCAAAGCAGTAAAACGCCATAAAAACAGGCCACCCCTGACCCTTTCTAGCTGTGTGTGATGTGAAGTAATTTAAAAAAGATCCTAAAATATCACAACTCAATTGGCAGCTTAGAAACGACTGCTGTGTGTTTTACATTTGAGGGCTTGACAACCTACCAAGATTTTCTTGTAAAATAAGTGGCGGAAAAAACGATGTTGTGAACTTTGAAGATGCATTTTTCCGCAACACCTTTTAGCTGTGGGGGTGAATGAGCACTTTGTTTACTGCAGGGGTAGGCAGCCTCGGCCCTCCAGCTCTGCTGAAACTACAAATCCCTTCATGCCTCTGCCTCTAGGAGTCATACCTGTCATTGTTAGGGTCTTGCAATGTCTCATGGGACTTGTAGTTTCAAAACAGCTGGAGGGCCGAGGTTGCCTACCCCTGGTTTACTGTTTGTTTAGAATATGTAAATCAATTAGTGTGCATAGTCTGGGCAGAGGTTTATGCTAACGAGTTTCATTTATTTAGTTGGGATGTTGGTTTCCTTTGAATGTCAATGTTCTTTCTGTGGCTACAGATTTCTTCAGTCATATGATTTCGCAAATATTATCTGAGTATTCTGGTTTTGATAAAACAATGATTTACTAATGTTCTTCCTGAAAACGTATGAATGAAACAGCATAAGATATAGCATACAAGATTACCTCCCCAAGTCTGCCTTTTCCCTCCCAACTGATAAGTCTTGTGATATACTGTGTAATAGAGCTTTGGTCAAAAATCTTTACAGTGGTTTGTTTTTCTCTAGTGTATCATGCACCTGGAGGACAGGTTACAGGAGCTGTACTTCAAGAGTCGAATGTTGTCTGAATACCTAAAAGGACAAACAAGAGTCCACGTAAAGGAGCTAAGCATGGTGTTAGGGTAAGATTCTCTAGAGTCATTCTCATGCATCAACTGAAAAGCAACGCTTAACAACAGTAAGGTCTTTGTTCACCTTTGGGTGATTAGGAACCGTGGGTGAAATCGTCACGAATGGCACCGCAAACGCAGTGTGATTTTTGCCACGCAGCGAAACGTGTGAGAATGTGACAAAACTTGTGTATAAAACGCCCCCGGCTCAGGGCCAAAGTTTGATCCCTGAGCTTCTTTGGAACGACAAATGCGCATGGGGCCGCCCTAAGAGCGAGCGCGCTGAAACTCCTAAACCTTTTATATAGGTTCCTTGTAGCAGATTGCAAGGTCTAAGACCGGTTTTGCACAAGGTGAGATGAGTTCCACTAATCGTGTGCACCAAGTTGTACATGTACCAACAAACTTATAGTCTCATCTGACTGCACTTTAACCCTTGTACATAAATAACACCTTTCTGCCTACCATATTTAAGTTCCCCAGCATGATGCCTCCATGATGCCTCCATGCAGCAGATGTGCCAAATTATATTTAGTGCAGTCAAAAGCTGTCTGGACTGCAACTGACCAACTGGTCAGTTCCCACTAAAAAGCAGAAACCAGCGAGAATTGTTCATAATCATGCAATCACTATGTCCGCTATAATGTATAGATCACATGCAAGATAAGAGGCTTAGCTGGAAAAAATTACAGCCTTCAGCTTTTAGATGACTGCCACCTTCAGGCTAAAGTATCCACCTGCTTAGTGCTGTACTTATCAGATTACAGTAATAAAAATGTATTAACCCTTTTGCTGCCCAGGACGTAGGGCTTACGCCGGAGTGAACCTCTCTGCGTGCCTACTGATTTGCCTGTTCCCTGCCTTCTAGGGCTCCAATCCCCAAGTCCTGTCCCTGCCTATACTGGCCTCTAAGCAGAAACGGTTTAAGGACTATTAAATGCAATTTCTACCAGCAAGATCCTCTCTAGATATCTGTATTTTATTATGTCTGTATACATGAGCCCTTACATATAAGATGGAGCTTGGAGGGTCAGATTTCTCTTTAGTGATTTGGTTTAGTGATTTTTGTTTGTTTCTTTGCAGAATTGAATCAAGTGATCTTCCCTTGCTTGCCGCTGTTGCCAGCACCCACTCTCCATATGTTGCTCAGATCCTTCTGTAATGGAAGCTGCATTAGATGGACTGAATTGCCAGAAGTACAATTAAAAGACAGTGTCATTTTTTCAGAATCTGGTAACAATGACCGCTCACTTTGTGATCTGTCAAATCCTGAAGATAATCACAGAGGAGGAGAAGGTTCACTCCTGTATATGAGAGTCATACAGACAAAAGTATTGAAGACTGTTGAACAGAAATCTCAAAAAGAAATGTATACTCATTTTCAGAGTAACACAATTTTGAGTTCTTTTTACAGCAACATTTCAGACTCCTGTTCCAAATTTTGAAGATGATGGAGACTTTTTTTTTTTTTTTTGAGGGGATTGGGGGGTGGTTATTGATTATATTGTAAATAGACTAAGAGGAATTGAACAAATGTTGAGGATGACTTTAAATGTTTGCTTTATACTAAAAAAACATCTAAAATCACTAATTCTGTCAGGTGACTTCTATGAGAGCAGTGCTTTTTATCTGTATTTTTTGTACCCATTGGCAATGTATAATACATTTCATATCAAACCCTTTGAAATGGCACATTTTATAAACGTACAAGTTACTGTTCAGTCACTTTAATGAACTGTGCTGGCCTTAAGGAAGGCATTAAAGAGCAAAAATGGTGTACTGAAGCCAATCAGAGGTGCGCTCCCTCGCTACTTCCTGCTGTGGCATCTAAGACCAAGTTCCAGTCTGGGAAGTCCCACTCTCTTAGCCAGAGCTCCAGTGGTTTGGGGGAGCATGTACATAAGACTGGGGTAAGCTGTCTGCAGGCACGGTCACCCTGAATGGGCAAAGTACAGTGCCTCTTTAATGTTGAAGTGCCCCTGTCCCTTACACACAATTAAGCCAGCCATTTGTTATTGTGTATCACTTTTCACTTAGACCGAAATTCCTAAAAAAAATTGCTGACCCTACAAAATGACAGCCATGATTTTTGTGGGCAGCAGGAACATTTTAATGAAATCGAATTTAGCATGTTGTACTACCTCATTAGTGTGCCAATCTCTCATAAAAATACAGGAAAGTTTTGGAACACAGTTATCAATGCGTAAACTCAATAGTTCATCCACTTTTCTTGTCTCCCTATTTTTACATATTTGTTAACTTTAGGGGCCTTTCTATTTTACTGATGTTACTCTAGAGGGACCTCACCATGTAAGTTCCTCTGCAATTTTTGAACTTTTTAGGGACTTTTTTGTTTGTTTGCGAAATTCACATATTTTCTCATATTTTATACATGCACAGATTATTTCAAAGAGTGTTACTGAAATATTGCTGCGCTTTCCCAATTTTTACAACTCTGCACAATTCCTGCACTTTATAAACTAAAATAAATATCTTCCAAGTAAACTATAAGGGAAAGCTCCCCTGCTTTGCAGGTATATCACATTAGTGTTTTAAGGGATGCCTATGGCTATTAACGGTGTTCCGCCTGGGGAAAAAAAAATTAAGTCAGCAGCTACAAATACTGTAGCTGCTGACTTTTAATATATGGACATTTACCTGTCCAGGGAGCCTGTGATGTTGGCACCCCAGCCAATTTTCAGATCGGCTATCGGGTGCTGCCCCTGCCATCTCCATTAAGGGAAACAGGCAGTGAAGTCTTTGGCTTCACAGCTGGTTCCCTACTATGCAAAGCATGCTGTGCTTTCTAACTGGCCCGGCAGTGGAGGAAGGAGGAAGGGGGCCGGACCTCCGAGGGACGGCGCCGTGGTGCTGTCTCCTGGAGGTGGGGAAGGGTGCTTGTCAAAAACGGGTACCCTTTTCCCCCCTCCCCCCTGAAAGGTGCCAAATATTGCACCAGAGGGGGGGAGGAAGCAGATAAGCGGAGGTTCCACTTTTGAGTGGAACTCCGCTTTAACCCTACTTATTACACAAATCTAAAATGTGTTAAAGCAAACCTGTTGTCAGATTGGTACAGGGGGATGCAATTGCTGATGTCTAGAAAATGCTAGCTGACTGACTGACTTCATCACTTTCTGGTCAAAAAAAAGTATGCACATCAGGAAAGTTTGAAATCCGCATACTTGCTTCAGGTGAGTGACCCAATACTGAAGCAAGAGGGTTAGCATGGCAGGCAAGCAACCTGCATTTTTTGGAAGGATTGGATCCTCAACGTCTGTTATAACTTGTTTCCTTAAAAGCTCTCTGAATTATTAGACAGTTTGATTAATAGCCCCAATGCTTTCGTATCATTTTATGGAAAACAGGTTTTGGATTATTCTAGTCTGCAATAATCTTGTGTACTAAAGCAGCAATGAATAATTTGAGCTTCAGTTTACTTTTAGAATTCTTCGTAAATTTTCTCTTTTATATTGAAATACCTCTTCTGCCATTTTCATCACTTTGCCATTGCAAAATACTTTTTTTTAGGTTGCTGTTTGTGATCTGTACACAAAGTCTGCTTAGGGCCAACTGGCAGGCTCATGGCAGCCTCAGGAAGGAAGCATTTTCTTATTTCAAAACTCTGTGCACAACTGATTAACATTTAAGGTGGATGTAAACCCGATTCATGAAATCTGAGCTGGGCACATATTTCTGCAGTGTTTTTTTTATCTCTCTATGTCCCATAGCTGTCTCCTGCTCCGTTCTTCTGTTATCAGCATGATAACTCCTGACAAGTTCTCTGACACATATGATAAAAGCAGCCGGGTTTTGTGTTGGAGAGGATGCTATAAATAGATTAGTAGTGTGCTGAAAGTCTCTACCTATGAGGAGAGAGGATGCGTGCCTTTCCTCCAATCAGCTGTTGTGAGATCTATTGGAAATTAAACATATCTAAATGAGATGCATCAGAATATGTCACTGCTTCCCTTTGACATGCGGGAAAAACTTGACTTGAGCATAATGCCGAGTAATGTTTTTCAGACCCTGGCTAATCAATATTTGAACATGTCTCAAACGCAGATAGAGGTTGGAGACCACCTCACTAAAGAAATCCCCTTTTTCATGTACTGCATACGTGGCCTTCAGTAAAAATCTCTCATAATGAGTTCCACTTATTAAATTGGGACATTGGTTTAATTACTGCTCCTTTATGCTGGGGTATGAGTGCACTATATACAATTTCTACATATAGATCTGCTCCAAGGAAAGGATGTATGCAATAATACTGTTAATAATTCCTCAGTGCTAGTATAGCAATATCCTTTCCTCTGTTTTATTTATAGACAGACATATAATATATGCACAAGTGTACGTGCTGCTGCACGCATGAAAGCAGTATGACCTATATTTTGTAAACAGTTTTACAGTACTTCTTGAATTTCAACATAATTATCTTATTAATACTCGATTTAACAATTTTTTTTTTCAGTTATAGCTACATTTGTGTAGACCAAACCATTTTTAGCATGTAACCCACACACTGCAATAGAGGTTAACATAGTGTAATTCTTATTTTTGTTAAAAAGCATTTGATTCCCCTTTAAATTTCTAATATGTCCAGATTAGGGTCAGTTTGGTTTCTGCTGTTATCCTGATTTGAGTATATTGCTTTGTATTTAGTGAGCCTTTCTTTTTGAAACATTTACATTAACTCGGTTATATATTAAATTTCATTGCTCATAATTGGGATATTCTTCTTTTTTATTACCATTATGGAAGATACTAAATATTTCATTTTTTGATCTTTTTTTATTATTATAACCATACATATATATAAAAAAACAAAAAAAAAAAAACATACAAATTCTACTAACCAATATGTTGGTTTTGTCAAGTGAGCTATGAAATGGAATGCCAGTCTGTAAGAGATGATCTGATGAGAGATGACATTACCTATTGCATAACCTATTTAGAGACATAAAGCATTTTGTACAAGTAATTGAACACAGGGGGGTGTGTGTATATATCCAAATTAAGAACATTGAGGCCGGATAACCTGATACAAGCAGTCCCCGAGTTACAAATATCTGAATTACAAATGATTCATACTTATAAATGGAGGGAGAAAACAGAAAGTGAGAGGAAATCTGCCCCTAGGAAGGGAAATTCACTCCTGTAAGAGTTATTGTGGGAAAATGTATCTCCGCTGAAGCTTTATCATCAATCCTTGTTTCCAGAACAACCCAAATTTTTTAAAAACCAATTGTCATTGGGACAGAAAGTGAGGTGAAATCTTCTGAACAGGAGCACAGACAGCAAAACCAATGTTACAGGGGTGTTCTAACCCTTCCCAATGCTATCCAAAAAAAGTAAAAAAAATATTTTGGCTGGAGTTGCCCTTAAAAAATGTACCAACTTACATACCAATTCAACTTACAAACCTACAGAACCTTGTTTGTAACTCGGGGACTGCCTGTATGTCTATTAGATCATCAAATTTATCTTATCAATACAGAAAAAAGAGCAGTAAAATTTAGGTTGATAGAGAACAGATTATATATTTAAACTTTCAAAGCTGCATTTGCAAAGATAAGCCCCGTGGGCATCACCAGCTGTTAATACCCAATGATTCTTGGATTTTCCATAAATGCTACTTCTCTGCTGTGACATCCATGACATGCTTCATGTTTGGACCTCAAAAAAGTCCTTACAAGCCTTTGAAACCAGCCATTTGAGGTAAAGATTATCACTAGTTTTTTGCTAATGTTTTTGTCCTTGTGAAATGATGTGATCTCTGTGTAGGAAAACCATGCTTGGTACACATTATCCAGATGATAAGACTTCCTAAACTGTTCCCTTATAACCATTTTCACTTTTTGCTAAAGCTAGATTTTTTTCCTTTTTTCTATAATTGGATGCCTAACAAATGAAATCCATATATTGGATTAGTACAAATGAATTTCAATGTCTGTGAATCCAGTCGAGAGTTGTGGGGAAAAAAAAAAAGTATGATCTTTATTTTATGTGAAATACGGTGACCCATGATAACCTCTCCAGGAGGTTTGGAAAGGAGACCAGCTGTGTTATGTTCAAGCAGGACAGACATCAGGATCCTAACAAAGACACAAGTTAAAGGGCTTATCACAACTTTTATAAAAGTCCAACCCCCTTTAAATATACATTTTTGATAAAGAAGTGCTTGCATAACTGCGCATGAAATTGGTGCACATTTGCAGAACAGTTTTAACGCCTATTCTGAATACCAGCAAAAAAAGTGATGTGTACAGTAATTGCATATTTCACCTGTAATGAGATGGTGGTAATTTATTACCATATATGATCACCTTATAAAAGAATAATATTGCTTTTTAATTGAAGTATCTGGGAAATTCATGTGCTCATCATTTTCTTAAAAAAACACAAAAAAAAAAACCACACAAACAACAAAAAAACAAACAAACTTTGTATATAATGCTTTTGAAACTGCCACAAATAACATCATTTGTGCATTGAAGTGTACTCAATGCAAACTAACAATGATCTTTTTATCCTTCTCTAGTACTTAAATATGTTTTCTACAATTTTCCTGCTGTTGACCAAAATTTTGGCAATGAAATCTATTCATTTATGTCTTAACTCCCTGGCAGCAAACATCGGCTCATCCTATGTGTGTCTGCGTGTGTGTGAGTAATATATGCACTCTTAGGGATTGCTGTAAAATAGTGGTGTTCTTTATTTCCTTGCTTAAATTATTTAGATGAACCATGTGTATAATGTACAGAGCAGTCTTCCTGTTTTTTGTAAATATTTTCCATAATATGCATTGTATCATATTAACTGTACCCAATTTTGTGGGCAACTTTTGTGCAATAAATTTGGTCTTGTCAATACCTGTGTTGTCTTTTATTTATATATATATATATATATATACCGTATATACTCGAGTATAAGTCGTTCCGAGTATAAGTCGAGGCCCTAATTTACCACAAAAAAATGGGAAAAACTTATTGACCCGAGTATAAGACGAGGGTGAGAAATGCACAGCTACTGTAAGTGGAAAAGAGGGTCAACAATGCCCATTTGCAGCCTCACTGTGCCCATTTGCAGCCTCACTGTGCCCATTTGCAGCCATAGGTCCCCTGAACTTCAAACTTGGTAGTTAAGGGTTCCTAGATGCCCCCTAGCTGCAGCCAAAATTTGGGGTCTCTGAACCCAAAGGGTCCCGAAATGACATTGCAGCAGATGGACACAGTTGACCGAATTTGGGGCCCTGCATCTTAGGGCCACTTAGTGCTAAGAACCCCAAATTTGGTGTGCAAACCAAGTGGAACTAGCACCATAAAATTTCCAAAGCTGGGGTTTCTAGCACCAAGTGGCCCCGAGATACAGGGCCCCAAAAATCAGTTCAGAAAATGTCAAGCACTTTTCTACAGCAGAGAATGACATTTTCCGAACCGGTTTGGGGGCCCTGTATCTCAGGGCCACTTAGTGCTAGGAACTTCAGCTTTGGATATGTTATGGTACCAAGTCCACTGGGTTTGCACACCAAATTTGGGGTTCCTAGCACTAAGTGGCCCTGAGATATGGGGCCTCAAACTCGGTTCAGAAAATGTCAAGCACTTTTCTGCAGCAGAGAATGACATTTTCCGAACCGATTTTGGGGCCCCGTATCTCGGGACCACTTAGTGCTAGGAACTTCAGCTTTGGATATGTTGTGGGACCAGGTCCACTGGGTTTGCACACCAAATTTGGAGTTCCTAGCACCAAGTGGCCCTGAGATACGGGGCCCCAAAGTCGGTTCGGAAAATGAAATTTTTTGCTGCAGAAAAGTGCTTGACTCGAGTATAAGTCGAGGGGGGCACTTTCAGCACTAAATAATGTGCTGAAAAATTCGACTTATACTCGAGTATATACGGTATATATATATATATATATATATTTTAACCAAAGCTTAACATAGTAAAAATTCAAGATAATTAGTATTTGTCACAATCTGGTAATAGTAACTGTAAGCTTTTCACTTTTCAATAAGGGTCTCCTGTATAAGTGATTTCTACATTTTCATGGAAGGAATGTCAGCTCTTATAAGTGACTCTTTTTAACCACATGAATACCTTACTGTTGCATCCCCTTCCAGTCCAGGCCATTTTTCATACTTCGACAATTACTCTGTCATGTAGCACACTGTACCCAAATTTTATTGCATTTTTTGAGAAATATAGAGCTTTTGGTGACATTCAGTCACCACTGGGTTTTTTCTTTTTTCCCCCGTATAAAGGAAATAGACTGAAAATTAAAAAAGAATTTTTTTTTTCTTAGTTTCTATTAGATTATTTATTTGCATAAATTTATTTCTTCAGGAATTTAGGCCAAAATGCTATATTTCTTTGGTATGGAAAAAATAAATAAATCTGGTGTGTGTTATTACTGCCTTATTATTTCTTGAGGATCTAATATGACCCCTTTTTGTAGACTGTCCAAGGTATTTAGTAAGAGGCATTGGCAGTTTTTTTAATAGTTTTTTGTCAAAATGATTTGGAAAATGCTAAAGTAAATAAAATGTTTTTTTTCCTCTACACAACATTTTCAGTTTGCCAAGTTAAAACGTTCACACAGGCATACTTCGAATTACACCCCAAAACAAATTTTGCTACTCCTGAGTATGGGAATACTACATGTGAGACTTTTTCACAGCCTAGCCACATAGAGGCTAAAAATCCAGAAGCACCTTCAGGCTTTCTAATCAATTAGAAAAAGGGGGCTTAAGTTATGTATCTAATTTCCTGACTGTCTATCACATTTTTGGAAGCCCTGGAGCACCAGGACAGTGAAAACAACCCAAAAATTACACACCAAGGTATTTTTTAGAGGCATACTGAGTCTTTTGGAAATTATCTTTTTTTTTTAGCCATATGTTTTTGGGAAATATAAATCGTATATATAGTAACACCCACCTGGAATGGCCCTGTCCCTCTGGGCAGGTAGACATTATTATTAAAAAATTACCAGTACTCTATTGTCAAAACAGTGATCCCATTCAAAGGTAAACGGAATTATAGTGCTCTTAAACAATGTTTCCAATTCCATGAAGTTATTTCTTCCCACCATTGGATATCATCTCCATGCAGTGCACCACTTAAAAATTGGACTCGCCAGATAATAAGACACTTATAGACCAGTGGGTCATATAATGTATGATGCAAGTAAAAGCGTGCCCACTAGATGTCACTTTCTGTCTTTCAGACTGACCTTCTAAACACCCATCTGTGTCCCAGGTCACTCCAGGACATTATAAAAAAAAGTAGCCAAATCCATAGTGTAGTAATTTTTGCAATAAAATAAAAGTTGAAAATATGCTTACATGAAATGAATATGCAACAGCAAGGGTGTTCAGGTTCTGGGGTGATGTTGTACTGGTGTGATGGTGATCAGAATACTGTTACTGGCTTAAATGGCTCTGCTATTAGAATAGTATTGTTGGCGTCACTACTCTGTTGACAATAGCACTGGTGTGGCAGTGATCAGGACATTTGTGCTGGCGTGAACAGTTCTGGTACCACTGCATTCCAAGTCTCTGGCTCTGTTGACACTGGCACAGGTGTGGTGTAGTGGGGATCAGAACACTGTTACTGGCTTGACTGGCTCTGCTGACTAGCACTGGTGCTAGCGTATACTGCTATGGCTTCACTACAATTCGGGATACCGACTTTGTTGACACTGGCTCTAGTATGGCAGTGATCAGGACACTGGTGCTGGTGTGGGGATGTGCAGTGTGGTGTGGCGGCAGTAAACACGAGTCCAGTTGCCGAGAACAGAACTTATATTAAAGTTCAGCAATTCACAACAAGCCCAGCTGGAAGGCGCCTGACTGGGAACACTGTCAGAATGCAATAGCGATGTGTAGCAGAGCAGGTCTCAGGCGTGCCTATAGTATCTGTCTCGAGGGGCAGAATGGAACCTGGCTGGCCTATATCCAAATAGAGAGGTGTCCATGTATAATGGCGTGTCCCTATCCTTTCCCTACTTGTCTGGAACTTCTCCCTGCCACAAATCACTGTGCCTGACAGACGGGTGACCCGTCCCTACACTACCAATACGCAAAATGTGCACCAAGCTTGGGAGCCAGGGCTTTAAATAGGCTCTGCCTGACCCAAGATGGCTGCCAGAGCCACATGGGGTGGCAGAATCCAATCTATGGCTTCCTCAGTGACCCAGGAAACCATAGAGGAAACGTTCCTTCAACTGCAATGCTGCTGTGGTCGAGTGCCACATAGTGGAGAAAATGGACTACACCTGCCTACACTGGTGTATATTGGTCTGGTGTCACTGCAATCAGGGACATTGGTTGGCAATGTTCTGGTAACATCGGCTGGTGTAGCCTGTGATAAGGTTTACAGTGTTACTGGTGACACTGGGGCAGGTGTGATGTCTGGTTGCACTGTTTATTCACGTTACATTAAGGGTTAGTGATTGAGGACACAGTAAGCTGGCTGGCACTGTTGTATGTTGTTCCTGGCCACCGTACATACAGTGATACCAGGATCATGGCTGCAGCTGGCCGGACAGGAACGGCTAAAGACATTGATCACATAAAAATTTAATGGATAGGTTTTTTTTCCCCATGTCGTCCTTGAAGTCATATTAAAAGAACCCCCCTCCCCCCCGCTCTATATGGTACTTTTCAAATGACAGTGGCCAGCTTCTCAGGTCCTTTTTTGACAATAGTTATCCTATTGGTCTTGAAAATGGCCATAACTTAGTATCAAGGGGCCTTACACTTTTCCAAAATGAGAACATGCTACTATAAACATTTTTTTTTTTTTAAAGGTTGCTGCAGAAAAATAAATATTCAAGGAGTTGCTTGTTAAACCAATTTTCTTTTATTTATACCTTTCCATTCAGTGCATTCCAAACACTTATTCCACACATGCACCATCATCATGCGGGCCCTAGAGGGCACCAGTAACTTGAGACAAAAATGAAAACATGGAATTCTGATAGCTGTGTGGAAAAGATACAACATCAATAATTTAAGGACTAAAAATCACGTATACATGTGCTGAAAACTGTTTTAAAAATTCTTTACAATCAGGGTTTATGTAGTAATTTAAGCATTTAACTGGCACAGCTGATGTATTGGAGCATATTTATAATCATTCGATGGGTTCACTTCTCAATAGTCACCACATTTATGAGGCATTAAATGCTCAAACTGGTAATTGTATAACATACACTAGGAGCATGTTTGGGTGAATGTACAGTGAATCATAAATACCCCCAAATGTAGTAGGGTTTCATTACCTATCCTTGCACACAGTCTTCTATCTCTTTATCGACATAGAATATAATGAGTTGATGCACAATCCTATTCAGAAATGTGTCTAATAATCTTTGGCTAGGAAATATAGAAACTCATTTGTTTTTACCAAGTCAGTTAATGGTACAAATCAGTTCTGTACGTTTTACGTATATTTTCTTAACATACACTCACCGGCCACTTTATTAGGCACACCTTGCTAGTACCAGGTTGGACCCCCTTTTGCCTTCAGAACTGCCTTAATTCTTCCTGGCATAGATTCAACAAGGTGTTGGAAACATTCTTTAGAGATTTTGGTCCATATTGACATGATAGCATCACGCAGTTGCTGTAGATTTGTCGGCTGCACATCCATTATGCAAATCTCCCATTTCACCACATCCCAAAGGTACTCTATTGGATTGAGATCTGCTGACTGTGGAGGCCATTGGAGTACAGTGAACTCATTGTCATGTTCAAGAAACCAGTTTGAGATGATTTGAGCTTTGTGACATGGTGCATTATGCTGCTAGAAGTAGCCATCAGAAGATGGGTTCAATGTAGTCGTAAAGGGATGGACACGATCAGCATCAATATTCAGGTAGGCCGTGGCTTTTAAACAATGCTTAACCACTTCAGCCCCGATAGGATTTAATCCCTTCCTGACCAGAGCATTTTTCCCCATTCCGTCTTTCAGGACAGCATCACAGAGAGACCTTGGCTCCTTCCATCTCAGGAAACGCCGCCTTAAACTTCAGGATTTAAGCCTCACCATCCCGCCGGCCCCTCAGTTCTGGTGTTTCCTCCAGTGGGGAAACACCGCCAAGGGGCCAGAGGCTAAGACAGCCAGGGAGGCTGAGCATTTCTTGAGGGAGGGGGGGGGCAAGGTCTCTCTCTCTCTCTCTCTCTCGTTCTACCCTGCAGTCTGGGAGGCTAGGGAGTACCTTAATAGACTGCACATCGCGCTTCTCTTGGTGAAGCAGTAAAGCTGGAGGGGTCCGCTTTCTTCTGCCCAGGGGTGGCATAGGGCGGATGTACTCGAGACCGCCCAGCACTATGCAGCCAGCGTAGGAGCTCTGAGCGCTGGGTCAGAGGGCGGGTGACGTCAGTTCCGGGGGGGTCAGTGCTTCCGCCTGACCCACGGCTTCCGGTTCCGGCCGCGGGGTTTGAAAGTGGACTGTGCGCTCGGCTGGTGCTGCCTCATCTCTGCTGTGGGGACAGCGCACAGAGGCTAAGGAGACCACACCGATCCTCAGCGGGAAATGTCGGAAGCGGAGGCTTCACAAACTGCTCCTGGAGAAGCCTGCACCAGCCACTCAAAGGTAAGAGGAACCCTGGGGTGGTGTTCCTTTACCATTTTCCTGTAAGCTCCACAGGTGTTTGTCTCCCTTGGTGGTGGGGGGAAGGGATGTAACTGGGACCCTGGTGGTGGTTGGTCCTGGAAAGAGCACCCCTGGTGGCCTTCTGTGCAAAGGGCTGGTGGATGTTTTTTTCTGACTGCTCTTCTTTTTATTCTGTATTTCAGAGCAAGTCCACAGAAAAAATTAAGTCGCCCCATAATTCCAAGAAAAAATGCCCTTCATGCAGAGCCACATTGGGGGAATCCTGGTCCAAGCCACTCTGTAAGAAGTGCATAGAGGGGCTAGTGAGAAAACAGACAGCGGAACAATGTACGGATCTAGCAGCGTCCGTTAAGGAGCTTTCTAGCACTGTGCAATCTTTTAGGACACTTTTTTTCTAGTTTCCAGTTGCCACAGCCCCAGGTTAGTCCTCCACCAGCACAACAGAGTATTGCTCCAAGATTAATGGATGCTCCCTCTGGGAGTGGAGGGCATCCAGAAGGCTCCAGAGAGGAAACTGAGGAGGAGCCTGATAGCATTTCTTCAGATTCCCAAGGGAAGTCGGAGGGAGCGGAAGTGGATGGGGAATCCACAAGGGCCTCTCACTACAAACTTTCTCTGGAAGAAGTGGAGGAGCTCTTAGGAGCTATCCATACCACTTTAGGAATCCAGGAGGAAAGGAAGAAGTTATCACTCCACGACCAGATGTATAGGGGCTTAGGGGAACATAAAAAGAAGGTGTTCCCGGTCCATGATGTCTTGGTCAATGCCATCAAAAAAGAGTGGCATGACCCGGAAAGGAAGCCTTTCTTTTCAAGAACTCTGAAACGAAGGTTCCCCTTTGCAGAAGAGGAGGCGCTAGTATGGAATAAATCCCCTAAACTATACGCAGCTTTTTCACAGGTCTCCAGGCATACTGACCTGGCCTTTGAGGACATGGGGGTGCTCCCAGATCCCATGGACAAGAGGATAGATTCACTCTTGAAAAAATCCTGGGATTCTTCCCTGGGTAATCTCAAACCTGCCATGGCATCCACAGTGGTGGCACGCAACATTGAATATTGGTTGACACAAATTAAAGCGCACATAGAAGCAGGAACGTCTAAAGAAACAATCCTGTCGTCTTTCCCTATGCTCCTTAAGAGGGTGGCTTATCTTGCGGACGCTTCGGCAGAATCGGTGCGTATGTTCGCCAGATCTGCGGCATTATCCAATTCAGCAAGGAGAGCCTTGTGGCTTAAGACGTGGCAGGGAGATAACGCTTCTAAGGTCAAACTTTGCAAAATCCCTCTCACAGGGGACTTGTTGTTTGGACCTGGAAGGTTCAGGCTCATCCTGAACCTGAAGCCTCTGAATGCCTCGGTCACCTACCAGAGGTTCCGAATGGACTCAATCTACTCGGTAAAAGCACTTCTTCCCCCGAACTGCTTCATGGCATCGGTAGACTTGAAGGATGCCTATCTGCACGTTCCCATCGCAGAAGGATACCAGAAGTTCCTCAGGCTGGCAGTAAATACCGGAGAAGGGACTTTTCACTTACAGTTCAGGGCCCTCCCCTTCAGGCTATCCTCTTCCCCCCGCATCTTCACCAAGGTCATGGTGGAAGTCCTAGCTTTTCTGTGTCTGAGGCATCTCAGTAGTCGCATACTTAGACGATCTGCTCCTGTTTGCCTCTTCCCCGTAACAGTTGTCGCGGGACCTACTGGTAATAAGAGACATCCTGGAAAATCTAGGATGGCTCTTGAACCTGGAGAAATCCAACTTGGTCCCGTCACAAAAGGTAATCTTTCTGGGCTACAGCTTGGATTCAACAAAGCAGAAAGTCTTCCTTCCTTAGAAAAGATCCAGAAGGTGGACAAGGCAAAGAGGTCCTCGAACTGGAGGGAACTGAGAGCTATAGCCTTAGCACTCAGAGTCTTTCAGAGGGAACTCCAAGGTCAGCACGTGCGATTGGACAATTCCTCAGCAGTAGCCTATATAAACAGGCAGGGGGGTACCAAAAGCAGATCCCTGTGGGTCCTGACAGAAACCATTCTTAAATGGGCCGAAGCAAATATCCTGTCCCTCTCGGTGGTACATTTGAAGGGGGAACAAAATCAGGTGGCAGATTTCCTCAGCAGGAAAAAGCTGAGAGAAGGCGACTGGGTTTTGAACCAGGAGGTTTTCGAGGCAATCTCTCTAAAGTGGGGGATGCCATGTGTAGACCTCTTCGCTTCGAGAGAAAACAGAAAGACACGTCTTTTCTTCTCCCTGAACAAATGGGACGGGGCACTTGGAGTGGACGCACTGGCTCAGAGCTGGCCTTTCTCCAGGTGTTATGCCTTCCCCCCTCCTGTACTGATTTCAGCAGTTCTGAGAAAGTTCCAGTTGGAGAGCACAACTCTCATTCTGATTGCACCTCATTGGCCCAGGAGGCCATGGTTTTCCATCCTAAAGAGCCTAGGGTTGGAACCTCCCTGGATTCTGCCAGTCCAGGAGAATCTTCGTTCTCAGGGGCCAATCTGTTGTCCTCAGGTGGAGCGGTGGAACCTCGCAGCTTGGCTACTGAAGAGGAATTGCTGAGGGGCAAGGGGTTCTCAGATCGTTTAGTGAAAACCCTTCTAAGTTGCAGAAAAACGGAAACGCAAGTTATCTACCGTAAGGTGTGGAAATGTTGCAGTAGCTGGTGCACAGAAAGTTCCTTTGATGTATGCAGCTCCGTAGCGGTATTAGAATTTCTGCAAGCAGGGGCAGATAAAGGGTTAGCCCTTAGCACCTTGAAAGGACAGGTATCCGCCTTTGGCGTTTTTCTGGAAAAACAGCTAGCAACGGACCCGTGGATAGTCAGGTTTTTTTAAAGCCTTAAGCAGGTGGAGACCAGTTAGAGTCTCCCCCTTCCCATTATGGGATCTTTCTTTAGTTTTACAGGCCCTGGCCGTGGAACCTTTTAAACCATTAGAGGCCTGTACCTTAAATTTGATCACCTTCAAAACTGTGTTTTTGGTGGCGATCACTACGGCAAGGAGTGTGAGTGAACTGGAAGCCCTCTCTATTAGGGCACCTTTTTTTCAGGTGTTACCGGACCGTGTGATTTTTAGAACCGATCCGGCCTTTTTGCCAAAGGTGGCCTTGAGTTTTCATAGAGGCCAAGAAATTATTTTGCCTACCTTCTGTTCGAATCCTGTGAGGGAACAGGAACATATTTTTCATAAATTGGACGTTAGAAGGTGCGTCCTTCAGTACTTAGTACAAAACCGTTTAGGAAGTCTGATTCCTTTTTTGTATTATTTTCAGGGGCTAGGAAAGGTTGCAAAGCCTCTAGGCGTACAATAGCCAGATGGGTAAGGTCAGCCATTACTCAGGCTTATGTAATCAGGGGAGTGGAGCCCCCGGAAGGCATTAAGGCACATTCCACCAGGGCAATGGCGACTTCTCAGGCAGAGTGGGCTGGTGCGTCTCCAGAGCAGATCTGTAGGGCTACAACGTGGTCCAGGTTTGACACGTTCGTGAGGCACTACAGATTGGACCTTCTGTCGGCAAAAGACCAGGCTTTTGGTCGTAAAGTATTGCAGGCAGTAGTCCCACCCTAAGGTAAGGTGCTCGCTTATCCTCTCTATGGTGCTCTCCTGAAAGACGGAATGGGGAAAAACTGAGTTACTTACCGGTAACGTCCTTTTCCAGGAGTCTTTCAGGACAGCACAGATACCCACCCAATTTTTTTTGGACATTACTAAAGAACTCATCGCATGAAAACGTCAGGTAAGATAAAAGTTATTTGCTATGCTATGCATACTAGCTCGTTATGCCTTTGTCTTGCAGGTGTTAGTTTTTTTTTTTTTTTTTTTTAAGTGGGTTTACAATCACTTTAATCCAGGCTAGCCAGCAGAGGTCACAAAGCAACTATGATGTCAGTGAATTCGAAGCTGTTTCAGGCAAATGAAAGGGTAATTTACAATCTGCAGAAAAATTGGGATCAGTTAGAAAGTGATTGCTAGCTCTTTATGTAATCAACCCATTCACTACCTTTTTAATTTTTTTTTTTATTTCATTCTGGGGTTTATTTGAGGTCACTGTTAGCAGCTGTAATGCCGATTCAAACTTCTTTTTTTGCTGCAAGGCTTCAATTAAAAAACAGGAGGTTCAGGGGTTGGTAATGTGGGGTTCTAATTTCGTTTGCGGGTTGTTCTAAACTTTTTTATATTATGTTGATGGGGTCTTTAAGTTTAAAGTGTTCAAAGTGGAGCATTTGCTTGTTATTGACCATTTATTCTTGTAGCTGGGGTTTATTTGAGGTCACTGTTAGCAGCTGTAATGCCGATTGCAAACTTCTTTTTTTGCTGCAAGGCTTCAATTAAAAAACAGGAGGTTCAGGGGTTGGTAATGTGGGGTTCTAATTTCGTTTGCGGGTTGTTCTAAACTTTTTTATATTATGTTGATGGGGTCTTTAAGTTTAAGGTGTTCAAAGTGGAGCATTTGCTTGTTATTGACCATTTATTCTTGTAGCTGCCTTTTGTTTGCAGCATGTAGCTGATTAGTTTGAAAGAAAAAAAAAAAACATTTGCAGGAGCAGTGTGCACCTAAACCACCTCACATTCACCGCACGCCTCTATCCACAATAAAAAGATAGGCCTACCATCCCTAAGCTATCCTGCTGGATAATTTTAAACTGCTATATTATTTTCAGTCTCTTAATACTTAATAAGAGCTTGACAGAAATTGGCCAGTTGCAGAACAGTTTTGCATTAATGAGAACAGGGACAGCTACAGTAAGCTAATGCCCATTTTCTGTTTGGTGGTTGAAGCAGGTCTTTTACCATTTAATGAGAAAGTATACAGTATGTGACTATTAAAAATACCTGAAAATAGCCATTTTTCAAACTGAAATACACCAGTTTGGAATGCTGCTGCAGTATGTAAGGCAAGCTAATTGTAAAAAATAAAAATTAGGGCATCCCTTAAGCATGTTGTTTAGAGGATTTGGATAAATCCATTGTCAATGACATTGTCCATGGATGTAGAACCATGTCAATCGCAATGACCAATGGCCATCTACCAGGCAAAAAAAAAAAAACAGATCCACCAATATGTCCTCTCCCAATGATTGCTCAATGAATATGACCGCTACTAGTCCCTTAGCTGAATGTAACACAGGGAAGGAGTATCCCGATTGATGACATTGACCGAATATGGACATGATCAAATTTGGTCGTGGCCATATTTGGTCAATGTCACCTGGGGTGCTCTCCCCTTTTTTACATTCAACTAAGGGGCCAAGAGCTGTCATACTGCAAACGGTGATAATAGGCAGGTGGGCAGTCATCTTTTATTATGATGGTTGACGTGTTTCTGCATCACTGGTGTGAGGCATGCTTATTTAATTTTCATTTTTATTAAGTAAAGTTTATTTACTTTTCATTCATGTGGAGGGTCGATATCAAGGGGGATTTTAGGTTCTTATAAGGCCCCCCCTGCAGACCCCATAAACATCAGTTGTAGGAAAGAGGCGCTTTATTTCATCAACATGAGAACATGGTTTGTTTGGAGGGGGGTGGGGGGTGGGGGGTGGGGGGTGGGCTAAGCACCTTGCTCCCATGTTGATGAGGACAAGAGCCGCTTCCCAACAACACCTAATGGTTGTTGGAGGGAATAATGTAAATAAACACGACACAGTGAACGATGATCTTGATGACCCACCCACCCAATCTTATATGACCAACCATTGTCACTGACGTGGATCTGTAATCGCTGGACAATGTGAGTGACTATGGATTTACATTGTGGGACATTTCTTTTTGGGGTGGAGGTTTTTTCTTAACACCTTGCTTGCCCTATTATCCTGAGAGGACGTTATATGAGGTCTTCCCAAGATCGCCCTTCGTGCCACGGTCTGTCACCCACTGTGTCCAACGGACATGACTGATGACAGATCACTGTACCAGCCCGCTGACAGTAACGTGATCGCTGTGGCCAATGGCAGCAGATCACATGACAGTTGTACACAATGAAAGGCTTTGATTCATGCCTTTCATTGTGTACTATTGTGATGAGCTCTGTGATTGGTCACACTGATCACACAGTACAGAAAGGGCCTGCCACAGCTCATCTATACAATGTGATTAGCTATGAATAATCACAGCTAATCACACTAGTAAGCACTGAATGAATAGTTTTCATTCAGAAAAAATGGCTGCTTATAACTGTAAACGTCACAGTAATAAGCAATCATACTGTGTAAAAAAAAAAAAAATCATCTCCCCAGAGTAGTACACTGTTACTATGGTCAGTCACCAGTCAGTGTCACTCATCATCGCCATATCAATTATATGATGATGCTGTACTGCACTGGTGACAGTATGTAAAAAAATTGTGAAAACATTTTTTTTTGTTAGTTTCTTCATTTTCCAAAAAATTACAACTTCAAAAAACTCGCCATGCCTCTTACTAAATACCTTGGACTGTCTACTTTCCAAAAAGGGATAATTTGGGGGATATTTTTACTGTCCTGGCATTTTCATGCCTCAAGAAATTAAATCAGAGCATTAGGATTGATCGGTTTTCAGATATACAGTGGGGACGGAAAGTATTCAGACCCCCTTAAATTTTTCACTCTTTGCTATATTGCAGCCATTTGCTAAAATCATTTAAGTTCATATTTTTTCCTCATTAATGTACACACAGCACCCCATATTGACAGAAAAACACAGAATTGTTGACATTTTTGCAGATTTATTAAAAAAGAAAAACTGAAATATCACATGGTCCTAAGTATTCAGACCCTTTGCTCAGTATTTAGTAGAAGCACCCTTTTGATCTAATACAGCCGTGAGTCTTTTTGGAAAAGATGCAATAAGTTTTTCACACCTGGATTTGGGGATCCTCTGCCATTCCTCCTTGCAGATCCTCTCCAGTTCTGTCAGGTTGGATGGTAAATGTTGGTGGACAGCCATTTTTAGGTCTCTCCAAAGATGCTCAATTGGGTTTGTCGGGGCTCTAGCTGGGCCATTCAAGAACAGTCACGGAGTTGTTGTGAATCCACTCCTTCGTTATTTTAGCTGTGTGCTTAGGGTCATTGTCTTGTTGGAAGGTAAACCTTCGGCCCAGTCTGAGGTCCTGAGCACTCTGGAGAAGGTTTTCATCCATGATATCTCTGTACTTGAGATAACTGGAGTTGTTGTGAATCCACTCCTTCGTTATTTTAGCTGTGTGCTTAGGGTCATTGTCTTGTTGGAAGGTAAACCTTCGGCCCAGTCTGAGGTCCTGAGCACTCTGGAGAAGGTTTTCGTCCATGATATCTCTGTACTTGGCCGCATTCATCTTTCCCTCGATTGCAATCAGTCATCCTGTCCCTGCAGCTGAAAAACACCCCCACAGCATGATGCTGCCACCACCATGCTTCATTGTTGGGACTGTATTGGAGAGGTGATGAGCAGTGCCCGTTTTTTTCCACACATACTGCTTAGAATTAAGGCCAAAAAGTTTTATCATGGTCTCATCAGACCAGAGAATCTTATTTCTCACCATCTTGGAGTCCTTCAGGTGTTTTTCTTTAGCAAACTCCATGTGGGCTTTCATGTGTCTTGCACTGAGGAGAGGCTTCCGTCGGGCCATTCTGCCATAAAGCCCCGACTGGTGGAGGGCTGCAGTGATGGTTGACTTTCTACAACTTTCTCCCATCTCCCGACTGCATCTCTGGAGCTCAGCCACAGTGATCTTTGGGTTCTTCTTTACCTCTCTCACCAAGGCTCTTCTCCCCCCGATAGCTCAGTTTGGCCGGACGGCCAGTTCTAGGAAGGGTTCTGGTCATCCCAAATGTCTTCCATTTAAGGATTATGGAGGCCACTGTGCTCTTAGGAACCCTGAGTGCAGCAGAAATTTTTTTGTAACCTTGGCCAGATCTGTGCCTTGCCACAATTCTGTCTCTGAGCTCTTCAGGCAGTTCCTTTTGACCTCATGATTCTCATTTGCTCTGACATGCACTGTGAGCTGTACGGTCTTATATAGACAGGTGTGTGGCTTTCCTAATCAAGTCCAATCAGTATAATCAAACACAGCTGGACTCAAATGAAGGTGTAGAACCATCTCAAGGATGATCAGAAGAAATGGACAGCACCTGAGTTAAATATATGAGTGTCAATGCAAAGGGTCTGAATACTTAGGACCATGCGATATTTCAGTTTTTCTTTTTTAATAAATCTGCAAAAAATGTCAACAATTCTGGGTTTTTCTGTCAATATGGGGGGCTGTGTGTACATTAATGAGGAAAAAAAATGAACTTAAATAATTTTAGCAAATGGCTGCAATATAACAAAGAGTGAAAAATTTAAGGGGGTCTGAATACTTTCCGTCCCCACTGTATTTACCATAGTTTGTGGACTATAACTTTCCTACAGACTAAATAATATACACTGATTTGGGTTATTTTCACCAAAGAAATGAAGCAGAATACATTTTGGCCTAAATGTATGAAGTAAGATTATTTATTTGCAAAATGTTATAACAAACGAAAAAAAAAAAAAAATTTTTAACACTGACAAATATTTAGCAAAAAAAATGTAAAAAAAACCCAGTAATGATTAAATACCACCGAAGATAAATGTGTGTGAAGAAAAAAAATGATGAAAATGTTATATAGGTACATATGCATGACGGCACAAATGTCATTTAAAGTGTGACAGCGCTAAAAGCTAAAAATTAGCTAGGACAGGAAGGGAGTAAAAGTGTCTGGTATTGAAGCGGTTAATAAAGAACATGGTTTGTATGTTATTTTTTCCCAATGAAGGACTTTGTTGTGGTTTCAGTGTGTTTTTTTTTTTTTTTTTTTTTTACTATTTGACTTTTTTCTGAATGAGTAACTACTTATTCACGTAGAGGGAGCCAGTATCTGGGGGTCATCTTATTTTCAAGAGGGGCTTCCAGATTGTGATAAGTCTCCCCCACAACTCCCATAACCACCAGGCCAGGGCTATGGGGAAGCTTGGAGCTCATTAAGGGGACAGCGTTTAGCAGGGGTTGTGTTTAATGGATCTTAGAGCTCTGTGAAGGTGAGAACTCACTGAAGGGACGTAAACATTGGAGCTCCAAGAGGCTGTATGAATGCAGAGAACAAAGGGTCTGAGTAGGTACCAAGAGCTGGACATAGGAACCCCCCCCCCCCCAACTAGAATAGTTTTCACAGGATTGGCCTAGGCTCAACATAAAATCCAGGGAGTCGTCCAGTTTTATTTAATTTGTTTTAACCCTGTCTCTGGACTTGCATGTTGAACAAATCTCCCTGCCCTTTCCTCTACCTGATATAGATGCCATATGACCTTTTTTGTTGGCAAGACAGTCCCGGTATGTTCATTTGTGTAAAAAGTAGTATGTTTGTTTTGTCCATATTGATTAACACACAGTAGCACTACCCCCATAGGGGTTGCAGGTTACTGGGTTTCCCACTCTTTCACAGCCAGGCAAATAGCATTTTCCAGCTTTCATCCAGAGACAAAGAACAGTCTTTGAGCTTTGTTTTTTTATGTTTTATTAGGGGTAATAACTTTTATAACAAGATATGAGTGCTTTATTGAAAATTACGGTATTTTATAACAATATAAGAGTATACACAATGGCATGGTACAGTGCCTGACATATCCAGCAACTAAAAGCACAAAAAGCAAACACAATTGCAATGAAAACACAAGAATCATACAAAAGGTATAGATAATAAAGAATTCAACAGCCAAGTATTATGTACCCTGAAGCTAGGATGAGGTGCAGGGAAGGGGGGTGGTCAAGGGGGAATGGGAGGGGGGGGCATAGAGAAAAGGAAATTAGAGCCAAAGATTGGCCAGCCCCTCACCCTGTCCAGTGCACCACATCCCGACAACAATAGGAAACACACTAATTGCCACCTCAATTAGAAGTCAAGGGAGACCAAATTTTGTCATACTTCCAAGGACCAGCATCACTAAGGTATAACAAGGCATCGTCCACATATAGGGACAACTCCTCCTCTAAATTTCCCACCCACAGGCCCTTGACATCTGGAGATTTTCTGATTAGAATAGCCAGGGGTTTCAAAGCCAGGGCAAACAGACTGGGGGACAATGGACAGCCCTGATGCGTGGAGAGAGAAGAAAGCAGTCAGAGAGCCAGTTATTGGTGCAAACCCGTGCCCTGGGGGCTCTGTAGAGCAATTGGAGTCCATAAGGGAACTTCGGCCACACCCAAAATGGCAGAGGACCTTCCCACAGATTTGACCGAATAAAAAGCCTTTTCGGCGTCCAGCAAAACAATGACTCTGGTACCAGAATTATCATGGGGGATGGGAAGATTCAATTATGTCAGTTACCTTGCCTGGCATGAACCCAGTCTGATTCACATCTATTAGGTCCTCAATTACCTTAGAAAGGCGACCAGCCAATTCTTTAGCAAAAATCTTTGCATTATTTTAATAAGGATATGGGCCGAAAAGAAGCACAGTCCTTAGGATCTTTGCCAGGCTTGAGAACCAACACAATAATAATATCAGATGAGGGACGGGTTTCCACGCTCACGGACCTGAAGGCTTGCAGCCTCCCCTCACACTTACCCCCGAAGGGGTGAGTTAAATAGTAAAGGAAAGTTAATTAGGGGTAGATGGCGCTACCTTACCAGGGTACCTTGATTTATAATATAATGAGCCTCAAAGGAAAATGAAATCAGAAAAACTAAATACAACCCCTTGATCACTCAGAATTCATTAGGTAGTGGATCTAAGTGTCCAGCATTACCTGAATGGACTGTACTAGCAAGTCAGTCTCATACCTTCATGCAGGTGTACACCGTGTGGCTAATCATCATAAATTGATTAAGTGGCAACTTATAAAAATTAATATATGACAATACAAGAAATTAAAGAAAAGAAAATAAAACACCACGGTCTAAAACCTATGTTGATCCCCAATTGTGTCCAAATGTGCTTTTATGCATAGGGTGAATTATACATATATCATAAATAGTCCCAACATTAGGCATACAGTGCAGGACTGCACATTGAAATATATAAAAAAATGGTGAAAAATTAGTTAAAAAATGGTGAAAAATTAGTGAAAAAATTAGTGAGAGAAATATATATTAAAATGTAAAAAAATTAATAAGTGTATCAAAGTCCAGCATCAAGAAGTAAAAACGTCTGTGGTAAGTGACTTTCGTGAAAACAGCTGATCAGATCCAGTGACTTGCGGTGCTCCCCCTCAAAGATCCCCACTCACCAGCTCCCTGCACCCCTGCAGGGGTAGTAGGCATGTAGTACCAGGCAGCAATGTGATGTATATGGGTCCTCAGGGTCCCCCGCTCCAGCTGTGAAGTATCCTTCAGTGTATCCTCATATAGAAGAAACAGGGCTCCATAGTGTGATACGTTTTAAATAGTTTATTTAGCTATCATAACAGCACATAAAATAAGGCAAATAAAAATAACTAAAAGAAATAAATTAAAATCCGGGCTATTTCTAAAAGAGCCAAGTAGTCACACAGCGTGTATCTGTTTCGTATGGAGAGAGCTCGTGCGTCTAGAACCATCAGCTGCACGGCGTACACCTCAGCTGCGTTCCACACTCTCCTACTTCCGCGTGTGACGTCAGTGCGTAGCTCCGCCTTACGCGTTTCGTCATCGACGTTATCAAAGGCGCCTTTGATAACGTCGATGACGAAACGTGTGGACTAAACTGTAGGAATTTATGCCAGTGTCTGATCACGTGCCTTCCATCCATCCTTCCCAACAAAAAACTTACACAAGAGGAGTAGATATCCTGAAAAAACTGAAAAACTTGAGAAAACAGGCATTAATGTATTCTGGGGATGAGAACATATGGCCCTCTTTATTCTTGATATAGCTTATAGGTGTAGTTGGGATCTGTCCCCTAGCTAGCCAGGCCAGTAACCTTCAATTTTTGTATTCAAAGACCTTCTGAGCAGAGTATAACAGGGCCTTGTTAGTTTGATCTACCCTACTAGTGGAGAGGTTACACAAAACATGCCACCATGCCAGATCCCAATCCCAGTTAGAAACATATGCTGTTTCAAGCCTAATTGCCTTCTCCTCCAGTTTATCTAATGAGTGGGACGCCTCCTTCTGAAAATGTGCGATATGGGAAATATATTCCCCTCTAGCCCATAACTTAAAGGAGTCCCACACCAACAAGGGAGATGCAGAGGCACCATTTACCACACAATAATTACAAATAGATGCAGTTAATGGCTCATCTATTGCCCAGAATCTGGAAAGACGCCACAGGTGAGACCCGGGGGGTGTAGAGATAGTAGGAGTTAAACATAAAAGGGGCATGATCAGACACTCTGCGAGGGAGTGTAGACACCTTAACATAACGGAGTGCAGAAGAAGAGGCAAAAGCCAAGTCAATCCGGGAAATCATCTTCTACGTGGCTTAATGACAGGTAAATTCTTTTAGAGTCGGGTTCATGTGTCTCCAAACATCATTTAGGGTGAAAGTCGAAGCCCCTGGCAGAGATCAGGAGAAGCATGTAATCTGTCCAGATTCGGGCAAGGAAAAGACCATATTAAAATTGCCCAACAATAAAACAATTTCATCATCAAATTGTACCAGAGTTTCTATAATTGTATATAGAACCTGGGTAGAGGCCGGTGGGGCTATGGACAACCCTTTGAGATAGTCAGCGTGGAACATATTCCAGAGGGTAGTATTGGGGGCATTAGTTGTAGGTTGAGAGGGGGTAATTTTGGGACTTTAAATGAGGCACAATCCATTGTTTACCATTAGTGGTAGGTTGACTAAAGCACCTAAACATGAGGTAAGTATAGTAACAAGTCCTATTTGCAACCCCAGAGCACCCAATAAGGAGATAGTATGCGACCGGCCTAAACTACGTGGCATGTTCACCAATGGCGGAAAAGATGGGAGAACTAGAGCTACTGTTGTACAAGGAGGATTTAGATTTTGGAGGAATTACAGAAACTTGGTTCGACAGTTCTCATGATTGGCTGGCAACCATTCAAGGGTATTCCCTATATTGCAGGGATAGAGAGGGTAAAAAAGGGGGAGGGGTATGCCTGTATATCAAAATTGATGTACAGGTGAATGTGAGAGATTACATCACTAAGGGAACAAGGGAAGAGATCGAATCCTCAGCATCAACAAAGCAGACATGATTCACTTACCTCAGATGATCATCGCATTCCACCCGCTGCCACCAGTGTTGTAAGGGTCAATTCTGCTTTGATGTCTGGACGATCAGTGAGAAACTGTCAGAGCTCTGGAAGCATTCTTTGCACGCAAGACAAAATAGCCATTTCAAAGAATGCTTAGCTTTAATGGTAGGATGGACTGTACCTTTATACAGGATAAAGACAAAGAAAATTGCGCAACTTAAAGCAAGGAGGGAGGATAGAGTTCATCACATGAGACATAAATCCTATGTAAACATGTAACGTGACATCTCAGCTTTAAAGTATCATATGAGTCATTGGATGCTGACGGTTCATTTTGTCTGAACATAATTTCACAACCAGTTCTTACCACTTAACCTGTGGCCATTGTGACAAACAAGACCCTAAAAGAAGATATTTGTCTGTCAGCTATTTTTAATGTCTCAGTCTTGTTAACTATTTCCCACCCTTCAATCCCCTCTTAAATCACAAAGTGATTTCACCATGATCATTTAATATTCTCTGTGTGGGATCCTTTCGTTGCGTTGTATAATTACAGATACATTGAATAACTTGAACAATATATATATATATATATATATATATATATATATATATATATATATATATATATATATATATATAACAAGGATAAAAACCAGGCACAATAAAATTAACATTCCTACCTGTCGGAACCAGGAGAAAATGAAACCAAAAAAAATCACAGAAACTTCCTAGTCCCTTAAAGGGGTTCCACCCATCTTTGGCAATATCTCTGGCTTTAGCTTGGAGGTTTGACACCTCCTTTCGGTGTTTATCAATTATATCATATTAATTGAGTATTTCAACACTGGTATTATAAATCCATGTGCAGCACTTATAGTCCTCTGATACTTCAGAGTCCAGTCAGGGCAGCACTTATGGATTCAATGGCTACTTCGTGCATATCTAGTTGTTTACGAATAGCCTTTTGTTCGATACTTAACAGTTTGATGTCTACAGAATTCTTTTCCATAATTTTGTCCATAATTTTGGAGTAGTTATTTCATCTTTTCATTATTTCTATTCCCCATCCGGTCCACGAGGGAAACCATGCCCAGGCTTGGTCTTTATCAGAGAACAACTCTCTTTTCTCTATGTGTTTAAGGGGGTACCTGGGGTATGCACTAGCTTTCAAAAGATGTTGGTGCTTTCCTTTTTCATCCCCTATGATTCCCATCACTGGAATCAATGAAGCCAAATAACACCACCCACAGGTACCAAGCGGTATCCATGGGTAGCATTCCTTGCTGCAACATACATATACACTATTCTCTAGGGAAAATGGTCATTGGCTTATAGTATCCTGAAAACTTTCATCACAGGCAGCCAGGGTCACCTGGTTCAAAACAAAACTCACAGGGTTGTTGATATCAACCTCCCCCCCCCCCCGATTCAAGACGGTTTTTAAATTTGTATTTAATTTCTGAGTTATTGGTGTGAAACATGGAGGACAAATCTCTGTTTAAAGAGATATTAAACTGTGAGCTTCAGCATATCTTTTGACCTTTATTTAAGGAATTTCCCAAGTTAAAACACTAATCTGGAGAGTGGCTTCTACCAATTATTGGGAAGGTAATTGTGTTATTTGCATATATAACTGATATATTGGTTATAGTTACAGGAGGAGTACCATTCAGAAATGGAGTTATGTTCACAGGGACAGCTAACAGGGGAGTCTTTCTCACCTGTTTCACCCGTTCTTCAAGGATTTGCATCACCTGCTTCACCTCCTTTATCTGTGTCTTGCTTCGGGGGCCTTTGTGGTACTTTCTTTATCCTCTAGGCATGGATCCAGGCTCTGGATTGTTCCATGAGGACAGCGGTTCTGGTCACTGCGACTACGCTAGTGCATGGCCCAAAAGGGTAATCTTGCTTCTTGGTCCGGTTCCACTGGCGAATTATGACCACCTCTCTGGGTTGGAACTCGTGTGTTGGTTCCTGTGAGGGTAATGGAAAAGAAGAGAATACTTTACCATAGATGCCATTCAGCTTCATAATCAAGTTTATACAATATTCTTCCCATAGGCGTGCGCACAGAGTGTGCTGGGTGTGCTTGGGCACACCCTAATTACCTAGTGTGCATTAGCATTATCGCTCTGTGGGCAGCGGGGAGATGTGAAAGATCTCCTTACCAGCTCTGCCATAAGAGAAGTGCTTATATATATATATATATATATATAGACACATACACACACATGTGTGTTTGAGCTTTGGGGTGCACACTCTATTGCAATAGGTTGCGCACACCTATGATTCTTTCTGTATCAAACTCAGATCTCCCTGCTCTATTACCAAGGGTTTCTTAATCCAGGGCGTGGGAAAACGTCGACCCGTATCAGGATCTCAAAAGGGGACAAGTGATTGGTCTTGGAAGGGGTCATGCTTATTTCTGCTAAAACCGCAGGCAGCACAGTTTTCATTTGGCAAATGTGCCACCTGTAGCCTTCCTTATTTTGTCTTTAATTGTTCAGTTCATTCTTTCCACTATACCTTAACTCTGTAGGTGATATGGAATGTGGAATTTCCACTCTATTTGTAAAGTCTTTACTAGTTCCTGACATACCTTGGAGACAAAGGCTGGGCCGTTATCTGAATTTATTTGCAATGGACATCCCCATCTGGGTATTATTTCTTGTGTCAGGATTTTTACAACTGTCTTTGCATCTTCCCGGGTACATACAAAAACTTCTACCCACCTGGAGAACATGTCCACTATCACTAACACATATTTCTGTCTCTTGCCAAATTTTGGCATGTGAGTGAAATCAATTTGTAGATATGTAAAAAGACAGGTAGGATACAGTAGATGTTCATGTTTGGGCTTGTTTGGTGTGTTTGGGTTATTCAATGCATCTGGACACAAATTTACATAGGGGTAATAAATGTAGAAGTCTTGTGTTAACATTTCAGCTGTGGCTTTCCATCCTTTATGTCCTATGCCATGGAACTGTGAGATGAATACCCACTTAGTCGTTGTGCAGACATGTGTTGGGTATTAAGATTTTTTAGCAGATACACAATATGGTGTGTGGTGTGTAATTTTTCATAGGGTGACCTAATGTAAATGATGTAGCCATTTCTACAGCCATGACACAAGAGGCCAAAGCCCTCAGACATGCCGGCATGCCTTGTACCGGAACTGGTACTACTCTAGAAAAAAAGGCTACAGTACAGGTCCTGGCTTTCCTCCATGTTCTTGTGTAAGGACCCCAGCCATGGTTTTACAGTTGTCCCTTGCAAACAAATGAAACACTTTACAATATTCAGGTAATCCCAAACCAGGAGCCATTACCATAGCAGTTTTAAGATACACAAAAGCATTAGCCATTTAATTTCACAAGGTCAGGTAGAGCAGCTTGTCTCAGCAAGTTGTCATAGTAGGAGCAATCAGGTATTCATTGGTGGCAGTAACCAATCATACCTAAGAAGGTTAACACTTCCTTCTTGGTATGTGGGCAGGGCAGACCCATGAGAGCCGCAGCTCTTTTGAGACCGATTCTCCTTTCACCATGGGACAGAGTAAAACAAGATATTCAACAGTTTCCTGACACCATTGCAGCTTTTTCTTGGACACTTTGTGACCTGTCTGTGCTAGATGTTCTAACAGTAAAACAAAATCTTTCTGACAGGCTTCCTGGGAGGGACTACACAACAGTAGGTCATTGACGTACTGAAGAAGGACGGAACCATGGCTAGGTGCCCGAGACTGTAAGGTGGCCTGGAGAGCTATTGAGTAGACTGCAGGTGAGTCTACATATCCTTGGGGCAATCAATTCCAGGTTATCTAGCGCACTCTATAGGAAAAAGCTAGTAGTAGTAGAAAAAAGCATTAATCAATAACTGAAAAACACACTGCCGAGGCAGGTATGGAGGTAATGAGAGATGGCACATCAGGTACAATAGGGGTAATTGGAATCACAACGGTTATTTATGGCTCGGAGATCCTGCACAAACCTGCATGATCCATCACTCTTTTTGACGGCGTTTATAGGAGTGTTATAAGGCGATATAATGGGTCTTAAAATTCCTTGTTCCAGGAATTTCTCAATAATGGGTTTGATGCCTTCTTCCTTCTCTTTGAAAGGATGGTACTGCTTGTGGTAAACTGGGGATACTCCTTGTTTTAGTCTGGCCTTGTAAGGGGTACATGAAATGTATCCTACATCAAGACTGTCTTTAGCCCAGAGTGGGTGGTCCTGTGGAAATGGGGGAGGGACTTCAGTTTGAAAGAACAGCAGTGATTCTATGGCTACTCCCCCTCTTCGAGTCAAGAAAATTTCAATTCCTAAGACTCCTATTAAATCTCTTCCTAAAAGATTTACTGGGCATGAAGGTATTATCTTGAATGAATGATGTAAGAGTACAGTTCCAGTAACAAAGTCAGTAATGGAGAATGGTGGGGTTTTGTAAGGTTTGGTTGGTATCCCATTCATTCCCGTAGAAGGTTCAACATCTGTTCTCTCACCTTTATACATTTCCTCTGACATAGTGGATTTTGAAGCACCTGTATCTAGAAGATATGGTAGAATCTTCCCGTTTACCTCCAAAGGGATAATAGGAGATTCAGTATGATTGTTGGTGGAGAAGTGGGAATGCCAGGACACCACCTTCTGGGCATCCCTATGCTTGTTAATGTTGTTGTTGGTTCCAGGCTAGGGGGTATCTGACTTGTGATGTTTGCTGTGTTGTGGGGGCAGGCTGAATGGCAGGTTGGGCTGGGCGAGGTTGCGTTCCCTGATTTGGGGGTAAGGCATTGGTTCTTCCAATGTCCTTCCTGTCCACAATTAAAACAGTGGTTCCAACTTTGGGGTCCGGAGGCTATTGTTGAAAACGCCCTGTGATCCGGCCCCTGCCTCTACTTCTTCCCCCACAGCCCCACTGTCTAAATTCACTCGTGTCGTCCCGAGGTCTAGCATCTGAGGGGTTACAGTGTTGTAAATTTTCTTGGTAATGCATTGTGGTGACCCCTTTAAAGTCAAAACAACCTGCTGCGTCTTTCTCCGTTATTTTCACAGTGAACTGTTTCACCGTCAATCCAGGCCAATGTGAGATTTATTGTTTCACTACCAGACCGGCATCATTCCTCAAGCTAGAAATTAAAGTCTGGATAAACAAGGGTTCCATTGTATCATCTGTTCCTATACCTGCCTTTTCCTTCCACACTTTCATAAACCTTTTAAGAAAGTCTACTATCTCTTCCTTGGGTTTCTGCTTACAGGCTATGGCTGTGGGGAGGGAGGATCGTTCTTTGAAAACCTTCTTCATTTCTGCCTCTAATTGGGTCCACATAGTAGTACGACCTGACTCTGAGCTAAGGTTGTAGTTGCTAACTGCCGACAGGTTATACAGTGTGTATACCGGCGACATTGTTCCAATCCCAATTGCTTTCTTGATCATATCCCATGATACCATCTATTATTCATTTTATATATTCTTGCGTGTAATTCCTACCCTTGCATGCCCTCTTTAAGAAAGCGATGCAAGCCATGGGGTTGATTTGAGGTTTGGGTGCTCTTTTTATTATAGTGGTAAGTTCCTCAAAATCTAATGGCTTCAAGCTCATTTGGTCTCCCATGATAAGATATGGCATGGCAAGACTTGTTTTAGCTGGTGCTGACTCATCTGTATCAGATGCTTCCAACCTGCCTGTTCCTCACTACCAAGGATCGTGTCTGCCGAAGAGGTGGCTTCCTCTTGGTCTTTTTGAGTGGTGGGGGGTCCCTGTTTCCTTTTAGTTAGTTTTTGCTTTACTGCAATCTTTGCCGCTCTCTGTCTAATGTCACTCTTTCTTTCTGGGGTTAGACTACTCCCTGGGCCACTCTGTTTCTGTTGTAATTCAGTAACTTGAACTGAGATTTTTTCTACTTTTTGCATAAGGGTTTCTAACATTTTCTTTTTAACAATTATTTCTGAACCTGCCTCGCTTTCTATATCAGAGTCTCCGGAGCCTGAGCCACCACTTGCCTGTGCCTGTTGTTGTGGTAAGGCGGTGCTGCGGGCGGGTGTGTCGGGTTACCTATAGCAAGGGCGGCTATTTGGATTATTACCTCGTCATTCCCTGCAACCTTGCAAACAGGTATGCTGGGATACAGGGGTGTGTAAGCGGGTGGTAGGAAGTGGAGGTGCACTAACTGTTGTTGGGAGCAACGGGTTGGTAGGTGAGAGGTCAGAAACGTTAATATTAGATTGTATAGGGGTCGCTTTACCTTAACCTCTACCAGGTGCAGTTGTTCTGCAGTAAAAGGCAAAGAAACGTTTTTTTATTCTCATTTTCCTGATCCATTTTATTCTCTTTGTACCATTCTCCTTCCTATCCTTGGGTTCTTTGTCATACCAGCGAGGAGCTAAAATTAGCCAGTTTTCCCCTGCTTCCTTCATGTACTTCATGTCCCACTCGGGGTCTCCTGTGTACCATGGGAAAGCTTTCTTATTCCCCAAACCGAGTCCCCTGACCATATCCGTATGAAATTGGTCATTTGCACATGTAGGCGGAAAGGGTGAGCTACTGTACATACTTTCAGTCCATCCGGCCAGATTGTCTATGAAAAGATTTATCAAAAAATAATCCGTTCCAAATACTCTGGTCACATAGTCTTTAATGTCTCTAGGGGATTAGGTGGGGGGTATTCCTTACTTCCTCCCTTACCCGTTATTAATTTGGTTACAAAACAACTCATACAAACTTACAGAGGGTCGTTGTCTCACCTTACAAGACCCTATTGCAATGTACAATAATATAAGCTGTAAACAATATTCTTATACTCTATACAGCGATAGAAAGAGAAGCAAAAGGTTGGCAGAATCCCCCTGATTGTCCATCCGGCTCCTCCCTTACGAACCTCTACTTTTACTATTTTCAAATCAGTCTCCCAAAGACTATTACTTTAACCGATTCAGCCCCGAAAGATTTTACCCCCTTCCTGACCAGAGCACTTTTTGCGATTCGGCACTGCGTCGCTTTAACTGACAATTTCATGGTCGTGCGACTGTGATTTTTATTGGGACTGCGACATTATGGTGGACACGTCGGACAATTTTCGATCAGCATCAGTGCTATAAAAATGCATTGATTACTGTAAAAATGTCACTGGTAGGGAAGGGGTTAACACTAGGGGGCGATCAAGGGGTTTATTGTGTTCCCTAGTGTGTGTTCTAACTGAAGGGGGAGGAGACTGTGTAGGGGAGATGACAGATCGCTGTTCATGCTCTGTATGAACAGATGATCTGTCTCTTCTCTCTTCAGAGAACCGGAAACTGTGTGTTTACACACACGGATCCTGATTCCCAGTGTGCTCCGAGCAATCGCGGGAGTCGGGCACTCGCATCAGCTTCGTGGGCAAGCAGGGGGCACGCGCACGCCCCTAGTGGTCAAAATTGGAAGCGACATAGCATGACAGCGATTCGCGCAGCCGAGCCATGTTGCCGCAGTACAACTGTGGCGGCTGGTCAGCAAGCAGTTAATGTGCTTCCCAAAAGCACAGCAGTTTTCAATTTACCTCTGTACAATTTTGCACTATACAAGGATGCGGTATTGTCAGAGCCAAGGCAAGAAGAACAGCGTCAACAAAGCAGACATGATTCACTTACCTCAGATGATCATCGCATTCCACTCGCTGCCACCAGTGTTGTAAGGGTCAATTCTGCTTAGATGTCTGAACGATCAGTGAGAAACTGTCAGCGCTCTGGAAGCATTCAGTGCATACAAGACAAAATAGCCATTTCAAAGAATGCTTAGCTTTAATGTTAGGATGGGCTCTACCTTTATACAGGATAAAGACAAAGAAAATTTCACAACCCAAAGGAGGGAAGGAGAGAGAGAGAGAGAGAGGAAGGGAGGGAGGGAGGGAGGGAGGGAGGGAGGGAGGGAGGAAGAGTTCATCACATGAGACATAAATCCTATGTTAACATGTAACATGACATCTCAGCTTTAAACTTAGTGTCATATAGGTCATGGGATGCTGACGGTTGATTTTGTCTGAAAACATAATTTCACAACCAATTCTTACTGGAACCCACTTAACCTGTGGCCATTGTGACAAACAAGATCCTAAAAGATGATATTTGTCTATCAGCTATTTTTAATGTCTCAGTCTTGTTGACTCTTTCTCACCCTTCAATGGGTAGAGCTACAAAGGGAGGAAACTAAGGAAAAAGTAATACTGGAGTATGCTATAGGCCCCCTAACCAGAGGTAAGAGGTGGAGGCGGACCTTCTATCACAATTTGGATTAGTGGCAAGAATGGGAAGTGTCATTATAATGTTATATTATTTATCCAGACATAGACTGTGTGGAAGGAACCGCACATTCATCTAAGGCTCACCAGTTCCTAAATGTCTTGCAGGACAATTTCATGGGTCAGTCTGTAAATGCACCAACTAGAAACAAAGTGTTACTAGACCTACTGATTACCAACAATACAGACCTGATCACGGATGTGGAAATACGGGACAATATAGGAAACAACGATCACAGGTCAATTAGTTTTAGTATAAATCCCACAAATAGGAAACATAAGGGGAATACAAAGACACTGAATTTCAAAAGAGCCAACTTCCCTAAACTACAATCCTTGCTAGAAGATAATAATTGGGATAAAATCTTAGGAACAATGAACATATGAACAAGAGCATATTAAATAAGGGCATTAGCCAGTGCATCCCAATAGCAAATACATTTAAAAGAGCTAATAAAAGTCCTGGGTGGCTTAACTCCATCGAAAAAAATGCATATAAAATCAAAGGAGAAGGCCTTCAAAATATACAAGGCTGAAGGATCATCATCAGCATTCCAACTTTTCAAAGAATGCAACAAAAAATGTAAGGGTGCTATCAGGGCGGCTAAGATAGAACACGAAAAGCACATAGCGGAGGTACATAAATAGTAAGAAAGGGAGGTCAGATCATATTGATCCCATAAAGAATGATGAAGGGAATCTGGTTACTAAGAATGGAGAGATGGCGAAGGTATTGAATTGATTCTTCTCCTCAGTCTTCATGAGGGAAACGGAGGGCTTCAGTAACCAAAACTGCAATGTTTATCCTCATGACACGTCACAGGAAGCACCCTCATGGCTAACAGAGGACAGAATTAGAAAAAGACTTGAAAAACTTTACATAAATAAGTCACCGGGACCAGATGGCTTGCACCCAAGGGTCCTTAAGGAACTCAGTCAAGTAATTGCCAGATCATTGTTCCTAATTTTTACGAACAGTCTACTGACTGGAATGGTACCAGCTGATTGGAAAAAAGCCAATGTAGCACCATCTCTGGGAATTACAGGGACTATGTACAAGATTTTAGTAATGACAACGGTATCATTAGCAGTAATCAGCATGGATTCATGAAGAATCGTTCTTGCCATACCAATCTCTTACCTTCTATGAGGAGGTGATCTGCCATCTATATAAAGGAAGGCCCGTAGACGTGGTTTATCTAGATTTTGCAGAAGCATTTAATAAAGTTCCCCATAAACGTTTACTGTACAAATTAAGGTCCGTTGGCATGAACCATAGGATGAGTACATGGATTGAAAAGTGGCTACAGGGCCGAGTTCAGAGGGTAGTGATAAATGGGGAGTACTCGGAATGGTCCCGGGTGGAAAGCTAAGCAGGGCAATAACTTCTCTGCAGGATGTGGAAACCTTGCAAGAAAATTTGAAAAAATTAATGGGGTGGGAAACTACATGGCAAATGAGGTTTAACCACTTGACCACTGGGCACTTAAACCCCCTTAATAACCAGACCAATTTTCAGCTTTTGGTGCTTTCACATTTTGAATGACAATTACTCAGTCATGCAACACTGTATCTATATGAAATTTTTGTCCTTTTTTCACACAAATAGAGCTTTCTTTTGGTGGTATTTAATCACCGCTGGGTTCTTTATTTTTTGCGCTATAAAAGAAAAAAGATCGAAAAATTTGTAAAAAAAATGCATTTTTCTTCATTTCTGTTATAAAATTTAGCAAATTAGTAATTTTTCTTCATATATTTTGGCCAAAATTTATACCGCTACATATCTTTGGTAAAAATAACCCAAATGGGTGGATAATATTTCGTCTTTGTGAAAGTTATAAAGTCCAAAAGCTATGGTGCCAATATCTGAAAATTGATCACACCTGAATTACTGACGGCCTATCTAATTTCTTGAGACCCTAACATGCCAGAAAAGTACAAATACCCCCCAAATGACCCCTTTTTGCAAAGAAGACATTCCAAGGTATTTAGAAAGATGCATGGTGAGTTTTTTGAAGTTGTCATTTTTTCCCACAATTCTTTGCAAAATCAAGTTGTTTTTTTTTACTTTTTTTTTTTTCACAAAATTGTTATATTAGCAGGTTATTTCTCACATACTGCATATGCATACCACAAATTACACCCCAAAACACATTCTGCTATTACTCCAGAGTATGGCGATACCACATGTGTGAGACTTTTACACAGCGTGGCCCCATACAGAGGCCCAACATGCACAGAGCACCTTCAGGCGTTCTGGAGCACCCAGGCCAATTCTGACATTTCTCTCCTACATGTAAAAATCATTATTTATTAGCTAGAAAATTACATAGAATCCCAAAACATTATATATGTTTTTTTAGCAAAGACCCTAGAGAATACAATGGTAGTCATTGCAACTTTTTTTTTTGCACAGTATTTGCGCAGCAATTTTTTTAACGCGTAAAAAAAAAAAAAAAAAAAACAGTTTTGTGCTTTAAAAAAAAAACCAAAACAGTAAAGCTAGCCCAATGTTTTTGCATAATGTGAAAGATGATGTTACGCCGAGTAAATAGATACCCAACATGTCACCTTTCAAAATTGCACGCGCTTGTGGAATGGTGTCAAACTTTGCTACTCAAAAATCCCCATAGGCGACGCTTTAAAATTTTTTACTGGTTACATGTTTTGAGTTACAGAGGAGGTCTAGGGCCAAAATCATTGCTCTCGCTCTTCCGATACCTCACATGTGTGGTTTGAACACCGTTTTCATATGTGGGCGGGACTTACGTATGCGTTCGCTTCTGCATGCGAGCACACAGGGACAGGGGCGCTTTAATTTTTTTTTTTATTGTTCATTTTACTTTATTTATTTTAGTTTGATGCTTTTTTCCAAAAAAAAATTTTTTTGACCATTTTTATTCCTATTACAAGGAATGTAAACATCCCTTGTAATAGGAATATGGCATGACAGGTCCTCTTTACATTGAGATATGGAGTACATAAGACCCCACATCTCACCTCTAGGCTGGGAGGCCTGAAATAAAAAAAAAAAAAAAAAAAAGATCCTGGCTTCGATCGTAGCGGTGAGTTGGTAGAAGCACCGGAGGGCGACGGGAGGGGGGACATCCCCTCTCGCCTCCCGTAAGAATGATCAAGCAGTGGAACAGCCGCTATGATCATTCTTATGGTGTAGGGAATCGCCGGCTGAAAAATCTGATACCTGAATGATGCCTGTAGCTGCACCCATCATTCATATATCCCCGCACAAAGTCAAGGACGTTGTATGACAGCCGGCGGGCGGGAAGTGGTTAAAACACATTTTTTTTTTTTTTTTAAAACAAAGTTGTCCATTTATACAATATTTTTAACACATAGCACGTACATAACAAAAATGACACCCCAAAACAGATTCTCCTACTCCTGAGTACGGCGATACCACATGTGTGAGACTTCCACAGCCTGGCCACATACAGAGGCCGAGTACAGCCGAGTATGGCTGAGCATGGCTGGGTATGGCTGAGTATTGCAGGGTATGGCGGAGTATTGCAGAGTATGGCGGGGTATTGCAGAGTATGACTGGGTATGGCTGGGTATCACAGAGTATGGCAGAGTATTGCAGGGTATTGCAGAGTACTGCGGGGTATTGCAGGGTATTGCGGGGTATTGCAGAGTATTGCGGGGTATTGCAGTGTACTGCAGGGTATTGCAGAGTACTGCGGGGTATTGCAGAGTACTGCGGGGTATTGCAGAGTTTTGCGGGGTATTGCAGAGTACTGCAGGGTATTGCAGAGTATTGTGGGGTATTGCAGAGTACTGCGCGGTATTGCAGAGTATTGCGGGGTATTTCAGAGTACTGTGGGGTATTACAGAGTACTGAAGGTTATTGCAGAGTATTGTGGGATATTGCAGAGTATTGCGGGGTATTGCAGTGTACTGTGGGATATTGCAGAGTATTGTGGGGGTATTGCAGAGTATTGTGGGGTATTGCAGAGTATTGTGGGGTATTGCAGAGTATCGTGGGGCATTGCAGAGTATTGCAGGGCATTCCAGATTAGTGCAGGGCATTGCAGAGCATTAGGGATGGCTGAGCATGGATGGATGGCTGGATGTCACTGTGCAGCGCTGTGGGCACTACACATCCAGCCCACAGCGCTGCAGCCATCCATCCCCCTCTCCGTCACGGATGTGTTCGGGTGCGCGCCCCAGGGGGCGCGCGAGAGGGGAATTCTGGGAGGACGTCATAGTACGCCCTCCCAGTGTTAAGCAACCGCCCTGCATCCGTCATTCGGCTATGGGCCGGTTGTTAAGTGGTTAATGTAGAAAAATGTAAAATAATGCATTTGGGTGGCAAAAATATGAATGCAATCTACTCACTAGGGGAGAACCTCTGGGGGAATCTAGGATGGAAAAGGACCTGGGGGTCCAAGTAGATGACAGGCTCATCAATGGCATGCAATGCCAAGCTGCTGCAAGCAAAGCAAACTGAATATTGGCATGCATTAAAAAGGGAATTAACTCCAGAGATAAAAAGATAATTCTCCCACTCTACAAGAATCTGGTCCGGCTGCACCTGGAGTATGCCGTCTAGTTCTCAGGAAGGATGTGGTGGAACTGGAGAAAGTCCAGAGAAGGGCAACAAAACTAGTAAAGGGACTGGAGGACCTTAGTTATTAGGAAAGGTTAGGAGCACTGAACTTATTCTCTCTGGAGAAGGGACGCTTGAGAGGGGATATGATTTCAATGTACAAATACTGTACTGGTGATCCCACAATAGGGATAAAACTTTTCAGCGAAAGGGAATTTAAGACACATGGCCATTCACTAAAATTAGAAGAAAAGCGGTTTAACCTTAAACTGCGTAGAGGGTTCTTTACTGTAATGCCCCGTACACACGGTCGGACATTGATCGGATATTCCGACAACAAAATCCTCGGATTTTTTCCGACGGATGTTGGCTCAAACTTGTCTTGCATACACATGGTCACACAAAGTTGTCGAAAAATCCGATCATTCTGAACACAGTGACGTAAAACACGTACGTCGGGACTATAAATGGGGCAGTAGCCAATAGCTTTCATCTCTTAATTTACTCTGAGCATGCGTGGCACTTTGTGCGTCGGATTTGTGTACACACGATTGGAAATTCCGACAACAAATTTTTTTATCGGAAAATTTTATAGCCTGCTCTTAAACTGTGTGTTGGAAAATCCGATGGAAAATGTGTGATGGAGCCTACACACGGTCGGAATTTCCAACAACAAGGTCCTATCACACATTTTCTGTCGGAAAATCCGACCGTGTGTACGGGCATTTGAGCATGTGGAATTCTCTTCCACAGGCAGTGGTTTCAGCGGGGAGCATCGATAATTTTAAAAAACTATTAGATAAGCACCTGAATGACCACAACATACAGGGATATACAATGTAATACTGACATAAAATCACACACATAGCTTGGACTTGATAGACTTGTGTCCTTTTATCAACCTCGCCTAATATGTAACCCTACAATCACCACATCATATATATCATATATACGGGCATGTAGTATAATGTATTTACCTTGTGGGTCCGTTCGAACCTCCAGGGTCTGGACCGGGAGAGATTTCCGGACCAGGATGCTGATCCCATGAACGTATGTGGAATAAGTAGCATGATAATGCATACCCACCCATGATTTTTTAACCAGTTCCCGACTGGCTCACACAGATATACTGCGGCACAATGGCTCTCCTGGGTGAAATCCCATATGGGTACGTACTTCCCCTTAGTGGCTGCTGGAGGGCGCGCGTGCGGCGCAGCTGCACGAAGGGGGTCCTGATGCGCGGTGCCGGCAATGACGTGTAGACACACAAATCCCTGTTCTGTCAGGGCAGAGGGGACATGTCGTTTGTTCCTACTAAGTAGGAACAATGATATGTCTCCTCCCCTAGTAAGTCACATCCCCATACGGTTAGAACACACTGAGGGAACACACATTTAACCTCTTGATTGCCCTCTAGTGTTAACCCCTTCCCTGCCACTGACATTTACACAGTAATCAGTGCATTTTTATAGCACTGATTGCTGTTTAAATGTCAATGGTCCCAAAAATGTGTCAAAAGTGTCTGATCTGTCCACTGCAATGTCACAATATCGCTAAAAATTGCAGATCACTGCCATTGCCATCACTGAAAAAAATTAAAAACCGCAGAGGTGATCAAATACCACCAAAAAAAGCTCTATTTGTGGGAAAAAAAAGGACACAAATTTTGTTTGGGTACAGCATTGCATGACCGCGCAATTGTCAGTTAAAGCGACTCAGTACCACATTGTAAAAAGTGCTCTGGTCAGGAAGGGAGTAAAATCTTCAGGGGCTGAAGTGGTTAAGATTTACAATTCTGAAACCTTGCATGTGTGTTTCCTGCAGGATACAAACACGAGGTTTGTATCGCTGCAGGAACCAAAACTTGCCAGGAAATGATCATGAATTGAGACATAAGGGAGCAAAAATATATGGAAATACAGAGGGCAGGCTCGCGGGGGCAGCTGCCCAAGAAGCAGCGAATCAGAAGGACGGACCAGGAATCCAAGGTACAGTATGTAATGTGTAAAAACATATAGTGGACAGTTTCCATGTCTCAAATGAAGAACCTGAATAAAGCACATACACAAACAAGAAAAACAAACCCAACACCCCTCCCAAACCCCACCACATATACAGCTGTGGATGAGCAACCCACCCCCGCCCCGCGGCCCTTTGCATCGTCTGCTTTTTATCCCAGTGACCAGAGCTTTGTCTGCAGGGAGCGGAGTGCAGTAGTGTGCTCAGTGACCACATCTTCAGCCTGGCCCAGTTGCTGCTCCGCTGAGGCTAGCCAGGAGCGCACTTTATCAATGTCCTGGTGGAGTAGCCCCACATCCAGCTGCACCGTTTCTATTTTGGAGGTCAGACTGACAGGCAGCTCTCGTGGTCATAACATCAGTGGCGAGGGAGCCGGTTCCTTCAACTCTGTCTGCGACGCTATGTTGGAAAAGAAGCGAGCATGGGTCTCCACGTGGCTGCCAGCGGCCAGGAGAGTCTCCTCTGTCAGCGGTAGGAACCAAAACATCCTTCCCTATCCAGAAGATGTGCCAGACGATTAGCGGCACATCAAGGTGTCAGCGGCTGATGTGCAGGGAGAAGAGAGCTCAGAAACTAGAGAGGATTCAATGAAAGCCAGCAGAGCTCCAGCATATGCTTCCTCTCAGGTCGCCATCTTGGTCATGCTCCAGGGGTAATACCTTGGATGGGGAATAGGAATTATGAGATGCCCAACTGGATAGCAACAAGACCAGGGACAACTTCCTCCCTATGTACAACTCCGATTGATTATTCTCCTCCTCTCTGCAGCACTGAAGATCAGTTTCTTCATTTCCAGACACTGACAGTCTTAAGTGAAAATATGCAAAAGTTCCTTAATGCGGAATTCCACCCAAAAGTGGAACCTCTGCTTATCTGTTTCCTCCTCCCTTCCGGTGCTACATTTGCCACCTTTCGGGGGGGGGGTACATGTTTCTGACAGGTACCCTTCCCCATTTCTGGGAGGCGGTGCCATCCCTTCACCACGGGGCAAGTTTGAAAGCACAACGCGCCTCGTGCATGTTGACCAACTATGAAGCCGAAAGGCTTCACTGCTGGTTTACCTTGTGACGAATGGCAGTGGCAGCACCCGACTGACGATCCAAAAATTGGCTGGGGTACCGTTATTGCGGGCTCCCTAGACAGGTAAATATCCATATATTAAAAGTCAGCAGCTACAGTGTTTGTAGCAAAAACGGCAATTCTGAATACTGTAATTTTTTAAAAATCTGCGCCCCTGGCAGCTGAGTAAAGCGGAAGTGAAATTGTGACGTCGCTTCTGTGTTTTTACATAGGAGATTGGAACGTGGCCGTTTCTGGCTTTATTCCAGTCTCACTCTAGCCAGCAGAAGTGCCGAATCATGGATTGGGTCTCCCGGTAGCACAGGAGGCCCGGGAAGAGCGGCAGAAGGCGGCGGGAGGGGGGTCATCCCCTCCGGCTCCTTTAGGATAACAGCCGAGCGGCTTTGTTATCGCTAAAGAGCCGACCACCCGCTCTAAAAAACGTTACGTTGCAGCTACAGGCATCACCCCAGTATTACCCCCATCATGTTGAGGTCGCATACGTGCGTACAGTCAGTGCTAAGGGGATAACGTTGTGGAGAAGTTTAAAGCAGGGTTATGTTATAAAAAAGTATCTCAAGCCTTGAACATCTCATGGAGCACTGTTAAATCCATCATCCGAAAATGGAAAGAGTATGACACAACTGCAAACTTACCAAGATATGGCCACCTAAACTGATAGGCCTGGCAAAGAGCATTAATCAGAGAAGCAGCCAAGAGGCCCATGGTAACTCTGGAGGAGTTGTAGAGATCCACAGTTCAGGTGGGAGAATCTGTCTACAGGACAACTATTAGTTGTGCACTCAACAAATATGGCCTTTATGGGAGAGAGTGGCAAGAAGAATGCCATTGTTGAAAGAAGGCCATGAGAAGTACTGTTTGCAGTTTGCGAGAAGCCATGTGGGGGACACGGCAAACATGTGGAATAAGGTGCTCTGGTCCAATGAAACCAAAATTGAACTTTTTGGCCTAAAAGCAAATCGCTATGTATTGCGGAAAACTAATACTGCACCTCACCCTAAACACACTATACCCACCGTGAAACATGGTGGTGGCAGCAACATGTTGTGGGGGTGCTTTTCTTCAGTAGGGACAGGGAAGCTGGTCAGAGTAGATGGGAAGTTGGATGTAGCCACATACAGGGCAATCTCAGAAACAAACCTGATAAGAGTCTGCAAAAGACTTAAGACTGGGGCAGAGGTTCACCTTCCAGCAGGACAACGACCCTAAGAGCTACAATGAAATTGTTTAGATCAAAGCATATTTATGTGTTAGAATGGCCCAGTCAAAGTCAAGACCTAAATCCAATTGAGAATCTGTGGCAAGACTTGAAAATTGCTGTTCTCAGATGCTCTCCATCCAATCTGACAGAGCTTGAGCTATTTTGCAAAGAAGAATGGGCAAAAATGTCACTCTCTAGATGTGCAAAGTTGGTAGAGACTTATCCAAAAAGACTTTCAGCTGTAATTGCAGCGAAAAGGTGGTTCTACAAAGTATTGACTCAGGGGGGCTGAATACAAATGCACACCACACTTTTTAGAGATTTGTTTGTAACAAAAATGTAAAAATAATTATTAATTTTCCTACCACTTCACAATTATTTGCCACCTTGTGTTGGACTATTACAGGGATATGCAATTAGCGGACCTCCAGCTGAACTATAGGTCCCATGAGGCATAGCAAGACTCTGACAGCCACAAGCATGACACAAAGAGGCAGAGGCATGATGGGACTTGTAGTTTTGCAACAGCTGGAGGTCCGCTAATTGCATATCCCCGTGTCTATTACATAAAAGCCCAATAAAATACATTTACAGTCAGGTCCATAAATATTGGGACATCGACACAATTCTAATCTTTTTGGCTCTATGCACCACCACAATGGATTTGAAATGAAATGAACAAGATGTGCTTTAACTGCAGACTTTCAGCTTTAATTTGAGGGTATTTACATCCAAATCAGGTGAACGGTGTAGGAATTACAACAGTTTGTATATGTGCCTCCGACTTTTTAAGGGACCAAAAGTAATGGGACAGATTAACAATCATCCATCAAACTTTTCCTTTGTAATACTTGGTTGCAAATCCTTTGCAGTCAATTACAGCCTGAAGTCTGGAATGCATAGACATCACCAGACGCTGGGTTTCATCCCTGGGGATGCTCTGCCAGGCCTCTACTGCAACTGTCTTCAGTCCCTGCTTGCTCTTGGGGCATTTTCCCTTCAGTTTTGTCTTCAGCAAGTGAAATGCATGCTCAATCGGATTCAGGTCAGGTGATTGACGTGGCCATTGCATAACATTCCACTTCTTTACCTTAAAAAAGTCTTTGGTTGCTTTCGCAGTATGCTTCGGGTCATTGTCCATCTGCACTGTGAAGCGCCGTCCAATGAGTTCTGAAGCATTTTGCTGAATATGAGCAGATACTATCGGTGAAGTCTGGTGAAGTCTTCTCTTGATTGTTGACTTTGACACACATACACCTACCTCCTGGAGAGTGTTCTTGATCTGGCCAACTGTTGTGAAGGGTGTTTTCTTCACCAGGGAAAGAATTCTTTGGTCATCCACCACAGTTGTTTTCCGTGGTCTTCCGGGTCTTTTGGTGTTGCTGAGCTCACCGGTGCGTTCTTTCTTTTTAAGGATGTTCCAAACATTTGATTTGGCCACACCTAATGTTTTTGCTATCTCTCTGATGAGTTATTTTTAAGCCTAATGATGGCTTGCTTCACTGATAGTGACAGCTCTTTGGATCTCATATTGAGAGTTGACAGCAACAGATTCCAAATGCAAATAGCACACTTGAAATGAGCTCTGGACCTTTTATCTGCTCGTTGTAAATGGGATAAAGAGGGAATAATACACACCTGGCCATGGAACAGCTGAGCAGCCAATTGTCCCATTTCTTTTGGTCCCTTAAAAAGTGGGAGGCACATATACAAATAGTTGTAATTCCTACACCGTTCCCCTGATTTTGATGTAAATACCCTCAAATTAAAGCTGATAGTCTGCAGTTAAAGCACATCTTGCTCATTTCGTTTCAAATCCATTGTGGTGGTGTATAGAGTCAAAAAGATTAGAATTGTGATAATGTCCCAATAATTATGGACCTGACTGTACGTTTTTGGTTGTAACATGACAAAATGTGGAAAATTGTAGTCCACCTGTCACCCTGCCCAGCCAGGCACACTATTTCCAGTCACTCTTATGCCCCGTACACATGGTCGGAGTTTCCGATGGAAAATGTTCGATGGGAGCCTGTTGTCGGAAATTCTGACCGTGTGTATGCTCCATCAGACATTTTCCATCTGAATTTTCGTCAGAAAAAATTTGAGATTTGGATCTCAAATTTTCCGACAACAAAATCTGTTGTCGTAAATTCCAATCGTGTGCACATAATTCCGATGCACAAAATTCCATGCATGCTCGGAATCAAGCAGAAGAGCCGCACTGGCTATTGAACTTCATTTTCTCGGCTCGTCGTACGTGTTGTACGTCACCGCGTTCTTGACGTTCAGAATTTCCAACAAGGTTTGAGTGACCGTGTGTATGCAAGACAAGTTTGAGCCAACATCCTTCGGAAAAAATCCATAGATTTTGTCGAATTAACTTGCATAGGGTAAGGGTTTATGGGATGCCCAGTTGATTGAAGAAAATATACATGGGACCAACTATATGGGCGGCACAGTGGTGTAGTGGGTAGCACTCTCACCTAGCAGTAAGAAGGGTCGCTGGTTCGAATCCCAACCACGACACTACCTGCCTGGAGTTTGCATGTTCTCCCTGTGCCTGCGTGGGTTTCCTCCGGGTACTCCGGTTTCCTCCCACACTCCAAAGACTTGCTATTAGGTTAATTAGATCCGGTCTAAATTGTCCATAGTATGTATGAATGTGAGTTAGGGACCTTAGATTGTAAGCTCCTTGAGGGTAGGGACTGATGTGAATGTACAATGTATATGTAAAGCGCTGCATAAATTGACGGCGCTATATAAGTACCTGAAATAAATAAAATAAATAACTATATGCAGTGAAGGAAAAAAGTATTTGATCCCCTGCTGATTTTGTACATTTGCCCACTGACAAAGAAATGATCGGTCTATAATTTTAATTGTAGGTTTATTTTAACAGTGAGAGACAGAATAACACCAAAAATATCCAGAAAAACGCATTTCAAAAAAATTATAAATTGATTTGCATTTTAATGAGTAAAATAAGTCCCCTTCGCAAAACATGGCTTAGTACTTGGTGGCAAAACCCTTGTTGGCAATCACAGAGGTCAGACATTTCTTGTAATTGGACAACAGGTTTGCACACATCTCAGGAGAGATTTTGCCCCACTCCTCTTTGCAGATCCTCTCCAAGTCTTTAAGGTTTTGAGGCTGATGTTGTTACCTTGAACCTTTAGCTCCTTCCACATATTTTCTATGGGATTAAGGTCTGGAGACTGGCTAGGCCACTCCAGGACTTTAATGTGCTTCTTTTTGAGCCACTCCTTTGTTGCCTTGGCTGTGTGCTTTGGGTCATTGTCACGCAGGAATACCCATCCATAACCTATTTTCAATGCCCTGGCTGAGGGAAGGAGGTTCTCACCCAAGATTTGATATGACATAGCCCCCATCCATCGTCCCTTTTATGCAGTGAAGTTGTCCTGTCCCCCTAGCAGAAAAACACCCCCAAAGCATAATGTTTCCACCTCCATGTTTAACTGTGGGGATGGTGTTCTTGGGATCATAGACAGCATTCCTCCTCTTCCAAACACGGCGAGTTGAGTTGATGCCAAAGAGCTCGATTTTGGCCTCATCCAACCACAACAATTTCACCCAGTTCTCCTCTGAATCATTCAGATGTTCATTAGCAATCTTCAGACGGGCCTGTACATATGTTTTCTTGAGCAGCATTTCAGTCCTTCATGGTGTAGTGTGTTACCAATTGTTTACTTGGTGACTATGGTCCCAGCTGCCTTGAGACCACGGAAAACAACTGTGGTGGATGACTGAAGAATTCTTTCCCTGGTGAAGAAAACACCCTTCACAACAGTTGGCCAGATCAAAAACACTCTCCAGGAGGTAGGTGTATGTGTGTCAAAGTCAACAATCAAGAGAAGACTTCAGCAGAGTGAATACAGAGGGTTCACCACAAGATGTAAACCATTGGTGAGCCTCAAAAACAGGAAGGCCAGATTAGAGTTTGCCAAACAACATCTAAAAAAGCCTTCACAGTTCTGGAACAAGATCCTATGGACAGATGAGACCAAGATGAACTTGTACCAGAGTGATTGGAAGAGAAGAGTATGGAGAAGGAAAGGAACTGCTCATGATCCAAAGCATACCACCTCATCAGTGAAGCATGGTGGTGATAGTGTCATGGCGTGGGCATGTATGGCTGCCAATGGAACTGGTTCTCTTGTATTTATTAAGGATGTGACTGCTGACAAAAGCAGCAGGATGAATTCTGAAGTTTTTCGGGCAATATTTTCTGCTAAAATTCAGCAAAATGCTTCAGAACTCATTGGACGGCGCTTTACAGTGCAGATGGACAATGACCCGAAGCATACTGCGAAAGCAACTAAAGACTTTTTTAAGGGAAAGAAGTGGAATGTTATGCAATGGCCAAGTCAATCACCTGACCTGAATCCAATTGAGCATGCATTTCACTTGCCGAAGACAAAACTGAAGGCAAAATGCCCCAAGAACAAGCAGAACCTGAAGACAGTTGCAGTGGAGGCCTGGCAGAGCATCACCAGGGATGAAACCCAGCGTCTGGTGATGTCTATGCGTTCCAGACTTCAGGCTGTAATTGACTGCAAAGGATTTGCAACCAAGTATTAAAAAGTGAAAGTAATCTGTCCCATTACTTTTGGTCCCTTAAAAAGTGGGAGGCTAATATACAAACTGTTGTAATTCCTACACCATTCACCTGATTTGGATGTAACTACCCTCAAATTAAAGCTGAAAGTCTGCAGTGGGCGGCACAGTGGTGTAGTGGGTAGCACTTTCGCCTAGCAGTAAGAAGGGTCGCTGGTTCAAATCCCAACCACGACACTACCTGCCTGGAGTTTGCATGTTCTCCCTGTGCCTGCATGGGTTTCCTCTGGGTACTCCGGTTTCCTCCCACACTCCAAAGATATGCTAGTAGGTTAATTGGATGCCGTCTAAATTGTCCCTAGTATGTATGAATGTGAGTTAGGGACCTTAGATTGTAAGCTCCTTGAGGGTAGGGGCTGATGTGAATGTATATGTAAAAAGTGCTGCGTAAGTTGACTGCGCTATATAAGTACCTGAAATAAATAAATAAAGCACATCTTGTTTGTTTAATTTCAAATCCATTGTGGTGGTGTATAGAGTCAAAAAGATTAGAATTGTGCCGATGTCCCAATATTTATGGACGTGACTGTATATCAAACAGACACATCAGCAGAAGACTACTGAAATGAGTCAAAGGGTCCGAATATTATTAATAGGGACCAAATGAAATGTAATACAAGGATTACCATTTTTCTAAAATTACTGTGCTATCAATGTTACCTGTACACACACACACAATTCAAAAAATATTAAAAAAATATATAAAACTGACATTCCCTACATACATTCAAGAATTTTCTGTCTTCTTATGCTATGGTTTCTGGGATAGTGACCTTACCAGCCAAAGTAAGAAAAAAGAGATAAGTGAGGTCTGGCTAGAGCCAGCATCCTTAGAAGCTAGTCTCTGACTGCACAACAGACTGTCTTGGGTTTTGGGGTTAGCCAGATGTTCTATATCAGAGCAATGTTGGTATGCAGACACCTGGAGCTGGAGTTGTAATCTGTAATCACCTTAAAGTGAATAACTCAACACCAAGTTCATTATGTGTACCACTTATGTGTTAATACATGGTGAACATATCCCCCCTTAATCTTCTCTTCTCGAGAGAGAATACATTCAGTTCAGCTAATCTTTCCTTATAGCTGAGCTCCTCTATGCCTCCTATCAGTTTGGTTAACCTTCTCTGCACTTTGTCCAGTTCTCCAATATCCTTTTTGTAAACAGGATCCCAAAACGGAACTGCATATTCTAGATCTTACTAATGGTTTGTATAGGTGCAAAATTATGTCGCTCTCTCTCTCTGGAGTCTATACTTCTCTTAGAACCAATTGCATGATATTATTAAGTCTATAATCTACCAGAACACCCAGATCCTTCTCAACCATTGACTCCCCAGATGTTCTCCTTCTAGAATATATCATGAATGCATGTTTTTTGCCCCCAAGTGCATAACATTACATTTATCAACATTAAACCAACGACACGCCATCAAATATTTGGTGGCGTATTATTCCTACTTCCTTGCTGGCGCATGCAGATCTGTACTATAAACCCCTTCTCCACACGGTCCTCACTTGCTTCCAGTCTTACAATAAACCATACTTTTTCTGCTTTGGGCTCATAAATATTATAAAAATTATTATAATGCCTAAACTACTGTACATGAATAAAAAGAGCTTTTGGATAACTGCTGAATTCAACCTTATCCCTAATGTATAGATAGGAAGAGAACTCCCCAAAGCAAACAGGCGGGACTTTTAGGCTCAAAAAGTGTACAGATACATGCTGAACAACGAGTAGATTCAAATATTTATTAGTATCAAAGTTTTTAAAGAGTACAAATAAAATACAATACATACAATAATGTTACATAGAATAGAATGATAGATGGCCACAAAGCGCCAATGTTGTGTATCACTGTACAATGATGGAATGGGTGTAAAAACCTGACACCAACATGTTTTGGAGTCCTGTATGCTCCTTCCTAAAGGTAGGTTTAAACAGCTTTAGTAAGTATCTCATTGCCAGAGAGTGAACACACACACAGCGCACAGTCAATCAAGGTAAAAGCAGTTTTGCAGGGTCCAAAGAAATGGATAGGGGAGCACAAAGCACCCCACCTGGCTAAGGGTAAGCCCAGGGGAGGTTGCACAGAGATAACCTCGCAGATAATGAGAGGATCCAGACCTCAAAGATAGACACGTATATTAAGGAATACCGTATAGCTGGTGCTGGTAGCAACTTGCAACTTAGAAATCCGTTCACCAGGAAAGTGATAAGAGCAGCAGCTGCTGTTACAAGGAAGCTAGTATGTTCCAAGAAGGTTCTGCATAGAAGTGTACTCCTTGCCTGGTGTAACCTGCATGCAGTGAGCCGTACATGGCACATAGACCTTTTACCGAGTCCCTACCTCTCTTGATCTTGCACACATTACGTATTTGGGACACTTATCTACAGAAGGGCCAACTATCCACCAGGCCTAGTCCCTTAACATAATTATTAGTTATTCATTATTCTACAGTTTGCTTTTTCTCTCTTTTGCCTTTTGGATTGCAAATACTGCAGTTTAAACTACAGGCTAGCTGAAGTTATCTTTGAATTGCAACCTAGGGGGAGCCATTGAGTACATTTTAGATATTGCATTGTATTATTGAGTGTAAGTGACATTATATTGCAAATTGGTGTGTGTATTGAGGCCTCAGTGGGAAGGTGTTTAATATAGGTATTGGAGGATATTGAACATTTGTCCCATTGTGCACCTGTCTACATATACTCCCTACGGTGATTATTTAATCCACAGTTTCATATCTAAATTGACTGTTACCAACTGTCATGTATTGTTTGCGTCTATTCACATGGTTCATTGTGTTTATTATTCACTCTAGTAAACTTTCTGAGTGGTTCAGTGACATTGTGTGAGTTTCTCATTGATAAAATCCTATTACAGAATGCAAGCCAAGGTGTCAGAGGTAAGAGAGGATCTTCAGAGTCGGGGTAGCCAGTGGGGTATAGAGTCGTTTAGCAGCCCTCATGGGGGTACCGCTACAGTTACATAGACAAAAATGTGAAATATCAGAGCAATAAAATACAAAACAGTGAACATCAAACTTGTGTATTTTTTCAACCAGATTAACTATGTAACTATACAGTATACATTTGCATTGTCAAATTGAGATGTTGTATACTGTCTACGCATATCCCTCGTTTCGGTTGCTTCAGTTGTCTGTGTATTTGTTAATATGTACCTCATGACAACATTTCTTTCCATGGATATACTTTACCCTGTACTGTTTGTATATGCAAAATTGTTAATAAAAACAGATTAAACATAAATATAAGCACCACATCAGCCTTATGCCAATTAGTGGTACTATGCCAGTCATTAAAGTAATATTAAAGTCCATTTTTTTTCCTTTAAAAATAACAAACATGTTATACTTACCTGCTCTGTGCAGTGGTTTGCACAGAGCAGCCCAGATCCTCCTCTTCTTGGGTCTCTTGCCGGCGCTCCCGGCCCCTCCTTCCTGCCGAGTGCCCCCACAACAAGCAGTTTGCTATGGGGGCACCTGAGCCGATCCGCTGCTCTGTGTGTCTATTCAGACACATAGCCTCTGCTTGGCCTGTCCCCTCTCTCTCCTCATTGGCTCACTGACTTTGATTGACAGCAGTGGGAGCCAAGACTTTTGTGCAACATCGCAGGATTGAGATGGGGCTTAGGTAAGTAGAATGCATTAAGATAAAAGAACCTTCTGACTTTAGAACAACTTTATGAAGCTATCAGGTTGGTGTACTAGCAAGACTGAGGGGGCAGGCACGTAGACCCCCCATGCCTAGCCTTTTTTTAACTAATGCTAGGTCTCTTGCTCCAAAGATAGATGAACTGCAATTACAGATTACTACACATAGTTTGGTTCAAAACTGTTGTGTGGTCATTATAACAGAGACTTGACTTCATACTAATGTTCCGCATGCCACTATGCAGTTAACTGGACAGACTCTTTTCCGGCAGAATAGGACTGGTGATTCGGGGAAGAGTGGGGGGGGGGGGCCTTTGTATATATGTTTTAAATGCCTGTTGCTTAGATAGTAGGATTTTTAGTAATCATTGCTCTCCAGACCTGGAACTTTTGACTGTAAAGTGAAGACCCTTTTATTTGCCAAGAGAATTCACAGCTGTCTTTGTCCTTGCGGTTTATATACCGCGGGATGAAAATATTGCAGTGGCTCTAGATCTGTTGGCGAAAGAAATAGTCTAACTTTGGCATGCACAACCTAATGGGATATTGGTGATTGCTCATGCAAAAATGGGGTCTGTCCTCCCAGGTCTTCATCAATTTGTGAAATGTGCTACTAGAGGTGGGAATACATTAGATATGTTTTTTCCAATATTAAGAAAGCTTATAGAGCTATTGCTTTACCGCATCTTGGTCATTTAGATCATGTTTCTCTCTTTCTTATCCCACTTTAGATCCCCATTAGGCAAAGGCCAGTACCAGAGGTTAGGGAGAGAAGGACATGGCCAGCTGGTTCTCTTGAACTGCTGCAGGACTGCTTTGAAATGACCAATTAGGACCCCGGTGAGGCTAGGGCAAACCTAAAGAGAGGCTCAAAAGAGGACAAATCTGATTACAAAACTAAAATCGAGGAATATTTTAAGGCTAACTATCCGCGTGAAGTTTGGAAAGGGCTGCAGCATATTCCTAATCACAGGGAGTGTATGAATGCAGACGCAAAGCCGAGTGTTCAATTGGCTGAAGAACTGAATAGTTTCTTTGCACGTTTTGAGGTCGCAGACCCTCAGGAATTGTATTACTCTGAGTTTGGTCTGAATGACATTACACCCCTTGTGCAAGAATATGAGGTGCGACGGGCATTTAAGTCTGTGAGCATTAGGAAAGCGGCGGGTCCTGATGGTATCCCGGGGAGGGTCATCAGGGCCTGTGTAGATCAACATGCTGGTGTCTTTACTAAGATACCAAATCGATCGTTAACATCAGCTGTTGTACCAACTTGTTTAAAATCAACCATCATTACTCCAATCCCCAAAACAGTAAATGTGAATAGTCTAAAAGACTACCAATAGCATTAACCTCAGTAGTAATGAAATGCTTCGAGAGATTGGTGTTAGGCCTCATGCACACGAGACGCTGTTAAACACGCATTTAGAGGCAGTTGGACACTTTTTTTTAACTGCCCCTGAACTCATTCAATGTTATCCTATGTGTTCATGTACACAGTCTCGTTTTTTGGCGTTTTTAGGCAGTTGTGTTTAACCTCGTTTTTCCAGAAGCAAAAAAATGGGTTCAGATGCAAAAGTTTTCCATGTTTCAGATGCCAAACGCGGCTAAACGCCGGTACCGCGTTTAGCCACGTTTGCGTTTATAAGTGTTTTTAAAAGGAACCCTATTTTTTGGACCTGAAAACACAGAAATATGATGGTAAACTTCAGCAGAGAATGACAGGGTCACAAAATGTCATGCACTTTTCTGCAGCAGAGAATGACATTTTGCAACCCAACTTTGGGGCCCCATATCTTGGGGCCACTTGGTGCTAGGAACCCCAAATGTGGAGTACAAACACAGTAGAACTGACACTACAACATATCCAAATTTGGGGTTCCTAGCACTAAGTGGCCCTGAGATACGGGGCCCCAAATTTGGGTCACAAAATGTCAAGCACTTTTCTGCAGCAGAGAATGACATTTTGCGACCCGATTTTGGGGACCCGTATCTCGGGGCCACTTGGTGCTAGGAACCCCAATTTTGGATATGTTGTAGTGTTCCACTGTGTTAGTACACCAAATTTGGAGTTCTTAGCACCAAGTGGCCCTGAGATACAGGGCCCCAAATTCGCAAAATGTCATTCTCTGCTTTGCAGACGCTTCTAGACGCAAACGCGGTAAAACGCCGCTAAACGCGGCATGCAAATGCAGCAAAACGGGCGTTTCAAAATGCCAGTTTCATCTTTTAAAAACATGTGTTCAGCAGAGTTTGCACTGGTGTCTCGTGTGCATAAAGCCTTAAGGCGTATTAAAACAGCCTTGCCGGAGGGGGTGTGTCTGGCCGGCGGAACTGATGGTCGCACAGTCCTAGTGCTCCTCTCCAGCTTACCAGCGGCAACAATCCGACTTTAGGGTCATCCTCTCACCCACAAACCTGGCGGTATGCCCTGACGCCGAAAATCCCTGTTCAAGCTTTAGAAGCTGGCGGACTTCTATCCAGCCCGCAGCTCCTCATGCGGCCAAGATGACGCTGGTGGTGGCTCCTATACAGACAGCACAGGGAAGGAAAATACCTGCCAGACCACAGGCTCTCCATACCCCTCTATGAGGGCGATCCGGCTGAGTCTTCTCCTCCTCTCTCTCTCTCCATCATCACGGAGCCCTGTAAAATCCAAACCATGAATAGATGATCCTCCTTCCTGCCTGTCAGCACCTACAGTGCTCTCTCTGTCCGTGCCTGCAGTGAATACACAATCTGCTATAGAAGCCTTCCCTGTCACTGACCAGCCTGTATCAAAGCTAGCTATGAAAAATATGCTTCTCTCTCTAAGGCAATTCCTGCATGCAGATCTCACAGCAGCTGTAAATCCAATTTCCTAAACAGTGCAAGATCATGAGCAAAGGCTGACTCATGTAGAAACAAAGATGAGTGAAATGTGCAAAGCCCATAATAATAAAGTGGATGCTCACACTCACCATGAAACCGAGATACAACAACTTAAATTGAAAATAAGGGATTTAGAAGATTGTTCCGGAAGGAACAATATTAAATTCTGCGGGATTCCTGAATCAATTACTCCTGATGCACTAATCCCATATATTCAACAGCTGATGAAACACTTCATTTCCTCAATCTCTGACCTAGAACTAGCCATCGACAGGGCACATAGAATCCCTAAACCGGACTTCCTTCCTGCTTCAGTACTCAGGTATGTGCTAGCTAGGTTGCATTTCTACCGCATAAAAGAAAAAATTGCGGTATAACACACACAACCAATTCCATCTTTGCACGCAGGTGTCAAATTATACGCCGACCTATCAAAAGCAACCTTACTCAACAGAAAAAAGCTGGTCTCTGTTACCAAAGCCCTACCAATAAATGGCAAAGGATACAAATGGGGCTTCCCGTACCAACAAGTGTCTGGGGAATGCCCAGGAAAAAGCCAAAGTCTACTTACCACCAGCTTGCAGACAACCAAATTGACCTATCTAACAGTATGCGTTAAAAAAGGGGTTTAGTCCGCACGCATTTGCAAACGCATGCGTGAGCCACAGAGCCACGTCACGGCACCCTTGTATCTGTGGTCCTAACACTAAAGTATAAGTGTCCCCACAGTGGAGGCACATGCATTTAATGGATAAATGAGAGCAGGTGGCTGGAGGGGAGCCCACCCCTCCTTAAAGGTACAGGAGCACACCAAACACCCAGCAAGAGCACAATGGCTGCAAAGGTGTTGGTGCACTGCTGGACCAATACAAACACTCACGTGATAACACAAACTTGCCACCACTCTCATTTATAGCTGGCTATCGCAGTAAGCAGCTTTGGGAGGCTAAAACAGGTACCAACAAGTGTCTGGGGAATGCCCAGGAAAAAGCCAAAGTCTACTTACCACCAGCTTGCAGACAACCAAATTGACCTATCTAACAGTATGCGTTAAAAAAGGGGTTTAGTCCGCACGCATTTGCAAACGCATGCGTGAGCCACAGAGCCACGTCACGGCACCCTTGTATCTGTGGTCCTAACACTAAAGTATAAGTGTCCCCACAGTGGAGGCACATGCATTTAATGGATAAATGAGAGCAGGTGGCTGGAGGGGAGCCCACCCCTCCTTAAAGGTACAGGAGCACACCAAACACCCAGCAAGAGCACAATGGCTGCAAAGGTGTTGGTGCACTGCTGGACCAATACAAACACTCACGTGATAACACAAACTTGCCACCACTCTCATTTATAGCTGGCTATCGCAGTAAGCAGCTTTGGGAGGCTAAAACAGGTACCAACAAGTGTCTGGGGAATGCCCAGGAAAAAGCCAAAGTCTACTTACCACCAGCTTGCAGACAACCAAATTGACCTATCTAACAGTATGCGTTAAAAAAGGGGTTTAGTCCGCACGCATTTGCAAAGGCATGCGTGAGCCACAGAGCCACGTCACGGCACCCTTGTATCTGTGGTCCTAACACTAAAGTATAAGTGTCCCCACAGTGGAGGCACATGCATTTAATGGATAAATGAGAGCAGGTGGCTGGAGGGGAGCCCACCCCTCCTTAAAGGTACAGGAGCACACCAAACACCCAGCAAGAGCACAATGGCTGCAAAGGTGTTGGTGCACTGCTGGACCAATACAAACACTCACGTGATAACACAAACTTGCCACCACTCTCATTTATAGCTGGCTATCGCAGTAAGCAGCTTTGGGAGGCTAAAACAGGTACCAACAAGTGTCTGGGGAATGCCCAGGAAAAAGCCAAAGTCTACTTACCACCAGCTTGCAGACAACCAAATTGACCTATCTAACAGTATGCGTTAAAAAAGGGGTTTAGTCCGCACGCATTTGCAAATTCATGCGTGAGCCACAGAGCCACGTCACGGCACCCTTGTATCTGTGGTCCTAACACTAAAGTATAAGTGTCCCCACAGTGGAGGCACATGCATTTAATGGATAAATGAGAGCAGGTGGCTGGAGGGGAGCCCACCCCTCCTTAAAGGTACAGGAGCACACCAAACACCCAGCAAGAGCACAATGGCTGCAAAGGTGTTGGTGCACTGCTGGACCAATACAAACACTCACGTGATAACACAAACTTGCCACCACTCTCATTTATAGCTGGCTATCGCAGTAAGCAGCTTTGGGAGGCTAAAACAGGTACCAACAAGTGTCTGGGGAATGCCCAGGAAAAAGCCAAAGTCTACTTACCACCAGCTTGCAGACAACCAAATTGACCTATCTAACAGTATGCGTTAAAAAAGGGGTTTAGTCCGCACGCATTTGCAAACGCATGCGAGAGCCACGTCACGGCACCCTTGTATCTGTGGTCCTAACACTAAAGTATAAGTGTCTCCACAGTGGAGGCACATGCATTTAATGGATAAATGAGAGCAGGTGGCTGGAGGGGAGCCCACCCCTCCTTAAAGGTACAGGAGCACACCAAACACCCAGCAAGAGCACAATGGCTGCAAAGGTGTTGGTGCACTGCTGGACCAATACAAACACTCACGTGATAACACAAACTTGCCACCACTCTCATTTATAGCTGGCTATCGCAGTAAGCAGCTTTGGGAGGCTAAAACAGGTACCAACAAGTGTCTGGGGAATGCCCAGGAAAAAGCCAAAGTCTACTTACCACCAGCTTGCAGACAACCAAATTGACCTATCTAACAGTAAATGGGGCTTCCCGACCAAGCTCACTGTTAAACTATGGGGTAAATCTTTTACAATCAGAACCCTGGAAGCAGGCCTTGACCTACTTAAAGAGTGGTGCATTGTTCCTGATGACGTTCACCCTCCAAACTCTCACCAGCCCCACCAAATGGAGACAGAATGGATATGAACACCATCCCTCAGTCCTATGCATGGACCCTACCACTTTGTCCAAATTCTACTCATAAGCTGGAGAACTTCGGCCTACCAGTAGTACTAGAAGACCAATATGTTTTTCTTCCATATTGACCTGTTAATATGGCTAACAACCTCCCTTCATATGTCAGGAGCCTTTTTCGCTACCTGCTTTACTTGCATTTTTTGCAATTTCTTATCTAATACCTTTCATTTTTTCAGTTTCCACCCCTTTTTGTTCCCATCCTTCTGGTCATTACCGCTTCAAAGTACCATCCGACATCCTCAGAAATACCTTTTATGCATCTCAATCATACAAGATACCACCACAAGATCTGAACTAAAGCCCTTCCACCCACCGTTTACTCTACTCATGACCTCTGATGGATTACCACCTTATGAAACCCCTCTGCACTATCCAAGCAACACCAGTCACCCACCAGACCGCCTATATAAAGCTATCTACTTATCTCATCATGACAGTTAAATTCACTTCCCTCAACGTGAGGGGCCCTAACTCTCCGCAAAAAAGATCCTCACTCAATAGGGAAACCCGTTTACTTTTTCTTTTTAATTATTATTTTTTTTTTTTAAACCCGTTTACTTAAAGCGGACATTCTCTTTGTCCAAGAAACACATTTTGCTGCATCTAAAACTCCTCAATTCCATCTGAAACAATATTCTAATATCTACATGACGTCGAACACCAAAAAAACAAATGGAATCTTGACAGCTATCCACGATTCAGTACAATTAATCAAACACTCAGAAACTATAGACCCACATGGACGCTTCCATATCCTTGTTTGTGATATCAACCAGACCCAATATACTCTCGTCAACATTTATGGCCCAAACACCAAACAATTCTGCTTCTGTAGAAACCTCTTTGCACAAATAGCGACCCGCAAAAGCAGTCATGTAATCATCTGAGGTGATTTTAACATCATTAGCAATGCAGAACTTGACACCTCATCAAGTAGAAGACCCACTTATCATACTCTCAACTCCCTTTTGCATTCCAACGACCTGTACGACATTTGGAAATGTCAACATGGAGTCGAAAAAGACTACTCTTACTTCTCCCCCTCACACTTTTCGTAGTCCAGAATCAATTTCTTCCTCATGGACAAGTGGACTCTTCAACAAATTACAACTTTGACTTTGATTGGATCAATAACATGGTCTGACCATGCCCCCATGAGTATCGAGATAGGTACCTGCACAAATAATTCTCATCATGACAGTTAAATTCACTTCCCTCAACGTGAGGGGCCCTAACTCTCCGCAAAAAAGATCCTCACTCAATAGGGAAACCCGTTTACTTTTTTTTTAATTATTTTTTTTTTTTAAACCCGTTTATTTAAAGCAGACATTCTCTTTGTCCAAGAAACACATTTTGCTGCATCTAAAACTCCTCAATTCCATCTGAAACAATATTCTAATATCTACATGACGTCGAACACCAAAAAAACAAATGGAATCTTGACAGCCATCCGTGATTCAGTACAATTAATCAAACACTCAGAAACTATAGACCCACATGGATGCTTCCACATCCTTGTTTGTAATATCAACCAGACCCGATATACTCTCGTCAACATTTATGGCCCAAACACCAAACAATTCTGCTTCTGTAGAAACCTCTTTGCACAAATAGCGACCTGCAAAAGCAGTCATCTAATCATCGGAGGTGATTTCAACATCATTAGCAATGCAGAACTTGACACCTCATCATTATTCCTCTTCCTCGGCAAGAGTACTATCGGACGGTGCATTGTCAAACCCTTTGGACATCACCAACGGCACGAGGCAAGGATGCCTGCTTTCCCGCATCATATTTGTGCTCCTTATAGAACCACTGGCTACAAAAATTAGAGAAAATCCCTTAATCTCAGGCATCCCGTTTGGAGACATTGAACATAAAATTAGTCTGTTCGCTGATGAAATCATCTTAATGGTCACCAACCCTACCCAATCTCTCCTCATCATACAATCAACACTAATCCAATATGCTGAAGTCTCCTACTATAAGCTAAATGAGACCAAATCGCTGGTCTTAAACTTCCATACAAGCCTAAAGACTCAGCAAGCCCTCACCAAGACTTTCCCTTTTAAATGGGCTGATCACTCAATCCCATACTTAGGAATCAACTTAACCCCCCCCACTACCCATCTTTTTGATTACAACTACAAACCTCTCCTACAATCTTTGTCCAAAGACCTATTAACTTAAAGATCAGCTGGTTTATCTAAACTAGGTCGAATTGCAGCGCTGAAAATGTTCATTTTACCCAAACTGCTTTATCTATTTAGAACCCTCCCTATTCCTTTATCTTCCAAATTCCTCTACAACATTCAAAAAATATTCAACCAATATATATAGGAACTCAAAAGACCCAGATGTGCCACCCATTTACTACTATGCCCCACAACCAGTGGAGGTGCAAGTCTCCCCCATATCCGCTATTACCACCAAGCTACCCTTCTAGTCCAACTTTACTTCTGGTGACACCCCACTAAAGAAAAAATTTGGTCCACGATGGAACCTCTATAATTTAAATCTCTATCATGACACCCTACTTCTCAGATCCTTAAACATCAATCTCCCCAACATACACCACCCGTGTATTAAGGCGTCTCTTGAAGCCTGGTCCAACCTCCTTTCTTATAAAACTCCAGAACACAAACGGGTACCACTAAACATTGACATAGTATATGGTATGACACAAGGCTTAAATATAATCTCATGGAAAATAAAAGGAATATGACTTATACAAGACCTCTATATAAACAATAAAACTAGCATTGTTCCCTTACCAAAGCCAAGTTTAGCCTTAGAATCCATGATTGTTTACAACATCAAAAAATCCCTCCTGAGACCACTCTTCCATTACTACCCTACCAATTCTTCCACACAAATACCCAGGGAAAGGGATATCCCAGTACTATTCCCACTTTGCCCATAAAACAATTCCGATCAAAACCCCCTCCCTGTTTAAATGGGAAATAACCCTAGAACAGACCATCCCAGAACCAACTTGGCACAAAACCTTTATATCATCATTTAAAGCATCCTGCTGCGCCAATCACTGGGAAGCATACTTGAAAATTCCCCACCAATGGTATCTAACCCCTACTAGACTTTCTAAAACATACCCTATTCACTCACCTCATTGCTGGAAATCCTGCGGTGAAACAGGCTCCTTAATGCATGTCCTATAGTCATGTAAAACAATTAAATCTTTCTGGAATAAAATCTTCACATTAATCTCTGAGGTCTCGGATAAAGTAACCTGACCAGATCCCAAATTAGCATTACTTCACCTGGGCGTGGAACAATTCCCTACCAACTTCAGAATGATTATTATACACTTACTATATGCAGCAAAAATCAATATTACTAGACTCTGGAAATCTGACAAAGTCCCCTAACTCCCCAATATGATCTCAGATCTCAACTACCAATGTGATATGGAAAGGTGGTTAGCTCTAAGGCAGTGATGGCGAACCTTTGCACTCCAGATGTTTTGGAACTACATTTCCCATGATCCTCAACTACACTGCAGAGTGCATGAGCATCATGGGAAATGTAGTTCCAAAACATCAGGGGTGCCAAGGTTCGCCATCACTGCTCTAAGGTCTTCTTCCCTCCTAAATTTACTAAAACGTGGGCTGTATGGTTCCAAAGTTCTAACTGTACGGTTTTAGTATGACAACATTTCTGAAAGCAAAATAATAACGGTAATTGGTGCTTGAATTGTTACCTGTTCACCAATTATGTTGTAATGACTGTTCCTTCCCTACCCCTACCCTTCCTAAGAAATTCCCATTCCTACCCCTTCCCCTCCCATCCGAGTTCACAATGTTTATTGTACTAATTATAATCTGCATATGTACGTATGTATCCTTAACAATAGGGATGAGCCAGCGGTTTGAGTCGAACGTAAGTTTTACTCGAACATCGGGTGTTTGTTCTAAAATGAACCGAACATATGGGGTATTCGCAGAAAATTTGAGCGCCGTGGAACGCCCCATAATGCACTGTGAGATTGCAGTGCATTGCTGTATGATGATTGGCCAAAGCATGCACCTGACCTGCATGCTTTGGCCAATCACAGCGCTCTCTGCTGAGAGAGCCATAATTGGCCAAAGGCAGGGTGCCTTTGGCCAATCATGGCTCAGGGGGGCTAAGTCCACGCCCCACACTATATAAGGCTGGGTAAATAACAGTGTGTAGTGGACAGAGAGATAGCTTGAGTTAGATTAAGCAGGCAGGTTTTTCAGTTAGTGGCAGTGTATTTGATATATATATGATCATCCTTGAGATGGTTCTACACCTTCATTTGAGTCCAGCTGTGTTTGATTATACTGATTGGACGTGCTTAGGAAAGCCACACACCTGTCTATATAAGACCTTACAGCTCACAGTGCATGTCAGAGCAAATGAGAATCATGAGGTCAAAGGAACTGCCTGAAGAGCTCAGAGACAGAATTGTGGCAAGGCACAGATCTGGCCAAGGTTACAAAAAAATTTCTGCTGCACTTTAGGTTGCTAATTGCACAGTGGCCTCCATAAACCTTAAATGGAAGATGTTTGGGGCCCCTTCCTAGAGCTGGCCATCCAGCCAAACTGAGCTATCGGGGGAGAAAAGCTTTGGTGAGAGAGGTAAAGAAGAACCCAAAGATCACTGTGGCTGAGCTCCAGAGATGCAGTCGGGTGAGGAGAGGAAGTTGTAGAAAGTCAACCATCACTGCAGCCCTCCACCAGTCGGGGCGTTATGGCAGAGTGGCCCGACGGAAGCCTCTCCTCAGTGCAAGACACATGAAAGCCCGCATGGAGTTTGCTAAAAAAACACCTGAAGAACTCCAAGATGGTGAGAAATAAGATTCTTTGGTCTGATGAGACCAAGATAGAACTTTTTGGCCTTAATTCTAAGCGGTATGTGTGGAGAAAACCAGGCACTGCTCATCACCTGTCCAATACAGTCCCAACAGCCCCAAAAGTGAAGCATGGTGGTGGCAGCATCATGCTGTGGGAGTGTTTTTCAGCTGCAGGGACAGGACGACTGGTTGCAATCGAGGCAAAGATGAATGCGGCAAAGTACAGGGATATCCTGGACGAAAACCTTCTCCAGAGTGCTCAGGACCTCAGACTGGGCCGAAGGTTTACCTTCCAACAACAATGACCCTAAGCACACAGCTAAAATAACAAACGAGTGGCTTCACAACAACTCCATGACTGTTCTTGAATGGCCCAGCCAGATCCCTAACTTAAACCCAATTGAGCATCTCTGGAGAGACCTAAAAATGGCTGTCCACCAACGTTTACCATTCAACCTGACAGAACTGGAGAGGATCTGCAAGGAGGAATGGCAGAGGATCCACAAATCCAGGTGTGAAAAACTTGTTGCATCGTTCCCAAAAAGACTCATGGCTGTATTAGATCAAAAGGGTGCTTCTACTAAATACTGAGCAAAAGGACCATGTGATATTTCAGTTTTTCTTTTTTAATAAATCTGCAAAAATGTCAACAATTCTGTGGTTTACTGTCAATGTGGGGTGCTGTGTGTACATTAATGAGGAAAAAAAATGTACACAGTACATGTAAAAAACGTAAATGATTTTAGCAAATGGCTGCAATATAACAAAGAGTGAAAAATTTAAGGGGGTCTGAACACTTTCCGTCCCCACTGTATATCTATATATATATTTTATACATATAATATATATTAGCCAAATGCACAAAGATTTGTATACATTGACGTATAGCGCTGTATAGAGTTGATTATTATATGTACTAAGTGCTTACACTGTACTGCATTTTGGATACTGCAGCTTTGGTGTTTTTTTATAGATCCAAGCACTGGCGGATGGTATCAGAAACTCCAGGAAAAGACTCAGTGCTTAGTGTCCCACAGAATATATACAGACTCCCAGCAGCCTTTAGGGCCCTGTTCCCTGGCATCGTATACATATTCATACTGCCATCTGCATAACTCCACACCTATGTTCCAGAGAATTCTCACAGCTCTCTGGAAAGCAGAGGAAGCTGTCAGAATGGCAGCAGCTGAGAACACCGAACTGACCTAATTAATCAGCTGCACTAGCTACAGTCAACAGAACTAAATTTATCTAACACAAGAATTACAGCCGCACTGGTTACAGTGAGGCAAGCTAACTTTACCTAACAGAACATACCCAGCTCCACTGAACACAGTGAGCCAGCACTAAATCTAACTAATCCTAGAACCTAGCTAGGAGGGTGCTACACTTGAACCTGTGCAAATCTTAATACTATGAGGGAATTGTTAAGCAAATTGCCCAGTGTCAAAAAGTCTTCACTGATTCTAAAAATGTTATACTTTGTAATATTTTAAAATGTAATAAAAATTGTTAAAAAAATCAAAAACAAAAAAAAAAAAACTCCAGTCTGTGTGTCAGGAAGCTATCCACTCCAGCCACGCTAACAGAATTTCATTCAAAAAAAGTTTGTGTCCATTCATTAAAAAGAGTGACCACCGGCAATGTGCACACAGTATAAACCACCCAAAATGAATTGAATAAAATGATATAAAATGATATAGTTCACTTTATTAAGAAGCATAAACCCATGTAATCAAAGTTCACTCAAGAATATGGAGGTCTCTCCCACATCACTACACAGCAGCAATGTGATATGGTGTTTATATGTGCGACTCTACAATACCCAATACTCGTGATCAATCGAGAAGGAGTGGCGAAGTACAGAAACAGCCTGGGGTGAATAGGGGACAGGAGGAACACTAAGCCATGTCTGCAGTGCATGTACTCTGCCGGCCCCTGTGGTTTGCAAGCTGGAAGACCAGAATTGACATTACCGGAAATGGTGTTCATTCTTTTAGTTTGGTAGATATTAGTATCTAGCTGTAAATTAGGAATATATGAAGACAAATATATGAATGACATAAAGTGGTACTAAAGACAAAATAAAAAATGACATACAGTGCCTTGAAAAAGTATTCATACCTGTTGAAATTTTCCACATTTCGTCATGTTATAACCAAAAACGTAAATGTATTTTATTGGGATTTTATGTGATAGACCAACACAAAGTGGCACATAATTGTGAAATCGAAGGAAAATAATAAATAAATAAATAATAAATATCTGAAAAGTGTTCTGTGCATTTGTATTTAGCCCCCTTTACTCTGATACTCCTAACTAAAATCTAATGGATCTAGTGGAACCAATTGCCTTCAGAAGTCACCTAATTGGTAAATAGAGTCCACCTGTATATAATTTAATCTCAGTATAAATATAGCTGTTCTGTGAAGCCCTCAGAGGTTTGTTAGAGAACATTAGTGAACAAACATCATGAAGGCCAAGGAACACACCAGACAGTTCAGTGATAGTTGTGGAGAAGTTCAAAGCATGGTTAGGTTATAAAAAATATCCCAAGCTTTGAACATTTTATGGAGCACTGTCTAATTTATCATTTGAAAATGGAAAGGAGTATGGCACAACTGCAAACCTACCGAGACATAGCCGTCCACCTAAACTTACAGGTTGGGCAAGGAGAGCATTAATCAGAGAAGCAGCCAAGAGGCCCATGGTAGTTCTGCAGAAGCTGCAGATATCCACAGCTCAGGTGGGAGAATCTGTCCACAGGACAACTATTAGCTGTGTACTCCACAAATTTGGCCTTTATGGAAGAGTGGTAAAAAGAAAGACATCGTTGAAAGAAAACCATAAGAAGTCCCGTTTACAGTTTGTGAGAAGCCATGTGGGGGACACAGCAAACGTGGAAGAAGGTGCTCTGGTCAGATGAGACCAAAGTTAAACTTTTTGGCCTAAAAGCAAAACGCTATGTGTGGCGGAAAACTAACACTGCACATCACCCTGCACACCATCCCCACTGTGAAACATGGTGGTGGCAGCATCATGTTGTGGGGATGCTTTTTTTCAGCAGGGACAGGGAACCTGGTCATAGTTGATGAGAAGATTGATGGAGCCAAATACAGGGCAATCTTAGAAGAAAACCTGTTAAAATCTACTTCCAGCAGGACAGACCTAAATCCAATTGAGAATCTGTGGCAAGACTTGAAAATTGCTGTTCAAAGATGCTCTTCATCCAATCTGACGACAGAGCTTGAACTATTTTGCAAAGAAGAATGGGTAAAAATTTCACTCTAGATGTGCAAAGCTGGTAAAGACATCCCCAAAAAGATTTGCAGCTGTAATTACAGCGAAAGGTGGTTCTACAAAGTATTGACTCAAGGGGGCTGAATACAAATGCATCCCACATTTTTTAGATATTTATTTGGAAAAAAATTGGAAAACCATTTATCATTTCCTTCCACTTCACAATTATGTGCAACTTTGTGTTGGTCTATCAAAAAAAATACATTTAAGTTTCTGGTTGTAACATGACAAAATGTGGAGAATTTCAAGGGGTATGAATACTTTTTCAAAGCACCGTATATGATGCAGTCTGTCACTAGCAATAACAAAGCACACTGTTTTTCTAAATACTCCATGTAACTTAATTTTTTACCTGCTGATCATGCTGTTATTTTCATCTTCCTTTAACAAACCAAGCTGTGCAACAAAAGTGGACTGCTTGAAAATGAGAGGAGCAGTGGGTTGCACTTTCCTTTTTTAAGTTTGGTAGACTGCCAATTATTGAAGGCAGCTGCAGTGATTTTCTATGTACTGTATAATTGTTGGCGTGTATTCATTTAGTTAATTTTTATGGGTCTGTGCACAATAGGTGTATTTTTACTCATAAAAATGTTGGATAATAGATATTAATATTTCTATTTCAGCAAATCAATTTGTATTAAATACAATTGTTGTTTCTTGTCTTAGTATAATATGGTTAGGCTTCAGGATCTCTCATAATTAAGTAGTAACAATGTTTACGACTATGTCTCTTGCAGGATGTTCTTTTGAGAGAAGAAGATTCCATTTGTGCACAGGATTCCTTTGACAACTGGAGTAGGTATTATTACTACTAAAACACACACACACACACACATTTAAAATAGCTACCAACCCTTTCCTATACCCAGTGATGTGAACAGCCTCAGATGATACACAGAGATGAAACAAACACTCCTATGTAAGTTTTACTTGTACAGTATCTCACAAAAGTGAGTACACCCCTCACATCTTTGTAAATATTTTATTATATCTTTTAATGTGGCAACACTGAAGAAATTACACTTTGCTATAATGTAAAGTAGTGAGTGTACAGCTTGTATAACCGTGTAAATTTGCTGTCTATTCAAAATAACTCTACACACAGCCAATAATGTCTAAACCGCTGGCAACAAAAATGTGTACACCCCTAAGTGAAAATGTCCTATTTTCCCTCATGTGACTTGTTAGTGTTACAAGGTCTCAGGTGTGAATAGCGAGCAGGTGTGTTAAATTTGATGTTATTGCTCTCACTCTTCATACTGGTGACTGGAAGTTCAACATGGCACCTCATGGCAAAGAACTCTCTGAGGACCTGAAAAAAAAAGAATTTTGGCTCTAAATAAAGATGGCCAAGGCTATAAGAAGATTGCGAAATAAAAAGAGAAAAGGGCGCACCAGCCATGTGCATTATCTTTTGTAAAACATTTATTGAGTAAAATGATAAAGGAAATTACTCACAAGCAGTAGTGAATCATGTGCCATAAACCTTGGACATCAACTAGCAACAAGTGGTTAAAATGATGAACGAAGCCTTCCAAAGGTCTTTCAGAGGAATATATAGCACTGCTTGCTTACGCGTTTCGAAGGGCTCGTCCCTTCTTCATCAGAGCTCAGCAGTGCTATATATTCCTCTGAAAGACCTTTGGAAGGCTTCGTTCATCATTTTAACCACTTGTTGCTAGTTGATGTCCAAGTGTCAGAAGAAGCCTTCGTTCCGGTCCGGTCGTTTTTCTCGTATTCCCGGCGGAACGGCGTTTCGGCGCATGCGCGTTCGCGGCTCGGCGTTACGGCGCTCGCGCATGCGCACTGGTGCACACCCAACGTGATTCCCTGGGCAGCCTATAAAAGGCGCTCAGGGGATCAAACAAATTGCTGGTTTGTCTCAGCTTCCTGTAGTACCTGAACCTGTATCCTGAATCTCTGCCTGACTACCTGTTGTGACCCGGATTTGCCTTTGGACTTCTCTTGCCTCTCTCCTGGACCTGACCTCTGCCTGCTTATCGGATTCCCACCAATCTCCTGTGTTTGACCCTCGGCCTGTTACCTGGACTGTCTCCTGTCTCCCAGCCTGACCCCTTGCTTGTACCTGGACTTTCTTGATCTTGTCACCTTACCTTGCAGATCCTGTAATGCCATAGCACCTTTCCAGTGTTTGACCCTCTGCCCAGCTCTGGACTTCCTGCCGGTTGCCTCTGTCTGCACCCGCCTACCAGTACCTACACAGCGGCTCCTCTCTACAAGACCTCACCAGCAAGCCACCTACGGTCCATTGGGGAGCTTGTGCCTCTTTGTGCCGTTCACCCCCTGTCCCAACTCCAGGGGGCGGACTGCGCTTAGTCGCAAAGGCGAAACCGCTCTCGGCATCTCGGCCTCGGTAAGTACTATCTCTGACAGTACAAACCAGCCATGTCTGAGGCCGACAGAGCGCGTCCCCCATTGGAGATCCTGTGTCAGCAGGTCTCGGCCCTCACTGAGGCCGTCCAGAAATTGCAAGACGGCTACGCCCAAATTGATGGCCGCCTTCAGCAGCTTTCCGGACCATCTCCAGCTCCTGCCGCGGCTTCTGTACCTCCCAGTGGAGCTTCCTCTCCTCAGATGCCAACTAATCCCACTGTGGTCATGGCCGCTCCAGAACCCAGGGTTCCCACACCAGAGCGCTTCTCCGGCAATCGCAAGAAGTTCAGGGCCTTTAAAAACGCTTGCTCCCTGTATTTGGCTCTGCAACCTAGGACCTTTTCGTCAGAGGTGCTAAAAGTTGGGTTCATCATTTCTCTCTTGGCCGATGAACCACAAGCTTGGGCTCACAGCCTAATGGAACAGAGGAACCCTATCCTGAATTCAGTAGATGCCTTCTTCGAAGGTATGGCACAACTTTACGACGACCCCCAGCGCACGGCCACGGCCGAAACCTTACTGCATAACCTGAGCCAAGGACGTAGGCCTGTAGAGGACTACATTGTAGAATTCTGGAAAAGTTCAGCCGATACTAGCTGGAATGAACCTGCCCTTAAATATCAGTTCTGTCAAGGGCTGTCTGAAGCACTGAAGGATGAGCTGGCCAGGATTGAGACCCCTGATTCTTTGGAAGACCTCATCCAAATTACCACTAAATTGGATCGTCGCATGCGTGAGCGACGCACAGAGCGCTTTCAGACTTCTCGCCCTACCTGGACGATGCCTAAATCGACTCCTGTCCATCCACCTTACACAGCTCCACCGGTTCCTATCACTCCTGAAGCTGAACCAATGCAGCTTGGCCTAGTCCGTGCCCCACTCACTTCGGAGGAAAGACTACGTAGACGCCAGGGCAATCTGTGCCTTTACTGTGGGGGTTCTGGACACTTCCTTCGTTCTTGCCCCGTGAGACCCAGTAAGTCCTGCTTACGGCCTGCTATTAATCAACAAGTTATCGGGTCTTCTCAACCCTACGTTACTCTTTTTGTCTCCTTACAGCTCCCAGAAAAGGAGGTTCACCTACCCGCTATAATTGACTCCGGAGCGTGTAGCTGTTTTTTGGATGCATCATTAGCCGCAAGCTTGCATGTTCCTTTGACCACGAAGAACCAAAGTCTACGGATCCACCTAGCCGATGGCTCTCTTCCCCGCTCAGGGCCCATCACGCAAGAAACCAGACCCATCCTTACCACCACTGATACTGGCCACCAGGAATACCTCCGCTTCGATATTATCTCTTCTCCAATGTTCCCCATAATCCTGGGACTCCCATGGCTTCAAGCCCACGAACCACAGATTAACTGGAATAGGAGAGAAGTCTCTTTCTCATCTCAATATTGCTCCAGACATTGCCTTCTCCCGGCCCCAGCTTCTGTTTCCACCATTGCAACCACGTCCAATAATCTGCAACATGTACCTGAGAGCTACCTGGAATTCAAAGATGTATTTGACAAACAACAGGCAGACTGTCTACCACCTCATCGGCCTTACGACTGCCCCATAGACCTGTTGCCGGGTGCTGAAATTCCTTTTGGCCGCATTTTCCCTCTGTCCGAAACAGAATTAAAGGCTCTTAAAACATACATTGATGAAAATCTTGAGAAAGGGTTCATTCGCTCCTCCTCATCACCGGCTGGAGCTGGTATTTTCTTTGTAGAAAAAAAAGATGGATCCCTCCGACCTTGCATCGATTACAGGGAATTAAATAAAATTACCGTCAAGAATTGGTACCCGCTTCCTCTCATCCCGGAATTATTCCAACGCTTCAGATCCGCCCGCATCTTTTCCAAACTAGACTTGCGTGGCGCCTACAATCTCATCCGGATCCGAGCAGGCGATGAATGGAAGACCGCCTTTAGATCCAGGTTTGGACACTATGAGTACCTGGTAATGCCGTTTGGACTCTGTAATGCCCCGGCCACGTTCCAACACTTAGTGAACGATATCTTTCGTGAACATCTTGACAACTTTCTAGTAGTCTACCTTGACGACATTCTCATTTTTTCAACCACCCTGGAACTCCATCGGGTGCATGTTAAATTGGTTCTCTCGATTCTCAGAAAACACAAATTATACCTCAAGGCAGAGAAATGTGAATTTGAGAAAACTACAGTGCAATTCTTGGGATTTATAATTTCGACTGACGGCGTTGCAATGGACCCCCAGAAGGTCAAAGCAATCCAGGAATGGCCAGCCCCTGTAGACAAAAGAGGGGTACAACGCTTCTTAGGTTTCTCCAACTTCTACCGGAGATTCATTGTAGGATTTTCAACTATCGTGGCTCCCATTACTCAACTGACACGCCAGCATAGTCGTTTTCAATGGTCCTTAGAGGCCCAGGAAGCATTTCTAAAATTGAAAGCACTATTCTCGTCTGCACCAGTCTTACGACACCCGGATCCAGCCCTGCCTTTTATTCTGGAAGTTGATGCCTCAGAGACCGCTACTGGTGCCATCCTCTCACAGAGACAAGGACTCAAGGCTCTATTACATCCCGTGGCTTTTGCATCCTGGAAATTAAGCATTCCCGAGAGAAACTACGATGTAGGCGATAGAGAGTTACTGGCCATCAAATTTGCCTTAGAGGAGTGGAGATATCTGCTGGAGGGGGCGTCCAATCCTATCATGATCTTTACTGACCACAAAAACCTGGAGTACCTGTGAACTGCTAAACGTCTAAAACCCAGGCAGGCCCGATGGGCTCTCTTCTTTTCCCGATTTAATTTCCACATATCTTATAGACCAGGTTCAAAGAACGGAAAAGCGGACGCACTTTCAAGGATGTTCCATGAAACTTCCCAGGTAACAGAGCCAAGTACCATCTTGTCTCCGCAAAATTTCCTTCTGGTTACTCAAGGAGACCTAATGTCCGCAATCAAATCCACATCTGCTCAATGCTCTGAACCCCAAGTAACTTCTATGGAGAAACGCAATGATTTATTTTGGTCTCATGGAAAAATCTTCGTCCCGCTGGAATCAAGGCTCCTAACCCTACAGTCCTTTCATGACCACAAGCTAGCAGGCCATTTTGGGTCACAAAAGACCATGGAATTGATCTCACGTTTCTTTTGGTGGCCAGGCTGGAGACAAGACTGCAAAGACTATGTTTCATCCTGCATCCCTTGCCAGCGTAGCAAGGGCTCAAATACAAGGTCATGGGGTCTGCTAAAACCCTTGTCTATCCCTGAACGCCCATGGGCGGAAATCTCCATGGACTTTATTGTGGATTTACCTCCATCAGGGGGATTCACAACTATCTTTGTCGTAATTGACCGACTCTCAAAAATGGCACACTTTCTGCCTATGGTGGGTACTCCCTCTGCCTCTGCTACTGCTAGCATGTTTTTAAAGAAATTATCAGGCTTCATGGTACCCCAGTGAGCATCACCTCTGACAGAGGGGTTCAATTCACTTCAAAGTTTTGGAAGGAATTATGCAAGACCTTGGAAATAAAGATTTGCTTGTCTTCTGCTTATCATCCTCAAAGTAACGGCCAGACGGAGAGGACAAATCAAACCCTAGAGCAATACCTCCGATGCTTCTGTTCCGATTCCCAGGATGAATGGTCCTCCCTCCTACCTTATGCAGAATTTGCATATAACAACTCCATCCATTCCGCTACCAACCAGACACCTCTCTGGTCCAATTTTGGATTTCACCCTTCCTTTCTTCCAGTTTCCATCCCTGAATTATCCGTCCCTGCAGTGCAGGACCGAGTAAACTCTATCCAGTTAAATTTTCAAAAGATCAAAGCAGCGATGCAAAAGGCTCAGGATGACTACCGAAAGTACTACAACAAGGGAAGGAAGGAGAACCCGGCCTTCAAAGTAGGCGAAGAAGTATGGCTATCAACTATCCATCTCAGACTGCCAATTCCCTCTCGGAAACTGGGGCCAAAATTTATAGGTCCTTTTAAAATAAAGAGGGTAATCAACCCAGTCGCTTTTGAATTAGCCCTTCCTGATGCTTACAAGGTACACCCAGTCTTCCATGCATCCCTCTTAAAACCTATGGCTCCCAGTCCTTTTCCTGACAGAGAAAAGCCTCCACCACCACCGGTTCTAATCGACGGAGAAGACGAGTTTGAGGTAGAAAAAATTCTAAGTTGCAGAAAAAATGGCAGACAGCTACAATATTTAATCAAATGGAAGGGGTATCCTTCTGAGGATAACTCCTGGGAACCAGCCAGGAATCTACATGCTCCTCAACTTCTCCAGGCTTTTCACCGAGAACATCCAGAACTGATGTCAACCTTGGGTGTCCAGAGGCCACCCCTCGGGGGGGGGGGCACTGTCAGAAGAAGCCTTCGTTCCGGTCCGGTCGTTTTTCTCGTATTCCCGGCGGAACGGCGTTTCGGCGCATGCGCGTTCGCGGCTCGGCGTTACGGCGCTCGCGCACGCGCACTGGTGCACACCCAACGTGATTCCCTGGGCAGCCTATAAAAGGCGCTCAGGGGATCAAACAAATTGCTGGTTTGTCTCAGCTTCCTGTAGTACCTGAACCTGTATCCTGAATCTCTGCCTGACTACCTGTTGTGACCCGGATTTGCCTTTGGACTTCTCTTGCCTCTCTCCTGGACCTGACCTCTGCCTGCTTATCGGATTCCCACCAATCTCCTGTGTTTGACCCTCGGCCTGTTACCTGGACTGTCTCCTGTCTCCCAGCCTGACCCCTTGCTTGTACCTGGACTTTCTTGATCTTGTCACCTTACCTTGCAGATCCTGTAATGCCATAGCACCTTTCCAGTGTTTGACCCTCTGCCCAGCTCTGGACCTCCTACCGGTTGCCTCTGTCTGCACCCGCCTACCAGTACCTACACAGCGGCTCCTCTCTACAAGACCTCACCAGCAAGCCACCTACGGTCCATTGGGGAGCTTGTGCCTCTTTGTGCCGTTCACCCCCTGTCCCAACTCCAGGGGGCGGACTGCGCTTAGTCGCAAAGGCGAAACCGCTCTCGGCATCTCGGCCTCGGTAAGTACTATCTCTGACACCAAGGTTTATGGCACATGATTCACTACTGCTTGTGAGTAATTTCCTTTATCATTTTACTCAATAAATGTTTTACAAAAGATAATGCACATGGCTGGTGCGCCCTTTTCTCTTTTTATTTCTTTGTCTGCTAGGATTCCCCATCCTTGAGGGCAGCAAGGCCTGTGTATCCCTTTCATCTATTTGGTCGACCACTTGTGCGCAGGAGTCATTTTCTGTTTTTTATAAGAAGATTGCCAAGACCCTTAAACTGAGCTACAGCCCAGTAGCCAAGACCATACAGCAGCTTAATGGGACAGGTTCCACTAAGAATAAGCCTTGCCATGGTCGACCAAAGGAGTTGAGTGCACATGCTCAGCGTCATATACAGAGGTTGTCTTTGGGAAGTAGATGTATGAGTGCTGCCAGCATTGCTGCAGAGGTTGAAGGGGTGGGGAGTCAGCCTGTCAGTGCTCAGGCCATACACCGCACACTGATTGGTCTGTATAGTCTTTCGTCACAGAAGGAAGCCTCTTCTAAAGATGATGCACAAGAAAGCCCGCAAACAGTTTGCTGAAGACAAGCAGACTAAGGACATGGATTACTGGAACCATGTCCTGTGGTCGAATCAGACCAAGATAAACTTACTTGGTTCAGATGTTGTCAAGCATGTGTGGTGGCAACCAGCTGAGGAATACAAAGACAAGTATGTCTTGCCTACAGTCAAGCATGTTGGTGGGTGTGTCATGGTCTGGAGCTGTATGAGTGCTGCCGGCACTGGGGAGCTACAGTTCATTGAGGGAACCATGAACGCCAACACGTAATGTGACATACTGAAACCCAGCATGATCCCCTCCCTTCAGGGACTGGGCCTTAGGGCAGTATTCCAACATGATAACGACCCCAAACACACCTCCAAGACGACCACTGCCTTGCTAAAGAAGCTAAGGGTAAAGGTGATGGACTGGCCAAGCATGTCATCAGACCTAAACCCTATTGAGCATCTGTGGGGCATCCTCAAATGGAAGGAGGAGGAGCGCAAGGTCTCTAACATCAACCAGCACCTTGATGCTGTCATGAAGGAGTGGAAAAGGACTCCAGTGGCAACCTGTGAAGCTCTGGTGACCTCCATGCCTAAGAGGGTAAAGGCAGTGCTGGAAAATAATGGTGGCGACACAAAATATTGACAGTTTGGACCCAATTTGGACATTTTCACTTAGGGGTGTACTCACTTTTGTTGCCAGCGGTTTAGACATTAATGGCTGTGTGTTGAGTTATTTTGAGGGGACAGCAAATTTATACTGTTATACAAGCTGTACACTCACTACTTTACATTGTAGCAAAGTGTAATTTTTTCAGTGTTGTCACATGAAAAGGTATAATAAAATATTTACAAAAGGGCGCATGCGCGGCAGCGTCCAAGATGGCCGCTTAGCCCGGGAGCTCCGCGCTACTCGGATCTAACGCCGCCTATAGCGGCGGTGCAAGCCCTCGTTCCGGCCCGGCTCCTATCCCAGCAGCTGGGGGACACCTCCAGCCACACCTGGATGTCCCTTTCTTCCTCCAGGCGGAATCTCACGGACGCCATGAACGGATCCCTGGAGCGGCCTGGCCATCCCAAAATGGCGGCCGTCTCCTCACACGGCCAGCACAGCCTGTCAGAATCTATCGCTGATCAGGATGAAGGGGCCCCACCGTCCTCACAAGCTTCGGATGCCACAGTGAGTACCCTCCCGGGGTTCCCCTCTCCAGCATCCACTAACTCTTTATTAAGGAGGACATTTGGAGGGGCAGCCCTCACCCCCCAGCTGGATTCACCTCACAGTCCTGACTCCTGGGACTTACAGGCCAGAGATCTCTCTCCCTCCCCTACTGATTTCCCCTCCATGATAGCTGCTTTTTCACAGATGTTATCTAAAGGCCTATCCCACACAGCTACACAGATCACTGCTTCCATACATGCAGATCTGCAGCAGATTGGTGCCAGGATTGAAGCGATCGAACAAAAATCTGACCAGGCCATACTGAGACTTAACCAAAATACTTCCAGAATCCAGGATCTCCAGGACCAACTGGAATCCGCCACCTCCAAAATTGATGACCTCGAGAACAGGTCGAGACGTTACAATTTTCGCCTCAGGGGGCTCCCCGAATCTATTAAAGACACCCACACGGCAGTTCAGGACTTCATCAAAAACCTAATCCCCAATATTCCGGCTCATCGCTTAGAGCTCGACAGGGCCCACAGGGCGCTCCAACCACCTCGCGCAGACGGTCTGCCACGTGACATCATCGTTAAACCGCATTTCTATGCAGTCAAGGAAGAAGTGATGAAGCTCTCCAGGTCAGCAGAGAAACTGATGTTCCAAGGTCATCAGGTCCAAATCTTCGCTGATATATCTCCATATACCGTTCAAAAAAGAAAAGCCCTGAAACCGCTACTACAAGTCCTGGCGAACAAAGAGATCACCTACAGATGGGCCTTCCCGCTGAGATTAAACTTCTCCTACCGCAACAAACCATACAACTTTTCAACGTTTCAAGAAGGGGAACGTCTGCTTCTTCATCTGGGTCTCATCACTCAGGACGTCCCGCAGTCTTCTGCCTCTCGAGGAGCATCGTCCGTCAAGAGAACATCCCCCACCAGTCCAGTCTCGCCGGTGTGGCAGAAACAGCTTTCCAAGCGATCGAAAGAGTCCTTCCCCCCATGAGTGGGCCCCCAACGTCAGCAGTATCTGCTCTTGATCCTCCACTAGGTCGATGCTGACGACTAACTTGATGTTAGCTTTTTGATGACGTTCCTCTTCTGTGTTCTCCCCAGGACTTCCTTTCGGATCCCCATGGGTTCGGATCTTCCGGGGAATAGGTGGTTCGGTTCTGTTGTTTATAATGTTTTCTTTTTTTTTTTTTTTTTGTTTTCCTATTTCTCTTTTCCTCCCAAAATAATTGAAGCCTTTTTGATCACTATTACCAGGTGATAGCAGGGCTTGCACTGCACTGTTAATGTACTGCCACGATTACGATCAGAGGCGGCGTTGACCGGAGTGGTCGTAGTGCGCCTCTCTCTGGCTCCGATAGTTGAACCCTTGTTCACTCACCTATCGGACCCAGACTCTCTCGACCCTTGGGTCGCAGAATTTTTGCTTTGTTCTGGGTGCCGATCCAGCCAGGGGAGGGCCCCTCGCTGGTCCGTTGGGTTGTGGGCAAAAACTTTTGGTCACGATATCTAATGGCTCTCTTTTTCACTCCTTTCTACTTCTTTTCTCTGCTCCTCTCTCCTTTCTCCTTCCCTCCCCCTCTCCTCCCCCCTCCTCCTCAGCTACAGGTTTTCACTGGATCTCCCGTCTGCTGTACCACAGGTCGAGCCCGTCTTAATGCTGGAGACGTCTCCTATCTGCCAGGGACATTGGGAACATCAAGTGAGATTCACAAATATTTAGCACCACACACAATGCCTCCCCATGACTGACTCCGCCACACTGATTGGGACACTTAAGATTCTCTCCCACAACGTACAAGGCCTCAACTCCCCTGTGAAGAGACGCAAAATACTACAACAGCTTCACACTCTGAAGGCTGATGTAGTTCTGCTTCAGGAAACTCATTTCCCCGCCTCCTATCAGCCCAAATTCCTTCACAAAAGCTTCATGAACTTCCACCTAGCCAATGCTGACAACAAAACGAGGGGAGTGGCAGTCTGCTTCTCCAACATAACTCAATTCGTACATGCAAACACTATCAAAGACCCAGAGGGACGCTACATACTAGTTTCTGGTATGATTAATGGTGAGGCTTACACGTTTGTCTCATACTACACGCCCAACACACACCAAGACACCTTTTTTGCCTCCACACTGAAGGTACTCAAACCGCATTTCGTGGGCAGAGTAATATTGGGGGGAGACTCCAATACCCCTTTTGACTACTCCTCTGACAAATCGAACCCCCTACGGCCCAAATCAAAACGGCCCCCCAAACGTAGCCTTCGGGTGGCGCAAATAGTCCGATCTTTCGACCTGATCGATATCTGGAGGGAAATGAACCCTCCATCTAGAGACTACACGCACTACTCGGTCCCCCACCACACCTTCTCTAGGATTGACCACATATTTGTCCCACCACACGTAATCCCGAGAGTAACCTCCTCCAAAATTTATGACACCTCCCTGTCAGACCACTCCATAATGTCGATGTCTCTCAGGGGCGGGTCGGGGGTGAAGGGACCCTTCCACTGGAGACTTAATGAAACACTTCTAAGCAACCCAACCCATTGCACGCTCCTAGACAAAGCTCTTTCCGACTACTTCAGTGAGAATGATACGGGGTCAGTCTCCCCGGGATGTCTTTGGGCAGCACACAAGGTGGTGTTGAGGGGCAGGATCCTGCAACTCTCCTCACAACTTAAAAAAGAAAGCAGGGCGGAGGTCTCGCGCCTCACTGCGGATTTCCGCTTACTGAGTAAAGCCCACAAACAACACCCTACTCCGGATACCTTGGCCAAACTTGACTCTGCTAGAGTGAAACTCAATCTCTCGCTCACTACTTCTGCGGAGAAACACTTACGGTGGTCCGGCGCGCGTTTCTATTACCAATCGGATAGGATAGGAGCTAAACTAGCTACTAAGCTTAGCCCGAGGTTCCGTACCTTGGTACTTCCCAAAATTCGTGCCCCGTCGGGTAATCTAACGCAAAATCCTTCCATCATTATGAAATCATTCCACAGTTATTACTCACATCTTTACGAGACAGTACCCCACACCCATTCCAAGGCCAGAGAGCGGTTTCTCCAAGATATTAATCTTCCCCAACTACAGCAAACACACCGCGACCTCCTAGACGCCCCCTTCTCCTCCGACGAAATCTTAGAAACGATTAAATCCTTGAAACTAAACTCTGCCCCAGGTCCAGACGGTTTTTCGGTATGTTACTACAAGAAGTTTGGCCCTCGTCTGGCTCCTTTCATGGCCCGGTTCTTCAACTCCCTCCGGGATGGAGCCCCTATCCCTAGCGACTTAAACTCGGCCTTTATCTCGGTCATACCTAAACAAGGTAAGGACCCATGCGAGGTGGGCAACTACCGCCCCATCTCGTTAATCAATAACGATCTCAAAATAATGACTAAAATCCTGGCTAACAGGATGTCGAACTTTATTGCTCATTATATTCACAGGGACCAAGTGGGCTTCATCCCGGGGAGACAGGGACCGGACCAGGTTCGCAGAGCTATCAACTTGATTTCCCTTCTGCAGTCCCGGTGGGATGGAGGCCCCGTACAAGAAGGCTTCTTGCTGTCGCTAGACCTGCAGAAGGCTTTTGACTCTGTGTCGTGGCCCTACATTTTTGACATTCTAGAACGCTGGGGGTTTGGCGACGGTTTCTGCTCGATTATTAACACTTTATATTCCTCACCCTCAGCACAGGTGCGACTAATGGGCCATTACTCGGAACCCTTCCACATTCGTAGGGGAACCAGACAGGGCTGTCCCCTCTCACCCTTGATTTTCGCAATCGCAATCGAGACACTGGCTATAGCCATCAGATCGAACGAGAATATCCAGGGAGTGAAATGTGGTCCTGACGTTCACAAATGCGCGCTATTTGCTGACGACATGCTGTTGTTCCTTACTGCTCCTCTCACATCCACACCTAATGTCCTCAGACTTTTGAGAGACTTCGGTCTCATCTCTGGTCTTCAGGTGAATGTGACTAAATCGGTGGCCCTCAATGTTTCGGTCCCAGTACCTCTCATAGACCAACTCCGACCACACTTTCCCTTCACATGGGCTAGCCACTCAATCCCCTATTTGGGTATCAAGCTGACGAAAAACATTGGAGACCTATATGCAGCTAACTACCCCCCCATGCTCCGCTCCCTAGGGCAGGACCTACGGAAATGGTCGGGGGAGGGCCTGTCATGGTTAGGTAGACTCAACGCAGTCAAAATGACTCTATTACCACGTCTGTTATACCTGTTCAGATCGCTTCCAATTCCGATTAAAAAATCGGTCTTGACCAAATTTCAGTCCGGGGTGATTGGGTTTGTCTGGGGGAACAGGGGCCATCGCTTTGCAAAAGAAATATTACTCAGACTTCGGTCACAAGGGGGCCTGGGACTACCAAACTTGTGGCTATATTACCAAGCAGCGCAGTTAGCACAGTTCTCAGCCATTTACTCTAAATCCTGCAGACCAGATTGGATCTCCATTGAGAGACAAGCGGTACCACATTTCACTCTCGACTTCTTAACCTGGAGACCTCCCAAACACAGACCGGCCATTCTAGCCCCCACTTTGTCCCACTCCCTAGCCCTCTGCGACCAATTGCATACCCACGCCAACTTGATTTCCCCCTTAAGGCCTCTCACACACCTATTTCACAATCCTGACTTCCCCCCTGGGATGAACATTCATGCATTTCATTGGTGGCTGAACAAGGGCCTTTTCCGAATAGGACACTTCTTTACTCCCAATGGCCCTATTTCCTTAGGCCATTGTTTGAGTTCTCTGGAGATGCCTACCTCGGAAAAGTTTCGACTCTCACAAATACGCCACTTTCTCCACTCACTTTGTACTGATAAGTCGAACGCTCCAAAGGCCACGATGTATGAGCTCTGGTGCTCTTCGTCTGCCCCCCAAAGGGGTGGGATATCTATTATCTACGCGTCCCTGGCAGATAGGACGGACACCCCGGCTTACGCTCGATCCTGGGAATCGGACCTGGACATCCAGTGGGACCCTGCGAAGTGGTTCCAAGCCTTCAGCAGATCATCGAAAGGTATCTTAAATATAGCCTTGATTGAAGCTAACATTAAAATCTTTACTAAATGGTACTACGTCCCGGCCAAGCTTGCCAGGATTTTCCCGGACTCCTCTCCCCTCTGTTACAGAGGTTGCGGTCATATTGGCACGATGTATCACATCTGGTGGACCTGCCCCTGCATACGGAGTTTCTGGAACAAATTCCTTCATATCCTAAGGAGAGTATCTGGGGCAGCAGTTCCACAAGACCCCACATACATTCTATTGAATTGCAAAATACCCAACACTTCTAAAAACACACAACAACTTGTATTCTTTATGTGCTTGGGAGCCAAAGTTACTCTAGCGAAAGCATGGAAAACTCCTTCGGTGTCCATATCGGCCACCAAACGGAAGATCTCTTGGATAATGTCACAGGAACAAATAGTCGCTAAACTGCGTGACACGGTCCCATGTTTTGAAGGGATTTGGGAACCTTGGGCTAGGTATGTCGGTATTTCACTTTACCCAGGTCACCTGCTAACGTAGGGGAAAGTCCGGCAAGATTGCCACCTCTCCCCATTATTCCCACCTCCCCCTGCCTCCCTCTCTCCACTTTTGGCTCCCTTTCTCCTATTCTTCTTTCCTCTCTACTCTTTCTTTTCATGTTCTACCCTCATCTCTCTTTTTTCAGCTAATGGATAATAACGGTCTTCCCAGGCCAAAACTTCCTCATTTGTTCTTTTAGATTGTTCTAAACTACTCACATTGTGTATCAGCCTAGATGGCAGCCAGTTACTCTTAGGACGCTATCCTGAACGTTGTGTCTGTCGGCTCCGTCCGGGAGGCTGCAGCACCTGGGTTCCTTTCCAGTGCGGGCACTCTCCCGGGGGATCTGACAGTAGGTTGGGGAAACATCCCCTTTGGGGGGAACCCTGAAGCTCTCGCACTCCACAGTGTGCTCCCATGGGGGTGGAGTGATGATCTCGGGGGCCTTCCTGGGGGGAGTCCCCAGTTTAAATTTCTTCTCAGGTTGTCCATTCTTCTAACGGAAATTAACAATTCTTTTCTAAGACAGTAACCTAGCCGGGAACTTTGTTCTACCTTGATACATCTTCGGTGTAAGTGCTATGTTGTTTCCGCTATATATCTCTATTTCGACTGCCTTGGTCTTCAAAGAGTATTGAATGGTATGTTTTGGTCATATTATACTTATATTGCAAAATTTCAATAAAAACATTGAAACAGAAAATATTTACAAAAATGTGAGGGGTGTACTCACTTTTGTGAGATACTGTATATCTGCAGTCTTCCCCTCTCTACACCCTTTGAAAAGTACAGATTGTGTTAAAAATCTCTCTTCATTATTCAGCAGTACTGAACAGTACAGTACAGTAACCAAAACTGCAGTGTTTGTCCTCATGACACAGCACAGGAAGCACCCTCATGGCTAACCGATGACAGAATTAGAAATAGACTTGGGAAACTTAACATTAATAAATCACCGGGACCAGATGGCTTGCACCTGAGGATACTTAGGGAACTCAGTCAAGTAATTGCCAGACCATTGTTCCTAATTTTTACTGACAGTCTACTGACTGGAATGGTACCAGATGATTGGAGAAAAGCCAATGTAACACCAATATTTAAAAAAGGGACAAAATACATCCCTGGGAATTACAAACCAGTTAGCCTAACATCAATAGCATGCAAGCTCTTGAAGGGGATGATAAGGGACTATATACAAGATTTTAGTAATGAAAACAATATCATTAGCAGTAATCAGCATGGATTCATAAAGAATAGTTCTTGCCAAACCAATCTATTAACCTTCTATGAATAGGTGAGCTACCATCTAGATAAAGGAAGGCCCATAGATGTGGTGCATCTGGATTTTGCAAAAGCATTTGACACAGTTCCTCATAAACGTTTACTGTACAAAGTAAGGCCCGTTGGCATGGACCATAGGGTGAGTACATGGATTGAAAACTGGCTACAAGGGCGAGTTCAGAGGGTGGTGATATATGGGGAATACTTGGAATGGTCAGGGGTGGGAAGGGGAGTTCTGTGCTGGGACCAATCCTGTTTAATTCATTCATACACGACCTGGAGGATGGGGTAAACAGCTCATTCTCTGTATTTGCAGACGACACTAAGCTAAGCAGGGCAATAACTTCTCCGCAGGATGTGGAAACCTTGCAAGAAGATCTGAACAAACTAATGGGGTGGGCAACTACATGACAAATGAGGTTTAATGTAATGTAGAAAATGTAAAATAATGCATTTGGGTGGCAAAAATATGAATGCAATCTACTCACTAGGGGGTGAACCTCTGGGGGAATCTAGGATGGAAAAGGACCTGGGGGTCCTAGTAGATAAACGGCTCAGCAATGGCATGCAATGTAAACAGAATCTTGGCATGCATTAATAAGGTGATTAACTCCAAGGATAAAGCGATAATTCTCCCACTCTACAAGACTTTGGTCCAGCCTCACCTGGAGTGTGTTGTCCAGTTCTGGGCACCAGTTCTCAGGAAGGATGTTCTCGAAATGGAGCGAGTGCAAAGAAGGGCAACAAAGCTAATAAAGGGTCTGGAGGATATTAGTTATGAAGAAAGGTTGCGAGCACTGAACTTATTTTCTCTGGAGAAGAGGCGCTTGAGAGGGGATATGATTTCAAATTACAAATACCATACTGGTAACCCCACAATAGGGATAAAACTTTTTTGTGGAAGGGAGTTTAATAAGACACATGGCCACTCAAAAAAAATTAGACGAAAAGATGTTTAACCTTAAACTGCGTAGAGGGATCTTTACTGCAACAGCGGCAAGCATGCGGAATTCCCTTTCATAGGCGATGGTTTCAGCCGTGGGCATCAATAGTTTCAAAAACTATTAGCTAAGCACCTGAATGACCGCAACATACAGGGATATACAATGTAATACTGACATAATCACACACATAGGTTGGACTTGATGGACTTGTGTCTTTTTTCAACCTCACCTACTATGTAACTATGTAAAACATACATATTTTTCTTCAGAATAACAAAAGGTAGGAATCTGCAACAAAGTTGGTTATACTTCTTGCAATGTACACTGATCACCCAGAGGGGAATGTTTTTTTCTCAACAAAAGTGGAGTTACACTTTAATTGATTCTCTCTTGAGAACAGGTTATTAGGGGGCATACAGTATGATCACCTTGTATAAACACATAAATAGTCAATGCATTGAACTTGGTTCAAAGTTGTTCACTTTAAGGTCATTTCAAGACTTTCATGACAAGGGGGCTCTCTTTGCAGCTGGGAGGAAAATACATTTAATCTCCACTTATGGAAAAGCTCCTTCACAGTAAGAACTATGAAAATGTGTAATAGACTTCCTCAAGAGCTAGTTCTAGCCAGCCCGGTAAAAAATCTTAATGTGTGTCTGAAGGTAAAGAAAATAACTGACATAATATTTAGAAGTCATAAATAATACTATACATTGCTGATCCATGGGACTTCTGACCTTTTTAGGGGATCAAAAAGGTTTCCTCTTGGTGAATATTGGACCAGGCTTTATAGGGTTTTTTGCCTTCCTCTGGATCTACTGAGGGATTGAGGTTACCAAATAATTGTACCTACATTGAAAGTGCAATTACACTTTGAAGCAGATTTTACTAATTTTACTTTGTTCATTATTTGGCACTATCACTTTAGTTATGTAATTACCAGGGCAGTTATATGGTGGTATATGATCTTTTCGGAAAATTGACTAGGTCTGATGCAACACCTTGTCTTAGTTTTTTGTTTTTATATCAAAGGGTTTTTATTGCACAAGAAAGACAAAGCAAATCCAAACAAATCTCCCATTACACTTCAATTTGTCAGTGAAGAATCAGTTACATAACCATTAGGCATACCCTTCAATAAACAGGTAACTGTGAGTAGTAATTGTTTGGCACATACAGTATTTAATTCCATATGGTGATACACTGCAAACCCTTGCAATTGTACTGACAGCCATAACATCCCCACTTTTTCCCTACAATGTTACATATTTCTCAAGCAAGCATTTCTCTGGGCATCTATTATGTCTATGGGCATCTGAGCAGCCTCATCTGCACCATTTCTCTGGGACTAATACCTTGTGTATCAAGCCATGCTGCCCATAATTTGTCAAATTTCCCAGGATTCCCCCTATGTTAATATATGTATTTTTCTATGATAAGAGTATTACCTATGTACTGAATCCAGGATTTAACCAACGGCGGGATGGCAGATTTCCAGCTCATAAGTATTATTTTCCTAGCTTGGAATAAGGCTCTGGCAAAGGCCATCCTTGTCATTTCCTCTGCGATTGCCCCCTCCAGTACACCTAGAAGGCAACATAGTGGATCAAGAGGGACATTTGTTTAAAATACCTGGTTAAGTGCAGCCAGGACCCCTGTCTAATATCTATGGAGTTTGGGGCAACGCCAGAGGAGATGTATCAGGTAACCTGGCACTATTTTACACTTGCCACACAACGAGTTGGGTAATTTGCCTATTTTTTAGTTTTTCTGGGTGCTCAACAGGATATACAATTGGGATACTTTTTGTGATACGTTCAGCGAACAAGTGTTAACAGCCTGAAGGGCCTCTTCCCACAGCTCTCTTGTAATAGGGCCTAAGTCTGCCTCTCACTAGGTCACTGCTTTCATGGGGTATCCCTCCAATAGTGCAGATAGGAGCATAAGATAGCATTGGTATATTATACCCTTTGTGTCCCTTGCGTTTTGCAGTGTGTGGAAAACAGGGGTGGGGGATTGTACCCATTCTACTGCAGTACCTTGCGCTTTAACCGCATGCTTTAGTTGTAAGTAGAACAATAGCATTCTGGATTGCAGGTCTGCGAAAGAGAGCAGTCTCCCGTTGTGAAAGACATGTCTGAGGTGAGTTATTCCCATGGAGCGCCACCTGGATCCCTGTTGGAGTTTGGCCAGTTCCTCATAGGATTTATTCCCCCAAAGTGGGCTATAAGCTGTATACCCCATTAGTTGCTGCAATTGTTTGACCTTATTCCACACCTTCTGAAGGAGTGTGTAAGTGGGCATTTGTTTGTTGGGCCGTTGAAACAGCTTCCAGGCCCTCCGGTACAAACTCCACCTGGGCAAACAAGGGAGTTGACCACTCAAAATATTTTCAGTGGAATAAACACCGGTGTGTTGTGGAGCAGGTATAGAAGTTAAGAATTATCTTAATAAGGTTTGTTTTCCCTGCTAAGGACATTTTAAGTCGGTTCCATATATCTATTTTGTCTCTGAAACGAGTCAGTGAGGGGTATATATTTAGACAATAATAATCAGTCAGTTTGGGGGATATGTGAATGCCTAAGTATTTAAAGGAAGTCACTATAGGGATAGGGCAAGGAAGCTCTGCACTCAACCTAGGTGCCTCATCCAGAAACATCAATGCGGATTTAGACCAATTAAGGGTAAGGCTTGAATAGTGGCCAAAATCAGCGATGAGGGGCACTGCATGAGACAATGAGTTGTCCACGTCCTCCATATAGAGGAGCATATCACCGGCGTAGATCATTATTTTCTCATTTAGGTCACCATAGCGAAATCCTCTGATTTGTGGACAATCCTGCACCTGGGCAGCGAGAGGCTCAGTGGCCAGTGCAAAGAGCAGGGGAGACAGAGGGCAGCCCTGCCTAGTCCCCCTGCCCAGTGCAAAGACAGGAAACATCCTGTCTGACATGCGTATGGCGGCCTGTGGAGAACTATACAGTAACCGTGTCCATGCGATAAATCTAGGACCAAGCCTTAATTTGGACAATACAGCCCAGAGATAACACCAGCCGACACTGTCGAATGCTTCATTGGCGTCAAGAGACAATAGTGCCCTATGGCCCACTTCATCTGCTGGGGTTCTGCATGTTCAAAAAATGTCTTCTAAGATTAGTAGCAGTGGATTTTCGTGGCATGAAGCCTGCCTGGTCTGGGTGAATGATTGACAGAATGACCTTGTTAACCCTTAAGGCTAGAACTTTGGCTAGTATTTTTACGTCACTTTGAAGCAAGGGGGTGGGACTGTAAGAGCTCGGATCCACTGAGTCCTTTCCTGGTTTGAGTAACAGTATAATATTTGCCCTGGACATAGTTGTAGGTAGCTGTCCCGACTTTAATGAGGAATTAAAGACGTCTCATCTTGTCTTAGTTAATAGGTATTTAAATTGTTACTGGATCAACATACAATTTATAATGCATTAAAGTGGAGTTCCACCCAAAAATTGAACTTTCACTTTTTGGATTCCTCCCCCCCTCCGGTGTCACATTTGGCACCTTTCAGGGGGGAGGAGGGAGCAGATACCTGTCTAATACAGGTATTTGCTCCCACTTCCTGGCATAGATCACCGCGGTGATTGCGGTGACCTACGCCACTTCCGCCGCCTACCCTGTCCTCTCCCGCTGTATTCTGTGAGACACAGAATACAGCAGGGACCTGAGAGGACGCGCAACGCGACTCGCGCATGGGCAGTAGGGAACCAGAAAGTGAAGCTGCACGGCTTCACTTCCTTATTCCCATACCGAGGATGGCGGCGGCAGCAGCCGAGAGCCGAAGGACAGATCAGCTTCGGCTGCCAACACTGCGGGCTCCCTGGACAGGTAAGTGTCCATATATTAAAAGTCAGCAGCTGCAGTATTTGTAGCTGCTGGCTTTTAATATTTTTTTTTCAGCAAACCTCCGCTTTAATTTACATATTCCGTGAAAATATACCAGTTTTCCTTGTTGAGCCAAACTTTAAAGCTCTTTAGACAATTCTGAAGATACAGAACTGCTATATAATGTATTTTTCTACAAGATTCTGTACATCACAATAAACATAAATAACCTCGGCAGGAACCAAAAGAAGAGCACACACCATTCCAGGCAAATCTTCAGGTGCAAATGGATGACAGGTGCAGACCCCGGCTTACCTCCGTCCAATGCAAATAAAATGAAGAAATGGTCGCATTCTGAATTTCCAAAAAACTTGCTTGATGTACCTTTATTGTTACAAGTGTATCAGACAAACACAGGACATGCAGTTGAACTGTTTCACAAGCGATAGCTTGCTTGTTCACAAAAAGCTTGTGAACAAGTTGTGAACAAGCAAGCTATCACTTGTGAAACATGTCAACTGCTTGTCCTGTGTTTGTCTGATACACTTGTGACAATAAAGGTACATCAAGCAAGTTTTTTGGAAATTCAGAGTGCAACCATTTCTTCATTTTATTAACATAAATAACCTGTATGGCAGAAAAGGTTGCACTTATCAGTAAAATGTGTGCCTACCAAAACACAAATTTACGAAAATTATTTTGCAAATGAATGCTACATTCTATAGCCTTTATTGTTTGTAGTCACTCATTATTTCTTTCTCTCTAACATGAGAGCTAAGCAATGCTAAGAGATGTTTATTTGTGTTGCAGTGCTTGCAAAACAACTTAATGCTTTGTCTAGAATCTTAAATTAATTGACTGTAAGGGAGTTAGTCTAATCCAGAGTTTATTATCATCAATCAATTAAAAAAATTAATTACACACATGTTTTTAATAGAATCACTGCATAGGTGTCAAAGTGCTGAGCACAGCAAGTAACACCTCGGAAATGTATCCTGTATTCTCTGCTATCTTAGAAGAAAGGAAAGCAGTGTTTAATGAACATAATGTGCAATGTTTCCTTTTTATTCATTAGGTGAGTTTGTGTGAACATAGGATGGTTGTTGATCACAAAATGCACAGGAATGCATACAGTACATGTAAGCACCAATGTTTCAGCCTTTCCAGCTGCACTGATTCAGTACCATTTTTTTTTTAGCATGCCTACTGATTAAGAGGAAATATATCAGATTATTCTAGTTTTAAACAGTTGCATTGGCACAGATTACTTCTTTCAGGACCTGAGACTTTTCTGGACCCTGCTATTCATTCACTCTGCCCACCTGGCCCTACCTCCCTAACACATTTGCAGCTGTTTCAAGAAGTTCTCATAGTGAAGCATTCAGGGACTAGTGAGCATAGCTGCCTATTTTTTAGGCTGCTGTGCTTCTGGTATTTTATCTGTTCCTCAATTCCCTTCAGCTGCTTTGCCATTTACAAATTATAGCAGCATCATTATCTGTGCTTTGTGAATGGAAAAGAAAAGGGAAGGGGTGGAAGCGAAATACAAGAGCTAGTGTCTTTTATAGACACCATTTTGATACGACAGCCAGAATTGCAGCTCCCAATGTACATTCTGGCAGCGCTTCACTGGAGCTCTTCAAGTAAGAAAATGCACGTTTTTTTTTTTTTTTTTAAATTCCATTCATTTTTATTTTATTTTTCCATTTGTAGCACCTTGATGTTTAGGCAGGGTTGCTAGAACATTTACCTGCCAGGTATAGTTGCCTTGGCCAATTGATAGGGGATCAAGTGATCCCACCCTAATTCTGGAATTGCTGCACTTCTCCCTTCTGTCACTAGATGGCCGGGTATCTGGTGGCATTAGATAAGACAGGGGCATTGCAAGGGCAGATTAGGAATAGATGGGGTATCTCAGCCAATGGGCAGGGATCTTCTTGGTTCCCTTGGCCTGCTGGCAGAGCCCATTTATTTGGGTGAGGTCAGGTGATCGGGGATCTGTGCCACCTGGATGGCCGTCTGGGTGGACGTGTGTTGTGCTGTGCAGGGCTGCTAGTCCAGAGCCTGAGGCCTATTCCGGGGACATCTAGCTGCTAGGCTGTCTGAGGGCCAATCCAGAAGCAAGAGAGAGCAGTATAGGGTTGGGACTGCGGCTTGCAGTTCAACCAGAAGTGACGGTTCTGCCCGCCAGAGAACCTGTCGTGGTTGGAGGTAGAGGGGAAGGGACCATCCGCCTTTTTACCAGGGACCACTGTGAGTAGCTGAAGCAAGTACCGGAGCAGTATTCTCACCAACCGGGGACAGGTGAAGAATTTAGAAACTTCAGCAGGTGTCAAGCCAGGGACCCGGGCAGCAGAGGTGATATAGGTACCAAATTATTTTGTGAGCATAACACTTTACATTAAAAACAGTGGGTTTTGTTGCATACATTGGCAAATATCTGTGGAAGCCGCAATGCCTCGCCAAGGCTTCTCTGTATTCTGTGGTCTTAACCCTAATTTTGAGAGTCTCCACGTTGGAGCATATATAGCAGTGGATAAATAAAGGGCAGTTATGCCTAAGGTTAGCTCATTCATCCTTACAGGCAAAGGGACACATTAGACTCCCAGCATGAGCATAATGGCAGCTGAAGACATCCAATATGTCCCCATGCCCAATGCAGCGAACAAGCTATACAAAAAGATGGCAACCACCCCAATTTATAACTAGTCTTTGCAGTAAGGTGCACATGGAAGGGCTTTGAACATCAAAAACAAACAAAAAATGTTTGTGCTTTTAGTAAAAAAGTAAATAAAAAAAAAATAAAAATTGATAAAAACTGCTACAACTTGATTAAAATGATCATTGAGGATATAAAATATGAATGCTTGAAGAAGTGTTGCACCTGGTATACAATATAAAAGTGATGTAAAAATAATTTGTGTTGGGTGTCGGCAACCCGTCGATCACAATCTACTTGTCGATCGTTAGTGTGTCGAGTAGATTGTGTCCTTGCAGTGGCAACCCGCTGTCAGAACTTTTCCCCACAGAACACACACAAGCAGCTGCCTGAGCTGCATGGCTGCACATGTACATTGGCTGCAATCACATCCATCCCATCCATTTTCTAGGTCACCATACAGGTGTAGCACACCCCCTTAAGGGTTGCAGATGAACTGGGATCCCCCACCCTGCATAGCCAGGCACACCAAATTTTTACTGGCACTTCAGAGTCAGAGAACAGTCCATGACTTTGTTTTTGTTTTTTTATAAATTTGGATAGGGATGGGAGGTTATGGGATGCCCACTTGACTTCAACAACTTCAGGGACATCTTCCCATATACAGTCTCTATATACAACTTCACTTCTTCCTCCATCACACACTTGCTTGCAGCACCCAACTGGATCACTGTATGAAGATCTTACAGTCATTCAGTCAGATTAAAGACAATAGCCCATTATGGGCAAGAACCCGTAATGAGCCTTGGTTGTGTAGCAAAGGATTTCAGTCACCAGCACCAACTCTTTAGGCACTGTCAACCCACCTGGCTGCAGCTGCCTCTTTCACTAGCTCTCCAGGCTAACTTCAATACACAGTCCTCCAGGCTGAAACTTACCAGCCACCTGTCTGACTATCAGGGGATCTCCCAGTAGTGCTGACCTGCTGTCCTCTCTCCTTGCTCCCATACCTCCAGGAAGGGCTTGCTCTGTGTGTTTTTGGCAGGATCCTTCCAGCACCCGAGCCCTTGCCCAAGGTCACCCACTCTCAAGGGCCACCGACAGCCTCCCCAGCACTCCATCTTCCACCCAACTTCCCCCTGCTGGCATGACTCATGCCTATTTATGAGGTTGCCTGCCCCCTGCCAGTCCTTTACTGGGGATTGTCCGAGGCCCTCATAAATATTCCAAGCAGCTCCTCCCAGCCTCCACCCACTATGTCTAGAACATTCTCCAGTGTCCCAGAAAACAGGGGGAGGCACCAGAGAGGCTGCTAAGATGAGTCATCCAGCCCTGAGTCACTGAACCCTGACTCAGATTCACAGCTCAGGCTTAGCCCTGAGTTAAACTAGATTTTCCTAACAAACCTAGCACACTAGAGGGTGCTATACAGGCACGCACGATAGATGTGATGGATAACAAAGAAAGCAGGATACCAGAACAAGCAGGTAAGCTGCTTCAAGAGCTATTTAAGGGAGGGGCAAAACAGTAATTTAAAAAAAAATCATTACACTGCAGGAGCAGATTAAAGGGGGACACTGGCAGCTGGGCAAAGGGAACATATCAGGATCTATGTTGGTTTATATAGGTTAGCAGCTACTGTCTGAACTCAGCACTGCGTACCTGTGAAATCTGTACTGCTTACTGCTCACCTTACCATACTGTTGAACTGTGAACTCTGCACTGCGTACTGCTGACCTGTGAACTTTGAACTGTGTACTGCTGACCTGTGAATTCGGTGCCATGTATGGCCTTGCTATGTTATTTAGCAATGCTACTGTGTTGGGTTTTTGAACATTTTTAACATGTTTTTGTAGTTGCACCATTCATTTGAACAGGCCTGCCTCCACTCAAAAAACGTGCTAAAAGAAGTTCATGTACCAAATTTGGACATGAGCCAAGCGCATTTTCCATAGTGCATTTTTGCAGGTTTTGCCCCACAGATGCTCAATAGGGTTTGGATTTCGTGACATGCTTGGCCAGTTCATCACCTTTACCCTCAGCTTCTTTAGCAAGGCAGTGGTTGTCTTGGAGGTGTGCTTGGGGCCGTTATGTTGGAATACTACCCTGTGGCCAAGTCTCTGAAGGGAGGGGATCGTGCTCTGCTCCAGTATGTCACAGTACATGTTGGCATTCATGGTTCCCCAATGAACTGCAGCTCCCCATTGCCTGCAGCATTCATGCAGCCCCAGACCATAACACTCCCACCACCATGCTTGACTGTAGGCATGACACACTTGTCTTTATACTACTCACCTGGTTGCCACACATGCTGGACACCATCTAAACCAAATAAGTTTATCTTGGTCTCATCAGACCACAGGACATGGTTCAACTAATCCATGTCCTTAGCCTGTTTGCCTTCAGCAAACTGTTTGCGGGCTTTCTTGTGCATCTTCTTTAGAAGAGGCTTCCTTCTGGGACGACAGCCATGCAAACCAATTTGATGCAGTGTGTGGCCTATGATCTGAGCACTGACAGGCTGACCCCTTCAACCTCTGCAGCAATGCTGGCAGCACTCATACATCTATTTCAGTAAGACAACCTCTGGATATGGCTATGAGCATGTGCACTCAACTTCTGTAGTCGACCATGATGAGGCCTGTCCTGAGTGGAACCTGTCTTGTTAAATCGCTGTATGGTCTTGGCTACCGTGCTGGAGCTCAGTTTCAGGGTCTTGGCAATCTTCTTATAGCCTAGGCCATCTTTATGAAGAAAATATATATATAAATATCGCGCTATCAGAAAAAGACGTGAGCAGCTAAACCTGTGAAAAATACATTGTAAAAAGGAAAGAGAAGTGCAGCGCTAAAAAATGATAACTAACATTGATATATGATGTGCAATGTGAATATATCTCAAAGGTGTATATAAGTTGGATTAATAGGTATATGCACAAAACATAATTATCAGAGAAAAATGACATAAATGTTGAGAGTTGAATCCCAAAAAGCATCCGTTAGAATGTGCATACATCTAACACAAAGTGATATACACAGGTGAGTCCATAAAATATCCAATAAGGTGTGTATATGTTAAACACCCAAGAATATAAAAAAAGATAACATTTAACACAAATTGTTATGCACAAGTGAGTCCATAAAATATCCGGTGAGGTGTATATATGTTAAACACCCAGAAGTGTAGAGAAATAATATTCAGGTGTTGATAGCAGATCCACCACCGTAAGTAAAAGTGGGGGGCTGAGGGGCGTGGTCTGGACATGGCCGTGTGAGGACGTGTGTCTGAGGAGCTCCCGGCCCGTCCCTGCCTTTCCAGCCCTTATTTCAGTAAACTCAGCAGGAGAACAGCGGCATGTACTCTGCTGGGAGATGCAGAGGGAAGAGTGTCAAACAGCATAAAAAATCATCGCCGAAAACACAGCAGAGCGCACAGCGGAACGGAGCCATCAGGCAGTACTTCCCTGACTCCCGGGATCCATCCCCCGCTCCAAAGATGGCGGCCGCCACGAGGACGAACGAATCTGTGAGTACTCCACAGCACTACTCACTGACACCGCTCCATGGCCCCCTGTTCCTCAAACAAAGAAATGACTATCCCTTTACTGTTCAGGGAGGACATACAAGACACACAGGGTCCGCACAATACACCCCTTACCCTGCATGCAGATGAGGAACTGAGAGCACTGCTGCGGGCCATACCGACCAGGGCAGACTTTGAATCACTGGCCAGCAGACTAGAGGCCTCCCATCGCAAAGACATAGCAGCGGTGAGCACAGACATTACTACCTTGTCAGACCGCATGAGTGCAGGGGAAGCCACAGTCACAGATCTCTCACAACGTATAAAACAGATAGAAGACACACAAGCAACTCAAACAAAATTAGTTTTGACCCAGCAACTTCATCTAGAAGAGATTGAAGACCACAGCAGGAGGAACAACCTTTGCATAAGGGGTCTACCTGAAGCCACGGGCACGGAAGATCTTCCAGCTACAGCCACAGCCATCTTCAGGGACATAGCGAGAGCTGACTTCCCCACTACGCTGTCCTTTGATCGGATCCACAGGGCACTGGGACCGAAATCAACAGACCCGAATTGCCCAAGAGACGTGATCTGTAGAATACACCAATATACGCATAAAGAGATCATCTTGCAAAAAGCGTGGGAGGTGAGGGATGTGGAGTTTGACGGAGCAACTCTCCAGATTATGCCTCATCTTTCAAGGGCCACCCTGCAAGGCAGAGCAATGCTGAAACCAGTACTGGAGTTGACCCAACATGCTGGCATCACATACCGCTGGGGCTATCCACTCTCAGTGACTTTCAAGAAGCGGTCACAATTCTTCACCCTACGGTCCCCTGTGGAACTTCCTGCACTATTTGATTTTCTGGAAACTGACCCAGTGACTGTTCCAGATTGGCTGCAATTGATACCAAGATTCACTCAACGTGGTGGGGGTCCGGGTCTGCGAAGACCAGGTTCACCGAGACCACAACGCAGTCAACGTAGATCTCGGGTCACCTCTCCAGAAGAAGACAGAGAAGCTTAGAGATGATCGCTGTGGTGAGAGTATACATGCTTCCTCATTGATTTTGGGTTTATTTTTTGTCTAGCGGTGCACTTCTGCCTATCCTACTTTTCATGGTTTATCAGTTGAGCCCCCCTGACATTTTATTGAGTATGTTGGTTGTCCTCCCATCCTATGAAGGGTAATATGTAAACCACCACACCCACTCACCTGCCTAGTTACTTTGAGGCCGGGATTGGTCACTATGGAGATGGGGTTGTCTGGAAGGGACTACAGGTGGCGGTACATTTTAACACCTCACCTCCCCCTGGAAACTACAGACATATGGAACTTCCCACGGACTGTTAGTAATAAAAAACTGCGTGTGTCGCAAGGTTTCTGGGGACTCGTTTCTAAGTTACCTGCAGACGGTGCATAACTGTCGCGACCCGCAACTTGGAGTTCGACCCGGGAAGTGGACCAGGTTTGAGTCAATATCTCACCGGCAGACTTTGTGGTAAATTTTCTATGGCACTGGGACACCATCATACTGTATCGGTATGTTAGTTTGGAGGAACTACCCCAGCAGAAACCAGGCTCACAGGGAATGCCTTGTGGGGTTGCCTGGATGAGCCACCTTCCAAGACTTAGGCAAATCAACGTGGAAGGCGGTCGACAATTAAGCAACTGACTGCTAAGGAAAGGGCTAATTGGAAGGATCAGAATGTTACGGTTATATTTAAGAATGCGTAGGCTGGTGGGAGGACAGAAACGTTATTCAGGTTGTTGCAGGATGGGCCAGTTTGCATATCTCTGTTATTTGAATATAGAAAATAGGCATCTGGGAATGAATTAGATTATGCAGGAGACGCCTAGGGGAAGTTACTTATAGTAGTAATAACAAAGCTGTGTTTTACGTTTCTTTTATGTTGTTTTTTATCGGTTTTATAAGATAATGTTCTATATATTTACAACACTCACATGCCTTTATTATGTCTAGGGGCGGGTGGGAGGGGCGGGCTGGGGTTAGCTCCCCTGGTCGTAGTCTAACCTCATCCCCACTAGGCCGAAGCACCTTCCCGGTGATAACCGGAGTGTGTTTCACTGCAAGGAATTGCACATAATCTACCGACAATTATTACTTGAAAAGACTATTGATTGTCTACCTTTGCTTATTTTGCTCTTTCTTCTCTCTTTTTGCTTCCTCTAGCCTACTCTCTCTAATCTATCTATTCTTACTATTTTCTTGACCTTTCCTTAACCCCCTCCCCCCCATACCTCTGGTGCAGACCTTGGTACTGATGCGAGCACGATGAACCAAATTACTATTTTCTTATTGAATGCCAAAGGGCTGAATGTGCCTGAAAAACGACGCATGCTCTTGAATGATCTTAAAAGATCCAAAGCTGATATTGCGTTTGTCCAAGAAACCCACTTCAAAAAGGGCGGGCTGATGTGCTTGAAAAACTGTTATTTCCCTTTCGCATATCACGCTACCAACCCCTCAGCCAAATCAAAAGGAGTGTCTATACTCCTTGCAGAAAAAGTACCCTGGACATGCCGGGACACTAAAATTGACACAGAAGGGAGATATGTGTTCCTTAAAGGACTGATAGGGGAGGTATTAGTGACGCTAGCGACGATCTATGCCCCAAATGACAGACAGGATTTTTTCATATCCAAAACATTGACTGAACTGTTGACCTTTGCGGAAGGACAGCTGATTATAGGCGGCGATTTTAATGTTACCTTGAACCCAAGGGTCGACTCGTCAACGGGAACCTCCTCATTGCGGGGAGTCGCACATAAACGTATCAGTTAGTCACTACATGAGGCCAGATTGATAGACGTGTGGAGACTCTTACATGCAGGGGAGAGGGACTACACGTTCTTCTCACCACCACACAAGTCATATTCACGCATTGACTTTTTTCTTTTACCTCACAATCAAATGGAAGCGGTGGAGAGAGTTGACATAGGGACCATCACCTGGTCGGACCACGCACCGGTTGTATTACGCTACTCCCTTTCACGGACAATGACGACAAAACCGAGATTTTGGAGACTGAACGAAAGTTTATTACAGAATCCTACCGTACTGGCTGACATCACAAAAGAGCTTAAACAATATTTTTTGACGAATAATGTTGAGAATTGCGACCCTGGGATACTCTGGGAAGCCCACAAGTCTGTGATTAGAGGGATTCTGATTAAGCATGGCACTCATATTAAAAGGGAAAGGGAAAAACAGTTATTGATCCTTTTACAGAAAACCCACGACCTAGAAAAAATGCATAAGAGTAACCCGACCCCAACAGTAGAGACAGAACTCCTCACCTTACGCAGACAGACGGTTGACATATTACAATATCAAGCAAAAGCAGCACTACAATCATGTAGGAAACTCACTTATGAATCGGGAAATAAATGCGGAAAGCTCCTGGCAAGAGCAGTTAGACAACAGAAATTAAGGGCATATATACCTCAAATCGTCTCCCCAACAGGGCAGAAAAAGGTGTTGCCCACACAAATTGCTGAGGAATTAAAATTTTTTTACCACTCTCTCTATAATCTCCCGAAGGCAGGTGTCACTGACACTGCAATAGGGGAATATCTTACCCTTTCTAACATGTCTAAAATTTCAGAAGAAGAGGCAGCGGCCCTAGAAGAACCCATTACAATGATAGAATTGCAGTGCGCGCTTAAGCACATGAAACCGGGGAAAGCTCCTGGAACGGACGGGCTGACCCTGCAGTACTATCAGACACTCCTACCGATACTAGGCCCGCATATGCTGAAACTCTTTAACAATCTTATGGAAGGAGGCCATTTACAGAGGGATACCTTAAGCGGCCACATTTCCCTTATACCTAAGGAAGGGAAGGATCCCTCAGCATGTGGCAGTTACAGGCCCATATCTCTCTTAAATATAAATCTCAAACTCCTCACCAAAATCTTAGCAAATAGACTATCCCAACATATGACAGACTTGGTGCATTTAGATCAGGTGGGTTTTGTCCCTACGCGTGAAGCCAGGGACAACACCACAAAGGTGCTCAACCTAATACATAGAGCAAACATAACTAAAGTGCCCTGTACCTTTCTCAGCACAGATGCTGAGAAAGCATTCGACCGGGTGAGTTGGGAATTTATGACCGCAGTACTTAAACACATAGGACTAGGTAGACATATGTTACAGTGGATTTCCAATGTTTACTCAACACCAACAGCCAAGGTCAAAGCCAATGGAATCCTGTCTGTTTCCTTCAATATTTCTAATGGCACCAGACAGGGATGCCCATTGTCACCTCTTCTTTTTGCCCTAGTACTCGAGCCCTTTCTGAATACGATACGTAACAATCCAGATATCTCGGGAATTACTATAGATCGTCAGCAATACAAGATCTCGGCTTATGCTGATGATCTTCTATTCTCAATAACTAATCCGATCATATCTCTCCCGGTCTTAATTAGAGAATTTCAGAAATATGGGAACATTTCCAATTTAAAGATTAATTTTGACAAATCAACGGCAATGGGAATCAATATGTCAACAGAACAGCTATCCCTTTTGAAAACTAAGTTAAATTTTAAATGGTCAGACAGTCACTTTACCTACCTGGGCACTAACATACCTAGAGACCTGAAACGCACTTTTGAATTAAACTTTCCTCCAATCCTTTGCAAAGTTAAAGAGCTCCTTGAAGAGTGGGGCAAGGGTCTGCACTCGTGGTTTGGGAGATGCAATTTAATTAAAATGTGCATTCTCCCAAAATTTCTATACCTGTTTCAGGCCTTGCCAATAAGGATACCAGCTAACTACTTCAAACAAATACACTCTTTGTTTATAAAATTTGTGTGGTCACAGTCGAAACCTAGACTTAAAAGATGCTATATGACTCTGCCGAAACATTGTGGGGGTCTTGCCCTCCCTGACGCAAAACACTACTTCCAAGCAGTACATTTAGGGAGGACCATTGACTGGAACAGACATGGGAAAGCCAAACTTTGGGTCCAAGTAGAGGGCCACCAGGCCAAAGTCCCCTTGAAAGGAGCTATATGGTGTTACGAACAACTACCCAGGGACATGACAATGCACCCGACCATAGGGGCCACGCTATATGTGGGTTCGGGTATACTTAAAACCACCTCGCTGACCTCTAGACAGTCCCCTTTATTTCCCATTTTAGGAAATCCAGAGTTCAAACCAGGTCTAGACCACGTAGCATATGAGACACTTTGGAACACAGGTAAAGACTGTGCAACACATTATGTAGAGGAGGACCAGTGGGTCTCAATTCAGTCTCTTACGAATGATAATGGGGATTTTCGATTATCATTTTGGAAAGCGATAAGGTTGCATCATTTCATCCATTCAATACCAGAACCTACAAGATTTAAATGTAACATGACGACTCTAGAGGAATATTGTAGAGGGGAAGGTACATTGTCTCAGGTGCTCTCCAAGACATACTCCCTACTCAACACACCAACGGAACAACCAGACTTACTATTTTTGAGAAAATGGGAAGGTGATCTTCACAGCAGTACAAACACAGAACATAATCCATCTCACACTGAAATCATCGATCTGTACAAAAATTCAGGAGACAAATTATAAACTCCTTACCAGATGGTACCACACACCTCAATTATTACACAAATTCTTCCCCAACACCTCTGATAGATGCTGGAGGTGCTGCTCAGATGTAGGAACACTTCTACATATTTTTTGGACTTGTCCATTAATACAAACTTATTGGATAGCAGTTGAGACAATAGTCAAAAAATTTACGAGTCAAATAATGCAGAGAGATCCAGCAATTTTCCTGCAACACGCCACCTCAAGCCCAATTAGAACATATAAGAAGTCTGTGGTTAGACATTTGCTCAACGCAGCCAAATCTTGTATTCCAGCTTTATGGAAACAGAATACACCCCCCACAGTCGGGATGTGGCTGCGTAGGGTTGAGGAAATTAAAAAGATGGAAGACCTGGTATTGACTGCCCAAAACAAACAAGACAAACATTCGAAAAACTGGTTGGCTTGGAATATGTACATTTTCTCAGACGAAGGACAAACTTTATTAAACTCTTGAGAATCCCTTAGATGGGGCTCTTGTGCAGGATGGGATCCTGAGTCAGTCCATCACGCCCACGTCGAGCATGCACCTCCTCCCCCCCCTTCTTCTTCTTCTCGTATTCTTTCTATTCTCTTTATGTGTTTTAGGTATTTGTGGTTTCTTACCAAATAGTGGTCTAGTATTCAGAAAATAAACGATTTTCCATTTACACAAAGGAATTGAGAAGTATGCAGAGGTAAACAACTGTTCGGAGCATGTTATCTATGGTATATAGCAATATTGAACAGTGGTGGATATGTTCACAGATTACAAAAATAGATCCAAGAATTAAATGCAGCTCTGAGATATCACAGGTTAATTTCTCTGCAGATAGAGTGGGAACATTTTAAGGGGAAAATATATGACTGTTATGTTTATCAGAATGATGTAAAAGACCACTGGTGTATTACTATATCTTCACGATATTTTTTCTTTTCTGTCTATGTCTATTTCTTTTCCTGATTGAAATTTTTTTTTAATAAACATTATATTTGAAAAAAAAAAAGTGGGGGGCTTACCAGAACAATTGGACACAGATGGGTGTACACCCACCGTGCCAATTAGGCTTGTATAGCTGTAGATCTCTGGAGATGTAGTGAGGATAGCCAAGGTACTTGTAAAAAGTATGTATGATGAGGCCAAATCCAATCAAGTAGCCACAGCATATAAGGAGAAAATATGAGAGCACGTAGTGTGATACTGTATAAAAAGGCTATGAAGCATATTGATTGAAGATAAAACACTCACATTTGTGAAGATAAAATACAGTGCTGAAAGTAGGTAAAATATGGCAGTGTAGTGGTTGTAGCAGACCGACCCGACGCGTTTCGTCCTACCAGACATCATCTGGGGTGCCACACCACTCTACACACTGCCCCTTATATATGGTAGGTGACCCCCTTGTTGAAATGTGGCTCCAATCCCTAATAATGTTGATAACACGCCACTTTCAGGTAGGGGGAAGATGGCGTCGGCCGCGTGCATTGCACGCCTCTCCTTGATGGTTACAATGGAGCGCAAATGCGCACGTCGCTATGGCGACGGGTCGCATGCACCTCCAGCCCATACGTTCACCGCCGTCAACGTGGAACTGGGACCCGGTGTCACTCTGAGTCGTGATGACGTCATGGCACCGTGTGTCAGACCTTGTTCTGGCCAAATGGTGGAACGCAAAAGGAGGAAGTAGGGGCGTCCCGTGTCAGCAACACGCTGCAGATCTAATTACGGAATAAGATCGACATAGAAGAAGAAAAATAGGATTTTTAAAAAAAATCAAAAAAATTAAAAAAGTAAAACCATGGGGATGAGCATGAGTTTAACTGATGGTGGTATGATCACCCAATATAAGTGTATATGACGGAAATAAAAAAACGGGGAGGTTGAGGAGCCACAGTTTCACATGGGGATCTAAGATCGCACAACAAAGTCCATAATGTGTATGGCCAATATTTATCTCAATCTAAGCATAATAGGACTAAAGTGATAACTCCTACATGACTCAATCTGATATTTAACATCTCTCAATACGGGAAAAAAGGGGATTATTTTGCAATGGTATAAAAGGGAATAAAACAGTAAAGAAATTACAATGGTCTATGATTGATTAATGAAGGCATTAATATCCCACTCAATGTTAAGCCCCAGTTGCGTATGGGACTGGATTTCGTATATCCAATACGTTTCTAATTGAGATACACCCCGAGTTGATGCCCCTCCTCACCAAGGGGGGATGTATCGGTCTATAATGAGAAATTGGGATCCAGAGGGGTCACGATTGTGATGCCATCGGTAGTGTCTGGGGACAGTGTGTTTATTGTCTCCTCCTAGAATTTTAGCTACATGTTCACCGACCTGTGTGGAAAAGGCCCTAGTGGTATGGCCCACATAGTGTTTTCCACACGGGCAGGTGATAAGGTAGACCACATTTTTGTTGCACAGGTACAGAACGTCTTGATCGGATATATTTTATTAGTTACATTAGACCTAAACTCCAATCTTTTATGTCTGCCGCTAATGTTATAGTGACACACAGTGCATTTTTTGCATGGAAAGTATCCTACTAAATCATGAAAGAAGGTATGACGTTTAGGGGGATCAATAATATTTGGAGCAATTCTACCTCGTAATGAGGGGGCCCCCCTGTAAATGACTTTCGGCCTTTCAGGTAAGATGTCACCCAATATATGATCATTTCTCAATATCCCCCAGTGACGTTCCATGATAGTTTTAATGTCTTTATGTTGAGATGAAAAGGAAGTCAACATGGAATATTTGTGAGTATCATTGGGGGAATGGCTTTTAGGGGTCAATAATGATTTCCTGTCTATTTTTTTTTTTTTTTAAATTTATTTTTATTCAAATTTTCTTTATAAGACACAAAGACATAAAGACATATACAAATTGGTTGTCTAGCTTGTACATGTAATATCGCAAGTACATCAGGTAAAAGAAAAAAAAATGAAATGGAAAGAAAAAAAAGAGAGATAGAGAGATACATCCATGCAATACAGTTTTAGCATGTAAGTGAAAGGGGGATTTTTGGAATTTTTGGGCCGCCCCCCCACTGCCCATAAAGGCCTATACCTATTAACTAGGAATTACATTTAATCGTCGATTCTTGGTACCGTAACTGAAGCTAGTCCAACATTAGTAAGCAATGTTCATTTCCTCCAGCCACCCACTCCAAACCTTATTAAATTTCAGTTGGCAGCCTCTATTAAGATAGGTATCTTTATATAGTGGAAGATTATCGTTAACCAAACGTTTCCACTGGACATTTGTGGGGGGATAGGGCTTCTTCCATTGAAATGTTATAGTTTTCCTAGCGTAAAATAGAAGCAAACCAATCATCGTGCGTTTAGCTACAGCAGGAACTGATTTTTTTATAAGGCCCAACATACAAATCTCCATAGACAGTGGTAGATTAGTAGATGCAATTTTATTGATTAGGCCTAGTACCTCCCCCCAGAATTGTTGTATCTTTGGACAATGCCAAAAGATATGGGAAAAATCTCCGGGGGTGTAGCTACATCTCCAACACTTAGGGGAGTGGGCAGGATTTATCAAATGAAGTCTGTGGGGAGTGAAATACGCCCGGTGGACTATTTTAAATTGGACTAACTTGTCACGTATAGAGACTAGCGAACTAAAAGGGAAGTCCCAAACACCATCCCAATCTTCGCCACTCAAATCTGGAATGTCACGCTGCCAACGGGACAAAAGGCCGTCCAACGGAGGCAAGGACTCATAGATTAAATGCTGATATATGTGAGATGTAGGTTTTTTTGTACAACCGGATCTAAGAGTAGTCTCCAGTTTAGACTGTATTAATATACAGGACGAACGTGGGAATTGGGCTTTGAAAGCATGCAAAAGTTGAAGATAACGGAACTGATAATGCTGCGGAAGATTATACTGGGAGGAAAGCTGACAAAAAGAAAGCAGTGAGGTGCAAGACACCACTTGTGAGATTAATTTTATACCATATCTAGTCCATATCTGGGGGTCAATAGATTTGTAAAAGTGTGGTAAATTGGGGTTTAGCCATAGGGGTGTATTAGGGGAAATTCCCATCTGGCTGTGTTTTTCAATAGCCAAGCCCATTTTCCAGGCCCGTAAAGTAGTAAGCATAGACGGAGTTAATAAGTGTGGGGCACATGGGCCTCTGTAAATTAGGTATTGAAGAGATTCCCAGGAGCCTGCCACGGTGGCCTCCAAAGCGGAGGCCACATTGGTTTTATCAGGATTTAGCCACCAGACCACTGTCACCAGCTGTGTCGCCAAAAAGTACTTATAGCAATCCGGAAAGGCCATGCCACCCTGCGATAGTGGCCTCATTAATGTAGTTAACTTATATCTCGGTGGTGAGGAGCCCCAGAGAAACTCTGAAAAGCGTTGGTTTAGTTTAATAAAGAAGGATTTAGGAATCCACTGCGGGGAATGGCGGAATAAATATATGAATTTGGGGATGACCTTCATTTTAAGCAAGTTGACCCTGCCCCATACCGATAGGGGGAGATTATTCCATGCCTTGAGTTTAGCTTTCATATCCCCCACTACCGGATCCAAGTTTAATTTAAGAAAATCTGAGGCTTGTGCAGAGACACAAACCCCAAGATATTTAAAGGAGTCAACCCACTTTAATGGGCTATCTGGAGAGGATGTCAATTTGGCTGCTTGATCTATTGGAAATAGAGTAGATTTTGGCCAGTTTACCCGGAGGCCCGTTACCATGGAGAAAGTGTTGAGGAGTGACAGAGCACCCTGAAGTGATGGACCCGCGTCCCCCAAAAATAAAACCATGTCGTCAGCATACAGGGCTACCCTCTCCTCCAGCATGCCTATCCTAAGCCCCTTAATATGAGGCGATGTACGGAGAGCCTCTGCAACTGGCTCTATAGCTAGAGCAAATAGAGCCGGAGAAAGAGGGCAGCCCTGTCTAGTTCCCTGAAACAGTTGAAATGGGGTTGAGAGTCTGGAGCCCAAACGAATCGATGAGATGGGACACCTATAGATCACCTGCAGCCATGATATAAACCGTAGTGGAAAACCCATTCGACGTAGAGTCTCCCACAAAAAGGGCCACTCTACAGTGTCGAATGCCTTTTCTATATCTAGTAGGGCAATAGCTCTGGTACCGGAGTTGTTGTGTTGGGCATGAATATTGGTAAAGAGTCTCCTAAGATTAACGTCGGTTGACCTTTTAGGCATAAATCCTGTTTGATCAGAGTCAATAACCGAAGGTAATAATGGATATAGACGGGTAGCCAGCAGTTTGGTTAAGATTTTCAGGTCATTATTCAATAGGGCTATTGGCCTATATGAGGCACATAGCTCTGGGTCCTTAAGGTCCTTATGGATCAAAGTAAGGTAGGCCTGGTGCATTGAAAGGGGCAGATCACCCTTGGATAGGCAGAGGGTGTATAATTGGGCCAGGATGGGTGCCAAAAATGCTGCATGTGCCCTATAAAATTCTATAGGAAGGCCATCCGGCCCTGGCGCCTTACCCAAAGGGAAGGACCGTATAATTTTTAAAACCTCTAAGGCCGAAATAGGGCATACCAAAGATTCTCGTTCCTCATTCGACAGCCAGCCAAGTGCTAGTGGATCTAAAAGGTTTTGCAACATCTCTGGCTGGAAGTCGGGGGGAAGAGCAGAGGTATAAAAAGTTTGGTAAAAGGCTTTAAACATTTGTAAGATTTCTACCTGAGAGGTCACCTTATCCCCAGTTGAAGACCGCAGGCCCGAAACCACTGTGGATGGATATTCATGCTGTGCCAACATGGCCAGGAAACGACCATTCTTGTCCCCCTGTTCAAATAGTCGCTGTCTACCTTTATGCATATCCAATCTTGTAACTTCCGTTAAATGTAAATTTAGTGAACTGCGGGCGGCATTTAATGCGTCAAAATGAGCTGCTGTAGGATCTGTACTATAGATTACTGTTTGATCCTCTACCATCTGTTGTAACCTGTAAGTTTCCCGGCCCTGCTGTTTCTTGACACTAGCGATAATAGAGATATATTGCCCTCTTGTATAGGCCTTAAAGGTGTCCCAGACCGTCTGTGGGGTCGAGGAGCCCTCATTAAGTTCCCAAAACTCAACTAGTCTGGGTGGGATAGTATCAGCCACCTCAGGGTGGGAAATCCACTGTGCCCCCAGCCTCCACAGGGCCGCATCTCGGCGTGCAGATGAGCGAAGCTCGATTACCAGTGGGCTATGATCGGACAACCCACTGGGTAGGTATTTAGCCCCTATTACATCCGTCAACAGGATTGAATTAGAGAAGGCTAAGTCAATCCGTGAGGCAGTCCTATGTGAGGCCGAAAAGCATGAGTATGCCCTAATAGCCGGGTGTTTCCATCTCCATATCTCCTGTAGCCCCATTGCCTGTGCCCATATAGATAGTTCAGAGCTATAGTTTTTTGATGGGACTGGTCTGTCCAAATCTGGGGAGATAGTAGAGTTGAAATCCCCCATCACCAGCAATTTCGCTGGATAAAAAGGAGCTGCTTTTTCCAAAACCTTATATAATAAATCATGTGTAAAAGGTGGAGGAATATAAACATTTATGATTATATATCGCTGAGACCAGTGTGAAAACACCACCATTGCAAACTTGCCCTGGGGGTCCGTGCACACGTCCTCAATAACACAGGGGAATTTCTTGTGTATTAGGATTGAGACCCCTCTAGCATAAGAGGAGTAAGTCGCATGGATGGCCCTCTGAATCCAGGGTTTTTTTAGAGTTAAAACCTTGCTGCCTGTGAGGTGGGTTTCCTGTAGGAGAATAAAATGTGGAGAGTGGGTTTTTAGATATCTTATCAACAGTGCCCGTTTAAATTTAGAATTAAGACCTCTCACATTCCATGAAAGGACCGAAAAGGTTTCAGCTAAGGAAGTGGCCATATAGGTTTAAAAAGCCATGGCCAAGTAAAATGACTAGGGGAACACCATTTGGGGTAACTCACAAGCAGCAAGATTTTTACAATATACCATGTACCAGCAATGTTAATTTTTAAGGCAATTTTTGAAACAAGCTTATACAAACCATGACAAAGACCAACATAAAACAACAAAAAAAAATATATACCCAAGCACGAAGTGCTTATCCGACTAAGTCCCATCTCCTCTCAAAAAACAAAAAAGGAGGAGGAGAGTTGGGATTAGTTTTCTCCCAAAAAAAAAAAAAAAAAAAAAAAAAAAAGAACACACACGCAAGCTGCAACTGTATTGCAACTATATTGCAGATATACCCCTAAAAGGGGATATCATACTACTACTACTATTTGTTCAGGCACCCTATAGCCGAACAAATATATAAAAAGGAAAAAAAAAAGGAAAAACCTATCCAATACCTATCCAAAAAAAAAAAAAAAAAAAAGGGATGGGGAGAAAAGGGCAGGAGGGGGAGGGAGAGAAAAAAAAAAAAAAAAAAGGGGACGGGATGGGGAGAAAAGGGCAGGAGGGGGAGGGAGAAAAAAAAAAGGGATGGGGAGAAAAGGGCAGGAGGGGGAGGGAGAAAAAAAAAAAAAAAAAAAGAAGAAGAGAAAAAAGGGGACAAAAAAAGGGAGCGACAGAAGTAATTGAGGTGGGGTTGGGTTCTAATTATCTAACTCTTGGCTCTTAGTGTAAGAGATATAGTCCAAGTCCAAGTCCAAGTCCAAAGGGCTGAGCAATCCAACTCCAAATAAAGTACATTTATCTAAGCCAGTGATTCTCAACTCCTGTCCTCAGGACCCACTGACAGGCCAGATTTTAAGTATTACCTTGGAGAGATGCAGACTAGAATACTGCAATCACTGAGCAGCAAATTAAATCACCTGTGATGTATTTCAGTTATCTTGCAAACCTGGCCTGTTGGTGGGTCCTGAGGACAAGAGTTGAGAACCACTGATCTAAGCATTCATTAGGAGACCACAGAATAGCAAGAAAATTTTAGACACTATAGGGGTGCACTATAATGGACTATAGTGGTAAGGATGTTACAAAAAAAAACAAAAAAAAAACACATGCGTCACCCACGGCCATCTAACCAGGATATAGCGGCCTCCGGATTGGTAAAAAAGAATGCTCGGTCCCCGTCTGCAACTCGAAGCTTGCTGGGATATAATAAGCTAAATTTAAGACCTTTATCCCTTAGGCGTCTTCTGACCTCTGTAAAGGCCCGGCGTCGCTGCTGGACTTCAGGGGAGTAATCAGGAAACAACATGATTTTTGCATTATTAAACCGCAGTTCTCGTTTATCTCTAGCTGCAGCTAATATCTTATCTCTGTCTCTGAAATTCAAAAGTCTCAATAAAAGAGGCCTGGGGGGATTACCAGGGGCTGGAGGGGTTGGTGGAATCCTATGCGCCCTCTCTACCACGAATGTAGGGGGCATAGCAGGTAAGTCCAACAATGATATAAGAAAGGATTCCACAAACTCAGCTGGTTTATTACCTTCTGTTTTTTCCGGTAGGCCTATGATCCTTAGATTGTTTCTCCTCATGCGATTTTCTGTGTCTATCGACTTATCTTGTAGGGCTTTTACCTGCAGCTGCAAAGCGCGAAGGTTCCTGGAGTCTGCGCTGGTAACGTCCTCCAGTTGTGAGATCCGACTCTCAGCCTCTACGAAGCGGGATCTAAATTTGTCCATATCATGCCGAATTAAGCTGATATCTGAAGCCAAATGGTCTATTTTAACCATCACCTTTTCATTTCCAGCTTTAATTGCTGCCAGCAGCTCAGCATGGGAGGCCGCGTGAGAGGCTACAGGTGGAGACGGATCAGGGAGCGTCTGCGTGCTAACTGACATGTTTGGTATGGGAAGCCTCGGAGGTAATATCGCAGCGGCGGCAGCAGGCGCAGCAACAGCAGCAGGCTTAGCAGAGCCAAGAGCAGCAGCAGCAGAGGCGGCAGAGGTGGTGGTGGAGACCGCAGGCACTGTGGAGGACCGGAGCCTTCCCGGAGATATAGTGGGACCTCGCGGTGCACCGAAAGCCTTTTTCTTTCCCAGGGTGCCTGTATACGAACGGATCTGGTGAGAATCGGCACTGAGAGTCGCTGGAAGTCAGAGAGTCCGCCCGGCCAGTGCCAGAGAAATTTTCAGGATGAATGGTTGGAGCGGAGCACACGTCCTCTCACTCACTCACTCTCTCTCACATCCCAGAAGTGTGGAAGGGCGTCGACAGGAAACATCCCCCTTGACCCTGTACTCGATTTCCTGTCTATTTGTGTGGCGTATTGTATTTCTGTTTCCAGGGTGGCCGCATCATACCCCTTATCTGTAAATTTTTGTTTCAAAGATAAAGCCTGTATTTGGAATGCCTCAATAGTGGTACAATTCCTCCTCAGCCTTAGAAAATGGCTGTGGGGGACTGATTTCAGCCAGGACCTGTGATGGCAACTATCGATAGGTATAAAACTATTTCGATTGGTTGATTTGATTTGATTTCAAAGAAATTCCCCTATCATTGCTGTTAAGCATAGAGAAGAATTCTTCAAGTGATTCAGGGGGGCCATCCCATAGGAGGAGGATGTCGTCTATATATCTGGCCCAGAACACCAACTGGGGTCTGTGCTGAGAATAGACGACATCCTCCTCCCACTTGGCCATAAAAAGATTTGTGAGACTGGGGGCAAACTTAGCCCCCATTGCTACGCCTTTATGCTGTAAATAAAATTTGTTGTCAAACCAAAAATAGTTCTGTGTTGTTGCAAACTCTAATAATTCAATAATATACTGTCTTTGAATGTCAGTGAGTGATAAATCTCCCTGTAAAAAATATGTAACTGCTTCCAAGCCTAAACTGTGTAATGCACGTATATAGCGATGCTACGTCAGCAGTAGCAAGTAAATAGTCTACCTTTATAGTGATACCTTCTAATTTTCTGATTTTATCTGTAGAGTCTTTTAGGTATGATGGAGTTTTTTTGACTAGTGGCTGTAAATAAAAATCCACATAGCGACCAATACGTGATGTTAATGAGTTTATACCATTTATTATGGGTCTCCCTGGTGGATGCAGGGGGTCCTTATGGATTTTTGGCAAGTGGTAGATAATTGGAATTCTGGGCGCCGTGGGTATTAGATAAGCCTTTTCTTTTTTGTTAAGAATTTTTCTGTCGAATCCCTTATTTACCAATGCAATTAAATCTCGTTTATATCTATTTGTGGGGTTTAAAGGAAGCTCTGCATAGGTGTCATGATCGCTCAGGATCCTATGCATCTCTGAAATATAGTCAGTTTTGTTCATTACTATAATTCCTCCTCCCTTGTCTGCTGGGCGGACAATCAGGTCTTTACGATCGCATAAAGATTTAAGGCCCATTTTGTTCATAGAGAGGTTTTGACATTTCTTGATAGGTAGGTCGGCTAGGTCTTTGAGTACAAAATCTCTGAAGATATTAACTGCAGGTGCAGCTGGCACTGGGGGATTAAATAAAGAGGGGTTTGCTAAACCCGAGTGTACTGTCCCTGAAGTTACAGCTCTATCTACAGGGAGAGCTGTATTCGTGGAAAGATAACGTCGGATGTTAATTTTCCTTATGAATTTATGGATATCGATAAAAGTGTTAAACTTATCCAGTTTTTTGGGGGGGGCAAATTTCAGGCCTTTATCAAGTATAGCCAGCTCTTCTTTAGTTAGTGGTTTTCGTACTTAGATTGAATACCCCTTGACCTATCGATCTTTATGAAGAGCAACAATTCCTTTTTCAGATCCTCAGAGAGTTCTTTGCCATGAGGTGCCATGTTGAACTTCCAGTGACCAGTATGAGAGAGTGAGAGTGATAACGCCAAATTGAACACACCTGCTCCCCATTCACACCTGAGACCTTGTAACACTAACGAGTTACATGACACTGGAAAGTGAAAATGGCTAATTGAGCCAAATGTGGACATTTTTACTTAGGGGTGTACTCACTTTTGTTGCCAGTGGTTTAGACATTAATGGCTATGTGTTGAGTTATTTTGAGGGGACAGCAAATATACATTGTTATACAAGCTGTACCCTTCACTACTTTACATTGTAGCAAACTGTCACTTCTTCAGTGTTGTCACATGAAAAGGTGTAATAAAATATTTACAAAAGTTTGAGGGGTGTACTCACTTTTGTGAGATACTGTAATGTAATACTACTAAGGTAAACTTGAGATACTGGGCAAAACTGCTATAAAATGCATTGGCTGAAAAAGCCAGTGGTATCAATTAAAAGCATAAGAACTGCCATGTCTGGGATGTAGGTTAAAGGTATTGTTATGGCATTGTTTGCCTAGTTTTCTTATTTGCCTAGAAAACAAGTCAGGTGCAATACCTGTAATGGAGTGGTAGACAGGAAGCTCACCAGCTCTTTCCATGGCTAGGCTCTGGAAACCTAATAAAGAAATCCTTTTGTCGTTCTCCCTCTGGTGCCTAATGTACAGTATCTCCAGAGCCTGGGTGGCACATATACTCCATCCACTATTGTCACTGGTATCCACTGCCACCATTTATCACAACAGATAGTGAAACTAATTCATAGCTAACCCAAACCCATTATAGGTTTTCTTTAAAGCGTAACTATAATGGGTTTTTGTTTTGTTTATTTTGTTACATTTTGATTTTTTCTTTTTTAACTTTGAGATTATACATAGACTATTTCAGCATTTGTTTTTCCTTTACTTTTCCAGGGTGCGTAATATAATAAGTTGGGGTATCCTCAGTTAAAGGAGACGCCTGTCACCCCTATTGGAAAAATACTGTGAGCAGGCTAGTCAGATGTGAATTCAGGAACTGCTATAGCAACCCATGTACCGGTCGCTTGGAGTAGATAACATGAATTATCAAACAGAGATGGTAAGAAAAAACAAGAAAGAAAACAATATAATAATACTGAAACCAAACAGTATAAAGGAAACGAGATGCTGTCTATAGGGAACTAAGACAGATACTCAGAGTTAACAGATCATCTTTGTTAATTCAGTTCAAGCTACAATATATTCTTTTTTGACACCTTTAGATGTGATTTACATTTATCAACTATGTGTAACGTTAGGAGTACTCATGTAACAGCACTAGATGCTTTTTTGGACGACAACCATATATCTCAGAACTTATAGTATATATACACTCTGCCTTCTTTGTATGCTAGCATTGGCTCCACGAGACATTGTGAGTTTATTTTAGCAATTACTTCTTCAATTTCTGGGGAGGTTTTTGATTTCCATTTTTTTGCTATGGAGATGCATGCTGTATATAGTATGTGTACGACTACTTTTCTGGATAAATGAGGAAAAGATTCTATACCCAAGCTTAATAATGCTAGTTCAGGGGTGGGAGTGCAGATGATTTTAGTAGTTTCTGATAGGAGGGAAAACATATCTCTCCAAAAACTGTGCAGGACTTTACAATGCCACATTATGTGTAGTAGATTGCCATTGTGTTGGCATTCTCTCCAGCATAACGGGGATATTGTAGGACTCATGGTGTGTAGACACACAGGGGTCATGTACCACATGTGAATTATTTTATGTGTATTATCCCAGTGATCCACGCACGCTGATGATTTGCTGTTGTGGTAAGGAGAATGACATTTGTAGTTCTATTTCCCATTTACCCATAAACTGGTATTTTAGTATGAGTAGTGTGATAGGTGCAATATTTATAGCATAAGGATATTGCTGGGATTGGTTTTTTTCATTAGAAAGTTCCATATCGGAAGTGGTACCTCTGTGGGAGGGGTCAGGTTTTTCTGCTTGTAATGATTAATTTGTTGGATTTTAAAGTTGTCAAGGGTAGTTGGATTTACTAGTTCTTCAGTAGAGAAATGGATACCCTTCTGATTCCAATGATGAGTTGAAAAGGTTTGTATGAGGTATTCGTATGTTCTTAAAGGTATGTTTAATCAAAAGAGTTTTTCCTCTGGAAACTTTTTCTTTTATGGTGAGGACCAGGCCATGATTGAGGCTTGAATACTCAGGTAGGGGAGAGTGAAAGATTTGTGGTGTATAGTAGAGGCCATTAATAGTGCTGTAAGGTCATGTCCCAGTTAGGGATGAGCCGAACACCCCCCGGTTCGGTTTGCAGCAGAACACGCGAACAGGCAAAAAATTTGTACGAACATGTGAACACCGTTAAGTTCTATGGGACAGGAACATGAATAATCAAAAGTGCTAATTTTAAAGGCTTATATGCAAGTTATTGTCATAAAAAGTGTTTGGGGACCTGGGTCCTGCCCAAGGAGACATGTATCAATGCAAAAAAAAGTTTTAAAAACGGCCGTTTTTTTTTCGGGAGCAGTGATTTTAATAGTGCTTAAAGTGAAACAATAAAAGTGAAATATTCCTTTAAATTTCGTACCTGGGGGGGTGTCTATAGTATGCCTGTAAAGTGGCGCATGTTTCCCATGTTTACAACAGTCCCTGCCCAAATGACATTTCTAAAGGAAATAAGTCATTTAAAAGTACTCGCGACTATAATGAATTGTTGGTCCCGGCAATACACATAAAAGTCATTGAAAAAAACGGCATGGGATTCCCCCACAGTCCATTACCAGTCCCTTTGGGTCTGGTCTGAATATTAAGGAGAACCCCGAACCAAAATTTAAGAAAAAGATTGCATGGGGGTACCCGCAAATTCCATACCAGGCCCTTCAGGTCTGGTATGAATATTAAAGGGGAACCCCACGCCAAAATTTTTAAAAAATGGCGTGGGGGTCCCCCTCAAAATCCATACCAGACCCTTCGGGCATGGTATAGATTTTAAGGGGAACCCCGCGCCAAAATGTAAAAAAAAAATGGCATGGGGGTCCACCCAAAAATCCATACCAGACCCTTATCCGAGCACGCAACCTGGCAGGCCTCAGGAAAAGAGGGGGGATGAGAGAACCCTGAATGGCTTGGGACAAGTCCTTTATTAAAGAATAAAAAAATAAAATTGTCCCACGAAGTCTTCTTCTTCTCTTGCTCCACCGACGGACCGAAAAAAAAAAAAAGACGCACCGACCCGGGAGGCGCTCACCTTATGACGCGTCCTCGCAGGTGACAGTTCTTTTATAACTGAGGGCAGGGCCACACGGTGACATCCCCGGGAGACCCCGCCCCCCTCTGATGCACGGGGACATCCCTATGGCTTCCCTGTAGCGTCAGAGGGGGGCGGGTTCACCCGGCTACATTACCGGGTGGCCCCACCCTCAGTTATAAAAGAACTGTCACCTGCGAGGCGGGTCGGTGCGGCTTTTTTTTTTTGTTTTTCGGTCCCTCAGCAGAGCAAGAGAAGTCTGGTATGGAATTTTGGAGGGACCCCCATGCCATTTTTTAAAAATTTTGGCGCGGGGTTCCCCTTAATATCCATACCAGACCTAAAGGGCCTGGTATTAAATTTGGGGGGACCCCCACGCAATTTTTTTAAAATTTAGGTTCGGGGTTCCCCTTAATATTCATACCAGACCCAAAGGGCCTGGTAATGGACTGTGGGGGAATCAAATGAGGTTTTTTTCAATGACTTCTATCTGTATTGCTGAGACCCAACAATTCATTATAGCCGCAAGTAGTATTAAATTACTTTTTTCCTTTAGAAATGTCATTTTGTGCAGGGACTGTTCTAAACACAGGAAACGTGCGCTACTTTACAGGCATACTATAGACACCCCCCAGGTACGAAATTTAAAGGAATATTTCACTTTTATTGTTTCACTTTAAGCATTAAAATCACTGCTGCCAAAAAAGTCTGTTTTTAAAACTTTTTTGCATTGATACATGTCCCTTGGGGCAGGACCCAGGTCCCCAAACACTTTTTATGACAATAACTTGCATATTAACCTTTAAAATTAGCACTTTTGATTTCTCCCATAGACTTTTAAAGGGTGTTCCGTGGCTTTCAAATTTCCTGTGAACACCCCAAATTGTTCGCTATTCGGCGAACGGGCGCACAGCCAATGTTCGAGTCAAACTCATGTTCGACCCGAACATAAAGCTCATCCCTAGTGTGATTTCTTGTTCAGTGGTAGACCACAGATTATCCTCTTGGCATGAGAAGCAGTATTTCAGTTGATCTATCAAAGATGCCTGGTAATAGGCTTGGGCGTTAGGTAGTCCGCTCCCTCCGATTTTCCTATGTTTATATAGAGTAGCTAGAGCCACTCTAGGTTTTTTGTCTTGCCAAATAAATTTGTTTAAGCTTGATGCCAAGTCGGAAAATAACTTTTGTGTGATGGGGTATTGGAGAGTCCTGAAAAAGTAGAGTAATTTAGGGAGAATTGGCATCTGGTAAGCTGCTATTCGACCTAACCCATGTTACATGAATTTTGGTGAGTTTGGAGAATTCTGCCTGTATTTGAGATAATAATGGGTTGGAGAACGGATGGGTTAGTTGTATGCCCAGATATGTGATGGTGGACGAGTCCCATGTGCATGGGAATATTTTTTTAAGCTTGCGGATATTGTCCATAGATAGGTTTAAGGGGAGACCATAGCATTTAGTAGTGTTAATTTTGTAGTAGGTTATTTTTCCAAATTCATGTAGTATTTTTTGTACTGTACGTATGGAGGATTCAGGGTTGGGCAGCGTTATTATAATCTCATCGGCAAAGAGCTCTAATTTATGGTCCTTGGACCCTATTTTGATTCCCTCAATGCATGTATTGGATCTTACGAGTTCTGCTAGTGGCTCTATGGCTAAAGAGAAGATTATTGGGGACAGTGGGCATCCTTGACGCGTTCCGTTTGTCAGACGGAAAGAATCAGATAGCATTCCTGAGGTGTATACTTTAGCCGTAGGGTTGGAATATAGGGACATTATTGCTGAGTGGACAAATCCTCTCAGACCGAATTTGGTAAGTGTTTGGGTCTGAAGTTTTGGGGGTGGCAGAGGCCTTTTCCGGGCTTTGGTATCATTACTATTATAGGTATAGTTTATAATTACTGCCCTGTCCTATACTTAAAATGGTATCAGATATATATAGTTAAATACACAAAATGATAAAACATGAACAGCTGCGACTTTTGCTGCTAGATACATGCATACACAAACAATTTACCAATAATACGTTGCGCTGTAAACTAAACTAGTGATACATATAATAAAGTGACTTAGTGCAAACTAATGCATAAAAATGTGATTGATCAAAATGATAAAGGATTCAAAGTCCATGCAAATTAATACATGTAATAATGTGACTTGGTGCAAACTGACGCATAAAAATGTGATAAATCAAAATAATGAAGGATTAAGAGTCCATTTAATTTATCAAAGATCGAGATGTATAAAAGAGAGGATATTTGCGCTAACCTAAGAAAAATTAAAAATAAAAAGTGACGTGACTGTATGCAGCAGCTCTGATAGCTTAAATACTAAAAGCTCAGGATAAATGGAAAAAGAAAAAAAGAGTGCACAAACAAAAAAACACATATATGAAAATATATAAATAATTCTGTGCATACAAAATAATACAAACTTGGTAGTGCATATGATAAATGTGTCAAGATTTATCAAAAAAGAATCCTTCAATGTGAAAATTGAAAAACATATAAAAAATGTGTTAGACCATAAAAAGTCTATAAACAGATGTATTAAACCATAAACAATAAAAAGTCAATATGTTAATCTCTGAGTTCCAAAGAAGCATCTGTTCTTCAATAGATAGAGTGTTCCAACATTCTGATACAAGATGTAAAATCACAAACTGCTTACCAGATTTGTAGGATCTCATATGATAGAGATCAAAAGCGCTTGTGCATCAGCCTGTCGGCAAGCTCACGATTCACCTGTGATGTTCCTACAAGAAGGTATAATCCACCCGCTACAGACGAACCATCAGAAGGAAAAAATCACTCCAGAGATCGCTCTCAGATTTAGAGGAATCTAAAAAGTCTAATTTAGTAGAGGACAAAAGAAGAGGGCTTCATGGTGTAGTATGCTCCAAAAAAAGATTTATTTTGAAAGGATAACACAGACTTTACATCCATAAAAGCGGAAAAAAAGACAAATTAAAACCACCGTGGCTCAAGCCAGCCAGCTGTTCAGTGTGATGACATCACAAGTTATGCTCCACTCGACGCATTTTCCCATAGAAGGCATCAACTGGGAATGGTAAAGGCATTTCTGGGAATGGTTTTAGTATTAGTGAAGTAATAGTGGATGCGCGCTTGTTTTCTTTTGGAATATATATATGTTTTGAGCTTTTTTGTATTTAGGCTAACACAAGTAGCTGCATCTTTTTTTCTTTTTTCCTTTTTTTTTGGTTAGCGCAAATTCCTTTCTTTTAGCTACATTTTTCATATGCACTATGAAGTTTGTATTATTTTGTATCCAAAGATAGAGATGTGGTTAATCAAAATAATGAAAGGTTAAGAGTCCATTCAAATGATCAATTGATATCCTTGGTGCGATTATCACACACAACACCTGAGTAATGATATAGAAAAGGATCTGTCTTCCACCTTCACACAGACTGCCACTTACCAGATCGTATGGATCTCTTAATTACAGGAGATCGTATGCGCCTATGGCTTGATACCCAGCCCGGGCCTTTGGTTATTCTCAGTAAAGATCCCAGCACCTTTTCAGGGGTTGGTGGCTCAATCAGGGGGTGGGTGGCACTCCATGGATTTATTCTAACTTCGCTGGAGTTTGTAAATTCCAGGGTTTATTATGGGGATTATTACAAATTCTTAAAATGTAAGTGCTCGTATAGAGGACTGAATAGGGAAACGACAGGCCATGTCCTTTTTAATGTTGCCATTTATATCTATAGTAAGGTAGTAAGGTCCTAGGGATGGCCGTCACATCCAAGGAGTCCACTTCATCATTTAGGACCACATTAAAATCCCCAAAATTAATTGCCCTTCCTCAATTTTTTGCTTTTTGTATGGTTTTACGGATAAATTTCACCGGCCTCTTATTGAGAGCATATAAATTTACCAAGGTATAGAGGCTGTTGTTGATTTCAGCTACTAGAATGATATACCTACCACGACCATCAATACATTTATCCAGCAAAGTAAATGTGATAGAGTCCTTAATAGCTACTAGACCACCATTATGTTTATCAGAGTCATTCACTGTGAAGATATGCAGAAATTTGTTGTGGGAACATTCTGGAGGGTTCAAGCTGGAGAAGTGTGTCTCCTGCACACCTAGCACATCACAGTTTTTTTTCCAACGCTGTTTTCCACATTGCTCTCATTAGATGATCCTTGATGTGGTAGAAATGAATTCTAGCAATGACATCTCTAGGGATTCTCTCAGGCAGGTGAGGTGGTTTGGACAGCCTTTGGGCCCTATCACTGGTGACATCTGCCCTTAGTGTTTTGTAAGTGTCAGTGATCGATCGATACTGCACTTGAGTGGGCTGGGCTGGGCCGAGGGGCAAAACGCAGATGCTAGCAGGTATCTGGGCTGATCCCGCTAACACTGCATTTTTGGGGACCCTAAACTGCTGGGGGTGCTAGTATAGATCTGATCAGATCAGATATGGATCCCTTCAGATACTACAGCACTAAGGGAGGTGTATGCAGCGTGCGTGGGTTTTAGCGGTACTGGAGCTAACCTTACGCTGCCTGGGGCGACGCAGACCTTATCGGACCCTAAAAACTTAACTTATATCACCGCCGGGTGATCAGGGGGTTAAACCTTTATAAGGTAATAAACAGAGGGTGCCCTAAAACTATAATAAACAAACTAACTAACCAGCGTCACCCGTAACAATTATATGGTGATCACTGGTGAAAGGGTTAACTAGGGGGCAATCAGGGGGTTAAAACCTGCATTAGGTAGTATACAGGGGTCCCTGTCGCTATAAAACACTGACGGCGAACCTATATACTTACCTCCCTAACTAGCGTCACCTGTGTCACTAATAAAGCGATCAGAAAAACGATTGCTTAGTGACACTGGCGACGGGGGGTGATCACGGGATTAAAACTTTATTAGGGGGGGTTAGGGGGGTACCCTAGACCTAAAGGGGGCTAACCCTAACTGCCCTACCACTTATAACTGTTACAAACTGACACCAATGCAATAATCAGTAAAAAAAAACAACTGCTTTTGGTGTCAGTGTGACAGGGGGTACAGGGGGTGATCAGGGGGTGACTGGGGGGGGATTGGGGGGTGACAAATGTGCCTGCGTGTTCTACTGGAAGTGTAGTGTTGGTGCAAACTTACTTGGATGTCTTCTCTCCTTGGCACCGGAATGAAAAGACCGGCTCGAGGAGAGATGACATCACTTCCTCCGCTTCTGTTTTCATTTCAGAAGCTGAGGAAGCCTGTCATTCGCCAGGAGCGATCGCGATGGGGGAGCCAGGAATGAGTGGCCTACCCCTCACCTTTGATCGCCCCTGACCTGAATCCAACCGCCACAGGCACCGGGGGGTCCGATCGGACCCCCCGCCCACGGGAAGGCAAGGACGTACCTGTAAGTCCTTTTGCCAGCCTGTGCCATTCTGCTGACGTACATCGTCGTGCGGCGGTCGGCAAGTGGTTAAAGATATTGAGGTGAGAGTTTTGTGAGCCTATTGATAGGATTTTTTTTACCTCTCACATGCGAGATGTGGCGATCTGTCTAATCCTATTTTAAAGGAACATTTTGGACGTAAAATTTGAAAAACATCTGATTAGAAGATTATCACCATACTAATGTTTATATAATTTAATTTATTCATGTATGCCCCCGGATTGATTTATTACTTCATTTATTTATTTATATATTAGGCACTGTCTGCACTTTGTATTGCTGGAGTGTGGGATCATTATTAATTATTTAGCCACCCTATTTTATCACACCACAGAGCTCCGCAGGTGCAGGTCGCTGCTGACTCCCCGCTGACTTTTAAAAGTTCCTTGGTGTGGGCCTTTTTCGATAGGTGTACAGCAGATCTCACCATTGCTGTTTGCAACCTATGTCTGAAGCGGATCAAGCATGGCCAGAACAGCAGCCACTTGGGCACCACATGCTTGACCAGACATATGACGACCTTCCATGCAGTCCATTGGCAACAGCACTTTAAAGACCCACATCAAAGAAAAAGGCAGACTTCTCCTTGCTCCTCATCTGGGATCCCCAACCCTACTATACCTCCAGTCCTCTCAAAAACCTGCACTAAGAGGAATGAAGGTATAGCAATAGGTGTACCAAGTACTTGCAGCCAATCTGCTAGCAGTACACCATCATCTGATTTTAGTAGGAAAATGAATTTGTGGAATGTGCTGTACCTCAGTGGCAGGTTCCAAAACGCCCTTTCTTTTCATGAAAGGCCATTCCGGCTCTCTACCGGCATGTGGAAGGCAATTTTTTGGCCTAGTTGGACAGGGAGGTCAGCAGTAAGGTGCATATTACTGCTGACTCATGGTCCAGCAGGCATGGGCAGGGACGTTACCTTTCCTTCACGTCGCATTGGGTAACTCTGCTGGCAGCTGGTAAGGATGCAGGACAGGGTTCAATGTTGTTGGAGCTTGTTCTGCCACCACACCTCCAAAATGCTAGTGGTCCGACAGGGACACTTGACCCATGTTCCAAGTTTGGCACACGTAATGAATTTGGTGGTGCAGTGGTTCTTGAGCAGGTGCCCAGGCTTACAGGATCTCCAGATCTGTACACTCTGTCTATGATATCCTGTATCTGATGTGTTCCTGATTTTAAAATAAAGAAACTTGGATTATTACTTCCTGGAGTGCGGCTGTCCAGATCTTTTCGTTTGCATATAGTCTCTACTAGCATGAGCCAGCACCTGGAACCTCTCATCTCTGGAGAGAAAGATCAGCTTTACACCTGGTGAGACCTAAACTAGTGCGGGGATAACTTTTGTATCTCCTGAGGCAGGCCAGAAAAGGCTGAGGTCATTTCCGCCGGTCATACAATGCCAGTGCTCGGCTGGCTGACATTCAGCAAATGCAACCTGCCCACCAACTGCCTCCTTTGTGACATGCCCACCAGGTGGAACTCAACGTTGGCAATGCTGCAGTGGCTGCACACACTGAATAGGGCCATCAATGAGTACCTGTGTGAGTATGGCACCAGGACAGGGTCATGGGAGCTTGGCTTCTTTTCACCATGGCAGTGGCTACTGATCAAGGATGCATTCACTGTCCTGTCACCATTTAAGGAGGCCACAAGGATGGTGAGCAGCGACAATGCATGCATCAGTGACACTGTCCCTCTAGTCCTCCTGTTGGAGCACACGCTTCGTGGAATCATGGACAGGGCACTTGAGGCAGAACAGCAGGAAGAAGAGGAGGACTTCCTTACCTCTTAAGGCCCCCTTTATCCAGATAGCATTCCTGCGGGTCCGCCAAACACACAGGAAGAAGAGGAGGAGGAGAAGGAGGAGGATTGTGTCCGCATGGATGTAGAGAATAACATTCAGCAGCAGTCTTCAATGGATGGCTTTCAGTCCCCAGAAACCCAAGGAGTTGTACGTGGATGGGAGGAGGAAGTTACAGATCATGTGATCATAGGTTGCATGTGATAGGCTTACATTCATAAAAAAATCAGTCTTGGATCAGCAGCTATCAAGCACCTGATGTTGATGTAACTGATTGAATTTGCTATGGATGTGGGATCTCTTGAAGACTGCCTATGCTGACTATCCTATTCCTCCTCAATCTTGATGATGCTAGCTTCCAACAATATTTTTAGTTAAGGGCACCACCACCCAAGGCCCAATTTTTCTGCCCCTGTTAAACAGTGGCATGTAATTACAATTTTCGAACTAATATTTCACAGCAGGGCCCGTTCCTGCGCCCAATAAGAGCATCTGTGAGGGGTTACAGTGTTGTGGCACCACCGCCACCCAAGGCCCAATTTTTCTGCACCTGTTTAACAGGGGCATGTAATTACAATTTTTGATCTAATATTTCACAGCAGAGCCCATTCCTGCACCCAACAAGAGTATCTGTGAGGGGTTACAGTGCTGTGGCACCACCACCACCCAAGGCCCAATTTTTCTGCCCCTGTTTAACAGGGGCATGTAATTGCAATTTTTGATATAATATTTCAATGCAGGACCCGTTCCTGTGCCCAACAAGAGTATCTGTGAGGGCTCACAGTGTTCTGGTACCACCAACACCTAAGGCCCAATTTTCTGTAGAGTATATAGGGCAGGCCATATAGTATTTATACTACTGTTCAGAGTATATAGTGCCTGGGGGGCCCCCACGCCATTTTTTTTAAATTTGGGTGCGGGGTTCCTCTTAATATCCATAGCAGACCCAAAAGGCCTGGTAATGAACTGGGGGGGGGGGGGGTGGAACTCATGCCGTTTTTTTCAATGATTTTCATCTATATTGCCGGGACCCGACAATACATTACAACCGGGAGTAGTTTTAAATTACATTTTTTCCTTTAGAAATGTCATTTTGCTGTGGTATTGTTCTAAACACAAGGAAAATGTGCTATTTTACAGGCATACTAAGGACACCCCCCAAGCACGATATTTAAAGGAATATTTCATTTTTAATGCTTCACTTTAAGCATTATTAAAATCACTGATCCCGAAAAACTGCCGTTTTTAAAACTTTTTTTTGCATTGATACATGGCCCCTGGGGCAGGACCCGGGTCCCCAAACACTTTTTATGGCAATAACTTGCATTCAAGCCTTTAAAATTAGCACTTTTGATTTTTCACATTTGTGTCCCATAGACTTTAACGGTGTTCGCGTGTTCAAACAAATTTTTTGCCTGTTCGCCTGTTCTGCTGCAAACTGAACCAAGGGGTGTTCGGTTCATCCCTAGTAGACAAGCTCCACGGCGGGCAATTCCCCGAATGGCTTTTGTGACACATTTAATAAATGCTGACACATTGGGGTTAAAATGCACAGAGGGAAATTTTGAAGATTTATTGTTTAAAGGGGCGGGACCTACGGTGGCATCCCGGGTCCTGGTCTCAGAAAGGAGTGGTTCCAAATCTAAATGATCAGTTGGATCCAAAGATTCATCAGACTCTGAGGTGTCTGAAGAAGCATTGGGATGACTCTCTTTGTATAAGAGTGTCAAATCCCTGAGGGACCTACATTCCCGCATGGACAATTTCTTTTCGGCTCAGGTTCAGAAGTTTTGTTAAACATTAGTCGTAAGATAATCTTACGGGCACAAAGATGAAAATCTTTAATAGCAATGAATTTGTTAATTTCAGTATTTGGACAAAAACTCAGGCCCAGAGACAGGACCTGGGCTTCCTCAAAAGACAGAGTGTAGGAAGACAAATTAATAACCTTTAATCCTGCTTAACTGTCGGAGGAGGGTTGGTGGGGTGCAGATCGACCCCTTGCTCATTTTCAGACGATTGGGGTCTGGATGAGAGAGAAGGAGACGGTCGTGATCCCCTAGCCAGGGGGGGGGGCGTCCAGCCATGGCTAGTGTATGGGTTATCTCAACACCTGTGATGTTACCTGACACCTTGTGAGAAGAATAAGAGGAAGAGTCTTGATCCAAAGTGCGCTTCTTATTTTTTAAGGTCAGGATTGGTGCTTGGAGTGCTTTCACAACGTTTCTGGAATGCTCTGGATCTTGTGTTGCGAGAGGAGACCTGTGAAGTGGAAGAAGAATCAGACCAAGATTGAATATTAGAATCAGTGTGTTCTAAAAGAAATTAATTTAAGGGCTTTTGAGGACGTCTTTGGCGATTGGATTCCCAATTATATGCATTTTTGGCAGCGAAAGCTCTTCTATCTCTTTCAAATTTTTTATCTTTAATAGTGAGGATGATAATAATAATACAGGAGACTTACCTGGCCTTTCTTTTCTTGGCTCAGCTAGAGGTATTAACTCCTTTGCACAAAAACGTCCTTGTGAGTTGCACGAAAGATGGATCACTCATGGCTGTAACTACAAACGAAAACACAATGTACCTTTTCCACCCTTTAGAGAGTTTGTGGACTTTGTAGACATACAAGCAGGAACAAAAGATGATCCCAGCTTCATTTTTCCAGTGTCTTATGTTACTTCTTTTGGCCCTAAGCAACACAGGGCTCCAGTATCAGTGCACAAAACTAACATTTCCTCCCACAGATCTGTAGAGTCTCAGTCAGAGGATCAAGACAGTGACCCTGCTAAGTTCTACTTTCTGCATAAGATGCCACATCCCCTTCTGAAATGCAGACACTTCAGAGCAAAGACCATGGGGGATCGCCAGGCCTTCCTAAAAAAAACCAACATCTGTTACAAGTGCTGCTTCATCAACACACTTCGCCAAGGACTGTAAGGTCAGTGTTAAGTGTACAGAGTGTGGCAGCACAGATCACAACACAGCTCTGCACCTAGGACCAGCTTCAAAAACCTTCCCGCCTGCCCATATGGACAATTAGCATGGCGGGGAGGCCAAGGACTCTAGTACAGATACAATAGCAATCACTTCACAGTGCACTGAAGTCTGCAAACAATTACAGGTGGTAGATCCTGTTCCAAAATCTGTCTAGTAAGAGTTTACCCAAAAGGATGCAGAGACAAAGCAGTCAAGCTCAATAATGGATAATAATAATGGATGATCAATAAGTCACTGGCTAGATCTGTGTTTTTTGACATTCTAAACATTAAGGGCCCCAGCAGTCCTTACTCCCGTAGGACCCATGCAGGTACAGTGGAGACGGCGGGGAGAAGGGCTGATGGCCTCCAAATAGAATCTATGGATGGTAAGAAATGTCTACCCTTACCGACCATAATAGAGTGCGATCAGATCCCACACAACAGATCTGAGATCCCCACGCCAGATGCAGCAGTTCACCAGACTCACCTGAATAACATAGCACATCTCAAACCAGAACTAGATGATCAGGCTCTGATCATCTTGCTCCTAGGGAGAGATATGTTGCAAGCCCACAAGACAAGAAAGCAGATCAATGGCCCTCACAACGCCCCATATGATCCCTATGTGACAGCAATACCTATGACAATGACCAAGATGACTTAGGTTGCACAGTGTTCAGGAGAGCAAAGGAGGACAATCAGGTAGCAATGTCTATTAACCACTTCAGCCCCGGACCATTATGCTGCCTAAGGACCAGAGTACTTTTTCCAATTTGGCACTGTGTCGCTTTAACTGCTAATTGCGCGGTCATGCAATGCTGTACCCAAATGAAATTTGCGTCCTTTTCTTCCCACAAATAGAGCTTTCTTTTGATGGTATTTGATCGCCTCTGGCGTTTTTATTTTTTGCGCTATAAACGGAAAAAGACCGGAAATTTTGAAAAAAAATGATATTTTCTACTGTTTGTTATAAAAAAATCCAATAAACTACATTTTAGTCATACATTTAGGCCAAAATGTATTTGGCCACATGTCTTTGGTAAAAAAAATGTCAATAAGCGTATATTTATTGGTTTGCGCAAAAGTTATAGCGTCTACAAACTAGGGTACATTTTCTGGAATTTACACAGCTTTTATTTTATGACTGCCTATGTCATTTCTTGAGGTGCTAAAATGGCAGGGCAGTACAACCCCCCCCCCCCAAATGACCCCATTCTGGAAAGTAGACACCCCAAGGAAATTGCTGAGAGGCATGTTGAACCCATTGAATATTTATTTTTTTTGTCCCAAGTGATTGAATAATGACAAAAAAAAAAAAAATATTTACAAAAAGTTGTCAATAAATGATATATTGCTCACACAGGTCATGGGCCTATGTGGAATTGCACCCCAAAATACATTCAGCTGCTTCTCCTGAGTACGGGGATACCACATGTGTGGGACTTTTTGGGAGCCTAGCCGCGTACGGGGCCCCGAAAACCAATCACTGCCTTCAGAATTTCTAAGGGCATACATTTTTGATTTCACTCCTCACTACCTATCACAGTTTTGAAGGCCATAAAATGCCCAGATGGCACAAACTCCCCCCCAAATGACCCCATTTTGGAAAGTAGACACCCCAAGCTATTTGCTGAGAGGCATGTTGAGTCCATGGAATATTTAACCGCTTCAATACCGGGCCAATTCTGACACTTTGCTCCTAACATGTAAAAATCATAATTTTTTGCTAGAAAATTACATAGAACCCCCAAACATTATATATGTTTTTTTAGCAAAGACCCTAGAGAATACAATGGCGGTTGTTGCAACTTTTTATCTCACACAGTATTTGCGCAGGAATTTTTCGAACGCGTTTTTTTGGGGAAAAAAACTGTTTTGTGTTTAAAAAAAAAACAAAACAGTAAAGTTAGCCCAATGTTTTTGCATTTTGTGAAAGATGAAGTTACGCCGAGTAAATAGATACCTAACATGTCACGCTTCAAAATTGCACACGCTCGTGGAATGGCGCCAATGTTCGGTACTTAAAAATCCCCATAGGCGACGCTTGAAATTTTTTTACTGGTTACATGTTTTGTGTTACAGAGGAGGTCTAGGGCCAAAATTATTGCTCTCGCTCCAACGTTCGCGGCAATACCTCACATGTATGGTTTGAACACCGTTTTCATATGTGGACGGGCCTTACGTATGCGCTCGCTTCTGCGTGCGAGCACATGGGGACAGCGGCGCTTTAAAATTTTTTTATTTTTTTTTATTGTTAATTATATTTTTTTTTTTTTTTGACACTTTTTAAAAAAAAAAATTGATCACTTTTATTCCTATTACAAGGAATGTAAACATCCCTTGTAATAGCAATATAACATGACAGGTGCTCTTAATAGTGAGATATGGGGTCAATAAGAAATAAAAATAAAACGATCGCCGCTTCCAAGCTGAAGCGGCACCGTTTTTTTGAATGGAGAGGCCGGGCGTGACGTCATAACATCGCGCCTGGCCTCCGACGATCATAGAGACTCCGGGGACCATCTGGTCCGCCGGAAATCTCTATGATCTACATCCGGCGCCGGCGAATCCACTCTCCGCCTCACCGATCGTAATGGTGAGTCGGAGCAGGCACCGGAGGGCGGCGGGAGGGGGGGACGTAACCTCTCGTCACGTCATATGACGTCCTTGGTATTGAAGTGGTTAACCACTTGCCGACCGCCTCACGCCTATATACGTGAGCAGAGCGGCACGGGCAGGCAAAATCACGTACCTGAAACGTGATTGCCTTCCCGCGGGTGGGGGGTCCGATCGGACCCCCCCCGGTGCCAGCTGCGGTCGGCATTTGGTTGGGAGCGATGACAGACGAGGGGGAGGCCATCCGATCGTGGCCCCCCCCTCGCGATCGCTCCCAGCCAATGAGAAACATCCCCTGCCTCTGTATAGTACACAGAGGCAGAGGATGTGATGTCATCTCTCCTCGGTCTGGCAGTTTCCGTTCCAGCGCCGAGGAGAGATGACATGTAAGTGCACCAACACAAACACACACACACAGTAGAACATGCCAGGCATACATTACACCCCCGATCCCCCCCCGATCCCCCCCCAATCACCCCCCCCCCCGTCACAAACTGACACCAAGCAGGTTTTTTTTTTTTTTTCCTGATTACTGCATAGTGTCAGTTTGTGACAGTTAGCAGTGGTGGGACAGTTAGTATTAGCCCCCTGTAGGTCTAGGGTACCCCCCTTACCCCCCCTAATAAAGTTTTAACCCCTTGATCACCCCCCCCTCACCAGTGTCGCTAAGCGATCATTTTTCTGATCGCTGTATTAGTGTCGCTGGTGACGGTAGTTAGGGAGGTAAATATTTAGGTTCGCCGTCAGTGTTTTATAGCGACAGGGACCCCCATATACTACCTAATAAATGTTTTAACCCCTTGATTGCCCCCTAGTTAACCCTTTCACCACTGATCACCGTATAACCGTTACGGGTGACGCTGGTTAGTTCGTTTATTTTTTATAGTGTCAGGGCACCCGCCGTTTATTACCGAATAAAGGTTTAGCCCCCTGTAGGTCTAGGGTACCCCCCTTACCCCCCTAATAAAGTTTTAACCCCTTGATCACCCCCTGTCGCCAGTGTCGCTAAGCGATCATTTTTCTGATCGCTGTATTAGTGTCGCTGGTGACGCTAGTTAGGGACGTAAATATTTAGGTTCGCCGTCAGTGTTTTATAGCGACAGGGACCCCCATATACTATCTAATAAATGTTTTAACCCCTTGATGGCCCCCTAGTTAACCCTTTCACCACTGATCACCGTATAACCGTTACGGGTGACGCTGGTTAGTTCGTTTATTTTTTATAGTGTCAGGGCACCCGCCGTTTATTACCGAATAAAGGTTTAGCCCCCTGATCGCCCGGCGGTGATATGCATCGCCCTAGGCAGCGTCAGATTAGCGCCAGTACCGCGAACACCCACGCACGCACCGTACACGCACCGTACACCTCCCTTAGTGGTATAGTATCTGAACGCATCAATATCTGATCCGATCAGATCTATACTAGCGTCCCCAGCAGTTTAGGGTTCCCAAAAACGCAGTGTTAGCGGGATCAGCCCAGATACCTGCTAGCACCTGCGTTTGCCCAGCCCAGCCCAGCCAAGTGCATTATCGATCGATCACTGACACTTTTCTTTGTAGCGTTTTGGTGAACTGGCAAGCACCAGCGGCGTAGTACACCCCGGTCGTAGTCAAACCAGCACTGCAGTAACACTTGGTGAATGTTTTGAACGCTACCATGCACTAGTTGAGTATTAGCGTAGCGTACAGCATTGCACAGACTAGGCACACTTTCACAGGGTCTCCCAAGATGCCATCGCATTTTGAGAGACTCGAACCTGGAACCGGTTACAGTTATAAAAGTTACAGTTACAAAAAAAAAGTGTAAAAAAAAAAAAACACAAACAAAAATAAAAAAAAATAGTTGTTGTTTTATTGTTCTCTCTCTCTCTATTCTCTCTCTATTGTTCTGCTCTTTTTTACTGTATTCTATTCTGCAATGTTTTATTGTTATTATGTTTTATCATGTTTGCTTTTCAGGTATGTAATTATTTATACTTTACCGTTTACTGTGCTTTATTGTTAACCATTTTTTTGTCTTCAGGTACGCCATTCACGACTTTGAGTGGTTATACCAGAATGATGCCTGCAGGTTTAGGTATCATCTTGGTATCATTCTTTTTAGCCAGCGGTCGGCTTTCATGTAAAAGCAATCCTAGCGGCTAATTAGCCTCTAGACTGCTTTTACAAGCAGTGGGAGGGAATGCCCCCCCCCCCCACCGTCTTCCGTGTTTTTCTCTGGCTCTCCTGTCTCAACAGGGAACCTGAGAATGCAGCCGGTGATTCAGCCAGCTGACCATAGAGCTGATCAGAGACCAGAGTGGCTCCAAACATCTCTATGGCCTAAAAAACCGGAAGCTACGAGCATTTTATGACTTAGATTTCGCCGGATGTAAATAGCGCCATTGGGAAATTGGGGAAGCATTTTATCACACCGATCTTGGTGTGGTCAGATGCTTTGAGGGCAGAGGAGAGATCTAGGGTCTAATAGACCCCAATTTTTTCAAAAAAGAGTACCTGTCACTACCTATTGCTATCATAGGGGATATTTACATTCCCTGAGATAACAATAAAAATGATTTAAAAAAAAAAAATGAAAGGAACAGTTTAAAAATAAGATAAAAAAGCAAAAAAAAATAAAGAAAAAAAATAAAAAATAAAAAGCACCCCTGTCCCCCCTGCTCTCGCGCTAAGGCGAACGCAAGCGGCGGTCTGGCGTCAAACGTAAACAGCAATTGTACCATGCATGTGAGGTATCACCGCGAAGGCCAGATCGAGGGCAGTAATTTTAGCAGTAGACCTCCTCTGTAAATCTAAAGTGGTAACCTGTAAAGGCTTTTAAAGGCTTTTAAAAATGTATTAATTTTGTTGCCACTGCACGTTTGTGCGCAATTTTAAAGCATGTCATGTTTGGTATCCATGTACTCGGCCTAAGATCATCTTTTTTATTTCATCAAACATTTGGGCAATATAGTGTGTTTTAGTGCATTAAAATTTAAAAAAGTGTGTTTTTTTCCCCAAAAAATGCGTTTGAAAATCGCTGAGCAAATACTGTGTGAAGAAAAAAAAATGAAACAACCACCATTTTAATCTGTAGGGCAATTGCTTTAAAATAATATATAATGTTTGGGGGTTCAAAGTAATTTTCTTGCAAAAAAAAATAATTTTTTCATGTAATCAAAAAGTGTCAGAAAGGGCTTTGTCTTCAAGTGGTTAGAAGAGTGGGTGATGTGTGACATAAGCTTCTAAATGTTGTGCATAAAATGCCAGGACAGTTCAAACCCCCCCCAAATGACCCCATTTTGGAAAGTAGACACCCCAAGCTATTTGCTGAGAGGCATGTCGAGTCCATGGAATATTTTATATTGTGACACAAGTTGCGGGAAAGAGACAATTTTTTTTTTTTTTTGCACAAAGTTGTCACTAAATGTTATATTGCTCAAACATGCCATAGGAATATGTGAAATTACACCCCAAAATAAATTCTGTTGCTTCTCCTGAGTACGGGGATACCACATGTGTGGGACTTTTTGGGAGCCTAGCCGCGCACGGGACCCCGAAAACCAAGCACCGCCTTCAGGCTTTCTAAGGCCGTAAATTTTTGATTTCACTCCTCACTACCTATCACAGTTTCGGAGGCCATGGAATGCCCAGGTGGCACAAACCCCCCCCCCCAAATTACCCCATTTTGGAAAGTAGACACCCCAAGCTATTTGCTGAGAGGTATAGTGAGTATTTTGCAGACCTCACTTTTTGTCACAAAGTTTTGAAAATTGAAAAAAGAAAAAAAAATTTTTTTTTTTCTGGTCTTTCTTCATTTTCAAAAACAAATGAGAGCTGCAAAATACTCACTATGCCTCTCAGCAAATAGCTTGGGGTGTCTACTTTCCAAAATGGGGTCATTTGGGGGGGGGTTGTGCCATCTTGGCATTTTATGGCCTTCAAAACTGTGATAGGTAGTGAGGAGTAAAATCAAAAATGTATGCCCTTAGAAATCCTGAAGGTGGTGCTGGGTTTTCAGGGCCCCGTACGCGGCTAGGCTCCCAAAAAGTGCCACACATGTGGTATCCCCGTACTCAGGAGAAGCAGCTGAATGTATTTTGGGTGCAATTCCACATATGCCCATGGCCTGTGTGAGCAATATATCATTTAGTGACAACTTTTTGTAATTTTTTTTTTCTTTTTTTTGTCATTATTCAATCACTTGGGACAAAAAAAATAAATATTCAATGGGCTCAACATGCCTCTCAGCAATTTCCTTGGGGTGTCTACTTTCCAAAATGGGGTCATTTGGGGGGGTTTTGTACTGCCCTGCCATTTTAGCACCTCAAGAAATGACATAGGCAGTCAGAAACTAAAAGCTGTGTAAATTCCAGAAAATGTACCCTAGTTTGTAGACGCTATAACTTTTGCGCAAACCAATAAATATACACTTATTGACATTTTTTTTACCAAAGACATGTGGCCAAATACATTTTGGCCTAAATGTATGACTAAAATTTAGTTTATTGGATTTTTTTTATAACAAAAAGTAGAAAATATCATTTTTTTTCAAAATTTTCAGTCTTTTTCCGTTTATAGCGCAAAAAATAAAAACGGCAGAGGTGATCAAATATCATCAAAAGAAAGCTCTATTTGTGGGAAGAAAAGGACGCAAATTTCGTTTGGGTAGAGCATTGCATGACCACGCAATTAGCAGTTAAAGCGACGCAGTGCCGAATTGTAAAAAGTGCTCTGGTCAGGAAGGGGGTAAATCCTTCCGGGGCTGAAGTGGTTAAACATTTATTTTGGAAAATGAAGAAAGACAAGAAAAATGTATTTTTTTTTCTTTTTTCAATTTTTAAAAGTTTGTGACAAAAAGTGAGGTCTGCAAAATACTCACTATACCTCTCAGCAAATAGCTTGGGGTGTCTATTTTCCAAAATGGGGTCATTTGGGGGGGGGGGGGGGTTGTGCCATCTGGGCATTCCATGGCCCCCGAAACTGTGATAGGCAGTGAAGAGTGAAATCAAAAATTTACGCCCTTAGAAAGCCTGAAGGCGGTGCTTGGTTTTTGGGGTCCCGTACGCGGCTAGGCTCCCAAAAAGTCTCACGCATGTGGTATTCCCGTACTCAGGAGAAGCAACAGAATTTATTTTGGGGTGTAATTTCACATATTCCAATGGCATGTTTGAGCAATATATCATTTAGTGACAACTTTGTGCATAAAAAAAAAATTGTCTTTTTCCCGCAACTTGTGTCACAATATAAAATATTCCATGGACTCGACATGCCTCTCAGCAAATAGCTTGGGGTGTCAACTTTCCAAAATGGGGTAATTTGGGGGGGGGGTTTGAACTGTCTTGGCATTTTATGCACAACATTTAGAAGCTTATGTCACACATCACCTACTCTTCTAACCACTTGAAGACAAGGCCCTTTCTGACACTTTTTGTTTACATGAAAAAATTATTTTTTTTTGCAAGAAAATTACTTTGAACCCCCAAACATTATATATATTTTTTTAAAGCAAATGCCCTACAGATTAAAATGGTGGGTGTTTCATCTTGTTTTCACACAGTAATTGCGCAGCGATTTTTCAAACGCATTTTTTGGGGAAAAAACACACTTTTTTAAATTTTAATGCACTAAAACACACTATATTGCCCAAATGTTTGATGAAATAAAAAAGATGATCTTAGGCCGAGTACATGGATACCAAACATGACATGCTTTAAAATTACGCACAAACGTGCAGCGGTGACAAACTAAATACATTTTTAAAAGCCTTTAAAAGCCTTTACAGGTTACCACTTTAGATTTACATAGGAGGTCTACTGCTAAAATTACTGCCCTCGATCTGACCTTCGCGGTGATACCTCACATGCATGGTGCAATTGCTGTTTACATTTGACGCCAGACCGACGCTTGTGTTCGCCTTTGCGCGAGAGCAGGGGGGGACAGGGGTGCTTTTTTTTTTTTTTTTTCTTTATTATTTATTATTTTTTTGATTTTTTTATCTTATTTTTAAACTGTTCCTTTCATTTTTATGTTTTTTAATCATTTTTATTGTTATCTCAGGGAATGTAAATATCCCCTATGATAGCAATAGGTAGTGACAGGTACTCTTTTTAAAAAAAATTGGGGTCTATTACACCCTAGATCTCTCCTCTGCCCTCAAAGCATCTGACCACACCAAGATCGGTGTGATAAAATGCTTTCCCAATTTTCCAATGGCGCTGTTTACATCCGGCAAAATCTAAGTCATGAAATGCTCATAGCTTCTGGTTTCTTAGGCCATAGAGATGTTTGGAGCCATTCTGGTCTCTGATCAGCTCTATGGTCAGCTGGCTGAATCACCGGCTGCATTTTTAGGTTCCCTGTTGGGACAGGAGAGCCAGAGAAAAACATGGAAGACGGTGGGGAGGGGGGGCATTCTCTCCCACTGCTTGTAAAAGCAATCTAGAGGCTAATTAGCTGCTAGGATTGCTTTTACATGAAAGCCGACCGCTGGCTGAAAAGAATGATACCAAGATGATACCTAAACCTGCAGGCATCATTCTGGTATAACCACTCAAAGTCCAGCAACATACCAGTACGTTGCTGGTCCTTGTTGGGCATATATTGTAAACTTTTTTTCATGCAGCCTGTGGGCTGAACGAAAAAAAGATATTGATCGGTGGGTATGCCCACGATTAGAATACCCCCCTTCATCCACCCACTTCTAATGATGGGCATACATGCACCGTTTATATATGCCGAAGCATGGGGGCATCCTCTAGCAAAAGGCAGGAGCAAATCGCTCCTCCACCCACTGCTGCCCCCACGCTTCGGCATATATGCTGAAGTATGTAACTGTGGTGGTGAAATCACCTCCGACAGCGCTGGAGTCACGGCTTTATGTATCGTGGGAGCAAACGCTGTTGCTGTCAAGATAGATAAATCTGCGCTGCAACTGAATGGCGTACCTGCTAAGCAAATGATGGTTAACAAAAAACAAAGTAACATTACAGTATAACAGTAAGACTTACCATACCTGCAAAGCAAATACAAAAAAAAAACATAGTAAAAAATAAAACATTTAACGCAACCTGTGCCTATCTAAAATATATATATTCCGAAGCATGGGGGCATCCTCCCACAAAAGGCAGGAGCAAATCGCTCCTCCACCCACTGCTGCCCCCACGCTTCGGCATATATGCTGAAGTATGTAACTGTGGTGGTGAAATCACCTCCGACAGCGCTGGAGTCATGGCTTTATGTATCGTGGGAGCAAACGCTGTTGCTGTCAAGATAAATAAATCCGCGCTGCAACTGATTGTGCTTGCCACCTCGCCAGCTTGAACTGCACTTATGGGACTCGCCACGTCACCAAGTGTTACTGCAGTGCTGGATGTACGACCAGGGTGTACTAGGCCGCTGGTGCTTGCCAGTTCACCAGAAGGAATAGCGGCACTAGTACTTCTCTGCTCCATATGAGAGCCCTGCGGTTCTTGCACTTCAAGGACAGAAGAAGTTCGGGGTCTGGTACGCCTGACCTTAGCAGGGACCACAACTCCGTCGTCAGAGCTATCTGTCATGGAGCCGCTGTCCTCTACAGGATCGTATTCTGAGCCTGAATCTGACAGATGAGTGACAGATGAGTGACTTCCTCTTCACTATCTGTCATGCTCAGAAACGTGTAGGCCTCTTCACTAGTGTACCTTCGATTTGCCATTTTGAGCTCTAAATTTAGGGGTACACTAGTGAGACTCACAGGCAAAAAAGCTCCTGACTGTCAGCGACTGTATCAAAACGCTACCAAAAATCTGTTAGCGATTGCAGGGATCAGGCCTGACTCGAACGCTGCAGTTATGTGTTTAGTGTTTTGTAAGTGTCAGTGATCGATCGATACTGCACTTGGGTGGGCTGGGCTGGGCCGAGGGGCAAAACGCAGGTGCTAGCAGGTATCTGGGCTGATCCCGCTACCACTGCGTTTTTGAGGACCCTAAACTGCTGGGGATGCTAGTATAGATCTGATCAGATCAGATATCGATCCGTTCAGATACTATACCACTAAGGGAGGTGTATGCTGCGTGCGTGGGTGTTAGCACTACTGGCACTAACCTGGCGCTGCCTAGGGCGACGCAGACCCTATCTGACCCTAAAACCTAACTTATATCACTGCAGGGCGATCAGGGGGTAAAACCTTTATTAGGTAATAAACGGTGGGTGCCCTGACACTATAAAAAATAAACTAACTAACCAGCGTCACCCGTAACAGTTATACGGTGATCACTGGTGAAAGGCTTAACTAGGGGGCAATCAGGGGGTTAAAACCTTCATTAGGTAGTATATGGGGGTCCCTGGCACTATAAAACGCTGACAGCGGACCTAAATACGTATCTCCCTAACTAGCGTCACCTGTGTCACTAATACAGCGATCAGAAAAACGATCGCTTAGCGACACTGGCGACAGGGGGTGATCACGGGGTTAAAACTTTATTAGGGGGGGTTAGGGGGTACCCTGGATCTAAAGGGGGGTACTGTAGACCTAAAGGGGGCTAACCCTAACTGCCCTAACACTTTCACAAACTGACACCAATGCAATAATCAGAAAAAATCAGGGTGATCAGGGGGTGACTGGGGGGTGACAAGTGTGCCTGCGTGTTCTACTGTTAGTGTAGTGTTGGTGCAAACTTACTTGGATGTCTTCTCTCCTCGGCGCCGGAACGAAAAGACCGGCTCGAGGAGGGATGACATCACTTTCTCTCCCTTTGTTTACATTACAGAGGGAGAGGAAGTCTATCATTGGCCAGGAGCGATCACGAGGGGGGAGCCACGAATGAGTGGCCTCCCCCTCACCTTTGATCGACCCTGACCTGAATGCGATCGCCGCAGGCACCAGGGGGGTCCGATCAGACCCCCCACCCGTGGGCAGGCAAGGACGTACAGGTAAGCCCTTTTGCCTGCCCGTGCCGACGTACATCGTCGTGCGGCGGTCGTCAAGTGGTAAGGATAGGCTCTTCCTGAAAGTTAGGGAAAAGAGCATAGAGAAAGATGAGTCTAGCTATAGCTGGGTTGCACCTCTTTCCTTTAGGCCACAAAGATGACATTTTCCTAACAACAGGGGGCAAATATATAAATGCTTCACTTCCCTAAGACAAAATCTTCAAAGAAAACCAGAGATGGGAAAACAGTTCTTTTCTCAGTTCTTTTCTTTTCTTTTGTAGAAAATATTAAAGAATGCAGAGATAGCCCAAACCTCAAAGAGGAATGCTGGTACTTACCTATATTTGGAGTCTATCACCCTAACAAGCCAGGGCAGATAAGAGTAGTGTTTAACTACAGTGCCAAGCATAAGGGTGTCTCCCTAAATGATGTCTTTCTCTCTAGCCCTGACCTTATCGACACATTTTATTTGGAGTCAAATGGCCATAGCAGCCTTTTATTACAAACCATTAAATACAACATTCACAAAAAAACAAGTTTAATGGATATAATACAGTCAATGCATAACAAATAAACCAATCTCAGCTTATGATTGTCCAATTAACCGGTTGTAGGCCCGCAGCCGCAACTACACCGGCTCAGGGACAATTAACCACTTACGTACTACCAGATTTAACCTAATTAATACCCCGATGTTACCACCGTATTGTTAGTAAGGGACACCCATACCTCAGCTGGGCCCAACCCACAATTTCCCACAATTATTTAACCAGCACCGCCTTCAAAGACCCAATAGACCCCCTGCCTGATGCTATGACAAGAAAATAAGGACTAAGGTCTTAGAAAGCCTATACTCACTATTAACTGGTTGTATCTCTCACCCAATCAAAGGCCCCCAGCCACAACTACACCGCCTCAGGGACAATTAACCACTTATGTACTACCAGATACAACCTAATTAATACCCTGATGTTACCAAGGTATTGCTAGGAAGGAACACCAATTCCACAAATGGGCCCAACCCAAAATTTTCCATAGTTAGGAAGGGACACCCATACCTCAGATGGGCCCAACCCACAGTTTTCCACAGTTAGGAAGGGACGCCCATACCACAGATGGGCCCAACCCACAGTTTTCCACAGTTGGGAAGGGACACCCATACCTCGCATGGGCCCAACCCACAATTTTCCCCCAATATTTAACCAGCACCGCCTTCAAATACCCAATAGACCCCATGCCTGCTGCTATGACGAGAAAATAAAAGGACCAAGAAATTGAATGGCAAGCTAAAATAAAACCCAAAAACCCAATACAGATACCCCAGCACCTTGAGAAAGTAAGAGGCTCCCCCAAACCAAAACAAAGGGTGGGAAAAAACTGTCTGATGCTGTGATGAGCTCTGACTGAGCTGTGACATGATCCTCCTGTTAGCAGAGGATTGAAATCATTCTGGAAGTTTGTTGTATGCGGTAATACAGCCTATTAATGCATGTCTTTACAGAATGGAGAAACATGAACACAGGAACAAGGAGAATCCAAGTACTTAGAGAGAGGATAGGCGAACATCCTGTTATATCATACATAACATAACTATACACTATATTACTACAGCGCCACCTGCTGCTTAGACAGGCATAATGCATATGCAGTATATAGTCAGTTTATAAAAAACTTTTCTGTTGTACTTTTCCAGCACCCCTCCTTTCTACCCACTACAGGACACACCCTCTGCCTTGAACTGACAATTTCATAGGATAGCATGAATTATCCAATAATATCTTATACAATTTCAAATTTAAGTAAAGATAGTTCAGTTTAACCCACCAATTAATGTTTAAATACAGCAAAGGTCCCCCTATAAATAGGGACTATTATTTATGACAGTTGGCAGTTGCCAGAAGAAACTGAAGAGGACAGCTCTATACTCCTTACAACTCTGCTACCGTTTCCATGGCTTCCGAGGGCTCGTCTGGCACTATACGGTCTCTACTATCTCAACTTCTTGAAAAGGCAGATTATGACGATGTACATTGGTTGAGGAACTGTCTTTCCCTACCTTCTACTTCGATGGCTAGTGAAGTTGACGGCTCCGGTAAGAGCGTCCCCTCCATTTCTGTTCCTGTGCAGTGTCATCATGACGGCGTTCTAATTCCGGAGATTGGCGAAAACATATCAGCTGACCCAGCGTATGCTAATTCAGTTCCGTCAGTCTCCATCTGCGAGACTGACAACGGAAGTCTGAGTAAGAGGAGACGTTTCCAGAGACGGAGCTATAGTCCGTCCCTGAACAGATCTATGTCACACCAATCAGCTGGGCTGGCCTCCTTAAAAGGTAAGAGAGTGCCTGCCAGCTCAGCTGCGGTGTCGAAGAAATCAACGGTGCGGGATTGTCTAACAGTGTCTGACATAATTAGCAGAGCATCCTCTAGGCTTGCTAGAAAAGATATTGTCGCCATTTCTTCTCCTACTGCTTCAGCCAGCAATGTTTCTACAGTCATTGTTCCCTCTCCTTCAGCCCCTGGACCGTCCTCTCAGCGGATTCCTGTGCTACTGTCACAGCATCAGTTTACACCAGCATTAAATACTCAAGTTCCTTTAAGAGGTAGGTCTCAAACGTTACATTTGTTAACTGATTTGTCTTCCTCTTTGAAAAATATTATTGCTAGTACCTCTGTGCCCGCAGATTCCTCGGCTTCTAACGCTGGTGTTTATGATCCTGCAGCTTTAGTTTGGTCTGCTATTGATGCCCCTGCACAACCTTTGCTTTCAATCGGTTCTGCTAATGTTGTTGGTCATAGCCTGTGCTTCAAACTGTGCTTCATTGTTCAGATTCATCTGTTCAAATTACTAACTCCTCTTCATGAAGGTCAGATTTGTATGGAAAAGAAGTGATGCCTTGTATACTTTCCCTGTTCATTTACCTATGGGCGTCAAAGAAAAAAATTGGAATGGGGAATATATTGACTTATTGTCTTTATTGCCATCTTCTAAAGACTATCTGTCTAAATTGGATAAAAAAAGAGGATAGACTTGAGGAAAATGACAGAAAAAAGCTTGTTATTAAGTCTATTTTTAATTGGCTTCAGGCTTTTTCGATTTTTTTTCTAGTGTTCTTTGTGAAAAATTCCCACTGGACTTTTCCAACATATGGACATTATACTTGAAGCTTACCGTAATTTTGGTGATTATTTTTGGTTTAATTATGACGAGGCATTCCGACATAAATTAAGTATTCACCCTACTTTACAGTGGGGTGTAAAAGATGTGGGACTTTGGTTGAATTTATTTCTCCCTCCTCGTCTGGTTCCACCTCGTCCTTCCACTGTTTCTTCTAGTGCTTATAACAGACTTATTTACCATTTGTCGTATCCTTATGGTGATTCATTGAATGATCAAATTGACACTTCTTTGTCTTCTGTTACTTATGCATCTTTTGAATTTGCTATTTCGCATCTTCGTTCGTTGGGTGAGGGTGCTTTGTTGGCGAAAGCAGATGTTAAGTCCACTTTTAGGATTCTTCCTATACATTCTGATTCTTTTTGCTCTTTGGGTATTTATTTTTAAGGTGAATATTATATTGATAAATGCCTACCCATGGGGTGCTCTTTGGCATGTTATTATTACGAGGCGTTTTTGACATTTTTAGAATGGGTTGTAAAAACGATCTGTGGTTCGAATTGCGTAATACATTATTTGTATAATTTTTTATTTTTAGGTAAATGTGGTTCTGAGGATTGTAGTAATTTGTTGAATTAATTTTTTGGTATTTGTAAGTATTTTAATGTTCCTTTAGCTAAAGAAAAAACTGTCGGCCCTATTGCTTGTTTGGATTTTCTGGGAGTAACTATTGATTCATTGAATATGGTTTTTATACTTCCGTTAGATAAATTGGAAAAAAAAAATCTCAATTATTGCTACATTTATTAGACGTAAAAAAGTGACTTTGAAAGAAATGCACTCTTTTTTGTTGGCTTTTGCGACTAGAATTCTTCCGATAGGTAGAATTTTTTCTAGACGTTTTTATTCTGTTATTTCTGGATTGAAGAATCCTTCATCTCATGTGCGATTGTCGGGAGACGTTAAAGAGGATATGTTGATCTGGATACAATTTTTGTGCAATTTTAATGGTAAAGCCATTTGTCAATTTGATTTTCTTTGTCAAAAGTTTTTAGTAATTGTATGTTCAATGACAAGAATAATAACAGTATATAGTAGAGAATATTACAACATAAGAAAGCTGATTAATATATAAACTGTGAATATAAAGATATGTATGTAATAATTATACAAACATTTGATTATTCAAATAAGTCTGGGGGTTTAGTATGGGTTTAAATACCAAAAAAAAATGCATACTGTAGTATTGAGTAAAACCCTTTATATATATTATAGTTAAGTAATTAGACACTCAAATAACTAAATATACAAGTATCTAATACATAAATCAGCTACCATGGCAGAAAAACGGATTCATAAAATGTTGGTGGGAAGTGATATTTTATCCAGGGGTACCATATTTTTTCAAATATGGGGAGTTGGTCTCTTTCAATCGCTATAATTTTAGCGTGAGACGTGGACGTGTTCAATCTGTTTTTTGTCTCAGCCATCACCAGGGCAGGGGACCTCCATGCCCTTGCAATCGTTTGTTTTGCAGCTGTGAAAAGTTGAACAAATACTTTGAATTGATTGTGTGTTATCAAATTTGGTTTCAGATTGAGTATTGCCGTGGTTGAATCTGGTTGTATTTTTTGTTTAAACATTCTGGATGCAATTTCAAAAATTTCTATCCAATAGGTTTGAGCTATTGGACAGGACCACCATATGTGTAGATGTGTAACCGGATCAGAGCAACCTCGGAAGCATTGAACTGAATGGTTAGGTGCCAATTTGGCTACTCTAGGTGGTACCAGGTACCAACGAGTTAACACTTTATAGTTGGCTTCTATTGCTAGGACATTAGGTGAAAATTATTTGGTTATAGACCAGATTTCCAACCAATCTGCAATATCAAGAGTTCGTCCTAGGTCTTCCTCCCATTTCTGTGTATAGGATGGTTTTCAGGATTGATAGAAAGTTGGATGTATATTGTTGAGATCATTCCTCTAGAGTGGGGATCTTTTTATACATATAGATTCAAAGTTGGTAAATAGGGACATAGAGGTATTGGTATTAGTAAAGGGACGTGTAGAAGTTTTTTATTTGGAGATATCTAAACAATTCAGAATGTGGTAAGTTATATTTATCACATAAGGTTGGGAAAGGGAGAAAAGAGTTGGAAGTGACATATTTATGTAACCTAAAAATGTATCCAGGCTTCCAGGCTTTGAATGATTTAGGGGCGACCCATGCTGGATAAAAAGATGGATTTTTAAGGAATGATAGTAAAGGATTATGTGGAGATTGTAAGTTATGATTAAATTTAAGTTTATCCCATAAGGCTATATAATATTTGGTGATAGAATTGTGCGAACCCCGTCTGTCTTTGGGGTGAAGCCATAACAGGCATGATATTGAGAGAGGGTCACACTCTGGTGCTTCTATGATCACCCATAAAGGGATTCCCTGTGCTGCGTGGTATTTGGCAAGACTGGCAATATGTGCTGCTTTATAATAATTAGCAAAATTGGGGAAGCCAAGGCCTCCTCTTATTTTAGGGAGATATAAATTATGTAGGGGAATTCGTGGTTTGGAGCAACCCCAAACAAATGTTGTTGTTCTTTTCTGGATTATTCTTAGATAGTAGGAAGGAATTTGGATTGGTAGGACTCTAAACAGGTATACCAGTTTTGGTAAAATTGTCATTTTTATTGCATTGATTTTAACTAACCATGACAATTTATTATCTGTTTCAATATAGGGGGGTAATTAGTCGAGAAGAGGTCAGAAGGCTGTCAAATGGATACCAAGGTAAGGTATTGATTTTTTCATCCAAGTGAATGGAAGCGCATTTTTTGCTGAAATTATTTCCATCTTAGAGAGGGATATATTAAGGGCCAGGCATTTCTTAGGATTGATTGAGAGGCCAGAAAATGTTGCAAATTTATTGAGAATGGGCAAGAGATTAGGACCTGATATTTGTGGTGATGACAGGAATAACAAAATATCATCTGCAAACATACAAATCTTGTATTGATGTCCCCCTGTCTCTATACCGGTTATCGTTGGGTTTGTTCTAATATGCTGGGTTATGGGTTCTATTAAAAGGGTGAATAACAGGGGAGGGGAGTGGACATCCTTGACGCATACCCATCTTGACATCAAAAGAATCAGATCTATATCCTGTATATTTTATGTATGCTTTGGGGTTGTCATAAAGTGCTGTGATTCATTTTTTAAAATGTGGCCCAAAACCCAATTTCTGTAAAGGATATTGTAGGTATGGCCAGGATACGGAATCAAAAGCTTTTCTGATATCAAGGGAAAGGAAGCATGTGGGGATGTGTCGAGTTTTAGCAATATGTGCTAAGAGGACTGCCCGTCGTACATTATCACCAGCTTGGCGAGTTGACATGAAGCCCACCTGATTTCTATGGATCAGGCTACCTATAATTCTATTAAGGCGTTTTGCTAGGATTTTTGCTAAAATTTTAATATCTAAATTTAGAAGGGAGATGGGGTGATAGTTTGTACAAGATGTGTCATCAGTGGAGGGCTTAGGGATCATGCAAATGATGGCCGTTAATGATTCTTGCCTAAAGGAACGTCCGTCTAATATTACATTAAAGGCTTCGGCTAAGATGGGAGAAAGGGTTTCTGTAAATGTTCGATAGTATAAAGCCGAATATCCATCAGGACCTGGTCTTTTGTTCATTTTTAATTCTTGATTAGTGTTCGCTACATCTACTGGCGTAATAGGTTCTTCAAGTAAACTTTTTGGGTCTTGGGATAGTTCTGGTAGGTTTATTTGTGGGAAAAAGGTGTCTGCTGCGTTTGAATCAAAATCGTTTGTGGACGCATACAAAGATGCTAAATGAAAGTGGAATTTGTGAACTATTTTGATAGGATTACTAGTGAATACATCTTTTGACAGTTTCAAGCGGATTGGTTTGAATGATTTATTTAATGAGTTAAGAGTGAGCGCCAGGTATGTTAGAATTCATGAAAAAGTTATGTCTAGATCGTTTAAAAGATTTATCCACAGATTCTGTTAGGAATAGATCATACGCTATGCGGGCTGTATCTAGTCGAGCTTTCGTTATTGAGGATGGATTATCTTGAAAAGATGTAAAACTAGTATTGAATTCAGATTCTAATTTACGAGCAAGAATTTTGCGTTCACGTTTAAATAATGCAAATTGCCTCTGAATTATACCACACAGCACAGGTTTGTGAGCTTCCCAGAGTGTTAGTGATCGGATATCTGGGCTATTGTTGATTGATAGATATTCTTTTAAAGCTTGATCAATAAGTTTGTGATGGTTTGGATGTTTAAGCATAATATCTGGAAGATACCAAGTGGTATCACGTCCTTTAGGTATAGTGGAAGCAATGGAGGTGAACACTGCATTGTGATCTGACCATGAGATTGGAATTATGTCAGCTGTGAGTATTTCTGGCAGCATGCGAGTAGTTAAAAATATGTGATCGATTCGAGAGAATGTTTAGTGAGGATGTGAATAATAAGTATATCTTCGTTTTGTTGGATTATTTTCTCTCCAAGAATCGACTAGGTTATGTTTAGACATGAGTTTGGAGAAGGATAATTTAGGTAGGTTTCTGGGTGAGGTGTATGGAGATTTGTCTAGAAATGGAAGGAGGACTTGGAATCACCACACATTACAATTGTTCCTAATTTGTGGTTGTGTATTACCTGTAAAAGGTGTGATACAAATTCTGTTCTTTGTTTATTTGGTGCATAGTATGAGATAATAGTGATTGGAGTATCCATTATATATTATATATATACTTGGACACGGGCACTTCTTCTAACAAGACCACCTGTCATCTTCACCATCTCCTCACCATGCCTTCTCTGCTCTACTCTTTCAGGTAACTACACTGATCTTCCCTGCAACACAAAAGTCGCTCTACCTGTCTGCGATTTCCCACCTGACTCTTCATACCCTCTGGTAACTACACTGATCTTCCCTGCAACACAAAAGTCGCTCATACCCTCTGGTAACTGGAAAGACTCCACTCTTCTCTTAAACACTGGACTACATTGCCTAACTGAACTTTAATTCTGCCTTACTAAGAATTTGAAACTACTGTCTATACTTGTTTGTTTTTGAAAGTGTCACTTATTTTGTATTCTGCTGCCCTGAACAAGATCAAACATTTAACCTTATTCTGTTGCCCCCTCTTGCACTGCAATCTGTCCAGGCCAGTTATAAAACCCCACCCCCCACAAGCTTGGTTTTATCTGGTTCTAATTGAATAATTTTGAATCTCCCCCCCACACCTTCCCACTATAAATTTAGTTCATTTCTTGGGACAGCTGGCGAGGGTTTAGGCTGGTCACGCCGGCAACAAGTGTTTGGCACTTGGACAGGGGCACTTAGACTAAGGCACTGCTGCAAAAAAGTAAGTACAGACATTATTGTTCCACAGCTATTTTGCAGGAAGTTCCACTTCATTCTCTAACTTTCCTCAGCCTTCCTTCTATTAGCCTGTCCCCACCCTCTAAAATGCTCACACTAATCTTTGTTATAACGTCCTCTCTCCTCAAACTCTCATGTCTTTACCCCCCCTCTCCAGCCCCCAACCTTTAACATATCTCCCTCTCTTCTGCCCACTCAATATTACTCCACTTACCACCTCCTGCTCATTCTAAGCCCACACAGTATCACCACGTCCATTTCACCACAGCATCTGCCCTCCTATAAATCCCACTGCCGCCTTACCACCCTCACCCTCCTACTACTCCTGGGGACATTGCACCAAACCCCGGCCCTCCCACACCCAATTCCTAACGCCAAGATCGACCATCTACCTCCTCCAATGGTAGTCGTAACTTCAACCTTCTCATCCCAATTCCCCTGATTCCACAAGTCAGCCCCCCTCTTTCATGTGCTCTCTGGAATGCCCGCTCAGTCTTCAACAAACTAGTTTCTGTCAATGACGTTTCCCTCTCCAAATCCCTTGATCTATTTGCTATAACTGAAACCTGGCTCCAGGAATTCGATACTACCTCTCCAGGTGCACTGTCCCACAGTGGCCTTCTCTGGACTCACTCCACCAGACCCAGTGGACGAAAGGGAGGTGGTGTCGGACTTCTCCTCTCCCCACAATGCACCTTCCAGGTACTGCCCACACCTCCCTCTCTTTCCACCTAATGCACTGCATTTGTCTTTTCTCTCCAGCTTGTCTGAGGGTCGCAGTCATTTATCGGCCTCCTGGACCCGTGTCACGCTTTCTGGATGACTTCTCTGCATGGCTACCCTATTTTCTCTCATCCGAAGTGCCTGCCATCATCCTAGGTGACTTTAAAATTCCAATCAATGTTAATAATGCTACCACTTCTAAACTACTCAACCTAACCTCCTCTTTTAACCTAACACAATGGACACAAACCCCCACTCACTCCAACGGCAACACTCTCGACCTTGTATTCTCCCATCGCTGCACTCCCTGCAATCTCTCCAACGCACCCTTTCCTCTCTCTGATCACAACCTTATCCGTTTCACACTCTCCTTCTCTCCTATATCCCATGCTGCCAACCCACAAACCACTACCCCCAGGAACCTTCGCAACCTCAAACCTTCCCTTCTTCACTCTGCTACTGATGGCCTTTATGACAAAATCGCACCTCTGTCCTGCCCAGACCTAACCACTTCCATCTACAACACCACGTTGTCATCCTCCCTAGACGTACTTGCTCCTCTTTCTACACGCAGAACCAGGCCCCATCTGCCACAACCCTGGCAAACAGATGACACCAGAAGTCTCAAGAGACACAGCCGTGCTCTTGAGCGAGCATGGTGTAAATTTAAATCCCTGCAAGATTTTACCCTCTACAAATCTGTCCTTCTCAAATACAACTCCTGCCTCCACACTGCTAAACAAACCTATTACAACACTCTCATCAAAACCCTCTCATCCAAACCTCGTCAACTCTTTTCTACCCTTAATTCCTTACTTCACCCCCCACTGCCCCCACCCACCAACTTGCTTACCGCTCAACATATTGCCAACCACTTCAATAGCAAAATCAACACAATTCGCAAGGAGATATCCAGCATTCAAATTCCTCCCCTACCCAACATATCAGGTCCAACACCACACTCAATACTCTCCTCCTTTTTCCCAGTTACCACAGAAGAAGTTGATAAACTCCTCTCCATGGCCCACCTCACTACATGTCCCCTGGACCCTGTCCCCTCTCAATTACTGCGACCACCTTCCCACTCTATCCTCAACTCCCTAACCCACATCTTCAACCTCTCCCTCTCTTCCAGCACCTTTCCTTTCCCGCTCAAACATGCACTGGTTACCCCCATACTCAAAAATCCCTCACCAGACCCCACCTGTTTGAATAACTTAAGACCTATCTCCCTTCTCCCGTTTGCCTCCAAGCTCATCGAACGCCTTGTTCATGACCAAATGAATTGCTACCTCACGGACAACAACCTTCTCGACCCCCTACAGTCTGGCCTCCTGCCTACAACATTCTACTGAAACTGCCCTACTAAAACTCACCAATGACCTAATAACTGCTAAAACCAATGGCCCTACTCCATACTCATACTTTTAGACCTCTCTGCTGCCTTTGACACAGTTGACCACCTGCGGCTCCTCAGCAAATTACACTCCCTTGGCCTCCGTGATTCTGCATTATCCTGGTTCTCCTCCTACCTATCTCAGCGCACTTTCAGTGTCACTTACAACTCCATCTCCTCCGCTCCCCTTCCTCTTTCTGTTGGGGTACCCCAAGGCTCTGTCCTTGGGCCTCTACTTTTCTCACTCTATACCTCTTGCCTGGGCCAGTTGATAACCTCCCATGGCTTCCAATTCCACCTCTATGCCGATGACACACAGATCTATCTCTCCACTCCTCAACTAACCCCCACTATCTCCTCACGGATCTCAAACTTGCTGAATGACATATCGGTATGGATGTCACACCACTTCCTCAAACTTAATCTTTCTAAAACTGAGCTTGTTATATTTCCTCCTTCACGGTCCCCCTCCTGTGACTTCACCATTAATATCAACAACACAACCATTGGTCCCTCCACACATACCAGGGTCCTGGGTGTAATCCTTTACTCTGACCTCTCTTTCAGCCCCCATATCCAATCACTGGCTAAATCCTGCCGCCTTAACCTCTGCAACATCTCCAGAATGTCTGATCAACCCCTACCTTGTCCACTTTTAGGATATCCCTGAAAACTCATTTATTCAGGGAAGCCTATCCCACATCCACATAACTGTCCCTGAGCCACCCCCATCAAATCATTCTTTGCAGCTATTACCTTTTGTACCACACCCCCTCCCTTTAGAATGTAAGCTCTACAAGCAGGGCCCTCCTGTACCTTTTGTATTGAACTGTACTGTAATTGTGTTGTCCCCCTTATACATTGTAAAGCGCTGCGTAAACTGTTGGCGCTATATAAATCTCGTATAATAATAATAATTATATGTCCAGTAAGGATTAAATAACGTCCCTCTGAGTCTTTAATTGCGATTGAAGAGTAAATGGGGTGGAGCGATGAAAAGCTACAACAGTGAGCCTTTGTTTGGTGGTAGCTGAGGCTGTAAAAACTTGTGGATAGAAGTGAGACATACATTTGGGAGTGGAGCTATTAGTAAAGTGTGTTTCTTGTAGGCACACTATGTGTGCTTTCTGAGCATGAAAGGTTCAGAACGCTTTAGTGTGTTTCTGAGGAATATTAATACCCTGAACATTCAGGGAAAGAATGTTTAATGGTGCCATGATATCTGATAAACAGTCCCAGATGTTCCAGGGAAGAAATATTATTAAATATGGTCTATATGAGAATAGACATGACAGGATTGTAGATGCAAGGATTGGGAAAAGGGTCAAGAGGATATAGTTAAGGGGGTGGTTGAACAATCCTGAAAGCGTGGCTAAGAATTGAGGATTACTTCATCCTAATAGCCTAAAAGGAAAATGGGAGAGGAAATAGGTAAGGGGGTGGTTGAACAACCCTGAAAGTGTGGCTAAGAATTGAGGATTACTTCATCCTAATAGCCAAAAAGGAATTAATTAATGAAGTAATAATATAAGAACCTCAAAACAACTTAAGGTAACTAATAAATGAATTACTTACTCAAGAAAATAATATACTATCTTCATATTTAATGATAGTATGTCGGTTGACAATAAATGATGAACTAAAATTAATTAACAATAAACACCTGGTCTGAGGCCAAAGATATTCTTAAATATATATTGATAATTTGAGGTTATGTGAATCAGTGAGATTCAAAACATATAGAGATAGGTTAGGAGGTGCAAGACGTCTTAGGGAATATAATAGTAGCCAATCAGGGAACTATTAGGAGAGAAAATACAACATTGATACGTAGCCTGTATTCAGTTTAGGAGTAGTCTATAAAGACTCAATAAAGGCTACAAGAAGGATAAAAGAGTAGTAAGGAATTCCTTATTGATGATAAAAGTCAGTCCATAGAGTCTTCTTGGTCTTGTGGAGGAGAGGCAAATCGACCTCTCTTGTGAGATTGGTGGATGCCATTTTTCATCGTGATGTGGGTGGAATTGTTAGTGGATGATAGTGATTCTGATCTTCTACGAGTGGAGACAGATTTGGAAAAAGGTTCAATCAAGCATGGGTTTAGAAGGGTTTGTTGAAGCTCTCCAGGAGATCTGCAGGTGTATTTAGAGCCATTGTGGGAAAAGCGAATGGAGAAAACTTAAATCTTTTTTGCGGTTGTCAAAATTTGTTCCTTTGTACGATAGCAATGGAATTTTACGATTATATCGCGTGGGGGTCCATCAATTTTTTTGGCTGTAAGGGCTATGTGGATTCTGTCAAATTCCATTCTTTCAATTGGAATAGCTGGTTGAAGCTCTTGGAATAGTGCTGTAATAGTGGAATTCAAGTCAATGACTGTTTCAGGGAGTCCCCTTATGCACAAATTGAAGCGTCTGGCCCAATTTTCAAAATCTTCCAATTTTGATTGCAGCAATAAATTTTCTTCTTTAAGATTTTCCATTTCTGACATTTGTTCTTTTGTGGTATCCTCTATTTCATCTACTTTAAGTTCCAGTGCTGCTGTGCGGTTACCCAATTCTCTTATCTCTTTAGTGAGACTGGTAGTTATTTGTTCAGATGTTTTTTTCAGCGCTTTATTTAACATCTTTTCAAATTGTTTTAATAATTCAGGGGTTATAAAGGAGTTTTGTGTAATATTTTGTAAACAAGTTTGTTCATCCTCAGAGTCAGCTGGAGATTCTAGCTATGTGAGCTTGTTTCTATAGGAACGAACTGAGGCAGTGTATGAGGAAAGAGTCGGCGCCATTTTAGCTGCAGCTTTAGCCTGTGACTCTTTCATGAGGGAGATTTTCATTTTGGCACGGCCGCTTCCCAGAACCATATTTTCATCCCAAAATGGAACCTCGGGTGCCCGGGGATCTGCTGGAGACTGTGGGTATCTTTTTTACTTGCAGTGTGCGGTATAACTGGAATTCTTCTCCCCTAAGGTGCGGAGCTCTAGCAGTGCATGTCTGTACCGCTAGATTCCGAGCATGCGCCTCTTGTCTCTTTTCACTGATGCTGCTGGATCTGTCGTTTTTTTCCGCTATTTGGCAGATGCAATGGTGTGCTTCTCCTTGGCCTAAAAAATGGATTGTGCAAGGTTTTTGCAAGATGTTTTGTTGGAATTATTTCCAATTGTTGTTGCCTTCGAATTATCGGGTCATGCTTTTCAGAACAGAAGGTTGTCTGTGAATACTGATAATAAAGGGGTTTTTTATGCTATCAACTGCTTGTCTTTCAAATCACCACAGGTAAACAAATTGTTATGATATTTCGTTTTTAAATGTCTATCTTTGAATGTATGGATTAAAGCTAAGTTTGTTCCTGGTAAAGAAAATAGTTTGGCGGACTCGCTTTCTCGATTCCAGATGGAAAGTTTTTATCATCTGATGCCGGAAGCGGATCTGCAAGGTGTTACATGCCCCTGTCATTTATGGGATCTAATATAGATTTTGAACATGTTAAACATTAATTAGCTAAGTCTACCTGGTAAAGTTATATTTCTTCATGGAAGATGTGGATGTCTTTTTTGCAAACTGATAATTTTGTACAATTTTCTTTTGGAGAAGTTTTTTTTTTTTTTTCTTTCTTAGTTATCTGATGAATCGAAAATATTCTTGGTCTCATATCAACAAAACATTGGCTGGTGTTTCAATTTAAAAAAAATCTGAAGCTAAATTCTTTGCCGCATTGCCTTAGCTTCTTTTCTGTCAAGCAGGCGTTAAAAGGATATAGAAAATCTACACTTCACAGAGACAAATGCTCTCCTGTTAATATTGATATACTGTGCAGTTTGTGTTCTGTTTCTGAAAAAGTATGTTTTTATGTTTATGAAAATCTTCTTTTTAAATCTGTTTTTTCCTTGCTTTTCTTTGGAGCTTTTCAAATATCAGAGATTATCTCTGCTGCAAAAAGTAAGCTCTCTCCGATGAAAATCGAAAATGTGTTTATTTTATATAAACAATTAAGGATTTTTCTTCCTTATGGTAAGAAGGATGGTTATGGAACAGGACATTGGATTTATTTGAATCAGTGTCCTTTGCGTGACATTTGTCCTATTGGACTTTTGAGACAATATTTTCTGGTACGTCCGGTTTTTAATAATAACTTGTTTGTCCCTGTTGATATTTCTCCATTAAATGGATACAAAAAAAATTGGTTTATTTGGTTTATTAAAAAATTGGGTAGGTGGAGATTTGATTTGATTCTTACCAGTTATATATGCGTCCTGGTTCTTTGGTTTAATTTATTACAGGTCAAGTGACTGTGGTTTGGATTCTCAGCCACTCCTTTATTTATTTGGCTCAGAAGAGAGCATCAGTGAGATCTTATTCCTCTAATTTGGGTCTTGATTTTTCTTTTAAAGTATACTGGAGTGGCTGGAGAGGTATGCGATGGAATGACTTGCAATCTGAGTTCTATAGATTGTTCGACTGTTGGCCTAAGCCTGATATTTTACTTATTCATTTAGGACTTAATGAGAAAGGTCAGATGAAGATTTTAGATTCAATTTTTGATATTCAACAGACTATTAATCTCATTAATTTGTTTTTTCCTGATTTAAAAGTTGTATTTTCAGAAATTATACCACGTCTCTGATGTCTTGATTCTTTATATTTACGTCCTTTCGAGAAAATTCGAAAGAGAGTGAATAGATCTATTAATAAGTTCCTATTGCATCCTTTGGGGTTTAGTTTTAGGCACTTAGAATTGGAGGGTGGTATTTGTGGTTTATACTGTGGAGACAGCGTCCATTTATCTGATATTGGACTTGATATTGTAAACAATGATTTCCAGACATGCATAGAAAAAGCCGCGGGCTGGGGTTAGGTGACAGTCAGTATGTTTATCATACTTCCTGTCGGTTGGGGTAAATTGTTTTTGTTTACTCAGAAGTGAGCATTTATTCAGCCTGAGCCGTAGTGGCTAGGTTGATTTTATTTATTTATTTATTTATATTTTAAGTTGATGTTATAATAAAGTTATTTATAAATATTTTAGAAATGTATTACACCAATAAAAACACCCATGGCCGAAATATTTTATCCAATAAAATATATTTATTTCAAAATTAAAATTGCTTGTCTGGACTGAATTTATTATATATAAACTTAAACGATGTCTGCTTCCTTCTATCCCATGTAAAGGAAAAAGGGGGGAAATATGCCTATTTTATAGGCCCCCCTTTTCTCATGGGATCTGAGGCAGCGACATGTTATTTAAATCATTTTGAAATTAAGACAATTTCATAGGATAGCATGAATTATCCAATAACATATTATACAATTTCAAAGTTAACTAAAGATAGGTCAATTTAACCCACCAATAAATGTTTAAATACAGCAAAGGTCCCCATATAAATAGGGGCTACTATTTATGACAGTTGGCAGTTGCCAGAAGAAACTGAAGAGGACAGCTCCCCACCCCCCTCTCCCTTGTTGTGGCTTTTTTATGTGGTGTGCAATCCTTTCCATGAGGTAAATTGTTTTTGGTTACTCAGAAGTGAGAATTTATTCAGCCTGAGCCGTAGTGGCTAGGTTGATTTTATTTATTTATATTTTAAGTTAATGTCATAATAACGTTATTTATAAATATTTTAGAAATTTATTTAACCAATAAAAACAGCCACGGCCAAAATATTTTATCCAATAAAATATATTTATTTCAAAATTAAAATTGCTTGTCTGGACTGAATTTATTATATATAAACTTAAAAGATGTCTGCTGCCTTCTATTCCATAGGTTTTGCAGCACCTGTTACCATCCGGGGTACAGCACTACTTAGAGACTTAACCTGTGAGACATTAGACTGGAACAACCCTCTCCCCACTGACAGGAAGAACCTATGGGTAGAGTGGAAGGACTCATTAACAGCTCTATCTAGCCTCAAAGTTCCACCCGCATATGCCCCCATGCCATCTACAGAAGTTCAGATGCAAAGATTTTGTGTGTTTTCTGATGCTTCTGTTAAGGCAGTTGCTGCTGTAGCCTACCTCAAGACCATAGACACTAAAGGGCAATGCCATACAGGATTTGTAATGGGTAAAGCAAAACTTGCACCACTCCTTGAACACACCATACCTAGATTGGAACTTTAAGCTGCAGTATTGGCTGTAGCGCTAGCTGAACTAATTGCAGAGCAGACAAACATACAGATTCAATAAGTTGAGTTTTACACAGACAGTAAAGTAGTTCTAGTTTACATCTACAATGAAACTAGAAGTTTCTATGTCTATGTCAATAACAGAGTGTTGAGGATAAGGAGGTCCACCCACCCACAACAATGGCATTTTGTGCCTGCAGACTGCAATCCTGCAGACTTAGCAACCAGATCTGTTGCAGTCACTCGTTTTGGAAGTACTTCATAGTTTACAGGTCCTACCTTTCTGCAGAGTTCAGACTGCAACACTAATGACTTTGCCACATTTGATTTAATGGAAGTCACTTGTTCAGGCTATCACTTGCATAATCCACATAGTGCGTCACTTTTGTAGGATTGAGCTAACTCATGACAACTGCAGAGGTTGGCACCTCTGTAAAAAGGTCTACACAGTAGCTGACCTAGAACAATCTAAAAACAGGATAATATCTGCTGTACAAAGAGAAGTCTTTACCAAATAAATTAACTGCATTGCCAACCGGAAACCTGTTCCGAAAGACAGTGTTTTAAAGAAGCTTGATCCAATCCTTGATGTAAATGGCCTGTTGAGAGTAGGAGGTAGTTTAAAAGAAGGCAAGTTTAAGTTTTCAGAGAAACATCCTTTAGTGATTCCAGGTCACCATCATATTGCCTTCTTACTCATTCAACACTACCATGACCAAACAAAACACCAGGGCCGACTGTTTACTGAAGGAGCTTTACGAGCTGCTGGACTGTGGATAGTTGGAGCTAAGAGATATGTGTGCAGGTTCCTTTTCAAGAGTGTTATTTGCCCAGTGGTGAAATTATCAGGGTCGCAACAGTTGCACTTGCTTGTTCTCTGCCACTTCAGGGGGGCCCGCCAACCTCCCGTTCGTCAGTGTGAGGGGCCCGCCCACGTGAGGGGCTCACCTGACTTCCAGTGAGAGTGTGTGATGATTCCTCATGTGTCGGTGGTGGTTCGTTCCATGCCACGGGGAGGGGGGCTTCCGCCCACTGAGGGGAGAGAGAGAGGAGGCAGAGGCAGCTCAGCGCTGAGAGACTGTGTGTGGACCGCCCCCGCCTATCCAGAGACAGAGAGAATGTAGGGAGGCAGGCGGACAGTGAAAAATAAAGTCAGCACAGACCAATTGAGTGAAGGTGGGGGAGGAGCTCTCCTCTCTGCGACTGCGTGGCATACCTGCTGTCCTGTCTATGGTCTACCCATGAGGCAAGGCATTCCTGAGGAGGCACGGTGAAGAACCATTTCTGAGGGGGAATCGATTGATTAGCAGTAAGTCAAGTGACATTTTGCACTGCAATCAATGCCAACCTCAAATACCTCTGCCTCTTACTGATCCCATCCCCCCACCACCACCGCAGGTCTCATCCCTATCCCCCATCCATCACCACTACAACAGAGGTGATGATGGGGGGGATAGGGATGAGATCAGTGGTGGGGGGATGGGATCAGTAAGGGGCAGAGGTGGTGGTGGGAGAAAATGGCACCACCACTGCCAATGCTGCCACCCCCCTCGAGTACCACAGTACAACCGCTACCACCCCCCTCCAGTTGAAATCAGAAACAGAAATGTTTTACTTTGTTGTACAGTGGAGGGGGGGGGGGGGCCCTTCATGATTTTTTGCACCGGGGCCCTGAAGTTTCTAGTTACGCCTCTGTATCTGCCGCAAACTTTGTGGAATATTACAGACACAAAAGATGGCCAATTTACCATCTGACAGACTTAGCATGGATCCGTCTTTCACTAATGTTGGACTTAATGTTTTTGGTCCCTGGTCTGTCACCAACCGGTACACCAAAGGCGGACATTCAAACAGAAAACGCTGGGCAGTCATATTCACCTGCATGTCCATCCGAGCTGTCTATATTGAAGTGATTGAATCAATGGACACTTCAAGTTTCATTAGATGTTTCATTGCAATCAGAGGCTCAGTGAAACTCATTTGCTCTGACAGAGGTAACTTTGTAGGAGCAACAATGGAACTGCAAATTCCCTCCAACTTGGACACTCCCAGTGTAGAAAGATACTTGAGTAAGCAAGACTGCACATGGACTTTCAACCCACCTCACTCTTCTCACATGGGAGGTGTTTGGGAAAGGATGATAAACATAGCCCCCAGAATTCTGGACTCCATCTTTTTGCAAATAGGAACTGCAAGGCTTGCCCATGCCTGCCTAGTGACCTTTATGGCAGAGGTCACATCCATCATTAATGCTAGACCTTTGACATCAATTTCAAGTGACTCTGAGGATCCAGTGATTCTCACATCTGCTATGTTACTCACTCAGAACACTGGTCTTGTTGGTTCTCCAGCTAGAGAGTTGTGTGAAAAGGACCTTTACAAACATCAGTGAAGACAAGTACAAACCCTTGCCAATACTTTCTGGTCACCAGAGTACTGCCAAGTGAGGACAAGCATGTCCGTAAAGTTGAAGTCAAGATCTTCCAGTAGAAGGAGGCCAAAGTATTCCTAAGACCAGTGTCCGAAATTGTTATGTTGCTTTCTACAGAAGACTCTGTTAGTGACGTCACATGACCTCAGATGGGGAGTGTTCTGCCCACCAGGCTTCTATTCAGTTTACTTGTGTTTATGTTGCCTAAAATAACATGTTGGGTTTTCTTGATTTACACCAGCTAGTCATATGCAGAGCACAGGTGCCACCTACAGTTCCCTTTCTGTTATAGCTTTGCTGTTTGTAGAAGTTACATATTGTAATCTCTAATGCCCTGTACACACGGTCGGACATTAATCGGACATTCCTACAACAAAATCCATGGATTTTTTACCATGGATGTTGGCTCAAACTTGTCTTGCATACACACGGTCACACAAAGTTGTCGGAAAATCCGATCGTTCTGAACGCGGTGACATAAAACACATACGTCGGGACTATAAACGGGGCAGTAGCCAATAGCTTTTGTCTCTTAACCACTTCAGCCCCGGAAGGATTTACCCCCTTCCTGACCAGAGCACTTTTTACAATTTGGCACTGCGTCGCTTTAACTGCTAATTGCGTGGTCATGCAATGCTGTACCCAAACGAAATTTGCGTCCTTTTCTTCCCACAAATAGAGCTTTATTTTGATGGTATTTGATCACCTCTGCCGCTTTTATTTTTTGCGCTATAAACGGAAAAAGACCGAAAATTTTGAAAAAAATGATATTTTCTACTTTTTGTTATAAAAAAAATCCATTAAAATCAATTTTAGTCATACATTTAGGCCAGAATGTATTCGGCCACATGTCTTTGGTAAAAAAAATGTCAATAAGCGTATATTTATTGGTTTGCGCAAAAGTTATAGCGCCTACAAACTAGGGTACATTTTCTGGAATTTACACAGCTTTTAGTTTATGACTGTCCATGTCATTTCATGAGGTGCTAAAATGGCAGGGCAGTACAAAACCCCCCCAAATGACCCCATTTTGGAAAGTAGACACCCCAAGGAAATTGCTGAGAGGCATGTTGAACCCATTGAATATTTTTTTTTTGTCCCAAGTGATTGAATAATGACAAAAAAAAAAAAAATTACAAAAAGTTGTCACTAAATGATATATTGCTCACACAGGCCATGGGCATATGTGGAATTGCACCCCAAAATACATTCAGCTGCTTCTCCTGAGTACGGGGATACCAAATGTGTGGGACTTTTTGGGAGCCTAGCCGCGTACGGGGCCCCGAAAACCAAGCACCGCCTTCAGGATTTCAAAGGGCATAAATTTTTGATTTTACTCCCCACTACCTATCATAGTTTTGAAGGCCATAAAATGCCAAGATGGCACAACCCCCCCCCCAAATGACCCCATTTTGGAAAGTAGACACCCCAAGCTATTTGCTGAGAGGCATGTTGAGTCCATGGAATATTTTATATTTGGACACAAGTTGCGGGAAAGTGACAATTTTTTTTTTTTTTTTTGCACAAAGTTGTCACTAAATGATATACTGCTCAAACATGCCATGGGCATATGTGGAATTACACCCCAAAATACATTCTGCTGCTTCTCCTGAGTACGGGGATACCACATGTGTGGGACTTTTTGGGAGCCTAGCCGCGTACGGGGCCCCAAAAACCAAGCACCGCCTTCAGGATTTCTAAGGGCATAAATTTTTGATTTTACTCCTCACTACCTATCACAGTTTTGAAGGCCATAAAATGCCAAGATAGCACAAACCCCCCACAAATGACCCCATTTTGGAAAGTAGACACCCCATGCTATTTGCTGAGAGGCATGTTGAGTCCATGGAATATTTTATTTTTTAACACAAGTTGCGGGAAAGTGACAATTTTTTTTTTTTGCACAAAGTTGTCACTAAATGATATATTGCTCACACAGGCTATGGGCTTATGTGGAATTGCACCCCAAAATACATTCTGCTGATTCTCCTGAGTATGGGGATACCACATGTGTGGGACTTTTTGGGAGCCTAGCCGCGTACGGGGCCCGAAAACCCAGCACCGCCTTCAGGATTTCTAAGGGCGTAAAGTTGTGATTTCACTCCTCACTACCTATCACATTTTTGAAGGCCATAAAATGCCCAGATGGCACAAAACCCCCCCAAATGACCCCATTTTGGAAAGAAGACACCCCAAGCTATTTGCTGAGAGGCATGATGAGTACATGGAATATTTTATATTTTGACACAAGTTGCGGGAAAGTGACAATTTTTTTTTTTTTTTTTTGCACAAAGTTGTCACTAAATGATATATTGCTCAAACATGCCATGGGCATATGTGGAATTACACCCCAAAATACATTCTGCTGCTTCTCCTGAGTACGGGGATACCACATGAGTGGCACTTTTTGGGAGCCTAGCTTCATACGGGGCCCCGAAATTCAATCACCGCCTTCAGGATTTCTAAGAGCGTTAATTTTTGATTTCACTCCTTACTACCCATCACAGTTTTGAAGGCCATAAAATGCCAAGATAGCACAAAACCACCCCAAAATGACCCCATTTTGGAAAGTAGACACCCCAAGCCATTTGCTGAGAGGCATGGTGAGTATTTTGCAGCTCTCATTTGTTTTTGAAAATGAAGAAAGACAAGAAAAACATATTTTTTTTTTCTTTTTTCAATTTTCAAAAGTTTGTGACAAAAAGTGAGGTCTGCACTCACTATACCTCTCAGCAAATAGCTTTGGGTGTCTATTTTCCAAAATGGGGTCATTTGGGGGGGGTTTGTGCCATCTGGGCATTACATGGCCTCCGAAACTGTGATAGGCAGTGAAGAGTGAAATCAAAAATTTACGCCCTTAGAAAGCCTGAAGGCGGTGCTTGGTTTTCGGGGTCCCCTATGCGGTTAGGCTCCCAAAAAGTCTCACACATGTGGTATCCCCGTACTCAGGAGAGGCAACAGAATGTATTTTGGGGTGTAATTTCACATATTCCCATGGCATGTTTGAGCAATATATCATTTAGTGACAACTTTGTGCAAAAAAAAAAAAAATAAAAATAATAATTTGTCTTTTTCCCGCAACTTGTGTCACAATATAAAATATTCCATGGACTCGACATGCCTCTCAGCAAATAGCTTGGGGTGTCTACTTTCCAAAATGGGGTCATTTGGGGGGTTTTGAACTGTCCTGGCATTTTATGCACAACATTTAGAAGCTTATGTCACACATCACCCACTCTTCTAACCACTGGAAGACAAAGCCCTTTCTGACACTTTTTGTTTACATGAAAAAATTATTTTTTTTTGCAAGAAAATTACTTTGAACCCCCAAACATTATATATTTTTTAAAGCAAATGCCCTACAGATTAAAATGGTGGGTGTTTCATTTTTTTTTTCACACAGTATTTGCGCAGCGATTTTTCAAACGCATTTTTTGAGGAAAAAACACACTTTTTAAAATTTTAATGCACTAAAACACACTATATTGCCCAAATGTTTGATGAAATAAAAAAGATGATCTTAGGCCGAGTACATGGATACCAAACATGACATGTTTTAAAATTGCGCACAAACGTGCAGTGGCGACAAACTAAATACATTTTTAAAAGCCTTTAAGAGCCTTTACAGGTTACCACTTTAGATTTACAGAGGAGGTCTACTGCTAAAATTACTGCCCTCGATCTGACCTTCGCGGTGATACCTCACATGCATGGTGCAATTGCTGTTTACATTTGACGCCAGACCAACGCTTGCGTTCGCCTTTGCGCGAGAGCAGGAGGGGACGGGGGTGCTTTTTTTTTTTTTTTTTTTTTATTAATTTTTTGATTTTTTATCTTATTTTTAAACTGTTCCTTTCATTTTTATTTTTTTTAAATCATTTTTATTGTTATCTCAGGGAATGTAAATATCCCCTATGATAGCAATAGGTAGTGACAGGTACTCTTTTTTGAAAAAATTGGGGTCTATTAGACCCTAGATCTCTCCTCTGCCCTCAAAGCATCTGACCACACCAAGATCGGTGTGATAAAATGCTTTCCCAATTTCCCAATGGCGCTGTTTACATCCGGCAAAATCTAAGTCATGAAATGCTCGTAGCTTCCGGATTCTTAGGCCATAGAGATGTTTGGAGCCATTCTGGTCTCCGATCAGCTCTATGGTCAGCTGGCCGAATCACTGGCTGCATTCTCAGGTTCCCTGTTGGGACAGGAGAGCCAGAGAAAAACATGGAAGACGGTGGGGGGGGGGCATTTCCTCCCACTGCTTGTAAAAGCAGTCTAGAGGCTAATTAGCCGCTAGGATTGCTTTTACATGAAAGCCGACCGCTGGCTGAAAAGAATGATACCAAGATGATACCTAAACCTGCAGGCATCATTCTGGTATAACCACTCAAAGTCCAGCAACATACCAGTACGTTGCTGGTCCTTGTTGGGCATATATTGTAAACTTTTTTTTCATGCAGCCTGTGGGCTGAACGAAAAAAAGATATTGATTGGTGGGTATGCCCACCATTAGAATACCTCCCTTCATCCACCCACTTCTAATGATGGGCATACATGCACCATTTATATATGCCGAAGCATGGGGGCATCCTCCCGCAAAAGGCAGGAGCAAATTGCTCCTCCACCCACTGCCCCCACGCTTCGGCATATATGCTGAAGTATGTAACTGTGGTGGTGAAATCACCTCCGACAGCGCTGGAGTCACGGCTTTATGTATCGTGGGAGCAAACGCTGTTGCTGTCAAGATAAATAAATCCGCGCTGCAACTGAATGGCGTACCTGCTAAGCAAATGATGGTTAACAAAAAACAAAGTAACATTACAGTATAACAGTAATACTTACCATACCTGCAAAGCAAATACAAAAAAAAACCATAGTAAAAAATAAAACATTTAACGCAACCTGTGCCTACCTAAAATATATATATGCCGAAGCATGGGGGCATCCTCCCGCAAAAGGCAGGAGCAAATCGCTCCTCCACCCACTTCTGCCCCCACGCTTCGGCATATATGCTGAAGTATGTAACTGTGGTGGTGAAATCACCTCCGACAGCGCTGGAGTCACGGCTTTATGTATCGTGGGAGCAAACGCTGTTGCTGTCAAGATAAATAAATCCGCGCTGCAGCTGAATGGCGTACCTGAAAACAAAAAAATGTTTAAAACACAGTAAACTATAAAAAAATTACATACCTGAAAAGCAAACATGATAAAACATAACAATAAAACAATGTAGAATAGAATACAGTAAAAAAGAGCAGAACAATAGAGAGAAAATAGAGAGAGAGAGAACAATAAAACGACAACTATTTTAGGTTTTTTTATTTTATATTTTTTTTGTGTATTTTTTTTTTTTTTTACTTTTTTTTTTTTATAACTGTAACTTTTAAAACTGTAATGGTTCCAGGTTTGGGTCTCTCAAAATGCGATGGCATCTTGGGAGACCCTGTGGAAGTGTGTCCTAGTCTGTGCACTGCTGTACCCTACGCTAATACTCAACGAGTGTATGGTAGCGTTCAAAACATTCACCAATACAAAGACCAGGATTGCCAGGACAGGAGGGACAATAATACCGGGTGTCACGCCTAAATCCGCGCTTTCTGCAGACACGACATTTTCTTTGGGGGGCTCGTTGGGTAGGGGTACTCTGGAGGACATAAGGAAAATGCCTCTCATGCAGCCGGCCTACTGCATTTGGATTGGGAAGGTGAGGTGGAGCACCGTCTGGAAACAGAAGGGCTCTGACGATCTCTTCCTGGAATTTAAGGAAGGATCCAGTCCGTCCTGAAGCTCTGTATAGCACATGAGCGTTCAGCAAAGCCATTTGAAATAAATAAACAGACACTTTTTTGTACCAGCGTCTGGCCTTACGGGCAATTAGGTACGGCGCCAACAACTGGTCGTTGAGGTCCACCCCTCCCATATTAAGGTTGTATTCGTGGACACAGAGGGGTTTCTCCACAACACCAGTCGCCGTAGTAATTTGGGTCGTCGTGTCTGCATGAAGGGAGGTGAGAACGAAAACATTCTTCTTATCCCTCCACTTCATAGCGAGCAAATTATTATACTGCAAGCAGACTCTCTCCCCCAGCCTAAGACGGGACTCTACAAGCCGCTGGGGAAAGCCCCGGCGATTAGGTCGCACGGTGCCACATGCTCCAATCTGCTGATCAAACAAGTGACTAAAAAGTGGCACGCTCGTATAATAATTGTCCACGTACAAGTGGTACCCCTTTCCGAATAAGGGTGACACCAAGTCCCACACTATCTTGCCAGCGCTTCCTATGTAGTCAGGGCAGTTTATCGGCTCTACGTGACTATCTTTGCCCTCGTAAACCATAAATCTACATGTATAGCCTGTGGCCCTGTCACAGAGCTTATACATCTTGACCCCGTATCTGGCACGCTTGCTGGGAAGGTACTGTTTGAAGGACAAGCGGCCAGAAAACTTAATCAGGGACTCATCAACGCAGACAACTTGATGGGGGGTAAACAAGTCTGCAAAACGTTGGTTGAAGTGGTTTACGAGGGGCCGAATTTTGTAGAGCCGATCGTATGCAGGGTCTCCACGAGGACGACAGAGTTCATTGTCGTTGAAGTGCATGAACCGCAAAATCTGCTCGTATCGTGCCCTGGCCATTGAAGCAGAGAACACGGGCATATGGTGAATTGGGTCAGTGGACCAATATGACCGCAACTCACTCTTTTTGGTTATGCCCATGTTGAGGGAAAGGCCCAGAAAGATCTTAAATTCGGAGACCGTAATTGGTCTCCAATCTCTGGCAAGGGAGGACTGGGGATTAGCGGCGATGTGTTGACCTGCGTACAAATTGCTTTGGTCCACAATAGATCTATAGAGATCTTCGGTGAAAAACAGTGAATAAAAATCCAGTGGCATAAAGTCAACTGTTTCCACATGAATTGGCCAGTGAAAGGGGGAAGTACGGGTGCTGCAGAAGTGGTGGGTACCCAATTCGGATTGGCGAATGCAGCAGGAAGGGCACTATGGGCACGACGGGCCTGTCTTTGTCTTATTGGTGGCAGCGGGACACTAGTTGTGCTTGCCACCTTGCCAGCTTGAACTGCACTTATGGGACTCGCCACATCACCACGTGATACTGCAGTGCTGGATGTACGACCAGGGTGTACTAGGCCGCTGGTGCTTGCCAGTTCACCAGAAGGAGTAGCGGCACTAGTACCTCTCTGCTCCCTACGAGAGCCCTGCGGTTCTTGCACTTCAAGGACAGAAGAAGAAGATCGGGGTCTGGTACGCCTGACCCTAGCAGGGACCACAACTCCGTCGTCAGAGCTATCTGTCATGGAGCCGCTGTCCTCTACAGGTTCGTATTCTGAGCTTGAACTTGACAGATGAGTGACTTCCTCTTCACTATCTGTCATGCTCAGAATCCTGTAGGCCTCTTCACTAGTGTACCTTCTATTTGCCATTTTGGGCTCTAAATTTAGGGGTACACTAGTGAGACTCACAGGCAAAAAAGCTCCTGACTGTCAGCGACTGATTCAAAGCGCTACCAATCGCAGGGATCAGGCCTGACTCTGCAAACGCTACAGTTATGTGTGCTTAGTGTTTTGTGACAGTTATCGATCGATACTGCACTTGGGTGGGCTGGGCTGGGCTGGGCTGGGCCGAGGAGCAAAACGCAGGTGCTAGCAGGTATCTGGGCTGATCCCGCTAACACTGCGTTTTTTTGGGGGACCCTAAACTGCTGCGGAGTATAGATCTGATCGGATCAGATATCGATCCGTTCAGATACTAGAGCACTAAGGGAGGTGTATGCTGCGTGCGTGGGTTTTAGCGGTACTAGCGCTAACCTGACGCTGCCTGGGGCGACGCAGACCTTATCTGATCCTAAAAACTTAACTTCTATCACCGCCGGGCAATTAGGGGGTTAAACCTTTATAGGGTAATAAACGGCGGGTGCCCTAAAACTGTAATAAACTACAATAAACTACAAAAAACAAACCAACTAACCAGCGTCACCTGTAACAATTATATGGTGATCGCTGGTGAAAGGGTTAACTAGGGGGCAATCAAGGGGTTAAAACCTTTAGTAGGTAGTATATGGGGGTCCCTGTCGCTATAAAACACTGACAGGGAACCTATATACTTACCTCCCTAACTAGCGTCACCTGTGTCACTAATACAGCGATCAGAAAAACTATCGCTTAGTGACACTGGCGACGGGGGGTGATCACGGGGTTAAAACTTTATTAGGGGGGTTAGGGGGGTACCCTGGACCTAAAGGGGGGGTACCCTAGACCTAAAGGGGGCTAACCTAACTGCCCTAACACTTGTAACTGTCACAAACTGACACCAATGCAATAAATCAGAAAAAAAAAAACCTGCTATTGGTGTCAGAGTGACAGGGGGTACAGGGGGGTGATCAGGGGGTGATCGGGGGGTGACAGGGGGGTGACAAGTGTGCCTGCGTGTTCTACTGTATGTGTAGTGTTGGTGCACTTACTTGGATGTCTTCTCTCCTCGGCGCCGGACGAAAAGACCGGCTCGAGGAGAGATGACATCACTTCCTCTGCTTCTGTTTACATTCACAGAAGCCGAGGAAGCTTGTCATTGGCCAGGAGCGATCGCGAGGTGGGGGCCACGAATGAGTGGCCTCCCCCTCACCTTTGATCGACCCTGACCTCGATCCGACCGCCGCAGGCACCGGGGGGGGGTCCGATCGGACCCCCCACCCGCGGGCAGGCAGGGACGTACAGGTAAGCCCTTTTGCCTGCCCGTGCCGCTCTGTCGACGTACATCGTCGTGCGGCGGTCGGCAAGTGGTTAATTTATTTTAAGCATGCGTGGCACTTTGTGCGTCGGAATTGTCCACAGACGATCGGAATTTCCGACAACAGATTTTGTTGTAGGAAAATTTTATAGCAAGCTCTCAAACTTTGTGTGTCAGAAATTCCGATGGAAAATGTGTGAAGGAGCCTACACGCGGTCAGAATTTCCGACAACAAGGTCCTATCACACATTTTCTGTCGGAAAATCCGACCGTGTGTACAGGACATTAGAATGTGTTAATAAAGTTGTTAGGATCCAGTGCATTCTGGGAGAATTCTCTAGAGGAGGTGAGTCACCATTTTAAGAATCTACAGCAAGGCAGCAAGGCATGTTTCTTCAACCTCTCGCCATCACCCCTTAGCAAGCTTAAAAAGTGAGTTTTTGTTATCCTATTCTGTGTTATAGAGCATTGTTTCTTTATTGTATGCAAATTTGTACTTATTGATGTTTATTTTATCAATTTGTAATTTCATCTGGCTTGTTCCAATAAATTTAAGGTCAAAGAAATATGGTATCTGGAGTTTATGGAGCAGGGGGTTTAGCTCTCTGTCCTAGAGACAGAACAGTTATGACTAAGTCATTTTTGGTAAATGTTATTTTGTGATTTGATTTAACAAATATAGCTTTAGACTCCAATAAATAGATGCAGCCTCATTTATGTGGTGTTAAGTTTTGTTTATTTATTATTAACCTTTCCATTATTTATTCCAATGTAGCTTAGATCTTGGTCTGCATCGATTTGTTTGTGCTTTTTTAGCTATAAATTTAATAACCATTGGCGCGCAGAGCATGAAATATAGGACAGATATACCCTGTAATAAAATATGCTTCTGTGTTTGAACACTGAAGTGGGGTTGCCTATATGGTCTTAAACTGGCCCATGGGGTTGATTTACTAAAACAGGAGGGTGCAGACTCTGGTGCAGCTCTGCATAGAAACCAATGAGCTTCCAGTTTTTTTTGTCAAAGCTTAATTGAACGAGGTGATGTTAGAAGCCGATTGGCTACCATGCACAGCTGAACCAGATTCTGAGTACTCCAGTTTCAGTAAATCAATACCATAAAGTTTTTTTTCTTTTACAAGCCAGCATTCCTGGTAAGTAGTAAAATAACCAATAGGTGAATGAAAAACAGTTCAATTGTTCAAAGAGAAAACAGGCATATAAAATATGTACTTTTTTTTCTAATAACATTTTTGGCTAGACTCATAATTATAGATATTTTCTACCTGTAGGATGGGAATAATATAGGTTGACATAATATATGGGTACCTAAAACATAAACAAAACAGTTATTTATTAAGGGCAAGTTAATAACCAGGCAGACTGCAAAATAAATATGTTAGGCATTTAGAAATTCCCTTAAGTATGGTAACAGTGTGTTCCAGCACAGATTTTATTATAGCAGTTTATTCATTGCTTTTTATAGATCATAACAAGAAGCCATAGCGCTTCATTCATTCATTTAAATAGCTGCTTGTCATTGCAGCAGACATAAATGGTTTCAGAATCATTATAAAGCTACTTCATGTACCATCAAACAAACTTCAGGTGTTTATATTCAACATGAAAGTTATATGAAAAGGTCAGATTTGCTTGTTTGTTGAAGACTGTATGAATTTTATTTACCCATTTTGGTCTTTGCTCTCAGCATGATTGGGTAATAGTTTGTCTCCCTGATGTTGGTTGTGATCCCTGTTGCCACTGTATTACTGTAAAGCTCAGGCCTAATGTCTCTCAACATTTAAAATATTACAGACAATGCTCAGAGCTGTTAATAAAGTGCTGAACCAACAGCTAATCAACAAGATGATTATACCTAAACTGCAAGACATTCTAAAGGGAAAACTATGAAGAAGTAGTGTGGAGAAAAATCCATGAGAAGTCTTTATGGGATTGCAGGCAGTAGGCAAAAATCATGTAATAAATAAATTCAGACAAACAAAATGCTGAAAAAAACTCATCAGCTACCCTTTATTATTGGTTTAAAATAAAATCTAAAATGTATTAGGATCAACCCGGACATTGTGGAACATGTTTTTCTTTTCTGAAGAGGGGAAGGCTCTTTTTGACATAAGCTACTGGCCGCCACAAGCTCCCAGGTGAATGTTTTGGGATAACAGCCACAGCATAGGGGTTGTTTATTCAATAACCCCTTTCAACCCCCTCCCCCCCAAACACCGTCTCTCCCTTCTCTTCTGTGTCTCTGTTTTATGTCCCCACTCCTTGTCTGTTCTTCCACTTTCCTCTCAAAAACAATAAATAAGCTTAGGCAGTTGGTTTTTATTTTTTGTTGTCAGACTTGCACCATATAGGGTTCTCATGAAGGTATCGGAGTGTTTTATGCTGACCTTCTATTTCCATCATTAGCTGTTCTCTTGCCATCTTTGGATTGTATTATGGTGTATGACTCACTATGTATGTTGTCTTGTTGACATGGATACAGGCAGTCCCCGAGTTACGAACGACTCCTACTTACGGACGGCCTCAAATGTCGGCCACTTGTGCTCCACGCAGGTCCTGGATACCTCCGGACACATCCCATACCGCAGTACTACATGTACTGCATGGCCAGAAGAGCCCCTGATAACATAACAAGCGCCCAGAACATCCCACATCCATACACTTACGAATGCAGTGTACCGACCGAAAGTTACACTTACAAATTCAGTGTTGCGACTTATGAACAACTTCGACTTACGAATGAACCTACAGTCCTTATTGTGTTCATAACTCGGGGACTTCCTGTACTGCCTTCTTCTGGTTAAATAATATATTTGAAAAAAAAAATTTATTAGGATCAATGGATTGCAAACTTCAAAACCACCTAAAACAATTTAAACCAGGCCAGACACCATGGCTCGGGCTGTATTAATAGCAGATTTGAACTTTATTACCTGTCCACGGAGATGAACGGTGAAGAAGCGCAAGGTCTCTAAGGCTGCTTTCACATGGGGCGGCCTGGCGTTGACGGTGTAAAACGCCGCTAGTTTTAGCGACGCTTTACCGTCGTTTTAGCAGTGCTATTTAGCCGCTAGCGGGGCCCTTTTAACACCCACTATCGGCCAAATAAAGGGTTAAAAGGGCTTTGCAGGCGCTTCGGCAGCAGTGCCCATTAATTTCAATTGGCAGGAGTGGTGGAGGAGCGGTGGAGGAGCGGTGGAGGAGCGGTGGAGGAGCGGTGTATACACTGCCCCAAAGATGCTGCTTGCAGGTTTTTTAACATCCTGCCAGCCCACCAAGCCTGAGTGCTTTCACACTGGGACTGCAGAGGAGGCATTTTTCAGGTGCTTTAGAGGTGCTATTTTTAGCCCAAAAGCGCCTGAAAAATGCCTCAGTGTGAAAGGGGTCTAAAATTCAACAGCTCCGTGATGCCATCATGGATAAGTGGAAGAGGACTAAAGTAACAACCTGTGAAGCTCTGGTGAGCTCCATGCCCAAGAGGGTTAAGGCAGTGCTGGAAAATAATGGTGGCCACACAAAATATTGACACTTTGGGCCCAATTTGGACATTTTTACTTAGGGGTGTACTCACTTTTGTTGCCAGCGGTTTAGGCATTAATGGCTGTGTATTGAGTTTTTTTTTGTAATTCCTTTATTTTCATAGAAAGTGCATTTCACAGCCAAAGTAAGTAAAAATGATATATAATAAAATCAGATAGCAGGAAGGGTCACATAATGTGTTCAACATATCAACTGTCCTGGCATTACACAGTATGGATGGCATGAATGTGCATAGACAAGTGTAGCGCTTGTAAATTTAAAGACTTATATAAATTTGTGAGAGTAAAGAAACGTCTATATCGATCAACAATGAATACAGAATATGATAAATTAACAAATAAAGTCTTTGATGATATTCAGGTGTTTTTTAGACTGAAAGAGGCTGATGTTAGTCCAAAAAAGTATATAATTCCTTATTCACCACGTGTGTAATGCATGCAAAGATTTGATGGACCCTCCACGTAGAGAAAAAGTGAAGGCTTACCAGAAGGATTGAACTCATAGGAACGTACGTTCAATGAGTCAATCTAGCTTGTGGCCCCAACGGGCAATGAGAAGGAAGGGCCTCACGATTAGATGGCGACAAGACTCCCAAACATATCCAGACTCCTGACAGAACTTTAGAATGGATGGCAGACCTTCCCATAGATCATCTCAGATAGATAGCCCATATAGGAATAAAGAAGGGGGGCCACATAGCATAATACCGTTTTGTAAAAGAGATTTATTAAAATAAGTAAACAACTTACATTTCCGTAGTAAAAAAAGCGCTTCAAGTAAAATTATGGCAGGCAGTGGAGTCTCCCGACGCGTTTCGTCTTATTAGACTTCATCTGGGGTACTCACCCACTGCTGCCATGCCCCTTAATATAGATATCTTAGCCCCCTTAATGAGGATACAGCTCGTATCTAAATTTCATAGGCACTTCCGGGTTTGGCCAAGATGGCGGACCCGCGTGTGTTCCAAGCCTCTATTTCATGTGTGTATATTATAAGATGTAATAAGATTAAAAGTGTAGGGATAAGCTAGGAATAGAGTCCACTTCCTTATAAAGATGTCCCCAATACAAAATTACTGTTATTACTCTCCATTCTCTGGTGGAGAGTATGATCCGAGATGCGGAAAAACGAGTGGCAGGATGTGCGTCACTCGGTCAGGTGGAATGAACGCACGTCACTTCCCTTCACGTGGACCGCTGGAAGTAAACAGCGGTTCAAGCCTCATTTTGATACGTATCCACCTAGTGGTAGAGCGTGCGTCACCGCGTCGAATAAGGCGATGGCACGTGACTACCCATCACAAGTAAACAGCGGTTCAAGCCTCATTGTGGTAATAATCTCCCCAGTGTCATCGGTTAAGCTTTATATTGACAACATTGGGAGAGCTCTGTGTATAAACTTAAATCATGTGCAGCCAGAGATATAAACTTCAAATGGATGCATGAATATGTGGAAATATGGAAATAATCTACCGATAAGAACTAACAATCAATGTATCTAATATATAGTGATATCGTGATGGAAAAAATTGATGAAATTACTAAAAAATTGATAAATAATGAGTGACGTGTTAAGGTTGCAATATAGTAATAAAAATGAAAAATAAAATAAAAAAAAAAAAATAAAATAAAAAATAAAAAATAAAAAAAAATAAAAAAATGAAAAATGAAAAAAAAAAAATATAATGAAAAAATAAAATAAAAAATAAAAAATAAAAGATAAAAAATAAATAATAAAAAATTAAATAAAAATAAAAATAAAAAATAAAGAATAAAAAATAAATAATAAATAAAAATAAAAATAAAAATAAAAAATAAATTGAAAATGTGAATGAAAATGGTGCTAAATACCACCTTAGAAGGTAAGTGTTCTGATGTGAACCTAAAGAACAAAAATGTGAAAAAACTTAATAGTGAAAATGTCCATGAAGCGTTTCTATGTATGTATATAAATTTGGCCACCATAGACCCGAGATGTATCCTCAAAAGAGTTCTACACAATTATACATCGACATAGAGAACCTCTATTTGCTCTCAGGTAAATGAATTAGGAGTCATTGATAAATGCGTTAATATCGATTTCCATATTCATACCCCTTGGGGAGAGGGACTGTAGCTCATGTATCCAGAATGTCTCTAGACGTGAGACTCCCCTGGTCTTGGCACCCCCTCTCCAAGGTGGGGTGTATTGGTCAATGACTAGAAATTGTGAACCTAGTGGGTTACCGTTATGGAATTCCTTGAAATGTCTGGGTACGCTATGTTTAGACTTCCTCCCTTTAATGAGGGCAATATGTTCGCCTACTCTTCTGGTGAAGGTTCTCGTTGTGCGGCCAACATATTGTTGGCCACATGGACATGTAATCAAATATACTACATATCTGGAATTACATGTACAGAAAGGCTTTATAGTATACCTTTTCCCAGTAACCGACGACATAAAATCAGTTGTCTTGCGTCCCGTTAGTGTATTGTGTTGACATACAACACATCTCTTACACGGAAAAAATCCAGTCAAGTTATGGAAAAAAGAAGGACGCACTGGAGGGTCAGTAACATTAGGTGCCACTAAACCACGTAGGGATGGTGCTCCTTTAAAAATTAGTTTGGCTTGTTCAGGTAACATTTTACCCAAAATATTATCTTGCTTCAAAACTCCCCAATGTTTTTTTACAATGCTTTTGATTTGTTTATGTTGCACTGAGTATGAGGTTAACATTGCCCACTTATATGTGGAATCTGGTTCACTGTCAGGTTTTACCTCAAACAGGGAATTCCTACCTATATTAGTGACTCTCCGGAGCTCTAATTCCAGAGTAATATTATCATACCCCTTGTCGAGAAAACTTTGTTTTAAAATGTTTGCTTGTTCTATAAACACATCTAAATTTGTACAGTTCCTACGAAGACGCAGAAACTGACTACGAGGGACTGCATTAAGCCAAGATCTGTGATGACAGCTATCCCTGGAGATAAAGCTTATCCCTACACTTTTAATCTTATTACATCTTATAATATCACCCTAGTATAGTGCTGGAACGCATATACACACATGAAATAGAGGGTTGAAACGCACGCGGGTCCGCCATCTTGGCCAAACCCGGAAGTGCCTATGAAATTTAGATACGAGCTGTATCCTCATTAAGGGGGCTAAGATATCTATATTAAGGGGAATGGCAGCAGTGGGTGAGTACCCCAGATGAAGTCTAATAAGACGAAACGCGTCGGGAGACTCCACTGCCTGCCATAATTTTACTTGAAGCGCTTTTTTTACTACGGAAATGTAAGTTGTTTACTTATTTTAATAAATCTCTTTTACAAAACGGTATTATGCTATGTGGCCCCCCTTCTTTATTCCTATATGGGCTATCTATCTGAGATGATCTATGGGAAGGCCTACCATCCATTCTAAAGTTCCGTCAGGAGTCTGGATATGTTTGGGAGTCTTGTCGCCATCTAATCGTGAGGCCCTTCCTTCTCATTGCCCGTTGGGGCTACAAGCTAGATTGACTCATTGAACGTACGTTCCTTTGAGTTCAATCCTTCTGGTAAGCCTTCACTTTTTCTCTATGTGGAGGGTCCATCACATCTTTGCATGCGTTACCCACGTGGTGAATAAGGAATTATATACTTTTTTGGACTAACATCAGCCTCTTTCAGTCTAAAAAACACCTGAATATCATCAAAGACTTTATTTGTCTCCAAATTTATCCACTTTTAGGCGATCCCTGAAGACTTTCCTCTTCAGAGAAGCCTATCCTGCCTCCATCTAACAACTGCATTATTTTCTCCATTAGCTCATCCCCCACAGCTATTACCCTTTTGTATAACTTGACCCTCCCTCCTAGATTGTAAGCTCTAACGAGCAGGGCCCTCTGATTCCTCCTGTATTGAATTGTATTGTACTTGTACTGTCTGCCCTAATGTTGTTGTAAAGCGCTGCGTAAACTGTCGGCGCTATATAAATCCTGTATAATAATAATAATAATAATAATATTTGTTAATTTATCATATTCTGTATTTATTGTTGATCGATATAGACGTTTCTTTACTCTCACAAATTTATATAAGTCTTTAAATTTACAAGCGCTACACTTGTCTATGCACTGAAATTTTGACAATATCCTATTTGTTGTGTGAGCTGCTTTTCTGTTGGGTGAGCGCAGGGTTAAATTTTTCTCTTTCTGGTTTATATGGTATTTTGGAACAAACACTGCAGCTGCCCTTATCTCCATAGAGTTTTCATCTGCCACAATGGATATCTTTGATTATTGAGCTGCCCATAAGGTTAATACTGAGGGAGTATTTGTCACAACTAGGAGTGACACCGAGGTTGGTGGACTATTTTTGAGACTAAAAAACATTATGACCACGGAACTTCATCTTCAGTGGGATCTAGTATTTTTACAACAATATATCTCAGAACAGATGGTACCAAGGAGCCTACGGTGGGAGGTCCAACCTCAACAGGGTGAAACTGATTTAGGGTGAACAGGGTGAAACTGACTCCTGGTTTAAATATTTTAATGATGCTGGTATTAATTTCCTAAATGTACTTATCTCTAAGAAAAAGAACAGACTAGTTTCTCTTGATAGGGAGATCAAGGAATTAAAAGACCAATTATTGGTGCATAAAAACACCCAAGAGTATAATTCTCTGTCCTCCAACCTTCAGAGCCATCTGGAAAAGGAAGACAGAGATCAGAAATACAAAAAACAGAAAAAATATTCTAGAGATGTTGGAGATTATAGAAATAATGGTGTTTTTGGGTGGCAAAAACTTTTCTTGGTTGCTCCACCTATGGAAGTTTCGTCTGGCAACAACGAAACGACTGTGCCAATAACCGCTTCTGTACCTTCAACATCTCTAGCATCCCAATCAGTCGCTACCAAGGGTCGGCCCTCTAGGGGCATGGAGAGATATAAGGAAGATCCTCACAAATCCCAACCAAGAGTGCGTCATTACAGCCCACAGACCCCCAATAACTTTTCAAGGGGGAGGGGCAACTATAGAGGGAAACGTGGTGGTAGGGGTAACCCTAGAGGGGATGTACATCACTCAGCCACACGTCCCCATTGGGAGTATGACAATCGATCCCAACGCCCCCCATTTTCAAGACATGAGACACGTCCCGATTCATATCGTGACGAGAGTCCTTACTACCGTTACCCCTCCTCCCCAATCCGCACCTATAAAAGATACTCACCTCTTAGAGATACTCACACCAGGAGAGATAGCTATGTAGATCCTCCATATACTCAAAACCCTACGACCTATCATAATCAGGGTTTTCACAAGGACCGACATGCCAGAAAACGGGGTCCAGACCCAAGAGAGGGTGCCGAGGGGGGAGGAGACTACAGAGAAGAAAAGAGAAAAAGAGTGTAGTAGGACAAGGGGTATTTAATTTGAGTACCCAGACAGTTACTCACGCTGAAATATTAGTGCTTGATAAAGGTCTCAAATACACCCCCCCAAAAAAACTAAATAAATTCCATACGTTCATTGATGTCCATAAATTTATACGTAAAATTAATATCCAAAGGTACTTGATTTCCAATCCCACCTGGACTGATTACCCAGCAGCTACCTCAGGCACTGTACATTCGGGATTATCTAACCCTTCCCTATTCGTCCCTCCGGTCCCCATTACTCCTGCAGTAAAAATCTTTAGGGATCTCGTTCTTGATGATCTCGCTAGACTGCCAGAAAAACATATTCGACATTCATCATTGCCAAAAAAAGGATTACAATCCTTATGTGCACGCAAAAACTTAGTTGTCCGCCCTGCGGACAAGGGAGGAGGAATAGTGGTATTGGACAAGAGCCAATATGATGAGGAGATGCATCGGATACTGAGAGAACCAAATACTTATGTAGAACTCTCTAACAATCCCACTAGTATATACAAAAAACAACTACAGACCCTTATAACTAAAGGTTACGACTCTAGGATTCTAAATAAAAAAAAGCTTTCCTGATACCCTCCGCGCCTAGAATCCCCACCATCTACTATTTGCCAAAAATCCACAAAAATCCGATGTGCCCTCCAGGGAGACCCATCGTAAGTGGTATTCATTCTATTACTTCTAGAATAGGCAAATATATTGACTTCTACTTGCAACCCATTGTTTCAAAGACACCCTCCTTCCTGAAAGATACCTGTTCCACGATTAAACGTTTGGAAGGAATTCAGCTACAGAAAGGTTTTATTATGGCCACAGCCGATGTGGCCTCGTTATACACGTTCATACCGCATGAGAGAGGCATAGAGGCTGTCAGACATTTCCTTTATCGGGAAGAATCCCTGGCTTCTTTTCAGTGCGATTATCTGATAGAGTTGCTCGAATTCGCGACCAAACATAACTATTTTTGGTTCGATCAACGGTACTATTTGCAACAACGTGGAGTGGCCATGGGAGCGAAATTCGCTCCGAGTCTTGCGAACCTCTTCATGGCCAAGTGGGAGGAGGATGTCGTCTATGCCCATAGAACCACCTCACTGGTCCTGTGGGCCAGATATATAGACGACATCCTCCTCCTATGGAGTGGTACTTCAGAAACATTGAAACAATTTTTCGAGTACCTTAACACCAACGATAGAGGTATCTCCTTATCTTATGAAGCTAGTGAAAATGTGATCCACTTCCTTGACCTGGAAATTAAGATCGTTAATAATCAATTCGAATTCAACACCTATTTCAAGCCAACAGATCGAAACAGCTTTATCCCCAGGGATAGCTGTCATCACAGATCTTGGCTTAATGCAGTCCCTCGTAGTCAGTTTCTGCGTCTTCGTAGGAACTGTACAAATTTAGATGTGTTTATAGAACAAGCAAACATTTTAAAACAAAGTTTTCTCGACAAGGGGTATGATAATATTACTCTGGAATTAGAGCTCCGGAGAGTCACTAATATAGGTAGGAATTCCCTGTTTGAGGTAAAACCTGACAGTGAACCAGATTCCACATATAAGTGGGCAATGTTAACCTCATACTCAGTGCAACATAAACAAATCAAAAGCATTGTAAAAAAACATTGGGGAGTTTTGAAGCAAGATAATATTTTGGGTAAAATGTTACCTGAACAAGCCAAACTAATTTTTAAAGGAGCACCATCCCTACGTGGTTTAGTGGCACCTAATGTTACTGACCCTCCAGTGCGTCCTTCTTTTTTCCATAACTTGACTGGATTTTTTCTGTGTAAGAGATGTGTTGTATGTCAACACAATACACTAACGGGACGCAAGACAACTGATTTTATGTCGTCGGTTACTGGGAAAAGGTATACTATAAAGCCTTTCTGTACATGTAATTCCAGATATGTAGTATATTTGATTACATGTCCATGTGGCCAACAATATGTTGGCCGCACAATGAGAACCTTCACCAGAAGAGTAGGCGAACATATTGCCCTCATTAAAGGGAGGAAGTCTAAACATAGCGTACCCAGACATTTCAAGGAATTCCATAACGGTAACCCACTAGGTTCACAATTTCTAGTCATTGACCAATACACCCCACCTTGGAGAGGGGGTGCCAAGACCAGGGGAGTCTCACGTCTAGAGACATTCTGGATACATGAGCTACAGTCCCTCTCCCCAAGGGGTATGAATATGGAAATCGATATTAACGCATTTATCAATGACTCCTAATTCATTCACCTGAGAGCAAATAGAGGTTCTCTATGTCGATGTATAATTGTGTAGAACTCTTTTGAGGATACATCTCGGGTCTATGGTGGCCAAATTTATATACATACATAGAAACGCTTCATGGACATTTTCACTATTAAGTTTTTTCACATTTTTGTTCTTTAGGTTCACATCAGAACACTTACATTCTAAGGTGGTGTTTATCACCATTTTCATTCACATTTTCAATTTATTTTTTATTTTTATTTTTATTTTTATTTTTATTTATTATTTATTTTTTATTCTTTATTTTTTATTTTTATTTTTATTTTATTTTTTATTATTTATTTTTTATCTTTTATTTTTTATTTTTTATTTTATTTTTTCATTATATATATATTTTTTTTTTTCATTTTTCATTTTTTTATTTTTTTTATTTTTTATTTTTTTTTTTATATTTTATTTTTTATTTTTTATTTTATTTTTCATTTTTTATTTTTATGTTTATATTGCAACCTTAACACGTCACTCATTATTTATCAATTTTTTAGTAATTTCATCAATTTTTTCCATCACGATATCACTATATATTAGATACATTGATTGTTAATTCTTATCGGTATATTATTTCCATATTTCCACATATTCATGCATCCATTTGAAGTTTATATCTCTGGCTGCACATGATTTAAGTTTATACACAGAGCTCTCCCAATGTTGTCAATATAAAGCTTAACCGATGACACTGGGGAGATTATTACCACAATGAGGCTTGAACCGCTGTTTACTTGTGATGGGTAGTCACGTGCCATCGCCTTATTCGACGCGGTGACGCACGCTCTACCACCAGGTGGATAGGTATCAAAACGAGGCTTGAACCGCTGTTTACTTCCAGCGGTCCACGTGAAGGAAAGTGACGTGCGTTCATTCCACCTGACCGAGTGACGCACATCCTGCCACTCGTTTTTCCGCATCTCAGATCATACTCTCCACCAGAGAATGGAGAGTAATAACAGTAATTTTGTATTGGGGACATCTTTATAAGGAAGTGGACTTTATTCCTAGCTTATCCCTACACTTTTAATCTTATTACATCTTATAATATCACCCTAGTATAGTGCTGGAACGCATATACACACATGAAATAGAGGCTTGGAACACACGCGGGTCCGCTGTCTTGGCCAAACCCGGAAGTGCCTATGAAATTTAGATACGAGCTGTATCCTCATTAAGGGGGCTAAGATATCTATATTAAGGGGCATGGCAGCAGTGGGTGAGTACCCCAGATGAAGTCTAATAAGACGAAACGCGTCGGGAGACTCGACTGCCTGCCATAATTTTACTTGAAGCGCTTTTTTTACTACGGAAATGTAAGTTGTTTACTTATTTTAATAAATCTCTTTTACAAAACGGTATTATGCTATGTGGCCCCCCTTCTTTATTCCTATATGGGCTATCTATCTGAGATGATCTATGGGAAGGTCTGCCATCCATTCTAAAGTTCTGTCAGGAGTCTGGATATGTTTGGGAGTCTTGTCGCCATCTAATCGTGAGGCCCTTCCTTCTCATTGCCCGTTGGGGCCACAAGCTAGATTGACTCATTGAACGTACGTTCCTATGAGTTCAATCCTTCTGGTAAGCCTTCACTTTTTCTCTATGTGGAGGGTCCATCACATCTTTGCATGCGTTACCCACGTGGTGAATAAGGAATTATATACTTTTTTGGACTAACATCAGTCTCTTTCAGTCTAAAAAACACCTGAATATCATCAAAGACTTTATTTGTTAATTTATCATATTCTGTATTTATTGTTGATCGATATAGACGTTTCTTTACTCTCACAAATTTATATAAGTCTTTAAATTTACAAGCGCTACACTTGTCTATGCACTGAAATTTTGACAATATCCTATTTGTTGTGTGAGCTGCTTTTCTGTTGGGTGAGCGCAGGGTTAAATTTTTCTCTTTCTGGATGGCATGAATGGAAACAGTATTTAAAAGATCTCTTCCCAGTTGTGCAGGGTTGCAGTGAGATGGCGAGTTCTCCGATCTCCAGCAGAGGGGGATACATGCCTTGGCCGCGTTTAATAACTGGATAGTGAGAGATGCTATGTATTTTTTGATCGGTCGCTCTGAAAGATGAAGCAAGCAAGCCACGGGGTTCCCAGCTAGAGAAACAATGGTCAGGTGCTTGATTGTGCAGGTCACCTCGTGCCAGAAAGGCCCGAGTTTGGGACAGTCCTGGAAGACACGTAGCATCGTTCTGAATAGGGATTTAACCTCAAGGTTCCTTATTTCACAGAAAACCTGTGAAATAACCTTCAGACTGAGAGAGTTCCAAATCATGTTTATTTGTTATGCAATTACATTACATAATTACGGAGAGTAGGGATGGGCTTTATGTTCGGGTCGAACATGAGTTCTACTCGAACATTGGCTGTTCGCCCGTTCGCTGAATAGCGAACAATTTGGGGTGTTCGCGGCAAATTTTTTAGATTGTAAGCTCTAACGAGCAGGGCCCTCTGATTCCTCTTGTACCGAATTGTAATGTAACTGTAATGTCTGCCCTCATGTTGTAAAGCGCTGTGCTAACTGTTGGCGCTATATAAAACCTGTATTATAATAATAATAATAATAATTCGAAAGCTGCAGAACACCCTTTAAAAGTCTATGGGAGAAATCAAAAGTGCTAATTTTAAAGGCTTAAATGCAAGTTATTGTCATAAAAAGTGTTTGGGGACCTGGGTCCTGCCCCAGGGGACATGTATCAGTGGAAAAAAAAGTTTAAAAAACTGACGTTTTTTCAGGAGCAGTGATTTAAATAATGCTTAAAGTGAAACAATAAAAGTGTAATATTTCTTTAAATTTCGTACCGGGGGGGGGGGGGTGTCTATGGTATGCCTGTAAAGTAGAGCATGTTTCCTGTGTTTAGAACAGTCTGAGTGCAAAATGACATTTCTAAAGGAAAAGAAGTCATTTAAAAGTACTAGCACAAGCGCCGGCTATAATGTATTGTCGGTCCGGCAATACACATAAAAGTTCATTGATAAAAACGGCACGTGATTTCACTACAGGGGAACCCCGAACCAAAATTTTGGAAAAAAATGCTTGGGGGTCCCCTTAAATTCCATACCAGGCCCTTCAGGTCCGGAATGGATTTAAAGGGAACCCCGCGCCAAAATTAAAAAAAAATGGCGTGGGGGTCCCCCTCAAAATCCATACCAGACCTGAAGGGTCTGGCATGGATTTTAAGGGGAACCCCGTGCCAAAATAAAAAAAAATGGAGTGGGGGTCCCCCCAAAAATCCATACCAGACCCTTATCCGAGCACGCAACCTGGCAGGCCGCAGGAAAAGAGGGGGGACGAGAGAGTGTTCCCCCCTCCTGAACCGTACCAGGCCACCGTACCAGGCCACATGCCCTTAACATTGGGAGGGTGCTTTTGGGTAGCAACCCCCCAAAGCACATTGTCCCCATGTTGATGGGGAGAAGGGCCTCATCCCCACAACCCTTGCCCGGTGGTTGTGGGGGTCTGCGGGCGGGGGGATTATCGGAATCTGGAAGCCCCCTTTAACAAGGGGACCCCCAGATCCCAGCCCCCCATGTGAATCTGTAATGGGGTACAAATGTACCCCTACCTTTTCACAAAAAAAGTGTCAAAAAGGTTAAAAAGACAAGAGATGGTTTTTGACAATTCCTTTATTAATTTCTTCTTCTTTCCCCACTTCTTCTTCCATCTTCTTTCTTCTGGTCTTCCTTCAGTGTTATTCTTCTTCCTCCATCTTCTTCTTTCCCCGCTTCTTCCCCCGCTTCTTCCTCCGCTTCTTCCTCCGGTTTTCTCGTCCTGCACCTTCCTCTGGCTTCTTCTCCGCTTCGTCGTCCGTCCTCTAACACAGGGAAAGCCATAGGGAAGTCCCCGTGCATCAGAGGGGGCGGGGCCATGATGTAGCCCTGCCCTCCGTTATATAAGAACTGTCACCTGCACAGAAGTGTCACACAGCAGAAGACTCCCACTGAGGCGGATCGTGCGGAGGACGAAGCGGAGAAGAAGCCGAAAGAAGAAGCCGGACGAGAAGACCGGAAGAAGAAGCGGAGGAAGAAGAAGATGGAGGAAGAAGAAGAACATCGAAGGAAGACCAGAAGAAAGAAGATGGAAGAAGAAGAAATTAATAAAGGATTTGTCAAAAACCATCTCTTGTCTTTTTTAACTTTTTTGACACTTTTTTTGTAAAATGGTAAGGGTACATTTGTACCCCATTACCAATTCACACAGGGGGGGCCGGGATCTGTGGGTCCCCTTGTTAAAGGGAGCTTCCAGATTCTGATAAGCCCCCCGCCCGCAGACCCCCACAACTACCGGGCATGGGTTGTGGGGATGAGGCCCTTCTCCCCATCAACATAGGGACAAGATGCTTTGGGGGGGCCGCTACCCCAAATCACCCTCCCAATGTTGAGGGCATGTGGCCTGGTACGGTTCAGGAGGGGGGGGCGCTCTCTCGTCCCCCACTCTTTTCCTGTGGCCTGCCAGGTTGCGTGCTCGGATAAGGGTCTAGTATGGACTTTTGGGGGGACCTCACGCATTTTTTAAAAAAATTTGGTGCGGGGTGCCCCTTAAAATTTATACCAGACCTGAAGGGCTTGGTATGGAATTTGGGGGGACCCCCACCCATTTTTTTTTAAATTTTGGTTTGGGGCTCCCCTGTGGGGAAATCCCATGCCGTTTTTATCAATGAACTTTTATGTGTATTGCTGGACCAACAATTCATTATAGCCGGCGCTAGCACTAGTACTTTTAAATGACTTTTTTTTTCTTTAGAAACGTTATTTTGCACTCGGACTGTTCTAAACACGGGAAACATGTGCCACTTTACAGGCATACTATAGACACCCCCCAGGTACGAAATTTAAAGGAATATTACATTTTATTGTTTCAATTTAAGCATTATTAAAATCACTGCTCCGGAAAAACCGTCCGTTTTTAAAACTTTTTTTTGCACTGATAAATGTCCTCTGGGGCAGGACCCAGGTCCCCAAACACTTTTTATGACAATAACTTGCATATAAGCCTTTAAAATTAGCACTTTTGATTTTTCATATTCGTGTCCCATAGACTTTAACGGTGTTCGCGTGTTCAAACTAAGTTTTTGCCTGTTCGCATGTTCTAGATGCGAATTGAACGGGGGGGTGTTTGGCCCATCCCTAACGGAGAGCATACACACATAAGGCCGTTACAGTATGCTCTGAATTCCATACAGCTTGATATCCCCTTTATAGGTTGTGTTATCAGCAAGTCACCCAAGCCCAGCTGCAGAAGCTGCAGAGTGAGAGTACCATGCTCGTCTTCTATCTTGCTTAACCACAGTTTATATAATGTTCATAACTAGCATTATTATTGTGTGTTTTGCATATAAAGCTGACTATAAACATGCTTTGCACAAAGATGTATGATTGTCAGGGCTGGCTCTGCCCTTCCTTCTCTGAGCTGGCCGCTCAGCTGTCGGCTAATTGCCAGCTCTCATCTCTCTCCACAGTTAACCAGCTGTTGTGGATCTGCTCGTCAGTCCCGCCTACTTAAAGATCTCCAGCTCACTTCATTCCTACCTTCGCCTTGGTCACATCACAAGAAACCATCTCCTGTGTTCCTGTTTAAAGACTGGCTTTGCTGACATCCCTTCTGGCTCCTTATCCTGCTTGCTGTTCCTCTACTTGGATCCCTGACTTCTGGCCTGGCTGATTACCTGATCTGGTTACTGAACTCTGGCTTAGCTGATTACCCGATCTGGTTACTGAACTCTGGCTTGGCTGATTACCCGATATGGTTACTGAACTCTGGCTTGGCTGACTACCCAATCTGGTTACTGGACTCTGGCTATGCTTTGACTACGCTTACTCTATTTACCTTTTTATTTTTATTAATAAACAAGTGTGATTTTACTGTACTTCTGTCTCAGTCTGGTTCATGGTTTCTGACAATGATCCTGTAAAGATCATCTTATAATCCTTATACAGTTCCCTCCACATTGCCACATCGCCAACACAGACTAGGGACTTGCAGAAGAAACGATGCAGAGTAGTGGGTACTCTATACCATCAGGGCAAAATCTTGTAACACGTCTCTTGAACTCTGGTAGCTATGGAGGACCTCTGAGCAAAGTGGAGGATCTTCTCCTTCTGGGAGTGAGTGAATTGGGTGACAAGATCCGATTCCCACTTAGAGAGGAATGGAGGTACATAATCTTCAGCCTCTCGAGTCAAAGAGGCGTAGATGAAAAACTGTGGCAGACCCGGTGACAGATATGTTCCAGTTCCGTGAGCTGACGAGATATGCCCGGGATCCGCGAACAGCTGCAAAGGAAATTACGCAGCTGTAGGCCACTCCAGAAGTCCAGAGGGGGGTCTGTAGCCAATACCCCGGCAGCTGATGAGAGTTGGCCATAGGATCCCACAAAGTCACATAGATGGAGACAGCCACACACAGCCAGTCGCTTAAATTGAGGATTCTGAAGGCCAGGTGCAAATTCAGGATTGCCCAGAACTGGCACCATAGGTGAGGATAGTGGTGCCACTGAGGAATGTTGAAAGGCGTCTCTGGCCACCAGTAGTGTACTGCCCATTGTAGGGTGATCAGTGAGGTTTTTTGGCAGAGATGAGGTGATCCATGGCCAGTAGGGATGAGCCGAACACCCCCCTGTTCGGTTCGCACCAGAACATGCGAACAGGAAAAAAGTTTGCTCGAACACGCGAACACCGTTAAAGTCTATGGGACACGAACATGAATAATCAAAAGTGCTAATTTTAAAGGCTTATATGCAAGTTATTGTCATAAAAAGTGTTTGGGGACCTGGGTCCTGCCCCAGGGGATATGGATCAATGCAAAAAAAAGTTTTAAAAACGGCCGTTTTTTCAGGAGCAGTGATTTTAATAATGCTTAAAGTCAAACAATAAAAGTGTAATATCCCTTTAAATTTCGTACCTGGGGGGTGTCTATAGTATGCCTGTAAAGGGGCGCATGTTTCCCGTGTTTAGAACAGTCTGACAGCAAAATGACATTTCGAAGGAAAAAACTCATTTAAAACTACCGCGGCTATTAATGAATTGCCGGTCCGACAATACACATAAAAGTTCATTGATAAAAACGGCATGGGAATTCCCCACAGGGAAACCCCGAACCAAAATTAAAAAAAAAAACAAATGACGTGGGGGGGTCCCCCTAAATTCCATACCAGGCCCTTCAGGTCTGGTATGGATATTAAGGGGAACCCCGGCCAAAATTTTTAAAAAAAATGACGTGGGGTTCCCCCTAAATTCCATACCAGACCCTTCAGGTCTGGTATGGATTTTAAGGGGAACCCCGCGCCAAAAAAACAAAACAAAACGGCGTGGGGTTCCCCCAAAAATCCATACCAGACCCTTATCCGAGCACGCAACCTGGCAGGCCACAGGAAAAGAGGGGGGGACGAGAGTGCGGCCCCCCCCTCCTGAACCGTACCAGGCCACATGCCCTCAACATTGGGAGGGTGCTTTGGGGTAGCCCCCCAAAACACCTTGTCCCCATGTTGATGAGGACAAGGGCCTCATCCCCACAACCGTGGCCGGTGGTTGTGGGGGTCTGCGGGCGGGGGGCTTATCGGAATCTGGAAGCCCCCTTTAACAAGGGGACCCCCAGATCCCGGCCCCCCCCCTGTGTGAAATGGTAAGGGGGTACTTACCCCTACCATTTCACTAAAAAAGTGTCAAAATAGTTAAAAATGACAAGAGACAGTTTTTGACAATTCCTTTATTTAAATGCTTCTTCTATCTTCCTTCATCTTCTTCATCTTCTGGTTCTTCTGGCTCTTCTGGTTCTTCCTCCGGCGTTCTCGTCCAGCATCTCCTCCGCGGCGTCTTCTATCTTCTTCTCCTCGGGCCGCTCCGCACCCATGGCATAAGGGGAGGCTCCCGCTCTTCTCTTCATCTTCTTCTTCATCCTCTTCTCTTCTTCATCTTCTTCATCTTCTTCATCTTCTCTTCTTAATTTTCTTCCGCGGGCCGCTCCGCATCCATGCATTGAGGGAGGCTCCCGCTGTGTGACGGCGTCTCCTCGTCTGACGGTTCTTAAATAACGGGGGGCGGGGCCACCCGGTGACCCCGCCCCCCTCTGACGCACGGGACATGACGGGACTTCCCTGTGGCATTCCCCGTGATGTCACAGGGAAGTCCCGTCAAGTCACCGTGCGTCAGAGGGGGGCGGGGTCACTGGGTGGCCCCGCCCCCCGTTATTTAAGAACCGTCAGACGAGGAGACGCCGTCACACAGCGGGAGCCTCCCTCCATGCCAGCATGGCTGCGGAGCGGCCCGGAGAAGAAATGAAGAAGGAAGAAGAGATGAAGAAGAAGAAGATGAAGAAGAGAAGAGGATGAAGAAGAAGAAGATGAAGAGAAGAGCGGGAGCCTCCCCTCATGCCATGGGTGCGGAGCGGCCCGAGGAGAAGAAGATAGAAGACGCCGCGGAGGAGATGCTGGACGAGAACGCCGGAGGAAGAACCAGAAGAGCCAGAAGAACCAGAAGATGAAGAAGATGAAGGAAGATAGAAGAAGCATTTAAATAAAGGAATTGTCAAAAACTGTCTCTTGTCATTTTTAACTATTTTGACACTTTTTTAGTGAAATGGTAGGGGTAAGTACCCCCTTACCATTTCACACAGGGGGGGGGCCGGGATCTGGGGGTCCCCTTGTTAAAGGGGGCTTCCAGATTCCGATAAGCCCCCCGCCCGCAGACCCCCACAACCACCGGCCACGGTTGTGGGGATGAGGCCCTTGTCCTCATCAACATGGGGACAAGGTGTTTTGGGGGGCTACCCCAAAGCACCCTCCCAATGTTGAGGGCATGTGGCCTGGTACGGTTCAGGAGGGGGGGGCCGCACTCTCGTCCCCCCTCTTTTCCTGCGGCCTGCCAGGTTGCGTGCTCGGATAAGGGTCTGGTATGGATTTTTGGGGGAACCCCACGCCGTTTTTTTTTTTTTTTTGGCGCGGGGTTCCCCTTAAAATCCATACCAGACCTGAAGGGTCTGGTATGGAATTTAGGGGGAACCCCACGTCATTTTTTAAAAAAAATTTTGGCCGGGGTTCCCCTTAATATCCATACCAGACCTGAAGGGCCTGGTATGGAATTTAGGGGGACCCCCCCACGTCATTTTTTTTTTTTTTAATTTTGGTTCGGGGTTTCCCTGTGGGGAATTCCCATGCCGTTTTTATCAATGAACTTTTATGTGTATTGTCGGACCGGCAATTCATTAATAGCCGCGGTAGTTTTAAATGAGTTTTTTCCTTCGAAATGTCATTTTGCTGTCAGACTGTTCTAAACACGGGAAACATGCGCCCCTTTACAGGCATACTATAGACACCCCCCAGGTACGAAATTTAAAGGGATATTACACTTTTATTGTTTGACTTTAAGCATTATTAAAATCACTGCTCCTGAAAAACCGTCCGTTTTTAAAACTTTTTTTTGCATTGATACATGTCCCCTGGGGCAGGACCCGGGTCCCCAAACACTTTTTATGACAATAACTTGCATATAAGCCTTTAAAATTAGCACTTTTGATTTCTCCCATAGACTTTTAAAGGGTGTTCCGCCGGGCATTCGAATTTGCCGCGAACACCCCAAATTGTTCGGTGTTCGGCGAACTTGCGAACAGCCAATGTTCGAGTCGAACATGAGTTCGACTCGAACTCGAAGTTCATCCCTAATGGCCAGCTCTTGGTCTTCTAGAGTCTTCCATTGCCACCCATTGTTTTGCCTCTGCATGGCAATGCCAGTCCACCACCCTGGTGAGGTGGCCATCTCTGTAATAGGCTCTAACGTCTGGGAGACCCACCCCTCCCCTATACTTCGAGAGATGGAGAAGTTGAAGCCTAATGCATGGCCTACGGTGGGACCAGATGAAATCACGGGAACATAGAATCTTTTTAATTTCAATTTCTTTATTTTCTTTATTAGTTTTTTTCTGTATAAAAAAAATAAACACGTAGCATGGATGCAACCCCGCTGTAACATCAATATACACAGTTTCTTGATTCATTCTTGACACAAACCCCCTCTCCCAGCCCAGAACCTCCCCCACCCAAATACTCCCCCCCCCCCCACACCATACCCCTCCCTCCCCATCTACCGTTCTCATTTCAGCTTAATCCTAATCTTTTCCACTATTCCTCCTCTCCCACTGTGTGTCTGTCATATACTCCCTCTGCTATATATTATAGCCTATGATCCCATTATTTCTGAAAATCTCATTGTTAGCTTAAAATCTACCCAATCCCGCCATTTCTCTTCAAATTCCTCTATTCCCTCTCCTTCACTAAACCTTAGATATTCTAAGTTTTGAATGTCATTTATTTTGTCACACCAGTTCTTCATGGTAGGCCTTTCTGGTTCATGCCAATGTCTAGGTATAAGGCTGCGTTTAAAAGCTGCGTTCTTATATATTCTTATATATAAGTAAGTATAGTAAGTAACGTTCTTATATATTGTTTAGTTGGCATTCTTATCCCATAGAATAGGCACCCCCACGGGTCATCGGGGACCTCTATGTTGGTTATCACTTTGATTAATTGCCTAATCTCCCCCCAGATTTTTTTAATTTCAGGGCAGTGCCACCAAATGTGAGCCATGGTCCCTATTTCTTTGCACCCTCGTCGGTAAAACTGTGATTTTTCATTTTGACACTTGTGTGCCTTATCGGGGGTGATGTACCATCTGGCCAAGCACTTATAGTTTAACTCTATTATATTGCTATTAACTGAAGTAATATGTGCCCGTCTCAGTAATTGCCTGATCTCCACCTTATTTACTGGTATTCCCAGTTCCCTCTCCCACTTCTCGATATACGGCGGTATCTCCGGCCCTGTTCCATCGTTCAGCACTCTGTAAATCCTAGAAATGACCCTCCTCCTCTCTTGACCTACACAGATCTTCTCCAAGGGGAGGAGATTTTCTACTGGTCTGATGGGCTGGGGCAGGGTCTCGATGAAGTGTTTCAGTTGGCTATACTGCCATACATCTATCACCATCAACTCCCTTTTATTTCTTAGTTCCTGATAAGTGAGTATTTTACCTTTTTGCATTATGTCTTCTATTTGTGCATTCTCCTGTATTATCCAATTACCAAACAGTGTTGCTATTCCAGGTGTGAAGTAATCTGTGTTTTTCAGAGGTATTAAAGGTGAATTATATATACCGTATATACTCGAGTATAAGTCGAATTTTTCAGCCCTTTTTTTTGGGCTGAAAGTGTCCCTTCGACTTATACTCGAGTCCCTGCCGTCTGTCTGCATGATCAGCGTGTCATGCAGGCAGACGGCGGCCGGCGTAGTGTTCGCCGGCTATTGCAGCTTTCAAAAGCCGCGCCTCCTGCTCATCTGTGATAGGCTGAACAGCTGTCAGTGTACAGCCTATCACGGACATTCTCTCATCCTCGTCCGTGGTATGAGAATGAGAGAATGTCCGTGATAGGCAGTCAGCGGTCAGCCTATCACAGACGAGGAGGAGGCGCGGCTTTTGAACTGTGGAATGGCCGCCGAACAGTATCATCACACGCCGGCCGCCGATTGAAGATGGAGATCGCCACAGAGAGGATGGAGATCGCCACAGGGAGGCTGCACAGGACACAGGTAGGACACATGCACACATACATGTACAGGACACAGGACATGTACAGGACACACACACACACACACACATGTACAGGACATGTACAGGACACACACACATGTACAGGACACACACACACACACACACATGTACAGGACACAGGACATGTACAGGACACACACACACACACACACATGTACAGGACATGTACAGGACACACACACATGTACAGGACACACACACACACACACATGTACAGGACACAGGACATGTACAGGACACACATGTACAGGACACACACACATGTACAGGACACATGCACAGGGTACAGGTAGGCTGCACAGGACACAGGGAGGCATGCAGCTGCAGATGGGCATTATTGACCCTCTGCATTTTTCACCCTCGACTTATACTCGGGTCAATAAATTTTTCCCAGTTTTTTGTGGTAAATTAGGGGCCTCGACTTATACTCGGGACGACTTATACTCGAGTATATACGGTATATTCCCACTTCTACTTTTTATATATATATTATCCCATGTTTTTAGTGCATTACTCGTGATAGTGTGTATATCTTTATTAAGATTCCTATATTGTGGCAGGATCCATATAATTTTACCCAATATGACCGTACTTATTGTACTTCCATCTTAACCCATCTCTTTTCCTGATTATTTTTTACCCATTCTACTATTCGTGATACTATAATTGTATTATAACATTTCCTGATATCCGGTGCCCCCCACCCTCCTCTCACCTTATCCTTAGTTAACTGTGTCAATTTTATTCGTGATTTTTTCCCTCTCCATATAAACCTTAGGAACATTGTTTGTATTATTTAAAAAAAAGCCAGTGGGAGAGGGATCGGGAGCGTCTGCATCTTGTACATGATTTTAGGCAGAATAACCATTTAAAAGATATTAATTCTTCCCCCCCCGAGATAATTTTCCTGGTGTGAATTTATTTAACTCTATTTTGATATCGTTCAATAATGGGATAAAGTTAACTTGATATAGTGTCTCGCTAGAGGTAGTTATCTTGACTAGGGATGACCCGGACACCCCCCTGTTCGGTTCGCACCAGAACATGCGAACAGGAAAAAAGTTTGTTCAAACACGCGAACACCGTTAAAGTCTATGGGACATGAACATGAATAATCAAAAGTGCTAATTTTAAAGGCTAATATGCAAGTTATTGTCATAAAAAGTGTTTGGGGACCTGGGTCCTGCCCCAGGGGACATGGATCAATGCAAAAAAAAGTTTTAAAAACTGGCGTTTTTTCAGGAGCAGTGATTTTAATAATGCTTAAAGTCGAACAATAAAAGTGTAATATCCCTTTAAATTTCGCACCTGGGGGGTGTCTATAGTATGCCTGTAAAGGGGCGCATGTTTCCCGTGTTTAGAACAGTCTGACAGCAAAATGACATTTCGAAGGAAAAAACCCATTTAAAACTACCCGCGGCTATTGCATTGCCGACAATACACATAGAAGCTCATTGATAAAAACGGCATGGGAATTCCTCACAGGGGAACCCCAAACCAAAATTAAAAAAAAAAAAATGACGTGGGAGTCCCCCTAAATTCCATACCAGGCCCTTCAGGTCTGGTATGGATTTTAAGGGGAACCCCGCGCCAAAATTAAAAAAAAAATGATGTGGGGCTCCCCCTAAATTCCATACCAGACCCTTCAGGTCTGGTATGGATTTTAAGGGGAACCCCGCTCCAAAAAAAAAAAAAACGGCGTGGGGTTCCCCCAAAGATCCATACCAGACCTTTATCTGAGCACGCAACCTGGCAGGCCGCAGGAAAAGAGGGGGGACGAGAGTGCGCCCCCCCCTCCTGAACCGTACCAGGCCACATGCCCTCAACATTGGGAGGGTGCTTTGGGGTAGCCCCCCAAAAGCACCTTGTCCCCATGTTGATGAGGACAAGGGCCTCATCCCCACATCCCTGGCCGGTGGTTGTGGGGGTCTGCGGACGGGGGGCTTATCGGAATCTGGAAGCCCCCTTTAACAAGGGGACCCCCAGATCCCGGCCCCCCCTGTGTGAAATGGTAAGGGGGTACTTACCCCTACCATTTCACTAAAAAACTTGACGGGACTTCCCTGTGACGTCACGGGGAATGCCACAGGGAAGTCCCGTCATGTCCCGGGAAAATCACCAATGACGCTGACAAACCCGGAAGTCATGGCGTACACCGGTCTGATCATGTGTTTGTCATAATTTTTTTTTTTGCGAAAATTCTTGCAGATAGGATGAAAACAATTATGCAGGACAAAATACACCCAGACCAAGTAGGTTTTGTCCCAGGAAGGGAGGCGAGGGACAACGGAATTAGAACATTACTGGCAATACAGAAAATCAAAGATAGTGGGGCCCCAGGACTACTCCTGTCAATCGACACCGAGAAAACCTTTGACAGGGTAGACTGGGGCTTCATGCAGAGCACATGGGAAGAAACGAGACTGGGGACGAAAATGATCAGATGGATAAAGGCACTGTATAACAGACCCACAGCAGGGGTAAAGGTAAATGGGACAGTCTCAGGATCGTTCGAAATGCACAACGGCACCAGGCAGGGGTGTCCATTGTCCCCCCTACTGTTCGTGATGGCATTGGAACCACTCCTGACAGGATAAGGCAGAATATAGATATCAGGGGGATAAAAGTCGGTGAGGAAATCCATAAAATCGCGGCCTACACAGACATTTTATTTTACATAACACGCCCCATGATAACTCTCCAAGACTTAATGAAAATTTTGAAAGAGTAAGGGGAGATTTCTAACGTTAAGATGAACTCGGCCAAGTCAGAAACCTTAACTTTTAATATACCAAAAAAAGAGGTGCTCACCTATCAAAAAGATTTTCCATTTGTCTGGGGAAAAAAAGAAATAAAATACTTTCATGCATGCGCAGTGTATATAAAGCACAACACGCGTGCGTAGCACGTATGATCTGTGAGCGGAGGAAGGAGTTTTGGAAGCGCCGATCGTGATAATGAAGGTAACATTTAAACTTGGGCCTATACTGATTCTATATTGAGGCTAGGGATGAGCTTCGAGTTCGAGTCGAACACATGTTCGACTCGAACATTGGCTGTTCGCAAGTTCAGCTGTACAGCGAACAATTTGGGGTGTTCGCGGCAAATTTGAATGCCGCGGAACACCCTTTAAAAGTCTATGGGAGAAATCAAAATGTCACAGGGAAGTCCCGTCAAGTCACCGTGCGTCAGAGGGGGGCGGGGTCACCAGGTGGCCCCGCCCCCTGTTATTTAAGAACCGTCAGATGAGGAGACGCCGTCACACAGCGGGAGCCTCCCTCAATGCCAGCATGGATGCGGAGCGGCCCGGAGAAGAAGATGAAGCAGAGAAGAAGATGAAGAAGATGAAGAAGAGAAGAAGATTAAGAGAAGAGCGGGAGCCTCCCCCATGCCATGGGTGCGGAGCGGCCCGAGGAGAAGATAGAAGACGCCGCGGAGGAGATGCTGGACGAGAATGCCGGAGGAAGAGCCAGAAGAACCAGAAGAAGAAGAAGAAGATGAAGGAAGATAGAAGAAAGAAGAAAGACGAAGCATTTAAATAAAGGAATTGTCAAAAACTGTCTCTTTTTAACATTTTTGACAGTTTTTTAGTGAAATGGTAGGGGTACTTTTGTACCCCCTTACCATTTCACACAGGGGGGACCGGGATCTGGGGGTCCCCTTGTTAAGGGGGCTTCCAGATTCTGATAAGCCCCCCGCCCGCAGACCCCCACAACCACCGGCCAGGGATGTGGGGATGAGGCCCTTAGGGGGGACCCCCACGTCATTTTTTTAAAAATTTTGGTTCGGGGTTCCCCTGTGGGAAATTCCCATGCCGTTTTTATCAATGAACTTCTATGTGTATTGCCAGACCGACAATTCATTATAGGCGCGAGTAGTTTTAAATGACTTTTTTTCCTTTAGAAATGTAATTTTGCTGTCAGACTGTTCTAAACACGGGAAACATGCACCACTTTACAGGCATACTATAGACACCCCCCAGGTACGAAATTTAAAGGAATATTACACTTTTATTGTTTCACTTTAAGCACTATTAAAATCACTGCTCTCGAAAAAAACGCAGTTTTTAAAACTTTTTTTGCATTGATACATGTCCCCTGGGGCAGGACCCAGGTCCCCAAACACTCTTTATGACAATAACTTGCATAGTAACCTTTAAAATTAGCACTTATGATTTCTCCCATAGACTTTTAAAGGGTGTTCCGCGGCTTTCGAATTTGCCGCGAACACCTCAAATTGTTTGCTATACGGCGAACGGGTGAACGGCCAATGTTCGAGTCAAACTCATGTTCGACCTGAACATAAAGCCCATCCCTAGTGAACATGCCACGGTCAGCAAGTGGTAAATCTAAACACGCAACCTGTCAGGCCGCAGGAAAAGAGGGGGGACGAGAGAGCGCCCCCCCTCCTGAACCGTACCAGGCCACATGCCCTCAACATGGGGAGGGTGCTTTGGGGTAGCCCCCCAAAGCACCTTGTCCCCATGTTGATGGGGACAAGGGCCTCCTCCCCACAACCCTTGCCCGGTGTATGTTGGGGTTTGCGGGCAGGGGGCTTATCGGAATCTGGAAGCCCCCTTTAACAAGGGGACCCCCAGATCCTGGCCTCCCCCCCTGTGTGAAATGGTAACAGGGTACAAATGTACCCCTACCATTTCACAAAAAAAGTGTGAAAATGGTAAAAAAAAAAATGACATGGCTTGGGACAAGTCCTTTATTAAAAAATAAAAAAATAAAAATGTCCCATGAATTCTTCTTCTTCTTCTCTTGCTCCACCTACGGACCGAAAAAGAAAAAAGAAAAATGCACGCCGCCACTGATCCGCCTCCATGGGAGGCACCCTCCGTAATGACCATCCTCTCAGGTGACAGTTCTGTTATAACTGAGGGCGGGGCCACACAGTGACATCCCCAGGTGACCCCACCCCCCTCTGACGCACAGGGACATCCCTATGGCTTCCCCGTAGCGTCAGAAGGGGTGGAGGCTTTATTCCTAGTCGGCCTGAAAAGGGTACCAAGGACTCATCTACACATATATTCTGATCGGGGACATAGAGTTCTGCAAATCGTTGGGAAAAGAAATTTATCAGTGGGCGAATTTTATATAACTTGACGTAATTTGGATGATTGCGGGGAGGGCCCTGGGTGTTGTCGCTGAAATGAAGAAACTGCATTATCATCTCGTATCAGGACCTAGACATTATGGCAGAATAAATGGGCATGTGGTGGATGGGATTAGTGGACCAATAGGTGTGTCTTTCATTTTTTTTGTAAGCCCCATGTTTATGGTGAGGCCCATAAACAATTTGAACTTTTCCAAATTCAGATCTCTCCACTCAAACGGATGGGCATATGATGATTGGGGGTTGTTGGCGTTAGTACTACTGGGCATATAAATTTTTCTGGTCCACAATAAATTGAAGCAAAGTGTTGGGCAAAAACAGATAAAAACAATCGATCTCAGTGAAATTTTGGGTGTTGGCCTGCACAACTGACTGTCCTGTGAAAGGGGGAATAATTTGTGATCCTGAGTCGGAAGGCAGCCATGTTGGGTTGGCAAGACCATCTGGCATGTATGTAGAGGCCCTGGTTCTTGGGGGACGTGACACTCCAGTAGTTGGGGGATTTGAATTTCCTGTGCTGGTACTCAGGCATGATGTGGCAGCACTGGTACTGGGCCTGGGCATATGTTCCCAGGGCCTATCGCTGGCGGCAGCGCTGGTACTGGGCCTGGGAATTTGTTCTTGAGGCCTATTGCTGGTGGCAGTGCTGGTACTGGGCCTGGGAATATATGATGGGTGCACCACTGACGGTCACTGATAGTTGACGGGTAATGGGTGACAGGGCACGTTCACTGATGGGTGCACTGCTGATGGTCACTGATGGGTGATGTGTGATGGATGACAGGCTACGGTCAGTGATGGGTGACGGGTGCACCGCTGATGGTCACTGATGGGTGACAGGTGATGGGTGACAGGCTACGGTCACTGATGGGTGACTGGTGCACCGCTGATGGTCACTGATGGGTAAAGGGGGACAGGGCAGGTCACTGATGGGTGATGGGTGTCAGGGCATGGTCACTGATGGGTGATGGGTGCACTGTTGATTGTCACTGATGGGTGACAGGGCATGGTCACTGATGGGTGACGGGTGCTCCGCTGACGGTCACTGATGGCAGTCTCTTATGTGACAGGTGCACTACATGGGGTTACTGTGGTGACTGTTGGGTGACAGATGACAATGGGGGGGGGGCGATAGGACAAGTATTGTGCTTGGTGCATACAATACACACACAGATAGGTAACTCACTGCTCCTGGCTCTTCTCTCCTCACACTGGAAACGGTGTGTGGGGAGAGAAGAGCTGGTAACAGCTAGTTACCCCTCTGTGTTTACATTTAGTGATCGGCTGTGAAAGGATCACAGCTGATCACGTGGTAAACAGCCAATGGCTGTTTACCAGCATCAGTGACAAGCAGTGTTCCCGGGAACACGCTGCCACCGATGTGCATGCACAGTGGTGAGGTACCATCTGTGATTGGCCGTGACTTCATCACGGCCAATCACGTGGTAAACAGCCATGCCCAATGGCTGTTCACCCCCCTCGGGCCTGTTTTAATGGACAGACGTCACATGAAGACTGCCCAGAACGAGAGCCGCGTTTAAAAAGTCCGCTGCACAAATACAGTGTGACATAAAATATTGCAACAATCACCATTGAGATCACCATTTTATTCTCTAGGGTCTATGCTAAAAATATACAGTGGGGACGGAAAGTATTCAGACCCCCTTACATTTTTCTCTCTTTGTTATATTGCAGCCATTTGCTAAAATCATTTAAGTTCATTTTTTTCCTCATTAATGTACACACAGCACCCCATATTGACAGAAAAACACAGAATTGTTGACATTTTTGCAGATTTATTAAAAAAGAAAAACTGAAATATTGCTTGGTCCTAAGTATTCAGACCCTTTGCTGTGACATTCATATATTTAACTCAGGTGCTGTCCATTTCTTCTGATCATCCTTGAGATTCTACACCTTCATTTGAGTCCAGCTGTGTTTGATTATACTGATTGGACTTGATTAGGAAAGCCACACACCTGTCTATATAAGACCTTACAGCTCACAGTGCATGTCAGAGCAAATGAGAATCATGAGGTCAAAGGAACTGCCTGAAGAGCTCAGAGACAGAATTGTGGAAAGACACAGATCTGGCCAAGGTTACAAAAAAATTTCTGCTGCACTTAAAGTTCCTAAGAGCACAGTGGCCTCCATAATCCTTAAATGGAAGACGTTTGGGAAGACCAGAATCCTTTCTAGAGCTGGCCGTTCAGCCAAACTGAGCTATCGGGGGAGAAGAGCCTTGATGAGAGAGGTAAAGAAGAACCCAAAGATCACTGTGGCTGAGCTCCAGAGATGCAGTCGGGAGATGGGAGAAAGTTGTAGAAAGTCAACCATCACTGAAGCCTTCCACCAGTTGGGGCTCTATGGCAGAGTGGCCCGACGGAAGCCTCTCTTCAGTGCAAGACACATGAAAGCCCGCATGGAGTTTGCTAAAAAAACACCTGAAGGACTCCAAGATGGTGAGAAATAAGATTCTTTGGTCTGATGAGACCAAGATAGAACTTTTTGGCCATAGTTCTAAGCGGTATGTGTGGAGAAAACCAGGCACTGCTCATCACCTGTCCAATACAGTCCCAACAGTGAAGCATGGTGGTGAAAGCATCATGCTGTGGGGGCGTTTTTCAGATGCAGGGACAGGACGACTGGTTGCAATCGAGGGAAAGATGAATGCGGCCAAGTACAGGGATATCCTGGACGAAAACATTCTCCAGAGCGCTCAGGACCTCAGACTGGGCCGAAGGTTTAACGTCCAACAAGACAATACCCTAAGCACACAGCTAAAATAACAAAGGAGTGGCTTCACAACAACTGTTCTTGAATGGCCCAGCCAGAGCCCTGACTTAAACCCAATTGAGCATCTCTGGAGAGACCTAAAAATGGCTGTCCACCAACGTTTACCATCCAACCTGACAGAACTGTAGTGGATCTGCAAGGAGGAATGGCAGAGGATCCCCAAATCCAGGTGTGAAAAACTTGTTGCATCTTCCCCAAAAAGACTCATGGCTGTATTAGATCAAAAGGGTGCTTCTACTAAATACTGAGCAAAAGGTCTGAATACTTAGGACCATGTGATATTTCAGTTTTTCTTTTTTAATAAATCTACAAAAATGTTAACAATTCTGTGTTTTTCTGGAAATATGGGGTGCTGTGTGTACATTAATGAGGAAAAAAACAATGAACCTAAATGATTTTAGCAAATGGCTGCTAAAAGGGGGTTCGAATACTTCCCGCCCCCACTGTATATATATATATATATATATATATATATATATATATATATATATATATATATATACATACATACATACATACATACATACATACATACATATATATAAAATGCTTGGGGGTTCTAAGTAATTTTCTAAAAAAATATTAACAAACAGAAAAGGCCTGGTCAGCAAGTGGTTAAGGTCACCACAGAGGACAAGGAAGGAAAGGAGAGGAGGAAAGGAAATTTAATCTCCAAATATGGAAAGGTTTCTTCATTTCACTTCTAGCGTCTACAAAATAGAGGATTTATGGCATTTTTATTGTTAATTTTTTTTATTAGTAATGGCGGCGATCTGCTATTTTTATCGTGACTGCGACATTATGGCGGACACATCGGACACTTTTGAAACTATTTTGGGACCATTGTCATTTATACAGTAATCAGTGCTATAAAAATGACACTGGCAGGGAAGGGGTTAAACACTAGGGGGCGATCAAGGGGTTAAGTGTGTCCTAGGGAGTGATTCTAACTGTGGGGGGATTGCCTCATTAGAACATGACAGAGATCACTGCTCCCAATGACAGTAGATCTCTGTCATGTTGCTAGGCATGAACAGGGAAATGCCTTGTTCACAAATACATCTTCCCATTCTTCCACTCCGTGACACGATCGCGAGCCCCCGATGGACATTGAGTCCGCGCGACCTGTGGGCACAGTCACGGAGTATGTGGCGGGCCCACAATGCCGCAATTTAAAGGGGACGTACCTGTATGCCCATTTGCCCAGCTGTGCCATTGTGCCGATGTATATCATGATGCGCTGGTCGGCATGTGGTTAAAACAATGCCTTTAAGTACCAGGTGTACACTGCCCTTCATTTTTTGGACCTTCTGTTACCCTGACCTGGAATTAATAATCCATACGCATATTCCACAGTGTTGCAATTATCTGGGCAGTTTTTGCAGTATTACAGGTTAATCCTTCTCTATGTTTGTAGATGTGATATACTCAAAAATAAACAATAAAACATATTATAGAGCTTCTCATCTTAGAAAGTTTGTTTAAATGCCCCGACATCAAATCACTCACAAAGAACTTCACTACAAAACAAAAATCCAAGAAAATGTTTGATGTTCCATCGCCAAATCAGTCTGTGAAACCAACTTGTGTTACGTATGCTCTCAACTTCTATCTGCTGGGTTGAACGAAAAAAAAAAAAATAGTAGTATGCACTAGGCTTAAGGCTTAATATTTAGTGACACACCAGAATGCACAGATATGAATGGTCTTTGCATTTTGGGGCATTACATTAAAAAATATATACGGTATCTGATTTTTATGTGTTGTGGAGCTGCGGCAGTTCATTTAAAATAAATGTCTGCTTAGTGCAATGCATGTGTAAACATGCAAAAACCAGAGGTTAAACACTCATTACTTTTTCTAAACCCTGTGGTGTGTGACATACTCGAACCAAAAAAAAAATGCACACACAAAAGTGAGAACACACAAAAGTGCACAGGGTATACACATGGACCCCAAAAAGGGGGGGGGGGGGTTCAAAAGGTAACCCTAAGAAACAATCAAGGGAGATCAGCCACGGTATATGAATTATTTATTAGAAGCTTTATTGGTGAAGTACAAAATTATTAACAGTGTTCCAACCTGACAAAACACAAAGGAAAAATCTCTACCTTTGGGTGTTTATATTGTTCCCCTTGATCCAGCTTCAAACTTGACTGAATCAGCCAATAGGATGTCAATCATCTTCAACTAATGCATATTTAATGACCTATACCGGTCAATCACAGAAAACAGCAGATCTCTGCAGTTAATTGAAAGCTGGAGACACCTTTGCTACAATTAGCTTTGGTGTCACCCTTGGGAAACTCATTTCCTTTCAAGTCCATCCTTTCTCTTTGGTATTAGTCTTGATATAGCAGGGTCATGCATGCATTAGCGCTTTTTAATTTGTGACAATATTGTCTTATTACCATGTGATTTTATTAGTGATTCATGAATTTTTTGCAAATTACATGAACATTATCCAACCAGGGTAGGGTTGTTCCGCCTGGATTGGAACACTGTTAATAATTTTGTACTTCACGAATAAAGCTTCTAATAAATAATTCATATACCGTTGCTGATCTCCCTTGATTGTTTCTTAGGGTTACCTTTTAACCCCCCCCCCCTTTTTATGCCCTAATCTGCACGCTTTCTGGGAGATATACCGCCCTAAGGGCGAATCGGTGGGTCAGTTTACCTCTATGGTTTACTAACCAATAATGTAGGATTAAGACCCCTGATGAAGTCACATGATGACGTAACGTGCAGGGAGTGGCCTGATGTGGATTAGATACTGGAAGTGATGTGAGAGGGGCGGTCAAACACCACACTGTTTTAAAGTTCAATTTCAAAGCCTTTTTAATTATTGTTGAAGTAAAGGTCCAATTTGTTATACCTAATAAAATAGTTGTTGTTCTCTGACATACTACACTATTGGAGGTCTTTTTTTCTCCCCCGCCCCCCGTTCTTTGGGAATGTGAGATCATATGAAGATGTAGATCCAGAACATCCACATAGATATAACATATGCTGGAACGGAGGACCCCCTGGTGGTAGCTGTCGGAATAGCGGAAGGAATCCTTTAATAATGATATATGCTGATGATCCAAAGAATTGAGGTGAGAGTTCTGTGAGCTTGTTTCACGGATTGTGCATATCTCTCACTTATAAAGATTTGCAGATTACTTAGCCTTTTTATGGGAACATTTTGAAAAGACTGTCAATCAGCAAGGTGTCTTATTAGAAAAAAATGTTCCCACATTATATGGACTTCTTTAACATTTCTGTATGATTCTTATTTATTCCTAATGTCCCCATATTTATTTTTTATTTTTTAATTTTTATTGATTTGCTTTCATTGATTCATCACTTTTGTAGATATATACTTTATTGCTGTAGCGCAGGATCACTACTGTTTTTATTTATTCTGCTTGTGTGATGTGAACACTACTATATCCTGCTGCAGACAGATTTGATTGCACCTTAATTGCACTTATTGCACTTTGATTGCTCATCACAAATTTTGTGGTGGTTTTATTTGAATACATTTGTATATTTTGCACAATATTCCTTTTTTATTTTATTAGTTATTCTCGAACACTTCACAGTGGCGCGAAGGCCTTTTATTTAATTACTTGTAGATATTTTTGACTTGTGCAAAGATGAAAAAAGTATACACTGCGCTAAATACAAAAAATGGTGCAGAGCAGCTACATACAGGGTGACAAAAACCATAAAAACGTGTGAGGAAATAAAATGTAGCGCATAAATTGTGCAAAAAAATATTACAGTCAAGAAAATGGCTGGAAAACAAATGTCCATAAGTGATATACACGTTGGTAATGAAACTTATAAGTCTCTAAATAAAGGTAAATGGACTCCAGTGAGTGAATAAAACAGCAGATAAGCATGGGATATCCCCCTGGGAATGGTATGTGGATGTGAGACGACAAATATTCCAACACAGGTGTATCATCGGATCCTCCCAAAGCTGTATCTCACAACTGCATGTACCTTGGTGAAGATGGTGTGTAAGAAACTCTTACCAGATATGGTGGACTCCCTTGTCAGCGACAGGGAGTCATTCGGGCGGGTTGCCTCTCAGGGCCTGAAACACGGACATCACAGCTCTGCGAACCTTCTGGGTCAAACTCTGTGTGGATCTCCCGGGGCCGCCAGGTGGGTCCTCCCAAAGGATGGCCGAGGTGCGAATCAGAGGGAATGATGCCTCACGTGAAAAGTTGAGGTGAAGACAGGTTTGATCTCTCAGTTGGTATGTGGAGAAAAAATAAACAGGCTCCACATAGCGTAGATAAGCAAAGTGGGATTTTTATTGCTAAAAAAGCCAGGCAATAATAAAATGTGATCACAGGGTATAAAAACAAAGTTGGGCAACAAGAAGGATGCTGAAAGCGCCCGACGCGTTTCGATCGATGGATCGTCTACTGGGGCATACAGCATCCCCTCCAAGTTGCCTTATATTTATGAGAAAACATTCAAAGAAGCAAATTGTATGTGTTGTCAAACAGCTTTCCCCATTGGATGAGTGGGGTCACCTGATCGCACCTGGCTAAACCTAGCAGGTGTGTAACATCATTAGTTTGCATTGGTGGTATATAGTTAACCTATTGAGTATCACAAAACAGACTTCATATAAAACAACAATTAAATTGTGCAACATCCGTCCATTTAAACTTTTAATATTGGTAAGGAAATAAAAAACTGAACCTTCTAGCCTAGTGCTTCCATTGCTGACACTTCTATGCTTGTTTTAAACTGCAGAGGGGTCAGTGCCAATCAGAGACTCCATAACTGGGGACGGGCGGAGCCGACAGCCAATAGCTGCAGAGACAGGAAGTCTCGGTCGGCGCCGCCCAACCTCTAGGTGACAGACACAGGGAAATGACGTCAGGGCGCAAGGCACGCCCGACGCCCGTCCCCTGTCACATGACACTTTTCTCTGATAGTCCGAGAGAAGGAGGGAGGAGGGACGTACGTAGGACCGGACGTTCTCGGCGCCGGTTCACACGTTCCTCCCCCGTGTCCCCGGAAGTGACATTCGATGTAGGCGATGACCGGAAATCCCACCTGGATGGTGGGAAACTGGTAATCATTGTCTGAGGGGTAAAAAATTTAAATAACACCATCTAAAGTGGGACAGTGCATATAAGGGGGAGCCGAGCAGTGAAGAGAATAGCCTCCAAACTAAACAGTGCACAGCTCCCTCTCGAAAATTGAAAATTAAGGGACCACAAAGACACAATTAAGTGAATAGAATATCATATCTATGGTGGCAAAAGACCCCAAGATGAAATTAAAAACGTTTCTGGTCAGAGCAATACGTGATGAAGTGAATTAGAAAAATGAAATATGTGTCCAAAAATACAGTAAAGTGGATATAAGACAATTGCAGCTACCCGGCGTGCAATGTGGACAGTGCTCCTGCCGGTGGATGAACCCCAGAAATGGGGAGGATATGACTCACCCCAAACACCTAATGTGAGCGCACCCCCCAAAAAAGCGCCCCCATGGGGAGAACCAGAGAAATATAAAAACTAAAAATGTATAGTGAAATAAAAAATAGTGTTTAAAGAGGACGTCATAAAAATGCATGTGATGTTATGATTGAGGAACCAAGTAAGTGCAATGTAAATAAAGCTAAGATGAGTTGATGAACGAGTTGAGGTCCCACTCAACGTTCAACCCAAACGGAAAGAAGGACCTCAACTCGTGGATCCAGTACGTCTCGAGGCGTGAGACCCCTCGCAGGCGTGACTCACCTCTCCAGTGCGGAATGAACCTGTCAATAACTTGGAACAAGGTTCCAGTGGGGTCCTTGTCGTGGTGTTCCAAGTAGTGACGTGGTACCGTATGCTTGTCCCTGCCCTTTTTGATTGCCGTCACGTGTTCGTTGACACGAACAGAAAAAGTTCTGATCGTGCGACCCACATACTGCTTATGGCAGGGACAGGTTATCAAATAGACAATGTATTGTGAGGAGCACGTGGTGAAGTGCTTCATGGGATAAATACGGGAAGTGACCGTGGACTTAAACGTGACGCTCTTGCGTCTTCCCCCGATGTTATGAAGGCAGACCCGACATTTACGACAAGGGTAGTAACCTTTGCATTCCTGAAAAAAAGACACCTTCTTGGGGGGGTCTATTATGTTTGGAGCGATCTGTCCCTGAATGGACCTCGCTCCTCTGAAGACCACCGAGGCCCGGTTGGGCAGAACGGGTCCAAGTAGTCTGTCATTCTGTAATATTCCCCAATGTTTTTGGATAATACCTTTGATTTGATTGGATTGAATAGAATGGGTGGTGAAGAAAGATAACTTTGCATTGAATGTAGTGTTGTCTTTCGGGCGTTCTATGAGCGTTGCCTGTCTTTCAGTGAGCAAAGCTCTATTAATTTCGCTGTCTAAAAGGTGAGGATCATAACCCTTATCCAGGAATCTACCCCTGAGAACTTTAGATTGAGATATAAAGTCAGAAGTTTGGGTACAGTTGCGCCTCAGTCTCAAAAACTGGCTGCGGGGCACAGACCGGAGCCATTGTTCCCGATGGCAGCTGTCGATCGGAATGTACCCATTCCGATCCGTGGGTTTGAAGTAAGTACGGAACTCCAAGTGTTGGTGCACAACTGAAATTTCAAGATCGAGGAAATGTACTTTGGTTGTACTGGCTTCAAAGGTCAGCGAAATCCCCCTATCGTTGGCATTAAGGATACTCATGAAGCCCTCAAGGGATGCCAGATCTCCTTCCCAAAGGAGGAGGATGTCGTCTATGTACCTAGCCCAAAGGACCAACTCGGGTCTCCGGGCAGCATAGACGACATCCTCCTCCCACTGGGCCATGAAAAGGTTAGCGAGACTGGGGGCGAATTTGGCCCCCATAGCCACGCCCCTCTGTTGCAAAAAGAAACGGTCTTGAAACCAGAAGTAGTTATGTCTGGTTGCGAATTTTAACAGCTGCATGATAAAGTTTCGCTGTAATGTAGGTAGTCTTCCATCTCTGGAGAGATGGTTTTCGACTGCCTCGAAACCGAGATGGTGTGGTATGCAGGTATATAATGCTGCTACGTCAGCTGTTACTAGGAGAGTACCTTTTTTAATTGAAACCGATTCCAATAATTTGATTGTGTCTCTGGTGTCTTTCAGGTAAGAGGGGGTGGTTTGAACCAGAGGTTGTAAATAGAAGTCCACGTATTTGCCAATCCTCGCCGTGACCGAATCGATCCCGCTGACAATAGGTCTGCCGGGAGGATTGGTGGGGTTCTTGTGAACTTTGGGGAGGTAGTATATGGCGGGAATACGTGGTACTTGGGGGACCAAAAAGCATTTTTCCTTTTTGTTGAGAATTCCCAAAGAAAAACCTTCCTCAATCAATTCCACAAGGGCCTTTTTAAAAGAAACTGTGGGATCCCTCGGGATACACTGATAAGTGTCAGAATCGCTTAAAATCCTATTCATCTCTTTAAGGTAATCTACTCTGTCCAGAACAACAATGCCCCCGCCCTTATCAGCCGGGCGGATGACAAGGTTCTTGTTTTCACATAATGATTTTAGACCTGTCTTGATGTCAGGTTTGACATAGAGACGTTTCTGGCGTTTGGCTAATCTATCCAGGTCCTCCAGGACCAAACTCTTGAAGACCTGGATGGAGGGGGCCGTGGTGCCCGGGGGATTGAATAAGGATGAGTTAGACAATCCCGAATGGACTACTTGGGGGTGTGGAGATATTGCCTCTGTGGAGGGTACCATTCCACTATGGGAAGATGTCAATACCTGGGTAGTGGTTGAAACAGTGGTCTGTTGAGTGGGGGGAGTGATTTTGGTAAGAAAGTGCCTCTGTACACTAAGTTTTCGGGTGAACTTAAGTACATCAATGAATGTTGCGAAATGGTTAAGTGGTTTGGGTGGTACAAATTTGAGTCCTCTGTCCAAAACCGACTTCTCAGCTTCTGTTAGTACAGCTGAACTCAAATTAAAAATACCTGTACCCCTTACACTCTTTTCCTTTTGGCGTTGGACCCTCCTCCCCCCTCTGGTCCCTCTTTTCTGTCTGAATTTCCTGGATGGTAATCTGTACCTCTCTGAAAATCCTGAGATTGGTTGGGGCCTGGCCTACTTTGATTGTAACTGTAAGGGGAACGATGGTAATAATCATCCTCTCTTTCATAATGAGAGTATGTACCTCCATACCTTTCATAAGGGACATTGTCCCTGAGAGGACTGAATCTATTGTTAACATGAATCGGAGAATGGTAATTGTAGTCCAGACTCCGCCGTTGAGGGGTGTGGTAATTACGGGGGTCCCCATAGTTGGAAGGGGGCACCCGTGAATTACTCTTGTGGTGAGGATCTGAAGGGTGTCCTCTGGACCGACCCCTTGTCCTTGGGGCACCCCTCCCTACCCGGTTTCCCGGTGGGGGAGGACCCCCAGATAATCTGGGAGGTCCTTGTGCTACACCTCTTTTAGGAGGGGGGGGTTCTCTAGACTCTGATTTATGTGGAGGTTGATAAACGAGTGTTCGGTCTAAATTGGCTGTGGTTGCCATGGCCGTTTCCATAGATGGAGGGTCTCCATTGGCAACCGGAGGAGTATTAAGTTTTTTCTGCCAATTAAAGACCGAACGTGTGGTATAGTCTGTGTAGTCTCTATTGTACTTCTTTTGTTTTTTATTTCTTTGTTCCTTCTCTTCTTTTTCCAAAGTATTTCTCAGAGAAGTGGATAGTGAAATATATTCTGCAGTGGTTTTATGTGGAGTTAACTTGTCCTTTAAATCCCTGATTTCAATGTCAATGAAGGACAAGTTAACTCCACATAAAACCACTGCAGAATATATTTCACTATCCACTTCTCTGAGAAATACTTTGGAAAAAGAAGAGAAGGAACAAAGAAATAAAAAACAAAAGAAGTACAATAGAGACTACACAGACTATACCACACGTTCGGTCTTTAATTGGCAGAAAAAACTTAATACTCCTCCGGTTGCCAATGGAGACCCTCCATCTATGGAAACGGCCATGGCAACCACAGCCAATTTAGACCGAACACTCGTTTATCAACCTCCACATAAATCAGAGTCTAGAGAACCCCCCCCTCCTAAAAGAGGTGTAGCACAAGGACCTCCCAGATTATCTGGGGGTCCTCCCCCACCGGGAAACCGGGTAGGGAGGGGTGCCCCAAGGACAAGGGGTCGGTCCAGAGGACACCCTTCAGATCCTCACCACAAGAGTAATTCACGGGTGCCCCCTTCCAACTATGGGGACCCCCGTAATTACCACACCCCTCAACGGCGGAGTCTGGACTACAATTACCATTCTCCGATTCATGTTAACAATAGATTCAGTCCTCTCAGGGACAATGTCCCTTATGAAAGGTATGGAGGTACATACTCTCATTATGAAAGAGAGGATGATTATTACCATCGTTCCCCTTACAGTTACAATCAAAGTAGGCCAGGCCCCAACCAATCTCAGGATTTTCAGAGAGGTACAGATTACCATCCAGAAAATTCAGACAGAAAAGAGGGACCAGAGGGGGGAGGAGGGTCCAACGCCAAAAGGAAAAGAGTGTAAGGGGTACAGGTATTTTTAATTTGAGTTCAGCTGTACTAACAGAAGCTGAGAAGTCGGTTTTGGACAGAGGACTCAAATTTGTACCACCCAAACCACTCAACCATTTCGCAACATTCATTGATGTACTTAAGTTCACCCGAAAACTTAGTGTACAGAGGCACTTTCTTACCAAAATCACTCCCCCCACTCAACAGACCACTGTTTCAACCACTACCCAGGTATTGACATCTTCCCATAGTGGAATGGTACCCTCCACAGAGGCAATATCTCCACACCCCCAAGTAGTCCATTCGGGATTGTCTAACTCATCCTTATTCAATCCCCCGGGCACCACGGCCCCCTCCATCCAGGTCTTCAAGAGTTTGGTCCTGGAGGACCTGGATAGATTAGCCAAACGCCAGAAACGTCTCTATGTCAAACCTGACATCAAGACAGGTCTAAAATCATTATGTGAAAACAAGAACCTTGTCATCCGCCCGGCTGATAAGGGCGGGGGCATTGTTGTTCTGGACAGAGTAGATTACCTTAAAGAGATGAATAGGATTTTAAGCGATTCTGACACTTATCAGTGTATCCCGAGGGATCCCACAGTTTCTTTTAAAAAGGCCCTTGTGGAATTGATTGAGGAAGGTTTTTCTTTGGGAATTCTCAACAAAAAGGAAAAATGCTTTTTGGTCCCCCAAGTACCACGTATTCCCGCCATATACTACCTCCCCAAAGTTCACAAGAACCCCACCAATCCTCCCGGCAGACCTATTGTCAGCGGGATCGATTCGGTCACGGCGAGGATTGGCAAATACGTGGACTTCTATTTACAACCTCTGGTTCAAACCACCCCCTCTTACCTGAAAGACACCAGAGACACAATCAAATTATTGGAATCGGTTTCAATTAAAAAAGGTACTCTCCTAGTAACAGCTGACGTAGCAGCATTATATACCTGCATACCACACCATCTCGGTTTCGAGGCAGTCGAAAACCATCTCTCCAGAGATGGAAGACTACCTACATTACAGCGAAACTTTATCATGCAGCTGTTAAAATTCGCAACCAGACATAACTACTTCTGGTTTCAAGACCGTTTCTTTTTGCAACAGAGGGGCGTGGCTATGGGGGCCAAATTCGCCCCCAGTCTCGCTAACCTTTTCATGGCCCAGTGGGAGGAGGATGTCGTCTATGCTGCCCGGAGACCCGAGTTGGTCCTTTGGGCTAGGTACATAGACGACATCCTCCTCCTTTGGGAAGGAGATCTGGCATCCCTTGAGGGCTTCATGAGTATCCTTAATGCCAACGATAGGGGGATTTCGCTGACCTTTGAAGCCAGTACAACCAAAGTACATTTCCTCGATCTTGAAATTTCAGTTGTGCACCAACACTTGGAGTTCCGTACTTACTTCAAACCCACGGATCGGAATGGGTACATTCCGATCGACAGCTGCCATCGGGAACAATGGCTCCGGTCTGTGCCCTGCAGCCAGTTTTTGAGACTGAGGCGCAACTGTACCCAAACTTCTGACTTTATATCTCAATCTAAAGTTCTCAGGGGTAGATTCCTGGATAAGGGTTATGATCCTCACCTTTTAGACAGCGAAATTAATAGAGCTTTGCTCACTGAAAGACAGGCAACGCTCATAGAACGCCCGAAAGACAACACTACATTCAATGCAAAGTTATCTTTCTTCACCACCCATTCTATTCAATCCAATCAAATCAAAGGTATTATCCAAAAACATTGGGGAATATTACAGAATGACAGACTACTTGGACCCGTTCTGCCCAACCGGGCCTCGGTGGTCTTCAGAGGAGCGAGGTCCATTCAGGGACAGATCGCTCCAAACATAATAGACCCCCCCAAGAAGGTGTCTTTTTTTCAGGAATGCAAAGGTTACTACCCTTGTCGTAAATGTCGGGTCTGCCTTCATAACATCGGGGGAAGACGCAAGAGCGTCACGTTTAAGTCCACGGTCACTTCCCGTATTTATCCCATGAAGCACTTCACCACGTGCTCCTCACAATACATTGTCTATTTGATAACCTGTCCCTGCCATAAGCAGTATGTGGGTCGCACGATCAGAACTTTTTCTGTTCGTGTCAACGAACACGTGACGGCAATCAAAAAGGGCAGGGACAAGCATACGGTACCACGTCACTACTTGGAACACCACGACAAGGACCCCACTGGAACCTTGTTCCAAGTTATTGACAGGTTCATTCCACACTGGAGAGGTGAGTCACGCCTGCGAGGGGTCTCACGCCTCGAGACGTACTGGATCCACGAGTTGAGGTCCTTCTTTCCGTTTGGGTTGAACGTTGAGTGGGACCTCAACTCGTTCATCAACTCATCTTAGCTTTATTTACATTGCACTTACTTGGTTCCTCAATCATAACATCACATGCATTTTTATGACGTCCTCTTTAAACACTATTTTTTATTTCACTATACATTTTTAGTTTTTATATTTCTCTGGTTCTCCCCATGGGGGCGCTTTTTTGGGGGGTGCGCTCACATTAGGTGTTTGGGGTGAGTCATATCCTCCCCATTTCTGGGGTTCATCCACCGGCAGGAGCACTGTCCACATTGCACGCCGGGTAGCTGCAATTGTCTTATATCCACTTTACTGTATTTTTGGACACATATTTCATTTTTCTAATTCACTTCATCACGTATTGCTCTGACCAGAAACGTTTTTAATTTCATCTTGGGGTCTTTTGCCACCATAGATATGATATTCTATTCACTTAATTGTGTCTTTGTGGTCCCTTAATTTTCAATTTTCGAGAGGGAGCTGTGCACTGTTTAGTTTGGAGGCTATTCTCTTCACTGCTCGGCTCCCCCTTATATGCACTGTCCCACTTTAGATGGTGTTATTTAAATTTTTTACCCCTCAGACAATGATTACCAGTTTCCCACCATCCAGGTGGGATTTCCGGTCATCGCCTACATCGAATGTCACTTCCGGGGACACGGGGGAGGAACGTGTGAACCGGCGCCGAGAACGTCCGGTCCTACGTACGTCCCTCCTTCTCTCGGACTATCAGAGAAAAGTGTCATGTGACAGGGGACGGGCGTCGGGCGTGCCTTGCGCCCTGACGTCATTTCCCTGTGTCTGTCACCTAGAGGTTGGGCGGCGCCGACCGAGACTTCCTGTCTCTGCAGCTATTGGCTGTCGGCTCCGCCCGTCCCCAGTTATGGAGTCTCTGATTGGCACTGACCCCTCTGCAGTTTAAAACAAGCATAGAAGTGTCAGCAATGGAAGCACTAGGCTAGAAGGTTCAGTTTTTTATTTCCTTACCAATATTAAAAGTTTAAATGGACGGATGTTGCACAATTTATTTGTTGTTTTATATGAAGTCTGTTTTGTGATACTCAATAGGTTAACTATATACCACCAATGCAAACTAATGATGTTACACACCTGCTAGGTTTAGCCAGGTGCGATCAGGTGACCCCACTCATCCAATGGGGAAAGCTGTTTGACAACACATACAATTTGCTTCTTTGAATGTTTTCTCATAAATATAAGGCAACTTGGAGGGGATGCTGTATGCCCCAGTAGACGATCCATCGATCGAAACGCGTCGGGCGCTTTCAGCATCCTTCTTGTTGCCCAACTTTGTTTTTATACCCTGTGATCACATTTTATTATTGCCTGGCTTTTTTAGCAATAAAAATCCCACTTTGCTTATCTACGCTATGTGGAGCCTGTTTATTTTTTCTCCACATACCAACTGAGAGATCAAACCTGTCTTCACCTCAACTTTTCACGTGAGGCATCATTCCCTCTGATTCGCACCTCGGCCATCCTTTGGGAGGACCCACCTGGCGGCCCCGGGAGATCCACACAGAGTTTGACCCAGAAGGTTCGCAGAGCTGTGATGTCCGTGTTTCAGGCCCTGAGAGGCAACCCGCCCGAATGACTCCCTGTCGCTGACAAGGGAGTCCACCATATCTGGTAAGAGTTTCTTACACACCATCTTCACCAAGGTACATGCAGTTGTGAGATACAGCTTTGGGAGGATCCGATGATACACCTGTGTTGGAATATTTGTCGTCTCACATCCACATACCATTCCCAGGGGGATATCCCATGCTTATCTGCTGTTTTATTCACTCACTGGACTCCATTTACCTTTATTTAGAGACTTATAAGTTTCATTACCAACGTGTATATCACTTATGGACATTTGTTTTCCAGCCATTTTCTTGACTGTAATATTTTTTTGCACAATTTATGCGCTACATTTTATTTCCTCACACGATATTTTTGACTTGACAACCAGGGGCAATAGAAGTCACTCTCGTAGATGTAGATATACCTCACACTCAGCTACAGATACTGGCACACAATCATTGGGCAGTGAAGATGAGACATCACATACAGTGACTTTTTTAGAGGACGAACTCCTGGGATTGGAGAATCCTCCTCCACCCAGGGGTATTCTCAAAAAAGACAAACCAGAAACAATAGGAGGAGGAAGGAACGACGGCAAAGGGAAATCCAAAACACAAGGCAACAGTCAGCAGATACAACGAACTACAACCAGGAGTCAGAAACAACAACGCTAGATAAATCAGTGTCAGACCACATTATTAAAGGGGACCTTAACCACTTCAATACAGGACACTTAGACACCTTCCTGCCCAGACCAATTTTCACCTTTCAGTGCTGTCGCAGTTTAAATGACAATTGTGCGGTCATGCTACACTGTACCCAAACAAAATTTTTATCATTTTGTTCCCACAAATACAGCTTTCTTTTGGTGGTATTTGATTACCTCTGCGGTTTTTATTTTTTGCGAAACAAATAAAAAAGGACCGAAAAATTTGAAAAAATTAAAGTTTTGCTTTTGTTTCTGTTAAAAAATGTTGTAAAATAGTAAGTTTTCTCTTTCACTGATGGGCACTGATAAGGCAGCACTGACAGGCACTGATAAGGAGGTGGCACCAATGAGCGGGCACTGATGATGGGCACTGATTTGCGGCACTGATGGGCACTGATTTGCGGCACTGATGGGCACTGGTAGGCGGCACTGATGGGTGGCACTGATATGCAGCACTGATGGGCATTGATAGGCGGCACTGATGGGCACTCATGGGTGGCACTGGTGGGCATTGATGGGCACTGATAGGCGACACTGATGGGCACTGAAAGGCTGCAAAGATGGGTTCTTATGGGTGGCACTGATGGGCATTGATAGATGGCACTGCTGGGCACTGATGGGCACTGATAGGCGGCACTGATGGGCACTGATACGTGGCACTGATGGGCACTGATACGCGGCACTGATACGCGGCACTGATACGCGGCACTGATACGCATCCCTGGTGGCACTGGCAGTGGTGGGCATTTTAGTGGGCACTGATTGGCAGCTGCCTGGGCATTGATTGGCAGCTGCCTGGGCACTGATTAGTATTTCCCTGGGGGTCTAGGGGGCATACCTGGTGGTCCAGTGTGGATGGTTTCCCTGGTGGTCATGGGCGGCTTCCCTGGTGGTCCTGGGTAGGATACGAGGGGGGGCTGTGCTGATGATCAATCAGCACAGACCCCCCCTGTCAGGAGAGCAGCCGATCGGCTCTCCTCTACTCGCGTCTGTCAGACGCGAGTGAGGAAAAGCCGATCACCGGCTCTTCTTATTTACATCGTGATCAGCCATGATTGGACACGGCTGATCGCGTGGTAAAGAGTCTCCATGAGAGACTCTTTACCTAGATCGGTGTTGCTGGGTGTCAGACTGACACCCCGCAACAACGATCGCCGCGATGCACGCCCCCGGGGGCGCGCAGCGGCTCAATATTTTGCGGACGTCATATGACGCCCAGTCAGGTTATTGAAACCACTTTGCCGCCGTCATTCTGCTATATGGTGGGCGGCAAGTGGTTAAGGTCATTAACCTCTCTGAGTTTAAATTAGAGACATGCCATATTGATCTGCTCAGTAGAGGGATATCTTTTTCACCCACAGCTAGAATGGATCATTTCGAAACATTAAAAGATCTAAATCTATTTTTGAGACGTGTGTCTACTATAAATCCCTTTATTCAGGTAAACTTACAACACATGATCTGACACCTGAAACTAGTACTGTTGAAACTACTGCCATTGACCAACTAGTGTCACTGCTGGAGGAGGGAATCTTCGGTATCTTCCTGGATCTCGTCCAGGAGGACCTGGAAAAATTGGACTGGCAAAGTAATTATCAGGATAATTTATCCATTGAAGAGCGCAAGGCACTTAAAGAACTTACTAGTGCTGATAATATAGTCATCAAGCCAAGCCACAAAGGGGGTAACGTGGTAATCCTCTTTACCGATGGGTATGAGAAAGAGGTACGCTGCCTACTGGCTGATAGTTCTACCTACTAAAAACTGGATGATTTCCCCTTTGAATGCTTGGTTGCACTACTCAATGATAAATTATGATTTGCCTATGAAGCAGACCTCATAAGCAAGAAAGAGCTTGAATACTTTAAAGTGGAAGATTTCAAAATACCTACATTCTACATCATCCCTAAAATTCACAAAAACAGGGAGAACCCGCCAGGAAGACTGATTGTTTCTGCAATCAGGGGACCCCTTGAAAGAATTGGCAAATACATTGATTGCCTCATCAAAGACCTTGTGGTATCCCTACCATCGTATGTCAGAGATACAAGTGATGTGCTTAATAAAATCTCCAATCTGGTCTTCCCGAGCGTTCTCCTTGTAGGGATAGAATGTTCTCCTTGTAGGGATAGATGTAGAAGCACTATATACCTCAAAAATATAAATGATAATAATTGGGTGGTGTGCTAGTCTGCCAACATCCTAGATAGCATTACAAAGAGAAGAATGCATGAAAATGCATTGAGTGGACGCCCCTTTGGACTTTTAAGAACAGGAAAAAATGTAAATATAAAGAGGGTAAATGCGTAAAAAAGGCAAAAAAATGCCAACTTTATTAGTATACAAAGATTTAAAAGTGTAGAAAGTTTTAGAGATCAAATACAATACAAGGGTACATCAATGATAAACATAACAGTTTGTTGCACATATATACGTATCACCCAAAGCTGGTAATCCAAAGTCTTGCTCAGGACGAGTTAAACTCAATTTGAATTGCACAGCTTGTATCCCGACATGTTTCAGAAAATCGTATTGAAGTGTACTTTTCCTTCTTCAGGGGGAAATCTTATAGAGGGGTGTACTATTGTTGTATCTATAACGTAGATGTATACGTGTATAAAATTTGTTATAATATAGGCATCAACAATGTAGTTTGGAGCCTGATACTATCAAAGAAAAATACTATAAAATACATATATGTCATTGACTCGTTAAACACACAGACGGTAAAAACAGAGAGGGAAAAGAGATACACGCTGGCTGCGTAGATCCTCAAACACGGCGTGGAAATTCACGGTGTAGCCATGGGCTGGGAGAGCGGGATGCATTCACAAGGGACGCCTGGTATCAGAGCGGCAAAAAAGTAGAGCCACTGTCCACTGACAAAGTGGACAAAGTGTCCAGTGCCTGCCCTGACACTTTGTCCATGTCCTGCTATGCTGTCTCAATGGGAGCCTATGCGCGCATCCGCCGCCGTCTGATCGAGGAGCGGCGTGCGCTTCTCTTTCCCCGCCGGTGACGTGGAGACGCGTGACGTCATCACGCCCCTGCATCAGAGGGATGCTCTGATCTCCGCAATCAGCTGTATCATATACAGCTGATCCGGCGGAGCGTACCACACAATTGGTTCTTACCAATCCAAGCAGGTACATTTAAACTGACGTCTGGTTATCCAGTGTCAGTTTACTCTACTCATCATTCATGTGAACCTTAATATGTAAACCTTATCCTTACATTGGCTATCACATGGACACACTTCTGCCCCTGTGTTTACTTGGCCTCACCCTTAACCCCTTATTTACTCAGTTACTTTTCACTCCACTTATTATTGTGTGAACTTTAATACCCTCTCCATTTTGATTACCCCCACAGTGGCTATACTTTTTTGCCGCTCTGATACCAGGCGTCCCTTGTGAATGCATCCCGCTCTCCCAGCCCATGGCTACACCGCGAATTTCCACGCCGTGTTTGAGGATCTACGCAGCCAGCGTGTATCTCTTTTCCCTCTCTGTTTTTACCGTCTGTGTGTTTAATGAGTCAATGACATATATGTAAGTATTTTATAGTATTTTTCTTCGATAGTATCAGGCTCCAAACTACATTGTTGATGCCTATATTATAACAAATTTTATACACGTATACATCTACCTTATACATACAACAATAGTACACCCCTCTATAAGATTTCCCCCTGAAGAAGGAAAAGTACACTTCAATGCGATTTTCTGAAACATGTCGGGATACAAGCTGTGCAATTCAAATTGAGTTTAACTCATCCTGAGCAAGACTTTGGATTACCAGCTTTGGGTGATACGTATATATGTGCAACAAACTGTTATGTTTATCATTGATGTACCCTTGTATTGTATTTGATCTCTAAAACGTTCTACACTTTTAAATCTTTGTATACTAATAAAGTTGGCATTTTTTTGCCTTTTTTACGCATTTACCCTCTTTATATTTACGTTTTTTCCTGTCTTTAAAAGTCCAAAGGGGCGTCCACTCAATGCATTTTCATGCATTCTTCTCTTTGTAATGCTATCTAGGATGTTGGCAGGCTAGCATACCACCCAATTCTTATCATTTATATTTTTGTCGATTATTTAGGTAGTAAATACCTATATAAGTCCCCTGATCCCTAAGAATTGGCGTGACATTAATATTGATTTATATTATTAATATTATATTAATATATTAATAATATTATATATATATATATATATATATATATATATATATATATATATATATATATATATATATATATATATATATAATTATTATATTATATTATTAATATTATATTATTAATATTAATAATTATATTATTAGTATTATTATTATTATTATTATTTGCTTACATAGACTCTGCTACCACTCATACTCTATTTCTCTCCCTCCTTTTCCCTTCCCTCTCTCCCTTCCCTCTTTCCCCTCTCCCTCCATGGCATCCTATCAAGGTGATCAATGGACAACATTTATGTCCAAACTACATAAAGACTTTGAACAAAACGGTCTTCTATTTTTCTAAACCTTACTTAGACTCTAGAGAAAAAGTCTTTATTATACTGGCACATTAAATCTTTCCAGGAATACATTACTGAAAACCTGAACCCTTTTGGGCTCAGAGTCCAAATTTTCCCCACCTTTGACAACTTTGATCAGAGTTTCAAAGTGGCTTGGGAGGAAAATTTAAAGTTATGTTCAAAAAACATGATGTCACTATTAATCACAGAGTACCAAAAACGCATAATAGGTTTAGATGAGAAGTTAGAAATACTACAAACCAAAATGTTGCACCTTACAACGCATCCCTTGTATGCTGAATCTGAAGAAAAACTCAAAAACCATCTAGAGCTATTTAACAAAAACATCTTGATTAAGAAAGATAAGAAATTACAAAGAGACAGAAAATCTTTCCAAGATGGTAAAGCCTACAAATGGCAAGTTAATTCAACCCATGATAAATCTCTGGGAAAAATCCAATAGAGGAGCACAGACTAATAATAATAACTATGATTCTTCTGTATACTCATCAATCCCTCTTCCTCCACAGTCCTCCTCTCACCATCATGGTCAGAGATGACAGCGCCGCCGCCGTGGCGATGAATCGTATGACGAATCTTCCCACATGGAGGGCTCACCACGGAGGGCAGGTAATGGTAGTCACTCTCGGCACACCACCAATAGTGACCCACCTGATATTTCTATTCCAGCTACCTGTATTGGATCTTCCTCACATACATCCAGTACCTCCATCACCACACGCTCTAAATCTGTACCTCCTGGTACTTTTTTAGATTTAATGCGAGGCCGTGCACAGACTCATCAAAAGAAAACCCAATCCCATCCGCCCAAAACGCCGAAAACCCATCAGTAAAAACTACGCTTAACCTGGTCAATTTGTCTTCACGTTTACTTACTCCCAAAGAGATGGATGTCCTTGCATGAGGCCTCACTTTCTGCCCAGAATTTAATCTCGACAGATTTGGAGCCATCAAGGACGTCCACCTTTTTATTCGTAAAATTTTACTTAAAAGCTTATACGCAAAAAAATATAACTCTAAGCTTGGGTCTTCCAACTCAGACTAGCAGGCATTAGACAATTTGATCACTCTACTCCAGTGGTTCTCAACTCCAGTCCTCGGGACCCACCAACAGGCCAGGTTTGCAAGATAGCTGAAATACATCACAGGTGATATCACTTGCTGCTCAGTGATTTCAGTATTCTAGTCTGCAACTCCCCAAGGTAATACAGAAAACCTGGCCTGTTGGTGGGTCCCGAGGACTGGAGTTGAGAACCACTGCTCTACTCGAAGAAAGTGAATCTGTGGATACCATGAATCCATCAAATGCAGTGAGCTCTTCAGCCACTGCTGACGATATCCTATTTACTTTATTGGAGGAAAGCCAACCTGTGGATCTGATTGACTCAGTTGACCTACAGGCCCTTCTTGTTAAGTCAATGACACTCCCACTACTCAAACACAGTCCTATGTTGTTGATCCTTCACTAAAAAAGAAATCTACCCTGTACCCCCCACCTAGCTCTAACCGCAATGTGTCACTTTTTCTCAAACTCGTGACAACAGACATTAGGAACTTAAAAAACTTTTCTAAATCACACGGTAATCTCGATCAGGATGAAAAAGCAGCTCTCGATGCGTTGGCCCGTGACCACGACATTGTAATCAAACCATCTGACAAAGGTGGCAATGTTGTGGTCATGGACAATGTCCAATACATCGAGATGTGTAAAAACATACTTGGTAACCTTGACTGGTACCGACCAATTCATCGATCGTTACTTGATAAATTTACTTATGACTTTTACTCATTGGTGGACTCAGCTTTCCACCAAACAAGTTTGGGAGTACGTTAGAACTAGCTATCCTAGAGAAGCTACGTTCTATGCGCTGCTAAAACTACACAAACAACTAGACAAGCCACCCGGTAGACCCATTATCTCTGGTTGCAGCAATCTTACCGAAAATTTGAGTCGGGTCGTAGATAATTATCTCAAACCACTCGTTACCCATCTTCCACCCTATGTACAGGATACTCTACATTTCTTACAGACCCTCCAGGACCTGCACATCACAGATGGTGCCTTACTAGTGACCATCGATGTTGAGTCCCTGTACTGTACTATACCACACACTAAAGGTCTTGCCACAATCCGCCATGTATTATCACAATCAAGTAAATGTAAACCTGAATATACTGAATTCATCTTGAATTCTTTAGAATTCATATTACATCACAATGTCTTTTGCTTTGATGGTTCCCACTACCTCCAGGTACAGGGGGTGGCTGTGGCAGACCTAGCTGGGACAGAGGCTGTGGAGAGGACTGAATGCTAGCCTCTTGCCTTTTGATTATGGGCCCTGGATTTTCAAGGGAACAATACTCTTTGTGAGGTGAATTAGAAATCCGACTGATGTGAATGTACAATGTATATGTAAAGCGCTGCGTAAATTGATGGCGCTATATAAGTACCTGAAATAAATAAAATAAAATAAATAAATCCAGTCTGAACTGTACTAGTCGGACTCAGTCGTGTATATATGTATATAGTCTCATTCTGTTGTGGACTCTTTGCTGTGATCATTTGGGATATGTGTCCCTTAAAGGGAGGGGGGATTCCTCCAGCAGCCCCCTGCTGATAAGACTGTTTACTGAGGAGAAGTTTGAACTCAACCTGGTAATTGAGTGAGCTGATCACATTAGCCTCCAGGACTGGCTAGGAGATGAACAGACTAGTCTGGCTTACCACAGGTTCTAAGGGTATTCCACACATTGTTGTTTGTTCTTATTAACCCTGTGTTGATGTTTATGGTAATATGTATTGAATAGTCACCTAGTCTGGGTAAATGATTTAGTAAACTAGCTCATGTTAATTAGGTTACAGTTGTATTGTTAGAGGAGGTTTCAACAGCATATAAAGTCTTGTAATTTTGATTCATAATAAAACAGTCCATGTTAGCAACAAGCAAGTGTCGCCTTGTTTTGTGCTCAGAGAGGTTGGAATATCTGATATCTGTATCCAGACTACAAGGAAGTGGTATACTGACAGAAGCACTCAAGCGGAGTGTGGGACGTTCCGTGACAGTGGCGATGGGGACCTGCTGTGCCCCATCGTACGCCAACCTGTACCTGGGGGAGTGGGAACTCTCACTGCTTACCAGCAATCGCTCGTCCGCCTATGTCAGCCATATACACTCTTGGCGACGCTACATAGACGACGTGTTTTTGATCTGGGACGGCTCAGTTGAGCTCTTGCAGGAATTCTTGGTTTTTATTAACCAGAATGAATTCAATCTCACCTTCACCATGTCCCACAGTGAAACTGAAATCACATTCCTGGATGTATTAATCAAAAAGCAACTAGATGGCAGCCTCTCCAGTCAGCTGTATCGCAAATCGACTGCAGGGAACTCATTGCTACATGCGACTAGCTTCCACCCCAAGCCACTTTTAGCATCCATACCCTATAGTCAGTACCTTAGGGTACGTAGAAATTGCTCAGATGAAGCTACATTTAAAGACGAAGCTAACAAGTTGCGAGCTAGACTCCTCGAAAGAGGTTATTCCAACTCTAGCCTTAAAAAGGCGTACAAAAAAACTATTGGGCAATCACGCTGTGACCTACTTAACACAAAAAAACCTCCCTCTACTGACAATACCACTAGGATTATCACTACCTATACAACACAAACAATTAAAGCGTATTCTCAACAAATACTGGCATTTACTTACTACAGACCCTCTACTGTCTCCATTTGTGCCAGACACCCTTGCTGTTACATATAGGAGGGCCCCCTCGGTAGGTGACAGATTAGTCACAAGTGAATACAGACCCTACAGAAGCGATCCCTGTAAAACTACGGGCGCCTTCCCATGTGGAGGGTGCCCATATTGTCAATACATGGATAGGCGACATAATATACTCCTACCAAATGGACAATATTTTCGCCCTAAACACTACATCAATTGCAAGACTCCCGCCGTAGTATACCTACACACTTGTGAGTGCGGTTGCTACTACGTCGGGAAGACAATTAACGAGTTTTGGAAGAGAATTTACCAACATATATCCACAATTTGCAAACGAGAATCTTCTGAGGTACCTATTGGTCGACATATGGCCTTGGCACATCCAGATTCTCTTCCCAGGATCTTTTTCCTGGGTCTGGATCGCATCCACCTTCACTCCAGGGGAGGCGATTTTAACAAACGCCTCCTCCAGTGTGAGTTACGCTGGATATTTAACTTACAGGCCACTGCCCTACCTGGGCTAAATGAAGCGTTTAATTTTCCTTCATTTCTTCCAGGGTTCACCTCTGGGGTCTGTGAACTGAATCTTTAGACGCTTTATTTATTTATTTATTTATTTACCAGCACTCAAGATAATGTTACTGTTCTCTGTACTTACCTCTCTACATATATATATTCTTACAGAAACCCAGTGTCAAGTTTCCTGGGATCTCTGTCTCCTAACATGTATTCTTTTTCTAAAAATGTACATGTATGTTTGATCTTCTTCTTATTTTTCATGTTCAATTTGCTCAAGATTTTTTATTCAAACCAATCATAACAATTTCTGTACATCATTTTGTTTGATAATATTTTCACATCATTTCTCTACAGTACTAATTTGAATCACGTGAGATGCCCATTTCACAGTCTATATATGTTCTTATATGTATGTATTTTCGCTTTCTTTATTTTCATTATTTCCCATGTTTATACATTCCCCTTTTTTTGCCTGTCTGTAAACACGATGGCTGTCTATTTCCCTTCAATCACCAGGTGGCCCCCTAGCCCCGCCCTGGGCTGTGTCACGGCATGCAGACACCCGGCGGGCGGGCTCCACTGGAGCAGGGCAGGCACTGGACACTTTGTCCATGTCCTGCTATGCTGTCTCCATGGGAGCCTATGCGCGCATCCACCGCCGTCTGATCGACGAGCGGCAGGCGCTTCTCTTTCCCCGCCAGTGACGCGGAGCATGTGACGTCATCACGCCCCCAGGGGTGTGGCTACGACGCGCGCCCCTGCGTCAGAGGGACGCTCTGATCTCCGCAATCAGCTGTATCATATACAGCTGATCTGGCGGAGCGTACCACATGATTGGTTCTTACCAATCCAAGCAGGTACATTTAAACTGACCAGTAATCAGCAGAGAAACAAAAGGGGGGGTTTTCCGGTGCTCCGCAACATGTGATGTCTAAGGTAAATAGTACAATGGTAGCTATAATAGCACATTAAAATAAGGCAGGTAAATTCTAGAATGAGGAGGCAGCCATCCTCAGAGGGTGTCCATTACCTCTGTTGATAATCAATGTTGAAAAAAGGAAGGGTGTGGAGGCGCCAACTGTGGTAGCTTGTTTATGCAAAAATAAAAGTTAGTGTAACAATTACATACTAGTGTAACAATTACATACTAATTCCATTAGTGGGAATGTACCAATGCCGGAAAAAATTATGCCTAACGTGCAAATTTGTTGACCATGGACAAAAAAACTTCACTGTTAAAGACAAAACATACACCATAAAAGACTTTTATAATTGCTCCAGTGAATACGTGGTGTACTGCCTGACCTGCCCATGTGGTCTCTTTTATGTGGGCAGGACCATACGACCCCTACGCCAACGTTTTGGCGAACACGGGCGTTTCATAGAAAAAGGCTGGGACAAACACAGTGTCCCTCTTCATTTTTTGAAGGAACACCAAAAATCTACCATGGGCCTCAGAGTCTGGGTCATCGAGGCCATGCCCAGAGGTCTTCCTGCTGCGGAACGTTTTAAACGCCTGTGTCAGCAGGAGGCCTACTGGATATATTCACTGGGTACTCTCTCGCCACCAGGGGGTCTCAAAGAAGAATTAGAAACACATTCTTTGTTGTAGTTTACATCCCCCCCCTTCCCCTCTCCAATCATACATTCATTCTTCACTTTCTTATTATTATATATATATATATATACACCTTGCCCATCACTATAGAAACCATGTAGAAGTTTCTTACAACATAAAAATACCCTCATGGTCCTTTGCTGTCATATCATCCAGTCACCTGAGGGACCGCTGTCCCCTCATGGACCCAGATAGCAACTCCATCGTTCTATATAACAACTTCACCCCCCTTCCCCCCGCCCCCCCCTTCCCTCATGTCCCCCTGAGCTCATCCTCATAATGTGTGTCCCAGTGCTTTTTAATCCTATTTTTTATTGTAATTTTACATTTATTTTTATTTATATTTTTTTATACTTATTTTATTTTTTATTATTATTTATTTATTTATTTTTTTAATTTATTTATCTATTTGTTTATTTATTTTTATTTATTTATTTATTTCATTGTTTTTTTCCCATTTTTATTTTTATTTTTCATTTTTTTTTTAGTTTATATTTATTTCTATTTCATTTTTTTTTCCCCCTATTTTTTAATTTTTTTTTCATCTTCTAAATAAATGTTTTAACTCTAATTCCACTTACTATTATTATCCTTATATTTATTAAACTTACCCCCAATTCATCATATTTTTAATTCTTCATACTTTACTTTCAACTTTTTTGTGCTTTTTGGAAGATTGTTGGTCTGCTGGCTGTTGTGGTTCCACAGCCACAGACCTCCAGCCCATACACCTTAACCTAATTAACCTAATTAACTTAATTGCCTCCACTATATATTCAAGCTGCTCTCCTCCAGGGAGCAAAAAGGCCAGTAGAAGGAGCTGTGAGCCCCGAGCGCGTAGCCTGTACTATCCCTGCATTATCCCCAACACCAGCCTGGACGTTTGCCGTGCATCAGTGACGTCATTTCCTCTTCTGCACTCCAGAGTGGTCAGCGTGGAGCTTTCCATGCACTGGATGCAGCAGTTCAGCCTGTGTACAGACTCCACACCCAGACGCCTGAAGGAATGAAATCTGAGCCGGAAACAAGATAACAGCACATCCCAGGACACTTTTCCATCTCAAAGAAACACCTCCACCCTGCGAACCAGTAAGTGTAATTGTTACACTAACTTTTATTTTTGCATAAACAAGCTACCACAGTTGGCGCCTCCACACCCCTCCTTTTTTCAACATTTAAACTGACGTCTGGTTATCCAGTGTCAGTTAATCAGCTGCAGCTTGGACGCTACCCATGCTCCTTATGTTAAAGGTAAACCATATTTCTATATTAGCCTCCACATGGACATACATACTTTTTGTCTTTGTGTTTATTGGGCCTTACCTTTAACCCTTTATCTGCCTACTTACTCTTTACTCTACTCATCATTCATGTGAACCTTAATATGTAAACCTTATCCTTACATTGGCTATCACATGGACACACTTCTGACCCTGTGTTTACTTGGCCTCACCCTTAACCCCTTATTTACTCAGTTACTTTTCACTTCACTTATTATTATGTGAACTTTAATACCCTCTCCATTTTGATTACCCCCACAGTGGCTATACTTTTTTGCCGCTCTGATACCAGGCGTCCCTTGTGAATGCATCCCGCTCTCCCAGCCCATGGCTACACGGTGAATTTCCACGCCGTGTTTGGGGATCTACACAGCCAGCGTGTATCTCTTTTCCCTCTCTGTTTTTACCGTCTGTGTGTTTAATGAGTCAATGACATATATGTAAGTATTTTATAGTATTTTTCTTCGATAGTATCAGGCTCCAAACTACATTGTTGATGCCTATATTATAACAAATTTTATACACGTATACATCTACGTTATAGATACAACAATAGTACACCCCTCTATAAGATTTCCCCTGAAGAAGGAAAAGTACACTTCAATTCGATTTTCCGAAACATGTCTGGATACAAGCTGTGCAATTCAAACTGAGTTTAACTCGTCCTGAGCAAGACTTTGGATTACCAGCTTTGGGTGATACGTATATATGTGCAACAAACTGTTATGTTTATCATTGATGTACCCTTGTATTGTATTTGATCTCTAAAACTTTCTACACTTTTAAATCTTTGTATACTAATAAAGTTGGCATTTTTTTTCCTTTTTTACGCATTTACCCTCTTTATATTTACGTTTTTTCCTGTCCTTAAAATTCCAAAGGGGCGTCCACTCAATGCATTTTCACTATATACCTCGATCCCCCATGACTGGGGGATCCTTGCAATATACCACTTTCTGGAAAAATGCTTTCCACACATGGCAATACAAAATTAATTCATTATCGAACTCTTAGAGACTGCCCTGAAGAATAACTTTTTCCAATTCACTGGCCATTACTATCAGCAGCTAAGAGGTACATCCATGGGGGCCCCATGGGCACCTGCATATGCTTGCCTCCATTTGGGGTGGTGGAAAGAGGAAGTTGTTTTTGCTTCATCAATGTACCTGGGCCACGTACTTACCTGGCTCAGGTACATCGACGATGTGCTGGTGGTTTGGTCTGGCACCCACCTTGAGCTGGTCCAATTTATGGAGGAATTGAATTTAAACACCCGTAATATATGGTTAACCTATGTTGTTGACCCCTTAGAGATTTCATTCTTGGACCTCTCTATTAGGGTTGAGGGTGGCAGACTTGCCACCAGGACCCACCGCAAGGATACCGCAGCAAATACCCTTCTACGAGCTGATAGTTACCATCCAGAGTCACTCAAACACGGCATCCCAGTGGGGCAGTTCCTCCGAATTCAAAGGAACTGCTCCTCAGGTGAGGACTATCGACAAGAATCTGAATTGCTATACCAGAGATTTAGGGAACGTGGGTACTCACATAGAACCCTAGGGAGAGCTAAAAAGATAGCGGGACAAAAAGTGAGAGAGGACCTACTAGTACCTAAAATCCACTCAAAGATGGATACAGATGGCCCGGTACGTTTCATTACCCCCTTTGGCACACAATGGCAACAAGTAAGATCTATTATTTCCCAACACTGGCATATACTGACCCGCTCTAAGGAGTTAAAAGCCATAGTGGGCGACAAGCCCTCTATGGTGGCCAAGAGAGCAAGAAATCAAAATGATTACCTTGTCCAATCTGAATACATACGCCCCGTAAGCAATAATTGGTTAACAGACCTGCCCAGAATTAGTGGTATGTTCCCATGTGGTCAATGCAGTACCTGCAAGTTTGTTAATCGCTCAAAAACTTTCCGGGACTCTGAATTCAAACATGAATATAAGATCGAGTCTTTTATTAACTGTGCGACTACTAGAGTTTTATACCTACTAGAATGTCCATGCAAGAAATTATATGTAGGAAAAACTAAACGACAGTTACGGGTATGCTTTCTAGAACATCTGAAAAGTATCAGGTTAAAAGAAGAGACCCCCATAGCCCAACACTTTTTACAGGTCCATCAAGGCAATACAAAGGGACTCAAGGTAAAATGTTTTTTTTTTCCCTTGATCTCTCTGCACGTAGAGGGGACTATAATACAGTACTCCTCAAAAAAGAAAAGTACTGGATATTCAGGCTCAAAACTCTCCAGCCCCTAGGCTTGAATAACGAATTGAGCCTGAAAATCTTTTTGGAACCCTGATACCGTCATAGTATGTATTACCATATATACTACAAAATGTTATAGGATAAATAATCCTGTGACATAAAAATTCCTCTCTCTTTCTCCTCTGTTGAAAATAATAATTAAATATAAGAGGTTTTTTCTAGACCCTTGATTGACTGAATGTTAAAAGTAACGATGGTTAAAACTTGTTCATAGAGATTTACTCATTATTTATAGGGCGACATTTAGCTAATCAGTTCCTATTGAATGTTTTATTCATTGTAATTCCCAAAAGTCACCACAAGACGGCAACCTCTTTTTTCTTGCACGTGATGTACAGTTGATTGGGTTTAAGGCTCTATAAAAAGATTCTAAATTTTCACGTACAATGTCCAGATGAAGTACACGTTCCAGTGCACGAAACGCGTAGACGGAGGGTAGCGCTAACATGCCCCCACATATCTCGATGACCCCCAAGTCTGAGTGATAAGGCAGAATTGCCTACCATTCACGCTGGAGGTTTGGACTGATTAAACGGCACATCTGACATTCACTTGATATCCACCTGGTATCCACCTGGAGGCTATCTGGTCTATCCAAGCCATACTCCACAGACACTATCTCTGCATGTGTCCTGCACTATGCCTGGGATGATTGAATCCTCTCGCTAAAAAACAGCAGTTTTAGGCTATCTCTTTATGATACAACGGCTACAATTGCGGACACTAACCGAATCAGTACTACAGCCTAAAATCATCAACTGATCCAAAGGACATCTCAGCAAATTGAATCTGGAAATCCATCCTGGACATACAGAGACCTGTAACTGCAATACAATCGGGGTAAGACGCCCATACACGGGCCAATACTGTTCAATTACATTCCCATTTTGATGTATGCAGCAGGTTTAAGACTTTTGTTTATCGATGGATACGATTCATACTTTGGAGCCCACAGATGAGCCAAGTGCTACATATTCTACTATTGATGATTCCTCCGCTGTAGTGATATCAGTCTAATTGTCATCTACATGAGACCGTATACACCTATACTATGGACACCTGACAAAACACAAACAGAAACATCTTTATCTTTGGGTGTTTATATTGTTTCCCTTGATCCAGCTTCAAACTTGACTGAATCAGCCAATAGGATGTCAATCATCTTCAACTAATGTATATTTAATGACCTATACCGGTCAATCACAGAAAACAGCAGATCTCTGCAGTTAATTGAAAGCTGGAGACACCTTTGCTATAAATCAGCTTTGGTGTCACCCTTGGGAAACTCATTTCCTTTAAAGTCCATCCTTTCTCTTTGGTATTAGTCTTGATATAGCAGGGTCATGCATGCATTAGCGCTTTTTAATTTGTGACAATATTGTCTTATTACCATGTGATTTTATTAGTGATTCATGAATCTTTTGCAAATTACATGAACATTATCCAACCAGGGTAGGGTTGTTCCGCCTGTATTGGAACCCTGTTAATAATTTTGTACTTTAACAATAAAGCTGCTAATAAATAATTCATATACCGTGGCTGATCTCCCTTGATTGTTTCTTAGGGTTACCTTTTAACCCTTCCCCTCCCCCTTTTTATGTCCTAAGCTGCACGCTTTCTGGGAGATATACCGCTCTAAGGGCGAATCGGTGGGTCAGTTTACCTCTATGGTTCACTAACCAATAATGTAGGATTCCTTTTTTGCCTTTTATAGTCTATACACATAGACCTCCTCCAAAGAGGAAGGACCCTTACCCTGATCCCCCAAGGCACAAAACTCCTGACGGGCTGAGGAACTCACTGGCCCACCTAGCCAAAACCAGGCAGACCCCGTTCTCTGGGAGGTCCAAAACAGACCAACCCCAAATACTAGGTGAGGCTCCCCCCAAGGGAGACCCCATTAAAGAGAGGGCAAACCAAGCCAGAAGCCATGTCCACCTCCTTCCAAGACTTTCAGGGAAGACCAACACTCTACTAAACATGGTGAGTAAAGTGCACAGTGCAAGTGGTAAACACATGAAAAAAGAATACAAACAGACAAATAAAAGTGGGGAAAGGGAGGTGGAGAAGTGCTTAGTGCTATAGTGCAGTACCATGGCAGGCCTTCCGGCCAGGAAACAAAAATATCTAGTCCCATCCAAAAGGCCCGGCCCTAGGGGCAGGTGCGAAAAAGTGTGTATGGTGCAGTGACCTTGGTGCCAACAAAACTCAAGGTGAGCTCCCGCAAAGTGAGAGTTATGGCACCCTTGGCCATGCCTAAACCAGGGGCACATACACCTACTGCAACACACTGTTGTGAAGAGGCCTTTATATTTGGCCCCCAACTAACAATTGGATATTTATTTTCTCCATCAGCCCATCCCCCGCAGTTAACACCTTTTGTATCTCTTGACCCTCCCCCTTGTAAGCTCTAACGAGCAGGACCCTCTGATTCCTATTATATTAAATTGTATTGTAAGTGTGCTGTCTGCCCATATGTTGTAAAGTGCTGCGTAAACTGTCAGGATTATTTAAATCCTGTAAACCTCAACTCTTGTCATTGCCACTTTTGCTGGGCAGCTTGGTCTGCATGCAATTGTTAGAAAAATACAAATAAAAAAATATGGGTAACAAAAAGCAAAAGAAAAACCATTGCTGCTGCTAAGAGAAATCTATCTATAGTCTACTAGTCAGTAATCCATGGCACCACAGCCTTGCTCAGTTGCTATTACATTTAGCAATGAAGAAAATGGTCCATGAAGCTGTGTACCATGAACTGAGGATTTATGGATAAAATAGTCAAGGAACAACAGGTATCAGCATCATGCCATTAGCTGATACCTGTTGTCCTGTTATGAAATCAATAAATGCTCCAGTCATGGCACACAGCTTCAAAGACCAGTTTCCCTGTCTTTGAGTAATAAAAAAAGCAGAGAGTATAATAAATATTATAATTACAAGTAGTATCTGCATTAACTTATAAAAATACAATATTTTTTGTGATAGTGCTCCATTCGTTTGTAAAGTTTGATCTATAAACACAAGTTAAATGGATAATTCGTTAGCACCTGTGTGTGATCTGTAACATGATATAACAACACTGATATTTACAAGCTCATCACACAACATTTGCTGAAGTTTGCTTAGATGAAAAATAATTTTTTTAGCCGCTGCCCTTTTCTGCAGCAACAATTGGCTGCTTAACAATCCTTTGCTACTAAATAAGCAAAACGAATGATATGCATGGTTATCTTCCAGGAGATCATAAAAATACACAGGAAGTCTCTGTGATTATGGCTTTCAGGGGACAATTAAAGCATGAATATAAAAATGTTAAAGATAACACATTAAAATATCTAGCCTGCTTTGTGCTACAAATAGTTGCCATGTACATATTATCCTTTAAAATTGAACACCAAGAAAACAGCTAAATACACAGATGAAATGCATCTAAGAGAGCTGTTTTACCTGTCAAAGGATTTGTATAATTGTCCATCCAGTCATGTGATTTACACAACCCTGCTACACAGCACAACCTTGTTTGTCAGGGTAGAAGATCTATTTTTTTTGTGCTACAGTTGAAGTATATGTACACCCTATCAATCACCTTTTATTTGCTTCCTTTTAGCCCGTTAAATATACATAGTTACATAGTAAAGCCCTGTACACACGATACGATTGTTGGCAGGGGATTGTCTGTTGACAGACTGTTGTCCTAAAATCTTAACGTTAGTATGCTCCTTTTGACAATTGTTGTCCAACTTTTGGCCAACAAATGTTGGATGGCAGACTAGTAAATTTTCAGCGGACAATGGTTTGACATCTTATTTTCATATGGTCAGTACACAAATCCGTCACACAAAAGTCGAAAATACAAGCACACACGATTGGAAGCAAGGAACCAGCCAGAAGCGGTCGGTCTAGCATTTGTAATGGAGAATAACCATTCGTGACGTGGCAAATTATGAATATCTAAATGCAACGCACATTCTCTTCTTCTTTAATGGGATAATAATGAAGTTGCTTTGCTGGTGATACTGATGGAGTTATGGCAAACATATTTTAAAAGGCATTTTTTTATACTGATATCAAGAATATTATTATAATGCTTGTTTGTTTTGTTTTTTTTTGGCAAGTTACAAACAACACCATTATCCTGTAGCTTTTAAGATCAAAGATACAACTATGTTGGTGTCTCTTGTTAATTTAACATTGTATTTTTTTAAATGTAACTGCCTAATAGGGATGGGCGAATGGTTTGACCTGAGCATAAGTTCGGACCGAACTTTCACTGTACGGACGTTCAGCAAACAGCCGAACAAACGGGTCATTCAACTGTTTGTTCGGCCCCCCGAACTGACCACAATGCTTTGCGGCGCTAAACAGTGCATTGCAAGCCCTGATTGGCTGAAGCAGTGAAAGCTTCAGCCAATCGGGGCAGAGAGCACTCTCAGAGTCATGATTGGACACTGTCATCATGACTTTATCCAATCATGGCTCATTCCCGCCCCACAGTATAAAAGAATTCTTTCAATGGCAGCCATTTTCAGTGTGATTTTGGCGTGGAGAGAGATAGAACAGGGCTCTGTTCAGTGCTATTAGTTAGTGTGTTATACTGTGCTATTTTGCTTCAGCTGTCAGAGTAGAATCTAATAACTTCTGTGTGCGTTACTGCCAGTTTAACGTCATTTACTTCTCTGTACGTTACTGCCAGTTTAACGCCATATCATTTTGGGTGCGCTACTGCCAGTTTAACGCCATTTACTTCTCTGTGCGTTACTGCCAGTTTAATGCCATATCGTTTTGTGTGTGTTACTGCCAGTTCAATGCCATATAGTTATGTGCGTTACTGCCAGTTTAACGCCATATAGTTCTGTGCGTCACTGTACGTTTGGCGCATTATATTGCAGTATCCGTGGAGTGTGTCTGTGTAGTGTGAGTACTCAAATTAAAGTGCCCCAAACACCTCTTTACATTGATTAAAGTGCATCTATGTACAGATTTCAACTTCTTCTTTACATTTGCTTATATGCACCGCCCCCTCCCTCTCAATAATGTCTGGGAGGACAACAAGGAGGGGCAGATGTTCCCTTGGCACTGTAAGCGGGCCAATAACAAATGTGTCCACAGGCAAAGGTGGACGTGGTGGTCAGTCCTCAGGCAGGGCATAATTTCCTCTGTTTAGTGAGTTTGCCGTGCTATCCAGCCACAGAATGCAGGGGAGATGGTGGACTGGCTTACTAAACCTTCCTCATCCTCCTCAACACACAAGCAGAGACAAGTGTGCAGTCCCCTGCAATTGCCAGAGTGGATAAACCTGCCTCCTTGTCCACATCTATTCCTGCCATAGCCCCAACATCAGCCATTGAGGAGTCAGCTGAGTTATTTGACCACAGCGTTAGCCACTTGCCCCTTGATGATGCCCAGCCATTACTGGATTCAGATATTGGTTCTGAGGTTGAGGATGACAGTGACATGAGCCTAGAGAGAGGGAGGAACACTGGTAGAAAAATTGGCATTTATGTTCCCCAACACAAGCAGAGACAAGTGTGCAGTTCCCTGCAATTGCCAGAGTGGATAAACCTGCCTCCTTGTCCACATCTATTCCTGCCATAGCCCCAACATCAGCCATTGAGGAGTCAGCTGAGTTATTTGACCACAGCGTTAGCCACTTGCTCCTTGATGATGCCCAGCCATTACTGGATTCAGATGTTGGTTCTGAGGTTGAGGATGACAGTGACATGAGCCTAGAGAGAGGGAGGAACACTGGTAGAAAAATTGGCATTTATGTTCCCCAAGCCGCAGCGTATTGCCAAGTTGTCTCCAGTGGTAATGATGAAGGTGGAGGAGATGGAGATGATGATGATGATGATGATGAGGTCACTGATGCAACTTAGGTGCCAGATGGAGCAGAGGAGGAAACTGAAGGTGAGGCGGCACAACCCCAAGGAGGCCGACATCAGGAAAGAGTAGAGAGCAGCCATGCTATTACATCACATTTTGCAGCCGTTTTCACCTGGCCCACTCCCCAAAGCTCAGCTGTCTGGACCTTTTTCAGCACATCTGCAGCAGATCGCACTGTTGCTATATGCAAACTGTGTCTCAGGCACATCAAACGTGGCAAAAACACCAACCATTTGGGTACCACGTGCTTAACAAGGCATTTAACGTCCAACCACTCAGCCCGTTGGCAAGAGCACCTAAAAGCCATACAAAAGGGGCACAAATCTGTCCCTCCTCCTCCTTACCCACTTCAGTCTGCCCCTGTGATACCGAGTCATTACCTTTCAGCAGCCTCCACTGACAGGAATGATGGTATAGCACAGGGTGTCCCAGGTCCTAGCAGCACATCTGCCAGCAGCACACCACCAGCTGTAGACTGTAGCCGGCAAATTTCTTTGCCCCATCTGCTGCAGCGGGAAAAAAAATACAGTCCCTACCCACATGCCCAGCATCTGAAGGCAAGCTTGTCAAAGCTGTTGTCTCTCCAAGTTCTGCCTTTCAGCCTGGTGGATTCTGCCCAATTCCGTGAATTGCAGGTTCCCAGTTGCTACTACTTTTCACGTAAGGCCGTTCCATCTCTCCACCATCACATGGAAGGGAATGTTCTGGCATCATTGGGCAAGGCAGTCAGCCATAAAATCCACCTTACTGCTGACATGTGGTCCAGCAAACATGGGCAGGGACGATATATTTCATTCACAGCACACTGTGTAACGCTACTTGCAACTTGAAAGGATACAGGGCAGGGCTCGGTGCTGCAGCTTGTTGTGCCCCCATGTCTCCATACAGCTGGTGGTGATGATGCCAGACCTGTGAGCTCTACCCCCTCCTCCTCCTCCACCACCACCTCCATGCCCTCCGCTGTAGAATTGTCCTATGAACTACAGGTACCCCCTAAGCGTTCAAATGGCTATTCCCAGAGTCAGGCTATAAGGTGCCATGCAGTGCTTCAGCTGGTGTGTTTAGGGGACAGGAAACACACCGGAGCAGAGATTCTTGCAGCTCTGCAGGGACAGGCCCAGAGGTGGTTCAAACCACGTGAGCTGGTGCCAGGAATGGTAGTGTCCGATAAAGGCTCAAACCTCCTGGCCGCCCTTAGACAGGGAAAGTTGACACATGTGCCATGCCTGTCACAAGTCCTCAATTTAGTGGTGCAGCATTTCCTAAGTCCGTACCCAGGGTTGAAAGATGTACTAAAGCAGGCCAGAAGAGTCTGTAGCCATTTCAGGTGGTCATACACAGCCAATGCTTGGTTGGCTGAAATTCAGCGGGAATTCCACCTGCCCATAAACCGCCTAATTTGTGACATGCCCACCAGGTGGAACTAAACTTTTGGAATGCTGCAGCACCTATACATGCAGCAGAGGGCTGTCTACTAGTACCTGTGCCAGTATGGCACGACGACAGGCTCAGGTCGTCTTGGCTTTTTTTCCCCACGCCAATGGCTGATCATTAAGGATGCATGCACAGTATTGTCACCATTTGAGGAGGCCACAAGGATGGTGAGCCGTGACAGTGCATGCATCAGTGACACAATCCCTGTTGTGTTCCTGCTGGAGAAGTCTTTGCATGGCATTATGGACAGGGTACTGGAGGCAGAGCAGCAGGAGGAAGAGGAGGACTTCCTTTCTTCTCAAGGCCCACTTTATCCAGACACCATCATTCCTATGTCACAGAACACACAGGAGGAGACAGGGGAGGAGGAGGATTCTGGCACTTTCATAGGTTCCGAAGAAGAGGAAGACACTCGTCAATCTGTAAGCCATGGCTTTCCAACCCCATGACCCATGGGAGTAGTACATGGCTGGGAGGAGGAAGTTCCAGATGCTGTCATCCTGAGCGACCCCGAGGATTCTGCTTCTCAAGCCTCGGCAAATTTGAGGTGCATGGGCAACCTCATGCTTCAAAGCCTGTGAAAGTACCCAAGAATATGTGGCATAAAGGAGGAGGATGATTACTGGTTGGCAACCCTCCTTGACCACCAATTATAAGGAGAAGGTCTTAGAAATCATCCCGTCCCCACAGAAAGTGCAGAAGATAAAATCTCTTGAGGACACGTTAAAGAGGATTTTATTGAACGTTTTTCCTGACTCCAGTAGGTTACAGTGTCATGGAAAACATAGTTTTGAATCTTCTGTTGGTCAAGAGAGGAGCATTGGAGAAGGCGCCCGCCTAAGCGAGGCATTCGAGAATTTTTTTAGTCCTTGCCGCACATGGCTGTCAGCTTCCACATCCCATCGGCAACGTCTGCTTCACAAGTTGGGCGATTATCTCGGGGCCAAAACAGAGATGGAGAGCTTTCTAGCTAGCGATCCACTGACTTACTGGGTCATGAGAATAGACCACTGGCCAGAACTTGCCCAGTATGCTATTGAGTTGTTGGGCTGCCCTGCATCCAGCATGCTTTTAGAACAGGCATTCAGTACCGCAGGAGGTTTCGTTACTGATCATAGAACGCATCTGTCCATAGACTCCATGGACTGTTTGACTTTTATAAAAATTAATCATTCCTGGATTACCAGCTATAAAGCCCTGGATGCCAATGTCACTGATTAAGTCTTTTTGGGATGTGGAATCTCTGCAGGACTTCGAGGCTGCCTAGCTTTGAGGGTGTTCAATTATTTCATCTGGAAGAATGATTTTGGTATAGGTTTTATGGGCACAATTAACACCCAAAGACCAATTTTTCTGCACCTGTTTGACAGATGCATATTATTGCAATTTTTTTTACAGCAAGGCCAATTTTTGCTTTCATCAAGATTACCTCTATAGGGTTACAGTGAGAAGGCGCCACCGACACCCAAAGACCAATTGTTATGCACATGTTACTTCTATCCAAAGTCAAAGTGACACCAGAATGTATCCAAAAAATCTCTAATCTTGTTCCCAGTGCACTACATTGTGGCCTCATCATACACACTGGCTCCCCAGTTGTTGCTGAGCAAAATAAAGGCAGCTTGCAGGGAAAATATCATTTTTTTTGGCTTTATAAATGCAATTATTACTGCAGTAGATTCTAGACATGGTACATATTTGCCACTTTACAGGTAGACTAAGGGTCCCTCCCAGGCACTATATTGGAAGGAATTTTTCTTTTTTATGTTTTCACTTTAAAAATAAAAAAATCACTGCTCATTTAAAAATGACGTTTTTCACAAACTTACATGTCCCCCAGGGCAGGACCCATATACCAATTGTAAGCCCAATTACTTGCAGTTAAGCCTTCAAAATGGGCACTTTTGATTTTTGACGTTCGAGTCCCATTGACTTTATTGGGGCTCGTTATTCGGGTCCGGACTTTCGCGATGTTCGAAAGTTCTGGTGTGAACCGAACAGGGGTCCGTTCGGCCCATCCCTACTGCCTACTCCCAAACTATCATTTGAAGTAAAACACATAGCCAAGTATTATTCTACACAATTTTTTTATTGTGCAGAAAAAAAATAAAACAAGTTAAATTAGACATGCTATCTGCATCCAAATACAAAGAACCCAAAAGTGGGAATTTATTAACAAAAAAATCAAAACATCAAGATTTCACTATTTATCTCCCATACTTACTGGTAATAACCACCAACTACAAATTGAGAAAAAAAAGTTCCCACTGGGCCATTTTCTTGAAATTTATATTCAGTCAAATTCCAACAGCCTAACTGCACCATCATTGCTCTGGTACTCACTTAAAACTTTGCAATCTTTGGTGGCTGCAACTAAGCTATCTACGCAGGAACATTAGAAAATGGCATTTTACCTTTTATTGTTGTGGTCCTGATTTGAAAAGGCAACAATTAAAAAAGGTGAAAGCAGACCTATATACCAAAGTAACAATTCTTGATCCAACCTGGCCATCCTGCCCTTTTAATACATAACCAGTTAAAGCTGAAACTGCCTACAGAACCCGGCGATTTAAACTGATGTCAGTCACATTCTCTGTGGAAGGGGAGCATAACTTGGACTTGATGAACTTGTGTCTTTTTTCAACCTCTGGCTGGCTAGAGATCATAAACCAAAGAGGTTAGAATTCTATGCATACAAAAATATAGAAAATATAACAAATAAAATCATTATAGAAAAAAAATAGAAATTAGTAAGTGTGGAAGGGGTTAAAATCCCCAGACCAGTGGCCTTGTTGGGGGTCTTGTGGCTGGTATTGCCACTGCCCGCCATGCTGCTGTGGTGAGTGGGGTGGCTGTGGTGTGTGGGTTGGCTATGGAGGTGGTGGCGGTGGGGCCACAAAATCCGAAATTAGGGTGCTTTCAGAAATTTGGCCCCTCACCTCCTTGTTGAGGAGCTGCAGGATGAGTTCCTCACAGCTGCTCCTTTGCTCACCGGCAATCTGCCTTAATTTATTGGCAATCACCCACCCAAATGCCTCAGCCTCATCTGGGTCTGTACAGAGCGCAGTAGTGGCCTGGCTGAGGTAGGAAGCTGTGGCCTCCTCCAGATTCCTGCTCTTTTTGGCCCTTTTAGCAGCAGGACGTAGGGAAGGGATCTGCGACTTAGTCTGACTACTGGCCACTGGCTCCTCCAGACTGACACTTTCCTGTGTATGAAAATGGGACATAATTTTAATCTTTTTTAGGGTTTGGTCATCAATCACACAGAATTTTGATCTCCTCATTGTAGCAAATTAAATGTGGAGAAATAGAAAGGACTATCATTTTGACCCCAGCATTTTTCATTCTTGTTCAAATCATTTTTGGTCCCTACTGTCTATTGATATGCAAACCACTTTGTTAAGGCAGAAATATTTTTCCAATAACATCTAGTTATCATCATTGTATTTTTGGATAAAAAACAATGCTATACCTGGGTCAAGCTGGGCTCCTCCATTTCTTCATCCTGTGCACCAGGACCTGTGCGGACCTCAGGAGCTGTGGCCTTAGCAGACGTCGAAGGGACCATAGACATCAATGGCCTGGGTTCTGTCTGGTCTGTCAAAAACCGCAGGCTGTGGTAATACCACATCCTGGGGACATACAGGTCATCCGCTGCTGCTCCTGACCTTTCAGATTCCAGGACCTTGTTCAGCTCCCTTTTAAATGTACTCCTCAGGTTAGCTATCTTTTGCTTTACGTAGTTGGTGTTTGCCCTGGGGTTCACTGGTTTGACCAACTCATAGGATGATTAACAAAAATATATGTGGCGCTACCCCACTTAAAATACAGTAGCTTTTAAACCTAGGGTAAGTGATAGCTAAATATCGGAATAAATGATCAGCAATACTAGCACAAAAACACTGACAATGCTAGAGTACAATCAGGCAGTGAATTAAATAAAATCCTAAAGTGCAATGTGCATAAAAAAGACCACATGAACATCACAAGAGATGTAGCAAACATATGTGAACTACTCCATACTGAAATATCCAAAATTGTTGATAAAGTGTAAATGAAAAAATCAAAATGCAATCCAAAAACGCATACAGTGCGACTTAATAACTATATCCAGAATCTTCTAGGAAAAAAAGTGCAAGTGCAATAATAGGCATAGGTAACGATGTGCAACAATACTAACACAATGATCAAAGATAAACACTGACAGTGCTAAAGTGCAACAAAGCAGTGAGGTGAATAAAATCCTAAGGTGCAATGTGCATACAACTGAAGACCATAAGAAAATATTAAGAAATGTAGCAAAAACTCAATGAACTAATACATAGTGAGATGACCAAAAATAAAAATACAAATAAAATACAAATAGAATGCAATCCAAAAACGCATAAAGTGCGGCTAAATAGCGACATCCAAAAACCGCTACAGATAAGAAAGCAAGTGCATTATTAGACATAAATAGCGATGTGCAACGAAGGTGAGAGCTAATGCTACATGAGCTATGAAAAAAATGTCCAAAATAGAAACAGTTCATAGATGCATGCAGTTCGATTCACGATGTCAGCCCAGTGAAATCCTCTAAAGGTGGTGCAAAAGTGCGAGTGCCTGATATCTAATAGGTTGGTCCAATCTTGTTCCAGGGGTGCAGCAATAGTTTCCCCAGCCTCTCACCTGAAGTTGCGGCCCCCAATGGGCTGAATCGAGCATATACCGACAGGCGGTGGGATAGTATCCTGAGGATCAGTGATTGCCACAACCCTCGGGGAAGACAGATACAACTGCCGCAGCAGACACTCTCCCGTGTTCTAAAAGCGTCCTCGGATGTTCTCAGATGGATAGTGGAGAAAGAAGAAATGGCTCCATAGTGTAGCAAATTAAGATATTTTATCTTAAAACAAAGTAGCAACTTACAAGAAAATAATCGATGTGTTCCTCAATAAAAGCAAAGCTTACGGGTTTGGCCATACCCGGAAGCAGCAGCACCTGACTCCTCCCTGACGCGTTGCATCATACCACACGTGACTTTATCAAAGGGTATAGGAGTCAGGTGTCAGGTAGCCGATATATATAGTAGCAACCGCTGTCAAAACGGCAGTGGATAATTAAACCAAATTAAAATACATGTGCCTAATTAATCAATAAACAATATCCTTATAGAGACATTTAGCATAAAAGCAACAAAATAATTTAAAAAATCAGACTCACGGATTCCAACACTGCTCCGTCATGAATTATGAAACAAAAAACAATATCCTAACATATCCATAGGAAAACCTAATTAACAGGCTCCACCTAGTGTTGAATGGACATAAATGTTCTCTAACAGAGGGTAAAAGGGGGAGGTTTCAAACGCCATCTAGTGGTCAAAAAGGACACTAAAAACTTGAACTACTCAAATTAATGGACATAGGTCTCCGCTCAATGGAATTAGAAGAACAAGTCTCCGACACCATCGAGACTTGTCTAGTAATAAATAAAGAAAAGATAAAATAAACTCTATCTAGTAAAAATAAATAAATAAATATATATATATATATATATATATATATATATATATATATATATATAAAACTCACTAATGACATTAATTAGATAAATAATATAACTAGATGTGTAACAAGGAAAATTGTAAATCACCACACTTTTGCCTTACTGGTGACACCTAGTGGAGGATAGGCAAAAAGAAACATTCAAATATAGTGGGAAATCTCACATCTCCGCTAATGATGTCAAGTGGACGTGTAAAATGCTAACAGCCAGGGGAGTGGCAGGAATGTGTAAGATGCTGACGGAAAGAACTAATCAGACTAATCTCAGATCTAAATTATACAAGTAAGAAATTCATTCAACTACCACAAGCAAGAGCTTCCTGATGAAAGTGGATCAGAAAAATTATTCACCAAAGGAACTAAAGTGACCGCAATTCAAAATTATCGATATACATTACAAATTAAAAATTAGAAATAAAACAATTAAGGTCAAACTCTATGTTATGTCCTAGTGGCGATAAAGTGCGCAATTCATAGATCCACCTTGACTCGGCTTGACTAATCTTGATAACTTTATTGTTTCCCCTCCAATGTGGTTTATATTTTTCTATTCCACATATTTTAAGGGATGAGGGATCGCTGTCATGGTATTTTGCGTAATGTGATGATAAGCTATGCTTATCAAAACTTTTTTTGATGTTTTGCACATGTTCCCTCAGCCTCTTCCAAAGTGCTCTCTTAGTCCTACCAATATATTGAATTTGGCAGGGGCACTCTAAGAGCCCTTTTACACCGGGCCGCCCATAGCGTCGGCGGTAAAGCGCCGCTATTTATAGCAGCGTTTTACCGTCAGATTAGCGGCGTATTTCGGCCGCTAGCGGGGCGCTTTTACCCCCGCTAGCGGCCGAGAAAGGGTTAAAACCGCTCGCAATGCGCTGCAACAGCGGCATTTTGCCGGCAGTACCTCAGTGCTGCCCCATTGATTTCAATAGGGAGCAGCAGTGGAGAAGCGGTAAACACACCGCTCCTTCACCGCTCCAAAGAAGCTGCTGGCAGGACTTTTTTTCCCATCCTGCCAGCGCAGCACTCTGGTGTGAAAGCCCTCGGGCTTTCACACCAGAGACAATGCTGCAGCTGTTTGAGGGCGGATTGCAGGTGCTATTTTTAACGCCATAGCGCCTGCAAAACGCCCTCGGTGTGAAAGGGGTCTTAAAGATAGACAACCCCCTTCACTACGGCATGATATAAAATCTTTTATTGGGTAATTCTGTAGTGTCACAGTGGAAGTAAAACTTGTTTTCTTTTTTTTGGGTTCTTTTGCAGTTTTTGCATGGATAGTATCCCTTTCCCTCAAAAAAAGAAAACTTTTTCTTATTCAGGGGATCCAAGACATTTTTGGCCAACGGTCCCTCAAAGTGGGGGCTCTTCTGTATACGAATTTGGGTTTTGATGATAGAACGGTACCCAGATGTCGGTCTGTCCTAATGATCTCCCAGTGCTTTTTGAAAATACTTTCAATTTGTTTGTGTTGAACATTGAAATCCATGATGATGGGTATGTTGTATTGATGAGCTGTATTTTTAATATTATCTTGTATCAGTTTGTCTCTATCAAGCGATGCGACATCATCTATTTTTTCTTCGATGAACTTGGCCTGGTATCCCTTTTGGACAAATCTCTCTCCAATCATTTTTGCTTGTTCAAAGAACCCTTCTTTTGTGGTGCAATTCCGCCTTAATCTAATCAGTTGACCCTTAGGTATATTGTCAAGCCATAAGGAATGATGACAGCTATCCAGGGGTAGATAACTATTCCTGTCAACGGTTTTGAAATAAGTTTGAGTCATCAATTTACTTCCCTCTCTTTTTATTTCTAAATCTAGAAAATTAAATTTCTCATCACTTATTTCCCAAGTGAGTTTTATGTTTTTGTTATTGGTGTTAAGGTTGAAGCAAAAATCCATAAGGCTCTCTCTATTCCCACTCCAAATTAAAATAATATCGTCTATATACCGTTTGAATAGTATCAGCTGATGTGGTATATTCTTATAAAGTGTTTCCTCTTCCCACTCTGACATATAAAGGTTAGCAACGTTGGGCGCATACTTAGTGCCCATTGCGATTCCACAAATTTGCTTGTAATAGCTGTTATTGTGCCATAACAGCACAATAACAGCATGGAGTCAAAACTGTATCTCAAACAGTCTAGAAGGAATCTTCTCTGTTTACATTTCAGACTGCTTAGGCTCCTAAGGGCCCATTTGGTCGCTTGTATAGCCTCATCATGGTTTATAATCGTATAAAGAGATGCAACATCGGCTGTTACCAAATATATAGGTCCATCTATCAGCGTAATATCATTTAGGAGTTGAATTAGGTGCTTCGTATCTCGCAAATACGATCTCGTCTTTTTTACCACTGGTTGCAAAAACCAATCAATATATTCCCCAATTCGTGCTCCCACAGAGTTGATCCCATTCACTATGGGTCTGCCTGGAGGCTTAAACTTATCCTTATGGATCTTGGGTAACGTATAGATCACAGGTACCCTACAAGTTTTGGGCTGTAGGTATATAATTTCAATATCATTTAATTGACGATTAAGTTCTTCATTATAGTCAGCTTTTGATCACTGTGTTAGTATTGTTGCACATCGTTACCTATGCCTATTATTGCACTTGCACACGCCAAGTATGCGCCCAGCGTTTCTAATCTTTATATGTCAGAGTGGGAAGAGGAAACACTTTATAAGAATATACCACATCAGCTGATACTATTCAAATGGTATATAGACAATATTATTTTAATTTGTAGTGGGAATAGAGAGAGCCTTATGGATTTTTGCTTCAACCTTAACACCAATAACAAAAACATAAAACTCACTTGGGAAATAAGTGATGAGAAAATTAATTTTCTAGATTTAGAAATAAAAAGAGAGGGAAGTAAATTGTTGACTCAAACTTATTTCAAAACCGTTGACAGGAAAAGTTATCTATCCCTGGACAGCTGTCATCATTCCGTATGGCTTGACAATATACCTAAGGGTCAACTGATTAGATTAAGGCGGAAATGCACCACAAAAGAAGGGTTCTTTGAACAAGCAAAAATGATTGGAGAGAGATTTGTCCAAAAGAGATACCAGGCCAAGTTCATCAAAGAAAAAATAGATGATGTCACATCGCTTGATAGAGACAAACTAATACAAGATAATATTAAAAATACAGCTCATCAAGACAACATACCCATCATCATGGATTTCAATGTTCAACACAAACAAATTAAAAGAATTTTCAAAAAGCACTGGGAGATCATTAGGACAGACCGACATCTGGGTACCGTTCTATCATCAAAACCCAAATTTGTATACAGAAGAGCCCCCACTTTGAGGGACTGTTTGGCCACAAATGTCTTGGATCCCCCGTATAAGAAAAAGTTTTCTTTTTTTGAGGGAAAGGCATACTATCCATGCAAAAACTGCTTTGTATGTCGACATACAAAAGAACCCAAAAAAAAGAAAACAAGTTTTACTTCCACTGTGACACTACAGAATTACCCAATAGAAGATTTTATATCATGCCATAGTGAAGGGGGTCGTCTATCTTTTAGAGTGCCCCTGCCAAATTCAATATATTGGTAGGACTAAGAGAGCACTTTGGAAGAGGCTGAGGGATAATGTGCAAAACATCAAAAAAAGTTTTGATAAGCATAGCTTATCAAGACATTACGCAAAATACCATGACAGTGATCCCTCGTCCCTTAAAAAATTGTGGAATAGAAAAATATAAACCACATTGGAGGGGAGACAATAAAGTTATCAAGATTAGTCAAGCCGAGTCTAGATGGATCTATGAATTACGCACTTTATCGCCACTAGGACATTACATAGAGTTTGACCTTAATTGTTTTATTTCTAATTTTTAATGTATATCGATAATTTTGAATTGCGGTCATTTTAGTTCCTTTGGTGAATAATTTTTCTGATCCACTTTCATCAGGAAGCTCTTGCTTTTAGTAGTTGAATGAATTTCTTACTTATATAATTTAGATCTGAGATTAGTCTGATTAGTTCCTTCCGTCAGCATCTTACACATTCCTACCACTCCCCTGGCTGTTAGCATTTTACATGTCCACTTGACATCATTAGCAGAGATGTGAGATTTCCCACTATATTTGAATGTTTTTTTTTGCCTATCTTCCACTAGGTGTCACCAGTGAGGCAAAAGTGTGGTGATTTACAATTTTCCTTGTTACCCATCTAGTTATATTATTTATCCAATTAATGTCATTAGTGAGATATATATATATATATATATATATATATATATATATATATATATATATATATATATATATATATATATTTTTTTTTTACTAGATAGAGTTTTTTTGTATCTTTTCTTTATTTATTACTAGACAAGTCTCGATGGTGTCGGAGACTTGTTCTTCTAATTCCATTGAGCGGAGACCTATGTCCATTAATTTGAGTAGTTCCTGTCACCAGCATTGTACCCATTTTAATTATTCCTCTTGCTTTTATGCTTACTAGATATTAGTAGGGAAGTTTTTAGTGTCCTTTTTGACCACTAGATGGCGTTTGAAACCTCCCCCTTTTACTCTCTGTTAGAGAACATTTATGTCCATTCAACAGTAGGTGGAGCCTGTTAATTAGGTTTTCCTATGGATATGTTAGGATATTGTTTTTTGTTTCATAATTCATGACGGAGTAGTGTTGAAATCCATGAGTCTGATTTTTTAAATTATTTTGTTGCTTTTATGCTACATGTCTCTCTAAGGATATTGTTTATTGATTAATAGGCACATGTATTTTAATTTGGTTTAATTATTTGACAGCGGTTGCTACTATATATATCGGCTACCTGACACCTGACTCCTATACCCTTTGATAAAGTCACGTGTGGTGTGACGCAATGCGTCAGCGAGGAGTCAGGTGCCGCTGCTTCCGGGTACGGCCGAACCCGGAAGCGTTTGCTTTTATTGAGGAACACATTGATTATTTTCTTGTAAGTTGCTACTTTGTTTTAAAATAAAATATCTTAATTTGCTACACTATGGAGCAATTTCTTTTTTCTCCACTATCCATATGAGAACATCCGAGGACGCTTTTAGAATACGGGAGAGTGTCTGCTGCGGCTGTTGTATCTGTCTTCCCCGAGGGTTGTGGCAATCACTGATCCCCAGGATACTATCCCACCACCTGTCGGTATATGCTCAATTCGGCCCACTGGGGGCCGCAACTTCAGGTGAGAGGCTGGGGAAACTATTGCTGCACCCCTGGAACAAGATTGGACCAACCTATTACATATCAGGCACTTGCACTTTTGCACCACCTTTAAAAGATTTCACTGGGCTGACATCGTGAATCGCACTACATGTATCTTTGAACTGTTTCTATTTTGGACATTTTTTTCATAGCTCATGTAGCATTAGCTTTCACCTTCGTTGCACACCACTCTTTATGTCCAATAATGCACTTGCACTCTTATCTGTAGCGGTTTCTGGATGTCGCTATTTAGTGGCACTTTATGCGTTTTTGGATTGCATTCTATTTGTATTTTATTTGTATTTTTATTTTTGGTCATCTCACTATGTATTAGTTCATTGAGTTTTTGCTACATTTCTTAATATTTTCTTATAGTCTTCAGTTGTAAGCACATTGCACCTTAGGAGTTTATTCACCTCACTGCTTTGTTGCACTTTAGCACTGTCAGTGTTTATCTTTTGATCATTGTGTTATTATTGTTGCACATCGTTACCTATGCCTATTATTGCACTTGCACTTTTTTTCCTAGAAGATTCTGGATATAGTTATTAAGTCGCACTGTATGCGTTTTTGGATTGCATTTTGATTTTTTCATTTACACTTTATCAACAATTTTGGATATTTCAGTATGGAGTAGTTCACATATGTTTGCTACATATTATCATTTATTTAATTCACTGCCTGATTGTACTCTAGCATTGTCAGTGTTTTTGTGCTAGTATTGCTGATAATTTATTCCGATATTTAGCTATCACTTACCCTAGGTTTACTAACTACTGTATTTTAAGTGGGGTAGCGCCACATATATTTTTGTTAATCATCCTATGAGTTATGTGGGTACACTTTCTTATGTAGGCGGCTTCCCCTGCCATATTGGTGAGGTTGGTCTTTTGCGCATTAGTTATATTTTTTATTATTGGTTTGACCTACTCCACCAGTTTCATTAACAAAAGTGCTTAGTGCTCCATAATACTTATAATAAACAGTCCTGATGGATAATCATAAAGTGATTGGTGAAAAATCCTGTGAATCAACATCAAATAGATGGAGCATGGTTTGCAGCACCAAGGATTTTATGAGCATGTTGAATAACACCATCTACGGACACTGTTTTTACACACCTATTTGATGTTGATTCACAGTATTTTTCACCAATCACTTTATGATTATCCATCAGGACTGTTTATTATAAATATTATGGAGCACCAAGCACTTTTGTATCTATTTATGCACTTTAAATATTTGGGAATATTTCTTATGCACATTGCACTTTAATGTGTCTGAGTCATATGAATTTATATATATATACGTTTTGATTTTTGTTTATCACTAATTGATTTATTCAGAGAAGGTTAATTTGCACATATCTGATTTATATGAATCTATATATATATACACGTTTTGATTTTTGTTTATCACTAATTGATTTATTCAGAGAGGGTTATTTTGCACATATCTTTTGCCGCGTACACACGAGCGGACTTTACGGCAGACTTTGCCCGGCGGACTTTTCAACGGACTTTACGACGAACTTTCTGAATGAACGGACTTGCCTATACACAATCCACCAAAGTCCGTCGAAATCGTACGTGATGACGTACGACCGGACTAAAACAAGGAAGTTCATAGCCAGTAGCCAATAGCTGCCCTAACGTAGCTTTTTGTCTGTCGAACTAGCATACAGACGAGCGGACTTTTCGACCGGACTCGATTTCGACGGATTAATTTAAAACATGTTTCAAATCTAAGTCCGTCCAACTTTTGAGAAAACAAAGTCCGCTGGAGCCCACACAAGATCGAATTGTCCGACGAAATCCCGTCCGCCGGGCAAAGCCTGCTGTAAAGTCTGCTCGTGTGTACGCGGCATAATACTCAAGAGATATCATTTGATATAGTTTACTGTAGCGCAGCGTGTATTTTTTCTTTAACCCATAAGCTGGTCCCAATATAGGCCACTACCCACCTATGCCCCAATTTCCAATTGTGCCTTTGTTTTATGCCTCCTTTCTTGCATTGGCGAGCGTTCATCCTCCAACCCAACATCGTTCCTACGCAGTTCCATCGATCTTGCGTTCTGGCTTTATATACACTGCGCATGCATCAAACTCTGCTCTCAGTGCGTCATGACGCTGAGGCATGACCATCTCTCTTATGCATGCGACACACACGGCATAACATTCGGGAGGGAGAACATGGCAGATTCGGAGGATTACAGCAAGTCCCACAGTGGTGGAGCTCATAGGAGGAACAAAGCAACCCCCATGAGCAAGGGTGAGATGGTGGAGATAGTGTGCATCCTAGAGAAGCACGATTACGACTGCAAGCTGCACAAATACGAAAGGCCCAACAGCCGAAAGGACATCATTTAGGAGAAGGTCATCACCATTTTGCAGTGCAAATTTTCGGTGGAACGATCAAAGGACCAAATCCGAAAACGATGGTCTGATCTCAAACACCGTGAACAAGACCAGATGGAGTACATACATCAGATCATAAAAAAGTAAGCAATATTTGGATGAAGGTAAATACTGTATTTACCTTCATCTTTGGAATCCAAAGTCATACAAAGATTTTAGAAAAGCTTATATAGAATTCTCTAGAGCTACTTGGAGAAAACGGAAAATTGAATACTTACCTTTCCGTTATTTTCCTTTCCTGGTGCCTGCCTATGGCAGCATACCAATGGTTGGTTGCTCCGCCCCCTACCAACCCACAGGACCACTTTAACTCTATAAAAAAGAGTTGCTCCCCTCAGTCAGTATTCTTGTAACTAGATCTTATAACAGTAAGGATCATTGAAGGGAGGGTGTATGCTGCCATGGGCAGGCACCAGGAAAGGAAAATTACAGAAAGGTAAGTATTCAATTTTCTGTTTTCCTGGTGCCTCCATGACAGCATACCAATGGTAAATAACTCGCTTACAGGGAGGGTACTGCAATAAAGAAAATTTAAAAGGAAAAAAACTACAGTACAGTTGACTGCAAGGTCCTTTCCCCAAACTCTCGGGAAGTAAGGACTGATGGGTCTACACTATAGTGTGACATGAACGTGCTAAAGGACGACCAGCTGGCCGCTCAGCAAATTGTCTCAGGGGAGACCCACGCCAAAGCTGCCCAGGAGGAGGCTATTCCACATGTTGAGTGCGTATTGACCGCAACTGGAACTGGAAGACCACTAGCCTGATATGCTCTTTGTATTAACTTTACAATCCAGCTTGCCAAGGTCGTCTTGGATGCTGCCATTCCCTTCCTGGCACCTTTTGGGATGACAAATAGCCGCTGATCTTTCCTGAACTGCTGCGTCAAATTCAGGTAGTGACTTAGGGATCTGGCTATATCCAACTCATGCAGTTTTGAGGAGGCTGGATCCTCCCTGAATGCTGGAAGAACCCATTCTTGGTTTAGATGGAAGACTGAAGGTATTTTAGGGATGAACTGATGAATAGGCTGTAACACCACCCTGTCTGGGAAGAAGGTAATGTAGGGCTCTTGTGACCCTAATGCTTGGATCTCTGATACCCTGCGACCTGAAGTGATGGCGACTAGAAAGACTACCTTCAGAGAAATATCCTCCAAGGTGCATTCTTCTGTGGGAGCAAACGGAAGTTTCGAAAGGACACTAAGCACAATAGTCAAATCCCATTTGGGGTATAGCGTCTTTCTGGGAGGTCTCAATCTAAGAACTGCTTTCAAAAAACGTTCCACAAGAGGGTCTAGTGCCCACCAGATATCTGTTAGAGCTGAAAGAGCTGATACCTGGACCTTAAGCGTGTTCAGGCCCAAGCCAAGTCCAATCCACTCTGTAAAAAGAGGAGTATGTTCTGGATTCCGGGGTTTAGAGGATCGAAATGGTTAGTCTCTGCCAACTCTGTAAACTTTCTCCAAATTCTATAGTATGTGGAATTCGTAGATGCTTTTCTGGCCTGCAGTAGTGTTTGAATGACATCATGCGAACATTCTAATTCGCCCAACCTTTTCCGTTCAATTTCCAGACCCTCAAGTCCAGGATCTCTGGGTGCAGGTGACAGAACTTGCCTTGAGACAGAAGGTTGTCTATGCGTGGAAGGGGAAGCAGTTTGCATAAGGCCATCTTGACTAGCAGCGTGAACCATGGTCTCTTGGGCCAGTATGGAATCACTGCCAAAATTGTGATCGCCTCCGTTGTTAGGCGTTGGAGGAACCTCAGTATCAGTGGAGTTGGGGGGTATGCGTATGCCATCTGAAAGTTCCATGGTTGGGTTAGAGCATCCACCCCGGCTAACTTCGGAGATGGGGATCTTGAAAAGTATAGCGGTGTCTTTGCATTGAGCGGGGAGGCAAATAGATCTATTTGGGGAGTGCCCCACTGCTGGCATATCCAGGAGAAGACCCTCGGATTCAGACACCACTCGTTGTTGTGGCTGAAAGATCTTGAAAGCTGATCGGCTAACTGGTTCTCTGGTCCTGGGATATATGAGGCCCGTAGGTTGACTAAATTCCTTTCGGCACATGTCAGAATGGGTGTCACTTCGTTCAGGAGGGACCTGCTGTGCATTCCCCCTTGATTCTGAACATAAGCCACAGCCGCTCTGTTGTCCATCTGGAGGAGGATGGATTTGCTCCTGAGGAAGGTGGCCAGAGACAAGATTGCCAACCATCTCATCTCATCCCAATTTGGCCACCCTACGTATTCACATCCACTGTCACTTATGTGTAACATATAGATTTTCAATATTCACCCACTTTTTCATCACACACACCATCATTTCTTCCTTTAAGTTCACTGAATCCACCATTCAGATTGATTATTGTTATTATTAAAACACCATTGCAAATTTATATATATACATAATATTTTGTTTTCAGATATGTTTGCTCCCATCCCATCACCATACACTCCTGATTTTGAACACTTTCTGCTTCATCTTGTCCTTCTTCACCCTGCCGGTTGTTGCATCTATATCTATGCCGCCTCGGCTCCCGTGGAGAGGCTATGCTTCTGGCCTGCCCTGCGCCCATCGCCGCGCACCGCACTTGCTGTCCGGGTTGGTGAGTGCGTTCGATCCAACTATTTGGATATACCAACATTTATCCATTTATATACTTTTACTTTTATATATGGACACCATGGCTCATTATCTTCATATGTATTTTTAGGAATTTTGGGGTACATCAGCTCCTGATGAGTGGGAATGCCCACGAAACGCGTCGAGCTTTGTTTTTGATGCCCCAGCTACATTTTATATGGAACTCTACCCATTTACACCATGGTTTCTTCCAACTATTTTATTTAGTAATGATACGTATACCATGCAAATGCACCGATCGGTACCAGGCATGTGTCTGCCAAGAATATTACGCTTCCTTATTCTCAATATTAAACCATGTGCTGCATACGTGCATATATATTTTCTACCTTATTATGTGTATAATTCTCATACTTATATGAAATGAAAACATTTGTTACTGTATATGAAATGAATACTCTCTTTATTGTTTGTTATTTATTCTAACCAATAAACACTTTACAATGCAATTTAAATATGGTATCATTCATCTCCACTACCTAAGCGCTTCATATAAAGTCCCAAATTCCCTTTTTTGCATATACAAAATATCGGGATGGAGGCACTTAATTGCGCCTCATTTAAAGTCCCACACCCCCCTCCTTTTTTCAAGATTGCCAACCAAGCCGCCCTCAGCTCCAAAGTGTTTGACACTACCTCTGTTGCATTGAACTGCCATCTGCCCTGTACCAACTGGTCTTGATAATGTGCCCCCCATCCTAACTGACTCGAGTCTGTCGTCAGAACAGTCCATTGGATGGGGCCAAGGGGACAGTGAAGCAAAAGGTTGGATGGCCTTGTCCACCACCAAAGGCTGGATTTCATTGCAGGCGTAATTGATATCCTCTGATCTAGGCGATTTTTCTTCCACTGTGATAAGAAGCCCATCTGGAAAGTCCGTAGATGCCATCTGGCCCATTTCACCATGGGTATGCATGAAGAGAGGGAACCGAGCAGGCTCAGACAATCTGACGCTGACATAGAATGGCTCGCTAGTGCCCTTTTCACCTTCCCTATCAATGAAGGGATCTTTTCTGACGGGAGTGAGACTGCTCTTCCTGGAGTGTTGAAGAATGCCCCTAGGTAAGTTATCTCCTGTGTGGGCGTAAGTTGACTTTTGGTGTAGTTGAATAGCCAACCGAACGTTATCAGTGTGTCTAGGACCAATTGTACATGTATCAGCAAGGTCTGTCTGTGCTGGGATAGAACTAGAATATCGTCCAAATAGTGTAGCACTCGTATCCCCTTCTCTCGAAGAGGAGCCAAGATCGCTACTAGCACTTTGGTGAAGGTTCTGGGCGCTGTTGAAATCCCAAAGGGAAGGCATTGGAATTGAAGATGTAAGTCGCTTATTCTGAACCAAAGAGAAGGCTAAAACTGAGGGTGGATAGGTATATGAAGATATGCATCCTGAAGGTCTATGGACGCCATCCAATCTCCTGGCTGAACGGATAGAATGACCGCGTTTAAGGACTCCATCT